>BPLQ01013769.1:129206-862185 GCA_021605075.1 Caerostris darwini
GCTAAGGCTTCGGGAATGAGAGATGGAGTAAAATAGAGTAAAATAAAGTAAAATATGCAGAGTCTCCATAAAGTCTCTTTATAATTTCAAAATTTTTACATTTTAAAAATTTAATGCAAAAACAACCGAAATTGCAACAAGGGACATATATATTTAATACATATATTTACCTCATTTAATTTTACATTTACATTTTTAAATATATTTCCTTCATTTAATTTTACATTTGCAATTTTTACATATATTTAGTTCACTTAATTTTAAATTAAATTTAATTAAATACATATTTTTATGGGTACCATTAGTTACATGAAGTACATCAAGATGGTACTGGATTTCGTGGAATGTTCGCTACAGCACACCCTCATCAATGCTGGATCCTCTGCTTTAGATTAGTCGTGTCACGTACCTTTGTTCGATACAAGTTATATTTAACATAACCCCATAGAAAGAAGCCGAGATCGATATCTGGTGTACGAAATATCCACGGTTATGTTAAAGAAAACGTGCATCGAAACAGGTATGTGGCATGCCTAATCTAAAGCAGAGCCACCCTTGATGAGGGTTTACTACAGCGAACAAGAAATCAAATGCAATCTTGATGGGCATCTAATGGCGCCCAGATAGAGATGTATTAAATTAAATTTAAATTAAACGAGACAACAATAACTTAAATATATACGTCTCACATAGTAATAATTTTCACTTATCTGTCTTTATTTACCTTCATAACAAATTTATAAAATTGTAAAAGATTTCATGAATATCCTATCAAAGGTACGAGTTCAATGACAGCATTGTATGAGTTTTACAATATTTTTTGATAAATATTTGTTCCTAGTATTATATATTTTATTTTTATTTGCCCTATTATTTATTTTTATGCATATTTCATATTTTTATAAAGATGAATCCATACATTTATAGTGAACAGTAATAAGCAGGTATACATACATTTTTTGCATATGAGACAATATTAGTTTCAATAGTACATATAATATTTTTCTCTTTATTCGTAATTCGTAGTAATTATGTAACTAACAAAATTTTAAACGAAAAAGTTACCAATAAACAATAAATGAACGATATTAGATATTAGATATTAGATACGATAAAAGTTAGAATTCGGTCATATTATACGAATGATTAGTGATCCTAATTTATTCATCAAATACTCAATTATCTTGTTTGCATATCTATGATTTTCAGAGACACGAGTTATTAAGATTTTCTGTTCTTATAATGAGTGTTGCTAACTTTACTTACAAAATAGTTTAAGTTTCAAAATACTATTTTACAATCAATTTTAGATGATTGAATTATACATTCCTTACCTTTAAAATTTCATTAATCTTTCCTTTCAAAAAGGATTAATTTTAGATAATTACTAAATGAGGGCTTTCACATTGACAAATTTTAATCTACTAAATTTACTAGTTTTAATACTTTTATTCTTATCATTTTCCCTCTTATTTAAAACAAAATAAACTGAAAATTAAATGGAATTACTACGATATAAAATCTAATAAATTCTACTGAAGTTATCACTATCGCTTATAAGGAAACTTTCTTATTATACCCTATTAGTCAAGTTAATGCGATTTTACGCTGAATATTAAATCAGAAATTTTGTTTTATGTCTTTTAATAAAACTTAAAAATGAAATGAAGCTTATCAAATTGAACATCAATTCCAGTGTAAAGAAAATCAGCTGTAAAATAATTTAAATAACGTAAGAAAAAAATTGTTGGAGTCACTTTTATCAGAAAACTTTCTCTCCAAGGTGGCGAATGCCCTAAAAAGACTGACTGAAATTTATTATGAAAATGTAAGTTAAAATAGGATGCTGTGTAGCTCGACTCGTGACAAATATGGAATGTGGAGGAGAAAGGAAGTTAGAATCCGCTGGCAATATCGGTTGCAACCACTGCTTACAAAAATGACGAAATTCGATGGTCAATATAACAGCTCGTGTAAAGCATCTCGCGCCAGCAGGCAGGTGAAGACATGCGTAACTACTTCGAAAAGACCTTCCTTTATCGCCTGTCGAGGAGGGAGTCGTGGTAAATGACTTTACTTAAGTAGAACCATCTATGTGTAAAAAAGATTTATTATATGTTGGACATTGGAGAGCCTCATATTCCACTTATATATGCTACGCAAGGTCCACTAATGTGTAGAAAAATTAGATGCTTTTTACTGAATATCGGTTGGCTTTGTATACCACTTGTGTATTCATTTGATTAGCCCACCAACTGATAATGGGAGAGGACATTGCTTCTGGACTCACTTTTAGAAGTAATTGCCAAGCATTTGCTTGCTATATGAGAAGAAACTAGAAAAACTCCCACCAATCAACAACTTAAGTTAGAGCCATTTATTACTCCCACCAATCAGTTTATTGTTGATTTTGTTGTTGAACATCTATAAGTCTCATGTTCCACTCTTGTATATCATCAAGAAACCACTGATTGACGGTTACAACTTTTATTGGTAACTGTAACACCTTTGGTGGTTGTATGACAAAAATTTTGAAAAACTAGGCAGCCTGAATGTAGATGCAAGATGCTTAAGACATTTCGTTACACTTTCCATCCATTCTCCTCGTTTATTAAAGCAGTAACTGTAACAGACACCAGCGGACTAAAACCTGAGCCATCTTACACTCTTGTGCACGTTGTCACTAGGAGAAAGCATCGAGCAAAAAACAAGCATATGCTCTATAAAATGCAAAAATAAATAAAAAATTAATTAAAGTACGAAACTTTGGATAGCATTTTTAAATAGTCATAGATACTTTTAGTTTGCATTCCGGTTTTTATTCAAAATTTTTGACATGAATATTTTTCAACATTGAAATATCTTTTCAATTATTTTGAGTACTGATTTTAAATTACTAAATAAATTCCTAAAATTCGTAGACAATATGTCTCTATTACTGGAATCATAAAATGTTCATTGTTATTAAAAAATGTCTGTTTTCATTACTGAAGCAATTTAAAAGTCCTTACCGAAATCGAAATTTTTGCTACTAAAGAAAAAATATAATAAATGAGTTCTTGGATTTTATTCCTGGTTGTATTGAATTTATTTTTGCGGTTTTATATTCGAATATCCATTTATTTATGAAATGTAAAAAATAATCCATTACTAAAATTCCTTACGCATAGCGTTTGCGGGGATTAATGTCAAATTCCATTTCTGCGAATTCTAGATGATTCTATTTAAAAAATATTATTATTAAAAGCGTCTTTACACGAACCATAATTTCCAAAGACAACATTCTATTTCAGATTAAAATTGGAGCCGCATTTATTTGATTCCATCTGTTATTAAATTTTTTTCTTCTCCGACTTTCGCTTCCAATTTTACTTTTGCGTGTCTTGGAAATAATTCGCCACTATATTAATTATGTCTAGGGAAGTTTTCGATAGAGGCAGAGACTTTTCTTTTTCAATAAATATTGAAGTTTTTTTATCACGGATTGGGATATTCTTTCTGAGAAACATCAATTTTCCGTGATGGTGGTTAAATAGCGGAAATGTTTGAATTATAGAAATTCAATTTCATGGAATAAAAGATCCTTTTTATTCAGATGAATTTTGTTAAATTCATTTCAAATGGATATTTTCAAAACACTTTTAGACATCTCAGTTATTTCATTCTATTTTTTTGATTTATCACATTAGTTTCATCTTCAATTTCCAATGCGGAACAAAATCTAGGCATGTGCAGTAAGTAGTCGTAAAATAGAAAAATATTATAAAAATTGTAAAATTTGGAATTTATTGTAAGAACAAAGCGAATAACAACAATCTTAAAAAATAAAAAATTATAGAATTCCAAGAATTTACTTTTGTTGAAAAATCTCCTTTTCGCTTTGAAATAACATTGTCTTTGTTTTTAACAGATAATTTTTAATAACAATTATATAATTAATATAATTATTAATTTTGAATTGTTAACTTGTTTAGTTATATAATTATTAACTTGTGAAAAAATGTAAATAAATATTATGCATAAAAAAGTTCGTGAAAGAAATTTAAAAAAAAATAATAACTAATAAAAAACGTTGAAAGTGGTCAACGACAAAAAAAAAATTGATTAAGAAAACGAAAAAATCCGATCTCGAAAACAATACCCATATTTTAAGGGTAAAAAAACCTGAACAGTTATACAGATTTATAAAGAAGCTGCTATAATTGGTCCAATATTCTGTCTCCAGGAGTGAAGTAATGCGTTTTTAGGATAAGAGATATACGATTCAATTTTATATAGAATGTGTTAAAAAGTATTCTGTGAGGTCTTCTTAAATAGAATCAATCTAAGTCAGTTTCACATATAAAAAGGAACTAAGAAAAATTTCATGTAGCCAACCTAATGATCGTAAATTTTGTCATTAGCACACTTTATTCCATTACTTTCTAGGACATATTGTCGTATATGTCATTGTCATTGAGTCGACCCTATGTGTATCGCCCATTTTTTTTCTTGCTGAGTAATTTAAATTTGGTACCATTTTCATACTTTTTTTAGAAAGAATGGTCTTCTCGTTAAGTCTTATAACTGTATTATAGTTCCCAGCACCTCTATAATGTACAAGCGAGAACAATCAGCTACAGTGGTTTAAATAATCCTATGAAAAATATGGGAATTGATTTAATCTTCAATTTTTGTTCCGATTTTACACTATTAAATTTAAAATTTTCCTACATTTTAATTTGCTATAATAACTTTACATAAATATATATTATTAAAATGAAAGAAAATTATTTTATTTATTTAATTCGGTTTTTTTGACACAAAAGTGTATGTTGATGAGACTACGTAAAAGTCTGCAATTATATAATATAGAAAGAATTTAATTTTGTATTCCTTTTTTTAGTTTGAATCTTTGTTATTACAAAAACATTATATCTACTTTCCTCTCATAAAAAATTTCATGAGCTATAGATCATTTTAAATTATTTTTCATAACGCAGTAAATTCATCCTTTTTTTAGATTATTTAATTTATCTTCAAACTTCTTTGATTATAACGATTAATATAAAATTATAATGGAATTCTCTATTTAATTTTAAGAACTTGTGAAACTGACTAATTTAATTTAATAAGGCAAAGCATTAAAATCATTTTTGCCCATTTTTAAATGAATATACATTTGATAGTTTATTGTAATTCAAATTAAAGTTTATTATTTCATGTTATAAGTTGTAGAAAAATTGAAATCATAAAGAGTTTTTCAGAGATGTTTCAAGGCACCATAAAATTTCGGTTTTGGTTGTAAGGTAAATTCTGCTTAAAGTTCCAATGCGTTTTGAATTTAATATTTTGTCTTTATGTTCAATTTAATGATCAGAAAGATTCACCTTTTATGCTTTATTTGATTCCAACTTTCAAAAGAAAAATATAAAGAAGCCAATAATAATTGAGTTTTAAAAGATTTTCTCTTAAGCATTGCGTAAAATTGAATGGATAAAATTGTTATTTTTTATAAGATATTGTGTTACTATGTATATTACGTTACTATGTATTAAAACTTGAAATGTCATATTACAGGAGAATAGAAATCTTTTGAATATTTTTCTTTCAATGTTTATTGCCTGAATTGTATTGATTTGGCAAAAAAGTAATTTCGTTTTTTTCAGCTGAAATTACTTTCTTCCCCGCCCAATATTCTTGAAGTACATTTTTGCTTAAAAATAGAATTCAGAAATAATTGTTTAAGACTTCTGATAGATCAGTTGTCCAAATAGCAGTATTTAATTTCTCTCATTTATTTGAGAATATTATAATTTTCTCATTTTTATTAAAAGAGAGGATTTTATATTTTACTATACTAAATATATTTATTTAATCAATTTTAAAGGTTTCCTTGTAATATTTTCGTTTCTATTAGAGTTTAATCTCATAAAAGGGATGCATTGAACTAGGATACGGTTTGCGAAATGAAAATTAAATTTGAAATATGGAAACAATGGCAAATATTTAAATCCATCAAAATCAAACAAATATTTTTCTTTTATATAAATGATAGAAATATTGTTTAATTAATGTATAATCTTTCCATGATCATATTACATGAATTTCTTTCCTTTTTTTAATCAAAAATACTAGCTATATGATAATATATTAAAAATAAAACACATTTTAAAAATCTAAAATCTTTTAATGTGGTACATGTAATAAACTCTAGTCGAAAAGAATTTTCATATAAATCCAGTAGTGAAAGAAATATTAACCAATTTCTTTTTCACGGCGTGTTTCAAAACAAACTTATTTGAATGTTTCCTTTCCTTTTGTGTTCTTTTTTTTACCTGCATTGCGTATAAACGAATTCTTTTGTCATCAGTTTGACTCCAGAAATGTGCTTTCTTTCTCAAACATTGCAGTTTCCGTTTGGGTGTGTTTCGACGAATTTTCCCTCCTTTATCATCTCCCAGGCGTTGCTTTTGTCTTTTGTTGTACTCTCCCCCCTCTTCTCTCCTGGGATTAATTCAGATGGGTCTCTTCCACTCAGAGATCAGCATCATTTACACTTTCGAAATTGAAAAAAGGAGTACTTAAATACGCAACTGATAAGCTTCTTCACACCCTTAATGAACTGCAGAGAACAGTTTCATTTCTGGATTTAAAAAAGTGTTAGATTTTGACACGTAGCTCCAATTGTTATAACTAAGATAAAAGATGTCAGGACTCATTTTTGTCATAACTAAGATAAATGATGTCAAGACTCATTTTTAGTTATAACTAAGATAAAAAAAATGTCAAGATTCCTTTTAGTTATATGTAAGATAAAAGATATTCTGACTCCGTTTATAATGATATGCAAAAAATACACATTGGAATATAAAATGAAGCCTTCTTTGTTTTTCTTTAACATGCATCAAATAGTTTGATTTTATTCTAATATACTTTATTGATTGAGCATTGATAAAGAAAAGAAAGAAAGAAAAAGTGAGTGTTGCCTTTCATGATAATAACAATGCAGCAAAAATATGTACGAGTCATATGATTTGAATCAATTATTGAAGATAAAAGAACATATCGATTAGAATATTGTAGTTGGGAGTTCAATTTATTTTTAAAAAATCCTATTAATTTGTGAAGGAAGCAGTTTAAAGGAACAAGCAATGCATTGCATCATAAACTCCAGATTTTCATCTGCTGGATTTTCTTTAATGTAGAAATTTGTTACGCTCTTGTATTGAGCTTACATGCACATCAAAGATGCATGGCTGTTGCTGTTGCATCTATAAGACCTAACATTTTGAAAAGTATTTGCAGGGGAATTGAGTATTGTCACAGAAATGTAATGTAAAAAAGCACATGGAAATGCAATAATTTATAATGTTATATTTCAAGAAATTAAGTAAATTTTGTTATGGTTTAATTGGATTTGCCGTATGATCTTTAAATTGGCTTAAAAATGTATGGGTAATCTGTATAATAAATGGACGAAAGAGATGATCATACATTGGTAATGATGTTGGGGTTCTTGATATTTATATTTCGTACTGAATATTACAAGGAAAACATTACTGCGTTTAATGTTTTGATTTATCCAATTCATTCAATCAGAATTTTGATGAAAACAACTTATTCACTGATTCAACACTTTCTTTATATTTTACATTTTACTTTTATTATTTGTTAACATGTAGAACGATCTATAAACGGTTACCATATTTTACTGAACAATATTGACTAAAAGATAAACTTGATCTGATCACAAATATAAAAATTTGAAAGAAGATTGTTTTAATGCATAAATACATTGCTTTGACGACTATCCAATTAGAGTAACAAAAGAATATTTTAAAGTATATTTTTTTTCTGAAAATTTTTAAAATCAATTGCATAAGTTAATATAAAAAATTAATTAAAATTTTAAAATATATGCAAATAAAACTTTTTAACTTCAAAAAACGCCAACATAACTTTTAACATAAATATGTATCAAACTGTTATTCTTTTAGTCATTCAAAAACTGGAATGCTTTTCTGGTCTTATTGAGAAGAAATTATTTAAAAACAATTTCATTTTTCTAAGCAACAAAAATTTTCCTTTCCTAATAATTAATGAATGTGGTTATGCATTTGAAATAAATCACCTCTGTATCTCAAAGTTTCTAAGCCAATTACATCCATCACATGCATGTACAACATATTTAAACATATATACAAAATTTAAATGCATTTCAAAAAAGAAATTACTCTAAAGATCACAGGCGACGGACCGTTTGAAATCTCAAAAAGAATTACTTAAAAGAAAATGCAGTTCTCTTCCGCAGTCTACCAAACTCTTTTTTTTCTTTAACTTCAACATCCATATTCATTAAGACTAAATGAAAATTTTTTTTCCGGACTGGAAGTTTAGAAAAAAATAAACAGTTATTTTTATTTTTAGAATAGCTGATTTTCAACTTTAATTGAGAGAGAACAGTTTAAATTGGAATGGAATAGAAACATTTTGAAATAAGGTCTTGAGGCTTTATTTAGTATTTTAGTAGCGTTTTCTAAACTCTTCTTGAGTTTTAACATATTTAAACACGAGAAAAAAGTTCCTTTTTTTAAAAATTAATTACGCTTTTAAATCTGATAAATGTATGTACAGATATTTTCAACGACATATAATAATAAGATATTTAATAAATAATTTCATGTGTATTTGAAAGCCAATATGTCTAATCATTTTACAGATTTCAGATGAGTAATTTTGCTAATTTGTGAATTAAGTTATTATTTTTTAATGAAATATATTTTAAAGCTTAACAAAGCTAATAGGATACTATATCTTACAATTTTCAATAAACTTTTACTGAATTTAATTTTAATTACTTATTTTAAGTTAAAATAATTTATTAATAAAAAATTTCTAATTCTACTGTAATTTGAGAGAATTGTTAGGATAAATATAGAGGTAAGAATGATTTAGTGAAAATATTGTATATAATAAGATAAATCATATATAAATTATATTAAATTATATCATAAAATAAATCATAGCTTCCAGGTGAAAGTACTCTACAATTATTATATGTAAAATGATGAAAAATAAAGTGAATTGCGAAATATGAATATTATATCTTTACAAAAACCCGGTAGCATTGAGAAATTATATTGAGAGAAAGTTCTATCAAACAAAACTCTCTTTTGAAACTATTAATAACATCAAATATTGCTTAATACAGTCATCTTTTAGAATATAAGAAACTTATATCAAGACTAATTATTAATAATATCAGATAGCAATTGTATGTTAAAAATTAAATAGGAACTTCACTATCTAAATAGTTTATTGTCGGGAATTTCATCAAGATCTCTTTACTGAAATATGCTGACCTTTACAACGGCATAGTTATATAATCAAAGAAAGTACTATTGCGAAATGTTTACAGAAATCTAGGGGTAATCTAATCTTGTGCAATTAACTGCAACCGTCTGAGCACTATTCATGCCCAGACGGTTGCAGTTAATTGCCACAAATTTATGCATTTGACTTATGCAACATTTTATTAAATATGAAAATTTTGCATCAATTTGTCAGGATTCTTTATATAACATGTTTTGTATAACAGCCTTGCAATTTTTAGAATTTTTTCTCCAAACCTTCCTTATTTTACGATTTTATGAGCTACTTCTTTATTCGTTTAATTATTTAAATTATATATATTATAAATTAAATAATATATAATTAATATAAATTATATAATATATATATATATATATATATATATATATATATATATATATGTTATTACGGAAAGAAAACTAAAATTATTACTCATGTAGAAAATGCTAACATATAAAAATTGATAGATCCATTTCAGTAAAATCTCTTGAAACATATTTAGTATAATGTCGTCCATTATATTAAACATTTCTAATTTGTATGGAAAAAATTTTTTTGTGATAAAGAAACAATTTGAACATTTCCAAACACTCGTAAATGAGTGTTTTAATCAAAAATATAAAATAAAATTTATTTTGTCTTTGTATTAATTGAAACTAATACATTTTATGACTTTTTTTACCAACAATGCATGTTTCTGTAAGACTAAGCCTCAAGTTTGATATATTTCCCATGCCGAAAGTTTCTTGAAAGATGATTATACAGGTTGTTTATTTTAAAGTTGATAATAAATTTGTTAAAAATAGCTTAAAATTCATAGAAGATATCTCATATTATGAGGAAAAATTTCAGTTTATTTACACAGACACAGTTTAAGCTGACTCTATCTTTCTGAGTGCTTTTCAAAATGTTTAAAATATTTATAACACTTATTTGCTGAGTTATATATATTGGAGCATAATCATTATTGATGCATTAGTTGGTTATAGAATTAATGCGTAGAATTCGAAGAAATTTAAAGTTACTTAATGTAGGGAGGACCTTCTAAAAATCGTATTAGCCATATCTCCCAATAATTTTTAATATGATGACATTTATATAACATTAAAAATATTAAAGACTGTTTCGCTTATGATGGCAAAAACTTGTATTTTAATTCTAAATGCAGTAAAATTATATATTTTTAGAATCCGAATTCACCCCTAAGAGTCAGTAAGCAAAAATTAAACTGTGAAAACTTTATAAAAATGCATTTGTTTAGATGTTTTGACAGGATTAATATTTTACCATCTTACCACTGAAAAATAATAAATTTAACTGAACATTTAAAAACAATCGAACAACGGGCAAAGAACTTTAAAACTCTTATTTAAATGAAAAAAAAATGTTTATGGAACAGTGCATCGATCGAAAAACTGTTTTCATTAAAAAATTATGACTATCTTGCAGAACATTTATTTAAACGTTGATCCATCATAGCTTTAATAATTGAAAACATAAAACTTATTCAATGCACATTAATTTTAGTGAATACGAACACGCAATGTGAAAAATGATAATAGCAATACATGCAACAAAAATTGATAGCATTATCGTGATTGTAACGTAAAAAAAAAGAAATGTTTTTATTTATGTTAAAGTTGACAACGGATATCTGATGGTTTTGTTAACCTGTTTTTGAACTTAAACTTCGCATGTATGTTTATTACAATTTCTGTATTATGCAGCTTTTCTATAAGAATTAAATTAATGAACATATAACTTTCAGAAGTTATATCTTATTTGATTTATTTTCTTCTCGTTTGAATATAACTGAGTTACGATTTGATTTAGATTTTGATTATGTGACGATAAGCTCGTAGCTGCGTACCATCCATGGCAGAAAGAATATCCTCCTTATTTAATTTTGATATTTTATGACTAGCGCATAATTTAACGTTAATTATGTTTTTTTTTTCTTTGTTTGTGTTTTTTATATTTCCCTTGACTGTCATCCTAAAACTCATCTCTAAACTGATAATGCAAAAAAAAAAAAAAAATTATAATTAATCATGAATCAATGCAGTTTAATTAATTGGTTTAAATCAACAGTTAGTTCAAATAATTTAATGTGGAATATAAGTAGTCGTATAAATTTTTTTATGCTTTTTTCCCTTTTTGAATTAGATTTCTTTCAAAATAGTCATAACTGAATTAATATTAATGAAGATTCTGGAAAAGCCTTTATGAAAACTATTACATTCGAAAAAGTTCTTTTGGCATTCATGATGTACAAATTACACAGTACAAAAGCTTTCTAACTAATAATCAATACACAGATCTGAAATGGAAAACTAAGAAATAATAGGGAAATACAATCCCTTAAAATTGGTAAAATCACTCGCTCTTCAGTACAATATATATTTGATTGTATGTATTTACTCATGTATAAATTTAAAGTCTACGTGTTTAAGCCTGCATTTTTAAATTGTTCAGAAATACCGTTATCAAACTTTAATGCTTACTACTCTTTCGGTCCAATTGTTACAGGACTTGTCTAAAAAACTCTTTTATTTAATATTAAAACAAAGCTTTTGTTTCCGTTTTGAAACCATTTTGAAACATTGTGCCAGTAGTCAATTTAAGCAGTAACCTGACGTTTTAAATGCTTCCTTAAATAATCCCTGGAAACTAAGTATATTTCCCTTATCTTTCATGAGCTTAAAAAAAGAGACCTTCTCCCCAAAGAAATCTTTTTTCGTTTGTAGAAATTGTATTTAAACGAGGAGCAGATTGCAGAAAGATGAAGTTGCCTAGCAACCAGAAGATGATGTTTACAGGGTAACATTTTTTTGCAGGTCGAAATGATCTCTACTAATACGCTGCATCTTTTGAAGAGGGCAACGGCTACGTTACCCTTTTGCTTGGTCATTTTCTCTCAGACGAAATTGCCCATTTCTGTCTCCTATTTATGAATAGTCAATGGTCAAATTCACAGAATCACTATGTAGTTGTCAATCAACTCTAGCTGTTGTTGAGTATTTTCTGGAAAAATGTAGAAAATTACTGATATTAGTATGTGGTTTCAGTTAAACTAATATAACTATTTAATTATTCTTTAGGCTTATTTTATGATATTTTGTTTTATAATTTATATCTTTTTCTTGTTATTAATCTATTACCTATATAATTTTTAACGTATTAAACTTTTTTATTATACTGCTATAAATAAGAAAAAAAATATTATTTATAATAATTTTACATCGCTATTAATTTAAAAAATAACATGAAAAATGAGAAAAACATTTTTTTATCAGATAATCTTATTTATCTTATATGTTGTAACTTAACTTTGTTCAACAGTTTATAATCTGATTTTTTCAATAGTTTATACTAATTCCATCAGTTAATTTCAAGCTAAATTAATGGATGCTTCAAAAGCTTTTTAGGCCAAAAGTAGGATGATAATTGGAAAAGATTTCTTGTAAAATTCCTTAAGAGAAATAAGCTCCTTTTATGTTATTAGTGAGGAAACCCAAGAAAAAAAATTAGCTACATATACCTATGAAGTTAAAGATAGTAAATAACTTACTAATTTAAGTCTATTTCTCCCTATACTAATACCATCTATTTAAATCGGCTTTAGTTTGAAATAATAATGAATTCTGAACATATTTTTTATAAAGTAGAATTATTTAAATTTTACAATTTATTATGTGATAACTAAAACATTTTTAATTACTTGTTATGTATGCCAATTCAAATAAGCTATAATAAGGATATAAATACAGTATTTTAATATTAAATTAAATTAAAAATATAGAAAGTAATAATACAAAAATTTGATTCCTGAATGTATTCCTTAACGTAAATTTTTTCCTTTATGAAATTAGGTAATTATATTGATTTAATTAAATTATTATTAATTCTATGTGTGGTTCTATTAGTTTTATTTTCATGCTAATTCATGATTCATAGTCTTAAAAACATTTGAACATTGACGAAAATGTTAATTTATTTATATAGCAAGTAGATTCCTTAATTTACATATATGAATGCTTAAACAATACGTTTTATTTGAAACATTTTGTTTAACGATGTTATTTTCTTAGCTTGGTAATTTTTTGAATAAATAAACAATAGCATAAATTACAACATGTTAATCATACACAGCGACAAATACCACATGAATAGAATAGAAGTCCGTGCTGTTAAGAAACTTAAATACATTTCTATGCCTGAAGAATATCTAGGACTGAATACAATGCAAAAGAATTCCTCGCTCTAATCCTTTTATGCATCTAAAGCAGGCAGCTAGGATTTTCGTAATCCCAATTTCGAGCCAACTCCTTTGTTCTTCTGCGGAACACCCGTCCTATTAGGAGGGGTAGGGTTTTTTTTATGCTCTCTTTGGAGCAATCTCTTTTCCATCCTGAGACACGTTATTAGTTTTGACTGTAGATTCAAGAACAATGGATGTACCAAACACTGATAGAAGTCTTTTAGGGATTATTTTTACCGATATCTATGTATTTCTTTCGTAAAATATAGCGATGAGATAGATTTGCCATCCGAATTCTCTGCGTTTCTTAAATAGATTCTCTGCGCTTGGTCTTATTTAAAGTTAAAATAAGTATGAATATTTTTCTATAAAATATATTTATAATGGCAGTGCGTGATAGTTGATTTGCAACAGAATGAAGGTTGAATTTCTGTCTTGTAGAATGTACGGTAGTCCTTGCTTTGAAAAATTAATTTACTGGGTGGCTATTGTAACAGTCGAATTGCATGGTTGTAGTTTTCCGGTTTCGAAAATGTTACACACAAATGCAGAGCAACTATCCATGAAATTCTATCTTAATATTGCTTAATGAAGAGTTGTTACCATTATAAAATAATCAACAACTTTAGAGCGCCATGGACAAATGTGCAGAATAGTTAATGCTCTTCATTGATTTGAAATAAAAACGTGTATTATTACTTTATAGTTAGATTACATTCATATTTTAAGCGATGTAACAAATTTATTTAAATTTCAATTATGAGATGATCATAGCCTCTAAGTCAACTCTTAGAAAAGCATGTTAATTTACAATAATTTGGATTAGACAATGAATAAAAACATGTGAAATAAAATGGCATAATTTGAATGAAAACATCAAGAGTTTTCAAAACTGCAAATTAAAATAATTTACTGCAGTGTTAAAATGGTCAAATTTAAATGAATTCCTCATGTAACATATTTTTTTCATTCATAAAAATCTTAAGAAGAAGTTAAATCCTTAGTGACTGATGACTCAGTACTGACAGAAGCCTCTTTAAGAGAAATTGAAAATTATGAAGGCTTCCAGCGTGAAAGCAATCGCCATTCAAGGCTTAACTGAAACCTAAATCCTTCCGTTTCAATAAAGCGATTGTTCTCATAATTTCATTAATGTTGGAAAATCCATTAAAATACTTAACTCGTTTTATACTCGGTTTTGACTGCCATTAACATTTATGACAGCAATGCACTATACGCCACACTTTTATAAGAGGATTAGAGTAACTCATTACTCCTGCAACTGGACATCCCCTAGCGATTCTTCCGAGCATTTGATTGATTGTGTCTAGTAGGACTATTAGAGAAAAGAGGAAGATATTTATTGAGGTAGGAGAAAATCATATACGATGCTCGCATTCTTTCTAGCTAATCCTTGAATACTTTGCAGCATTTATTTAGACATAAATAGATGTCTAGATGACTATTTACCATGAAATCATTTGTTTCAATCACCATTACGGTATATGATCCTTAAATGCCTAAGTTTGGAAAACACATATAAACTTGTCTATTTTAAGTTTTTCTGGAAATCAGCATTTTATTTATCAGAAGATTCCTAATTTAACACTTTTTATTATCGAATTTCTAGAATTTTTGATATTCTATACACAAAGACCAAAATTCAATTGCTGTAGAGACGTTTATGATAGACAAATATGAATTAAATGAATAAAGTTGAATTTAAAATACATTATTTCTGATGAATATGTATAAAATACAATAATTGAAGTGAAGTTCATTTTAAATAAATATAATTCACTCCAAATTTCCCATTTCCCTAAATGTTCAGTCTTGAATAAAAAATAACTTACTAATGAATATTAAAACTCAAAAGTCTTGTTCCGTAAAGGCATATACATTTAATGTTTTAGAGACAATGATTACATGGCAAACTGAAAATGAATATGTTACACATACGTTACATAGAATACGTTATACGTTTTTTACAGTGAATTTTTAAACAACAGTATTTTTTTACCTTCATCTTGAAAATGCACTTATATAGCAAAGTGCCCTTCATTATAACGAGCTTTTAGATAATTTGCGGAATTTTTTTAATAGAAAAATAAATAAACAAATACAAATATTCTGATATTTTTAAATTTAAAGCTAACATAAGTAGATTTATTTAATATTTGTAATTTTGTAAATGAAATAAATTCAGTTAATGTATAATTATCATGATATATTCATGTATCTCTTATTCTGTTATTTCAACCAACTCGTTTATAATTCCGAATTAAAAATTTAATTTTCGAATCTAGATAAAATTTTCTGCTACATACAGCTTTCAATATATCACGCTGTCTTCAGACGCGCTTGATAAAACGAGAGGTTACTGCATTTAACTTACAATATGTTTTGATAAATTAAATGACATTCCATATAAAAATACAGAATAATAACATTCATTAACAAAACAATATGATTAAGTCAGATTAATTTATCAATTTCTTTGTTACTTTAGAAACATGAAAATAAGATCAAAGCAAAGAAATTTTTCCTCTATCTAAAACTTCAAATAGACATATAAATCTATTTACGATCAAATAAATTCACATTCCTCTGGTTCTAACCATTATTTGTAAATAGGAGAAAATATCGATTTCATAATAAATATAATTCGAATCATTTTTATGAATAATTCAGATAAATAAATAAATAGAAGATCTTCCACAAAATAGTTATTGTCATTCAAAATTTCCAAGTCATTTAAATAAAATGCCTCCGTGAAAACAAACCAGCATATTAGAAAATCTGACAGAAATAGATTCCATTTCTATAATCAGTTTTTTTTCCTTCCAATAATGAAAAAAATAAATAAATAAGATTTATTTTTACAAAATAGTATGATGAGGATCTTCCAGAATAATTATTTTTTAATGTTTAAAAATCATGTCCCTTTTAATTATTCGCTAAAAGTTTTCGATTAAATTATCACTCTAAGTTTATTTAAGCTATGTCATTCAAACAAAATAAAAATTTAAAAACCAGCCGTATTTATATTTCTGTTACTATGTTACTTAAAATTCATTTTAAATCATTAAATAAAATATTAAATTCCATGCCTAGACATAGTATAAATAGAAGCTTTTATTATTTCTTATTAACAACTGGCAACATCTCACAGTCTTTTAATTTTCTTCTATGTTATTTTACCTTCAGATACAGATGTTGTATCTGACTTTTAAAACTTCAGCTTAAACCACAAAATAATTACTTTTTCAAAATCCCACAAAATTAAAAGATTCTCTCTATATAATCCATTAATTTGCCTCTAATATTTAATGCCTTTTTATAATTTTACAAAACAATTACTGAAATACTGAAAGAAAACAAATTGAATTAAAAAAATATGTTATCTCCCCTTGGTATTTTTTCAATTAAAATGTCAGACAATAATAAAATAAATATTAATAAAAATTTCTTTAGAATTTAAAAAAAATTTATATAAATTTATTTTAATGAAAAATTTCATAAAAGGAAAATTTAAAATGTAATAGTTTGGGATTTACTTACATTTTTGATAAAGCTAAATATTCATATCATCAATAAAAATAACACCACCAATGAATATTCATAACACTAATAAAAATAATACCACCAATTAATATTCATACCATTCTTTGCACATAATCATTTTTTAAAATTTGTTTGATCACACTTACCTTTCATATTCAATTGTATACATGTTAGCACAATTTCTTGATCTAAAATGATTAAATATGAAAACATTTTGAAATTGTTAAGATTTGTGAAAAACAATGGAATTAAAAGTATTACAAGATTGCTTCAAATACTGAAAATTTTATTTTAAAAATGTTAAAAGTTTATTATAAATTCTAAATTTAATTTTTCTTTAGCTCTGATTGTATTTTGCTTGTGAATTTAATTTACTTTTTAAAATTAATAGTTGTGAAATATTTTTCGGCAAGCAATTTATTGAAATGAAATAAATTATAGAATAAAACATTAATTTCTGTTTTACACCAGAAAATATATTCTATGTAAAGAGATTCATCAATAATAGCAAAAAGAAAATTTTCGATTCATTTTATTAGAAATTCAAAATTCAATTAAAACTAATCTTATATATCTTTAATACCTAACATAATATTTTCTTGATCATCATTAAATTGTCTTAAACATTTTTATTTTGTTCTCTTTGATGTATTCATTTCCTAAGCCTCCAGATACAAAACTCGCATGACATTATTAAGAGGTTTTAAATGTCTATCTAGAAAAATTTAGAAATCAAAATACCAAAAGAGCTAAATGCATTTTCAAATTAGCCTCATTTCCAGAAGTATTCGACTTCGAAAGAACTAAGAAAATTAAAAGCAATTAATCGAATACTAAATTGAGGAAGCAATTATCCCATTTTGTGGGTAAAAGATTCTTTCCCATTAAATGCAGAAACAGTGAAAACCAAAGTAAAACATTTCTACACTAAAAGCTTTTGTTGATAATAAGATGAGTGTTCTTTCTTAAGATTTTGAATAATCTCTCCGATGGTTAATATATGAAGCATAAATTTCTAAGCAATTATTTATTAATCTAATGAAGAAAAACTGATAAATGCATAAACATGTATGCTTAAAATCGCTTTCAAAGATAATTAAGAAAATTTGATTATACGGTTACAAGATAATTGCTAATAAGTGTAGTTTATGTGGAAAAGACAATTTTGTCGTAAAGGTAAAATTAAAAAGTTTGAAGTTCAACATTGTTGAAAATTATAAACAACACTGTGCTTAGAATGGTATTAGAATAGTAAACTTTTTCAGAATTGATAGGCTACATATTATATTTTTGTGTCTCATGGCCAATGGAGGTTGCCTAACGGGTGAACGTTTAGAGGTAATTGCTATGCATTTGCGTATATGAGAAAACCAGCAAAAATTCCCCTCTGCTGTCCTCTAGCGAAGCAAAATATACTTTGAGATAGAAAAGTCACAAAATTCTAAGATTAAATTTTTAGGTTTGTAATTCCTTCTATAAATTCCTTCTATAATATCCCAAAATTCTAAGATTGAAATTTCAAGTAGCTGCTTTTCAAGTTTTCTACTTGTAAGAAAAAAAAAGTAATGAAACCAAGTTGCGAATCTTAACAAACTAATAGAATTTCTTTTTATTGATGTTTAATTTAACATGAATTAATGCGTCAATACATGTTCAATAATGTTTCAATAATTTTTTCAATTAATAAATGGGCACGAAAGAGATTTCCTTTAGAAATAAATTTTAGGTGTTAAAATACATATAAAATGTTTTTATTACTTTTAAATTGTCAGAATACCAAAATAGCAAAATAATAAAGAACACCCTAAGGCAGAATTTTTATGCCAAAATATGTAATCATTTTTTATATGATTAAATTAGCTTTATTCCAAGTACTTACAAAAAATAATAATAAAGCAAGCAGATAATATTTAATGATTATCTGACTTCATTAAGTACCTGATAACATAGCTTAGTGGAAACACATTTTTTATAATTTCGTAATGCATTTTTTCGAAGTTTATATAAATTTCCTGTAAGTTACTGATTTAAGTTGTTTACCATATAATTTGTGTTTTGCATTTTCTCATGATAATGTGTTTTCAAAATTGTGCTCATGGTAACGCTAATACTCAATCTATCTTTTATTTTCAGTTCTTTTGGTTTTCAAATACCTTTCTATAAATTACTTTCTTTATCATTTTAATCCAGTACTCTAACTGTATTGAGTGTATTGATATAGTTACTTGAATATTTTAGGCGGAATATAACTACTTAATTTCATAATTTATGTTAGTAATAAAACTACAGAGAGATTCTATGTTATTCTTTGTATGTTTGTTGTTTTTAATTTTATATAATTTATTTAATTTCCCTGTCGATATAATGTAAATTAAACACAATGAAACAAAAATTTGTAACGTATTCCCACTTTAAATAAGTATTCTTTAAATGTTAATAAAAAGAAATAGGGTATATATATATATAGGGCTAAAATATAAAATAATTAAATCTAAAATTAGGTTACAATAAATATATTAAAATTAAAAACTAAATTCATTCCTCAAAAAAATCAAAATTGCTGGAAGGAAACTTCTGCTTAAAAAACTGAAACTGAAAAATTTAATGTCATATCTCTTCAATGAATTCACAAGGTCTGAATCAAAACAACTAACCACAAAATATCATTAAAATATTTAAAAGATTTTTTTTCAAGTTGCCAATTTTTGTCGATTGTCTTCCTATAATAAGTAAAAAAAAGTAGTGAAACCAATTATTTCGAAATCTTCATCACATAAAAGAAGCATCCTCTTATTGAAATTTCCCTTGGGTGTTTACCAACTGTTACAAGAATCTATCCTCGAACAATCGATTGTTAAAAATCTGCATATCTGTAGAAGCAAATTTATCCAGAAAAGATTTCAATCAAGTTTTAGAATAATATTCAGCAAGATATATTTACTTGCTGAAAAAGACGCCTACACATTTTTCTTACAATATTTATTAAATTTTTATACGCAGGATAATTATATTTAATCTGAATATTTTTTCTTCATAAATATTCTTTGAAATGTTATGTTGATAAAATATTTGTCCTATTTCAAAACTTTTTTATGAAGCCCGAGGATTATAAGTTTTATCATTAAGGACAGAACTTGTTTAAAAAGTAATTATTGTTTAATGTAATAGGTCATTTTAAAAATTCATTCATAATTAAAGTTAAAATATTATTCAGAACAAATTTTACAACTTACAACGTAATCGGTATATATTTTTTTTCTATTATACATTTCTAAATATTCATTAAAAGGATTTTATGATTAATATATAAAATATTTTTATACAAAAATATCTTTTTTAAACTTATGCCTCTATTAAAATTCTTTCTACTAATTGAATTGAGCATATATGTGCTCTTCAGGGTTACGTAGTAGTTACGTAGTTAAATAAATTGTGCTGTGAAATATGTTAACGATGAAACCACTAATATATTATTAATGTGAATCGAAAATATATGTTTTAATTATATAAAGTTTAAAACTAAATACTAATATACTCGTTCCTTCATTATTGTTTTCTGCAGATGCATTTTATATTGATTCACTAATAATTCTTATAGGCGTATAATAAGATTTTAGAATAGAAAACAATCCTAAAATATGTTTGATATATGGATAAATAAATTCGAAAACCTCCAGCTATAATACCATGAACAAGAACGTAATTGACGCAATGTTAACAAACAGTGCTTCCAATATACTGTTTTTATGTCTTGACGAACATTTTGTCGGTACAGTATGAGTGAAAATTTTCATATTGCGGTAGAGGATTGCATTTTGGACTCTCGTAAACAATGTTTACGATCCTCTGAACCCAAGAGCAATAAACATTTCGTTTTGTAAGTTAATGGTCTTAATGCATTAAAACTTCTGTGTTTTTAATGCTTTTCGGCATTTCTCAGTTATTCAGTTTTTAGGATGTTTTTCTGCTTTGTAAATACAGTATGACTTTAATGTCAAAACAAAATTGGATGAAAATTTTGAATAAAATGGTAATAGAATATAACAGATATTTAATAGCGTTTTAAAAAACTTTCTTTGAAATAGAAATATTTAGAACCTTCGAGTAAAAGTGGAATAATTGACAGAAAGTAGAATGTTTGACTGAAGAAGAATCTTTGACTGAAAACTTAGACAGAGCCTTTCTGTGAGGATAAGGAAAACATTGAACACAAATTTGCAATTCATTTAAAATTTTTTTACAATGGATATCCTCAGGTACATATTAGATTTAATAGTGCTTGAATTTGGGTTGGTTAGTTTCAATTTGGAATGTGTAAGTTGAAAAAAAGTTTAAACTAAAAGTAAAAAATAGCATTTAAATAAGATTTTATGCTATTTTTGCCACTTAATGCTTAATGCTATTTATATTGCTAGTTGTGGATTTTCCAGGATTCCCTAAACTAACTTTTGATATTAGTGAATTATTTGTAATAGCATTTTTCTATTTATATTATTACTTGTTTCACGTGTTAATAATTTTTTATAAAATATTTTACTAGTGTAATAGTTAAATTCGAATAATTATCAAACTATAAGATTGATAAACTTATCTATTAAAAGTGACGCATTCTCATAATTACTCAGTTTGCCTTTTTTGACAAGTGTAATAATTCCTTTTTAAAAATATTATTTAGTCAAATATAATGATAAATATTTTATTACTTCTGGACTTTGATTAAAAAGGTTATTATAACAGGATAAAGACGAAAAGTCATTGATAATTAGCTGAAGTAGGGAAAAAAAGCCTTATTTTGCGAGGATGTAGGAATTGATTGAAGTGCATTGTTCCCTCTGACATGTAATGAATATTAAAACACTTCAAATGATTTAATGGTAATTAACTCAGCTTTTATAAAGATATAATAGGAGCAATAAACGTTTGTGATATTTTCATTTTCTTAAATTGTACAATTTTTTGCCAGAAAAGGAGAAAGACAAGAGATTTTCGGAAGAAAAATTATGTGATCAGTCATGTACGAAACCCTTTTTATTTTAATGAGAATATTCAGTTTTATAAATGTACATGCATGCTTGTGTATAAAAAGTCCTTACGAATAAAAAGAGACAGTATCTTATTGGTGAATGTTGAAGAAAATTCTTCCGACAATTTGTCGCTCATCTGTGAATTTGGCTAAAAGTTTGATCTCGTGATGAATGGAAAGTAGCAAATTCTTTTGCGATAGCTAGGATATCCAATAAAATATAACTGGAACAGCTGAAAGGCTCCTTCTTTTCTTGGAATCCTAATGCAGATCATTTTCTTTTTGGGAAAATGGGAACATCGCAATAAAGTCTTCCTAGTTCCTTTTATTTCAGACCTGCTGGTGATTCAGAATTTTCATTTTCTTCTTGTTATTGGACGACTTTCCTTGATATGTAATGACACTTTTTCCTTTTTAAAGAAAGTCACCTTCGTAGGAATACAACATTTTTCTTCTTGTCTTCTCTGGCCCATTTACCAAAAGAACTTCTCTGTGGGAATAGGATTTTGGCGATGATAGTGTCATGAACACACCTTCTCTTTGCACTTAAATAATTTCTTTCCGATGCTTTGTGTAGCCATAGAAACCATCATATGAAACAATTTCTTAAATTCAGGATGTACAGTCTTTTATTATGTGATATATTTTCCTATATCTAATGATCCAACAATAATTTATGAAAAGCTTTTTTATAATAGTAAAAAGCACTTAGTAATTCCAGACTATCATATAATAAAGTCGAGTTGAATATTACTGAACATGATATTTATGATATCTATACTGATTATTTATATATATCATATAAAATGCGATATCTTAAGCAGTGGTTACGTTTCTTTCATGTAGCAGTATGCGTTTCCAAAAAGAAAAATCAGTTATGAGATTTAAACGAATAAGTTAACAAGCATTATTACAAGTTTACATTTTAATTTATTCGTGTGCAATTATATAAAATAAAATAAACTTTTTTTTAAAAATAAATACATAGATATCTATTCTATAGTTGTATTCGCTGTAAATATGATTTCACAAACTTGAAAAAAAAAATCCCACTAGGTTACTAGTGAGAATATTTGAGTTAAGCGAATGTGCTAAACACTTGAGGATGATTTATATTTATTTGTGACATTTATGTGTGTCACAATGTGACATACAAATGTTTTAATCTTTCAAAATATTTATTTCGTTTACATGCAAGAAAAGGGACATAAATCAAAACTTACAATTTTTTCAGAAGCTGAGAAAGAAAAATTAAGTCTCAAGCATATTATTTTTAAAAGCTAAACCTCACATACAGCTTAATGTTTAATTCATTGAACTACTTTTGTGTTGTTTATTCAACACGAAATCTTTCAATTTATAAAAAGAAATGAAAATATAAAATGTTTTAAATTGTAACATTGTTGTTTCTAATGAACGAATTTTGAATGATTCACATGTTGTTGTATAGCTATTATGGACAACATTAGACTCACATTACAAATTTGCAAATGGAATTGAATTAGTCCATTAATATCAGGATTATTTGAAATTACGATCAGCGTGTTTCTTAGCAATGCCATTAAATTAGTAGTTATTAAATTCTGAAAACGTATTAGAAAGCATTAGACGAAAGTACTTTTGATAAATTCACTTGAAAGGCAATATGGAAACTGTTTTCATGCAGTATATTAGAAGTGATGTTTCAGTAGGTAGATGGGATAATTAATTCATCATAGAAATGGAGGGACGAAATTCATCTTTGGGCATTAATTCACTATTAAGCTAATGACATTTCCACAAAATTTCCTTCATTCATTTTCAATTGTTTACACTGAATGCTTTAAATAAACCATTTGGCCAATAATGACAATCTGATGAAATTTACTAGTAAACAGATGAAATATTAAAATGATGTCGTATTCTATATTTTAAGGATATTAATCACTTAAGAAGAATTAAATTTATAATTAATTAATCATTGGAATCCATTATGGATTTACAACTAACTTAAAAGTTGTTGCCAACCTGAAACTTTTTTTGTGTAAAAATATTTCATACATCTAAAAAGCCTTTTTGTCAGGAAATCTAAAATTTCTTCTTTATAAGTACGTTTGTTTATAAATATCTGATGAATGCCTGCCTTACATTATGGGATTATCAGAATTCCATTATTACTCTTTCCAATAAAGCTGTGGTTTTCAAACTGTGGAGTGTGACCCAAGGACGACCTTTGAAAGGGAGAATGATGGATATAGTCTAAAGAAATATATAAAATCACTTTAAGTAAATTAAAATTTATCCAAAGAACATTTTGGAGAATTTATAGTTAGCACAAAGTTTAATTATGATTAATATCAAAATTATGAAAAATAATTTTGATTGTTAAGAAATTCACGATTTAAAAGTTAAAACACTAAAAGATTACAATTCCTTTTGCAACAAAGTATTTATGAAAGAGAGGCATTTCCATTTGACTTTTGTTAATTCGCTTGTCAAGAAAAATATATATGTTAACTTAAAGAATACTTTTCGATAATACATCAACATATGGAAAAAAAAAAGAAAACATTAAGGAGGACCACACATTACACTAACCATGGCATTTAAATATGTACTTAAGTATGTTAGTATTTATTTTAAAGTAAGAAATATAATAATTATTCGTTATTTATTGCTTATATTTCTTTATTATTGCCTAATTGTAAATGTAAATAGCTTGAACTATTGGATTGAAGGATTTATTACTAATTTTATAACTATAACTATAAATAACTGTATCTTCAGTTAGAACCATTTATTGACTCATAAATGACTTTAACTGAAAAAATAAAGTGTCTGTTTCGTAATTACATGGGTTTATTTATAGTCTTTTGATAAATATTCACTTTTCCAAAAGAAAAAAAATGTACCCAATAAAGTGTTATCTTTCTTCGAACTAGCCATATGTTTCTTTACATACAAATAGTTGGGAACATTAAGGGACAATATATTCTTCTTGTAAGCATGTCATTGTCTTCATTTCTCTATATCCTAGTACTGGCATATATTATAACTTTGTTTTCTTAATATATCTTTCAGGTATCCATGGAAACGATGAAGAGAAGATGGACTCCACCCTCTCCATGGCACGGAAATAGAGTTACCTCTTAAGAGAATAAAATGGGCCCTGTAAGACATGTCTATTCAAAAAAAATTTTCGAAGAGCTTCTTTAGAACAAAGAAGATAGGAACTAAGGAAATCTTATCTTGCTGCTAATTTCATCTTTTTTTATTTAAAGCAATCAGTAAAATATTAATGGAAAACGGATTCATATAAAATAATATTGAATGAATCTATATTTGATTTTAAACATATCCCAATTAATTTTTACGTAAGGTTCTTTTCTAATTTTTTATAATCTGATATGAGAATGATTTTTTTTTCTTTGAATGGGGAAAAATTGTTAAAGCAATATTTCTCTGAATTTAGAAAAGGAATTAACGAATTAAAAATATTCTTTTGTGTAAATGGGGCCATAAAAAAGAAAAAAATAAGAAAATGCTAGTTATTTTTAAAATAAAAATTTTAATGTTTGCTGATTGGAATGAACAAATTATTTGTTTGATTGTTATAATCTTTTGTGATTTCGCGAAAGATATCAAAATTGCATACAAATTCAAAGGGAGATTTTAAGAAAATAAGAAAAGAAATGTATTTTTGATAAAGCTATGCACATTTTATTGCGTTCCAAGTGAAATGAATAAATAAGAATGAGAATCGTAATAGTAATAAAAGGAAAATCTATACAGGTTATATAAATTGCATTAAAAACATTTCACATTTTCCTCTGATTCTTTTGGTTTTCCATACATGGTCGTAATGCTAGTTTGCAAAATAAAATGTGATGAAATCTGTTGTAAATTTTTCATCTAGTTTTTCAATTTGAAAAAATTGAAGCAATATAAAAATTAGTATTTTTTTTTTAGCTATTTAATATTAAATTTACATTTTAAAATATTGTATATAATTTGTAATGGTTTAATATTAAATTATCAGTTTTCATAATATATTTCTTATTTTGATTCTTACATATTATAATTTTATCCACACTACCACTACCTATAAAGCTTCATTTTTTCCTTTCTGTTATTCTTTGAATTGTCGGACGCCTCTATGATTCAATTATAAAGCGATACTTTTACGATGACGAATCTATAGCAGACAGGAAGCCATAATATGACACTACGAAATTATTAGACTGGAGGTTTCTTTTATAAATATTTATGAGAATTTATTAGAAACGTGACCATGTTATGGATATTAATTTTTTTAAATTATCTTTTATTATTTCATGTCTGAACTCTTGAATTTAAATCAGTTTATAAAAACTTAATTATATAATTATATAATAAGAATATGCAGCAACATAATTACATTTTTAAAAATTTTAAAATTTGCTCCGATGTTTTTCGGTTTTCAATTAAAGATTTTCTGTGTCATGAAAACATTATAGCATTAAAATTAAAGACAAACAAAATAAGCATTTAGTGCTAAATTTAAAGAAGAAAAGAATGCAGTTACTTTCGTTAACTTACATGTTTATTATTATTTAAAAAATCTGTCTTCATAATTTTACAATTAAAAATAGCAATTTTCCTTTTTATTTAACAATTGCAAAATAAAAATGAACAAATATTTATTTCAGAATTACAATACCAACTATATTACTGTACTCATAGAATTATGATACCCATCTACAGTGTAACTGAAAACATATCAGCATAACTGAATACTTAATGAAAATAAATTGTTTGCTATACTAAATAATTTTTAAATCATACAGAAGTTTCAATTTGTTTCTTGTGTATTTCGTATTACTAATATTAAAAACAATCCTTTTATTTCTACTAGAGTATTTTATTATTTATTTTATTTTTAGAATTTTGCAAATATTCTTTTTTTTCGTAATATCATTTGCGCAGTAAGATTTATCAAAGTTGAAATAAAATGCTACTTTTGTAGCAAAATTGCCTACATTGAAATAGGTTATTGATGCACATTGTTAAATCAAGACTTCATTTCATATTTATACATAATATGAAGTCTATCAAATCAATAGCATAGTAAAACATTTAATCCTTTGCTTATGATCAATTAAAAAATATCAGCAATAGTTCTTGAAAGAAAAATTTTTTTGGATAGACATAGAGTTTGAAGAATTGCTACTGTATTGAATTTTTATTGTACCAATTGATGTTTTGTGTCGACGTTGTATATATAATTGCATATATCAATGATAACAATATTCATGTTGGTGTAAAATATTTACCGATGTTTCGTATTATCAATAATCTTGGAGAACTGATTATTTGTCTCTGAGATACAATGGCAGTTTCAGATTTTTGTATTCATCATTAATTTATTGTAAATAATATCTTCTTTTTACTAATATTTTTAATATTTTACATCTTAATGAAGAAACAAATATATAAACGTATTAATCTCATACTTTTTTAAGAAATATACTGGTCAAACTGAAAAGGATTAGTCCGGAATTGCAATAGTTTTATAATCCAAAATTTGTTCCAGTTAAGTAATGCTTTGTGCAATGTATGGTACATTTTATGTTAATTTCTTAAGATAAAATTTTTATCACCAGTAATCTTCGAGAACTAACGCAGTAGTTGAAAATGCTTTTAGTTCCACACATAAAACTGAAACTGTCATGTAGATGTTAAATGTAACTATAGATTGCTGTATTATTTATTTAATAAATGTACTGTAATGTTATGTGGACTATAAACAGTATGGTATGGTGAATGTAGCCATATCAAAATGAGTACAGAAGTTTGCATAACAATGTATCGCGGAGTGAACTTGCGTACAAATACAAAGCAAGGATCTTAGCATCTTAAGGAACTGTCTTCCGCCGATTGGCCCATATCAACTATAACCTCACACTGAATTTGTGTTCCTTTGAATGCGTAAAAAACAAATTAATAAAAACAACTTTTCAAACCAAATGAACAAACGTCTATTCATTATCCAATATTATCCAATACATTTTAGGGATCAAA
The DNA here is from genome assembly GCA_021605075.1 of Caerostris darwini. NCBI lineage: Eukaryota > Metazoa > Arthropoda > Arachnida > Araneae > Araneidae > Caerostris > Caerostris darwini. The sequence continues at coordinate 157,448 of BPLQ01013769.1, forward strand.
TCTATTTGCAACTAAAATACTTTGAATAGACTTGCTTGAAATATTGATATGTTTTACCAAGATATAATTTTTAATTTTTAATTTCATAATTGAATTATTAAGTTTTATTAAATATTTCGAATATTTATTGGACAACATTTGTTATATTTTGATATATAAATTTATTTGACTTCATTGAGGTTTAATGTATATATCTATATGTATCTATCTATCTATATATATATATATATATTGAATGTGGGATTACAGTTATCAAATATTTACAATATCTTTAAGTAATTTACTTTTATCAAAAATATTTGAAACCCAAGCAAAAATATTGATTCCTAATGCACTTAGCACAAAAGTTTCAAGTCTAAGTCCCAAATAACTTAGCATAAAAGATCTATTTTGAAGTGTGTCACTGCGGTTACGCTGACAGGAATACAAATACGATACTATGTAGTTGATAGGTGCTTACATTAGAGTTCCTTTTTGTTGGTTGTAGAGATGTTTCTTCTATAAGAAAGATTATTTTGAAATGAACAAATATAAATGAACGTTGACCATCGGAATATTTATTAAACTGAATGTATGATTGCACAAAATTTAACAACTAATGTTACAAATAGCATTAACTTATTCATTTCAATGTTACAAGATATTGCTAATTGTTGAGTTATTGTTCTCATAACAAGCAAGTGTTGCTTAGATTAGATACTAGATTCTACATTTTATTGTGTGCATTGTGTTAGATCTGTAGAAGCAGAGTATCTATAATCACACAGTTCGGCTATGCTTATAGTTATTTTTTGAAAACATTTTTTGAAATTGATTACTTATTTATGAATTAATGAAAAGTTATTTTTTTTATAAAATATTAGATTACGTTCATGGTGTATCCTTTTTAACTACCTTTGAAATAATTGCGTTTATTTATGTGTATGTTTTATTCCCCATTTTTTTAAAGATGTCCTCCACTAAAAGAGTTTTTTTTAGGTTTTACTTGTCATGCATTAAGAAAAGCTTATTAACTGTACTCCCTTATATCTGAATGAGAATGATCTAAATATGAGAAAAAATTGAATTAGAAAAAGCATTAATAACTAATTGCAATTTACTTTTGGTTTTGACAGTTATATATTCAAAAAATGGATGAACTAATATTTTATTAATTTTTTTCACTCAATTGCCACACGATTTTCCGGATCTCATTAACGGCTACTAATATCAAGTCAGTGAAAAAATTTTATTAAAAATTTTTAAAAATATACAATTTAATATATAATAATACGAAAGTTTTTAGTAAATGTGTTAAAATATAAAAGCACTGGAGGTGGAAGAGTTTAATCATTATTTAAATAATTTTTCTGCGTTTTTTTTTCTTCCGGTGATTTTACAAAATTCATTTCTATTTTACAATTTGCAATTGTTTTAATGAAACTCTTTAATTCATAAAATAATTGATAAAATAACGCTAAAACTAATACTAATTTAAAAATTCTAAAAAAAAAAATAATGTGAATTCAAAAATAATAAAAGTATATTATATATGAAGTATTTTTTAATAATTTTAAATAATTTTTTTAATAATTATTTAATAATTTTAAATAATTTTTTTAATAATTTAAATTTATTTTGTATTTAATAAAATGATGTATATGCAAAAGTAATTAATGTACTTGATTTAAATGCTGATTAGAAATATTATTAAAATAAAAGATTGCAAGAATATTAAAACTTGTATTTTTAATTTATAATTTAAGTTTAGAGCCCATTTATTTCTTTGTGCTTATAAGTAACAAAATTCAAAATAATACTTTAACAAAATCAAGCTTTCAAATGCTGATTTTCAATTATTTTATAATTTAATTATTTTATGTATTTCATATATAATTTATTTACATTTAATGTTAGTGAATTGTGTATTATTACTGATACTCTGGTTCTACGTATATTGCTGTAAGCTCTCTAGAAGCTATATTACTAGGCTGTATCATAGGTGGTAGATTTAGTCAGTGATAATAACTGTGTATTGAGATTTAAACTGGATTATTTTTTGTAGTATATCATGTAAATATGCTATTTAAGAAATGCGGCGCTTTTTTATTTGCAATCTTATATGTAAAGGAACATACGCATTAATATTGTGCAGAAAAGAATGCTATTGTGACTATTTCTATGAAAACTACTTCTGTAGATTAGATTTCTATTTTATTGGGCCTAATGACGTCTAACCGAATTTGTCGAATATATAGTGTTACATACTGAAGCCTGACGTGAAAAGTTGGGTAAGCTTGATTCTAAACTTTTTTTATTTACGCACTTTTGTTTGGATAGTTTTAACATTTTATTATATTATAAATACTGTATATTAGCAATGTAAGCAATATTGTACTAGTATAAAAGCATCCTGTAGACTTGGGCTAATGTTTTGTATCATGCATTGATAAGCTTGTAAATTAGATTAACATACTTGAACATGAAACCTTCTAATACTCCAAAGGTGCAATCCATTTCGTCAAATTTCAGTAACCTTCATTCGGTGGCGAAGCGGTCCTCGGAGAGAAAAAGATTCCGCAATTCTAGAAAGATAGGAATGAAATACAATAGACTCTCTCATATCTGTGCGACGGCGATTGGATTCTCATGGGGATTGATGTGGCAATTTTATTCACACCGTAATCAGCCGTGGCGTGGCAAAATAAATGTGTCAGTGACAATTGTTGATTTTTCATTACGGTAAACAAAATCACTGTGATGTTTTATCATAAGCCAGGAACAGCCATCGTATTAACGCAAACTTGAGCAAGGAATAATGTATCATTAATAGTCAATTTGCAGTAATAGTAAATTTTAACTAACAAAAAAAAGAAAAAGAAAATTTCCTCGTGTTGTATATTACATGATTTTATTTAAAATCGTATTTCTTATTTGAAATTACAAAATAAAATTTAAAGACAAAAATCTAAATATCTCTCATTCCTGAAATCATTTCATAGCATTTACTTGATTAAATAAATAAATTAATTTAAAGAAAGAAGAAAATTTTAAAATATCTTTAATACATTAGAAATTTTTAAAAATATTTACAGCAAAGAGTGATAAAAAAAATTTGCTTTTTTTATTCCTTCAATTAAATAAGATATTATGTATGTTTTTTACTTTCTAGGGGAAAAAATTGACATAGGTATCATTGATAGAAAAACTGAAAAGTCATGGCACGAGCTCATTTTAGTGTTTTCACTTTGTTCAAGATAGAAGTATGTTTTGTACTAATCTCCCAGAATTACTTCGATGCACATTTGTGATTGCGTAGTTTTCAACTACTGGTGTACAGGCTACTGTCATTTATGATTTTGTCAATAATTTGTCAGATTTATGGCACATTTGGTCACCATGACAAAAAAAATCTTAGTATTACCTATTCCTAAAAACAAATATTAACTGGATATGAAAAGAAATGTAGATAACATAATGACATTTAAAAAAATAAAACTTTGCATTCTTGTATCAAAAAAGAATTATTTTTGGTAGCTTTAAATAAGAAATATAATTCCAATTTGAATATTTGTTTTTACTTCAATCCTTATTTCCGACAATAAAATCGACAATTAATTTTCGAAGTAATATTGTTTGCTTTGTGCTTTACTCGATTCACTGACGAGTTACTACATCACGCAAATGCCTCATCAGTATCATATCACTGGTAATTGATGCATTGTGCTGTTCTAGGAACTATACGCTAGGCTCAATACAAATTTTGAAAAATTGTTTTCTTTCTTAACCGCTATAAAAATAGTACGATAAAAGTTAACCCTTTATTCTTACACTTAAAATGCTTTAGAAGATTCAATGTAGGACAAATATTTCTGAAAACATTCGGTTGTCATTAGTCAATTTGAATAAGAAAGTTGTTATTTCGTGAGAAAGGTTCCAGATATGTGAGAGTCTACTGTATGCTGTTTATAAAATGAAATTTTAAAACAATTATATCAATGCTCTTATTGATTAAAAGAGATGTCGAAATATTTTACATCTAAATTTTTATATCTGATAAACTTGCTCAACAAGAGATCAACTTATTCCAAATTATTTCGGTTTAACAATCCACATTATTTTCAAATTTTTCCCCGAGCAAATCCATAACTATGTTTTATTACACTTTTACACAATTATAAATTTAAATATTGAGAGCATTTACTTTTAAAATGCAAATTGAAACTTATCCATTCGGAGACAGTCAGACGGTTGCTGAAGTTTTATACTAAGGTGTACTGAACTTTCAAAGTATGGATGAATTATTCTGAAGAGCAAGGCTTTTATTCATGGAATTCATATTTTCTATAAAAATCAGATTCAATTATTAAACCTTTGTACTTCAAATTTAAATAAGTGCAGCATTTGGCTATTTTTGACCATTGCTTTTCAACCATGTGGTGTATTTCCCCGTATTTTTGTGAAAAATGGGCACGCACATGGCATCATTAGTATTAAAGTTTTGAAATAAAAACCTTTTACTGTCTAATCTAAAGAAAGTTCACAAAGCCTAGATGAAAAGTTGAACAATTTTCTCGGATGAAATGCAAAGCACAGCAAATTTTTTATGAAATGATTCACATTACTTTGAAATAATTTCCATTTTTGTGAATTAATTCTTTATAAAAGCTTAATTCACTTAATTGTATTATTAGTAAATACGAGTCACTTTATTTGGTCTAAAAAATAATTATCCAGTATTACCATTAAAGCACTAAAAAATTTCTCTGACTCTGTAGTTGCACAAAATTTCTCATATACCATTGCTTCTAAACTCTAATAATTTATAAAACCACAACTTAGATTCAATTTTAAGACATTTTTCAAAAAAAAGAAAAACTTCTAATGTGAAATGTATATACATCTACAAAAATATCCAATATTAGAAATGGTGCTTTTTCACATAAAATAAATTTTCACAATTAAAAAGGTAAACAGATAATTTTCACATTTGTATACATGTAAGATTTTAACTGAATTTCATCGCACATAACATTTCATTAAGGTACATAATTTGCATTTAGTTACGCTTTTTGAATTAAACAGCATGATACAAGACGCAGTAAGGTGTGAAATTAATTGTTTTTAAATATCTTTTGAATTAAAATAATCATGGAGATAAATAAATGAATGCAAAATTTTTAGAAGGAGTAAATGTGGAATTGAATTAATTTTGGTCTACCTGATGCAATTGGACAGAATGTTGAATTTTTAAGAAAGAAATTTATTTTCAAATTCTTCCAAATTTTCTTATTATATTAAGAAAATTTTCAAAGCAGTTTGAATGGGTAATACTGATCTGAACTTTCACAAAACATTTTAAAAGAAATAATACTTTTTGATTTCAATATTTTTTTGTTAGAATAGACGTGTTTTGGTTTTAATATAATATGGTTTACAAAGTATGTGTTTCTAAAAATAAAATGCATGACTTATTAAATATTTTTATGTTTAAAACTAAAATAATATGTCTTTCCAAAATTTATAATTTTTTTTTCCATTTTTGTAAACATTAAAAAACATATCAGAATATTGTGAAGTGTCCAGTCAGTAGATAACCCATTCTACAGAAGAAAGGAACTGTTGAATGCAGCGGAATTTTCATTCTATCCAATGTATTTCCCCTTGACTTAGCAAGAACTAGAGCTAAACTGCTCTGGCTGAAACTGTTTTGATCAATAACTGTAAATTTTTATGTAGTTACAATATTTTTGCTACCAAAACAATGAAAAAATCTTATGAGCTTCTTTATATGTTTTCTTTGCCCAGTACAAGAGCTTGAACTTTATCACTCAATAAGTAATACAAGCTTTGGATGTTTGTTTATAGCTAAACACAAAGTATTTTTCCGTATTTACATTCTTATAAAACTAAAATGCACATTTCATGTAACTAAAATGAAAGATTGGTGGCTCAAAAAAATTTGACTTTTGCATTGAAAAAAATCTTCTTTGCACTTTATTATAGAAATCATGCAAGAGCCATCAACTTATTAAATTGCATTAATAATATGAATTTGTTTCTTTTGTATTTGTAAAATATAGTCACTTCTTCAAAAGTACGGTTTTTTTTTTTGAAAAAGGAATGAGATAATGCAAGAATAATGCAAGTTTTAATCAAAGTAAAATAATTAAGTTTTCTGACAGACATTTTATTTAAATTTGTTCGCATTTGATTTTAGAGGTTAATATGGATTCATTTTTATTTTTATTTATCATGCAATATAGCTTGTAAATATGTTAAAATCATTTTGAATATTTTAAAAACTAAATTTAATTTCCGATTAACGTCTTAAAATTTTTGGTGAGAAGTCAATGAATTGTTTAACTTCCTTGAACATATTTATCCAAAATTAGTCATTTAAATATAAGAATTTAACATATGTTATTAATACTTTTTAATTTTGAAGTCTATTTAAACAGAAACGTTCTCTGGAAAAAGTTTTATACATAAACATATATCTTTATCTAAAAAATCTTTATGTTAAATTTTACCTCACTGAATTGTATTCATCCTGTAATTTTGAAGTTCGTCTTTTCATGAAAAATTTCTATTCATCCGAATAACTATTTTTAATATCATAAGACTTTAAAGAATTCATATTCTCACTCACTTATGCAGCATTCGTATTTTCTAAAAAAAATTATTTTAAAAAGTTTTCATAATCTATTACAGTCTTAGACAAAATCACTGAATACTTCGTTTATTAAAGAATAGGTGATTTTTAAATCTAAATTAGATGAATTGTTTGTTCTAGTATTACAGGCCATTTTCTAATAGAAACTTTCTCGAATAAAATTCCGTGCTTTCCTGGTAGGAGTGACTATTTTACAAAACCCTTCATGCATTAATTTATATCTTAAATTGTACACTGCTGGTTCTAAAAACTACTTCAAGCATTTTAAAAATATAGACATTAGTCAATATCTAAATTTTCAAGCTACTACTTAGCTCTGTGTTTGCTAGAGTTTGTGGCATTTGTGGCTGTTTAGATGCTTCAATTTGGTGTTCAGTGCAGTGAATCATATAACGCTATTTAGCTACTGTGTCTAGCTTGTTCGTTTTCCTTTGCTAAGAAGACGACCAGAAGAACTCATCGAAGTACTTCAACTACCTGTTGAAGCGATTGATTACGAACAGTTTTAGCTTCATATGGACTAAAGAAAGAAGGTCTATTCTAGTATAAACGCTTGTTATAGCAACTTTGTTATGGTCAAACTGTATTGGCCGCCATGTGCCTCATTTGTACACTGTGATGTGTGACTAATGTTGTTATATACCTGTTTTTTGTGAATGGGAAAAAAAGGGAGGGGTGACAATCCTGTTTGTAAATAAAAACATTATAAAATGTATCGGTATTTTTGTCTTTATTTCTTTTGATCTCATATGTTTACGATTAATTACGTCAAATGTTTACAAAATCTAACTCAGTTGATCATAGAGGGATTTTTATAGATCGAGAGCATATAAAAGAAATACACAAGTATGAGTAGAAAAAGATTTGAAAAACATAATGAAGTACTGCTACATGAGTGCTCTTTAGCAACATTTTTCATCGCTTTTTTCCTTTGTGTGTTACATAAATACGAACCATTTCCTATTAAAAGGATCTGAAAGAATAATGCCTGACTTTCCCTCTTGTGACTGAAGTGTGCATTATTATTCAGCTCCTTTATCATGTAACATGAGAAATGTTTAATTTGCTACAATTCTGCTATTAACAACTGATTTAAATGTTAAGTTTAATCATTAAAAAGGAAACAGATGTTATGGAAAAATATTTATTTAAAATTGTTAAATACTTTTTTAAGATTATAAAAATTTCTAATACAAAATTTTATAAGCTTTCATTCAATTTAAAATTTTAATTTGAGTAAAAAAAAAGAAACCTTTATACAATTTAAATTATTAATTAAAGTAAATAAAAAAATGGTTTTCAAAAACTTCTTTTGCAGGAAATTTATTTTTATATGCACTAAACGGATAGAAAATAGTTAAAATTTTCCAATGTCAATGACACTTTAATTAATGCATTAGTTTAATTTATCTGTAATAATTGTTTAGAGGCATCATTGCTGTTGTGTTTTCAGAGTTAAATAGTTTATTATTAGATGAAGGATGACAAGGGTGCATCCAAAAAGAAGCACATAAAACCTATATAAAATAAAAATAAAAAAAGCACATGAAACCTATACAAAATAAAAAGAAAAACAAGCACATGAAACCTATACAAAATAAAAATAAAAACAAGCACATAAAACTTATGTAAAAAAAAAAAAAACAAGCTCATAAAATTTTATTTTTTGTTTCATCCGAAGAGTTGGTGAAAGAAAAAATTACAAAAGAAAAAATTACAAAAGAAAAAAAGAAAAATTACTTACATTTGCAGAAATTTTTCAACGTAAAATTTTCTAAAATTTTTTCAAGGCATTTGACATAAATTTTCATTGACAAATTAAATTACTATAAGCCATGAAATAAGTAATTAATCTAAAGTATATAAAAAAAACTTGGGGTTTAGAATACTTGGGATCGATTTCTATACAAAAATACCATCCGATTGTACAATTTCCTAGTCCAAATAACATTTTAAATAGCCTTTCTTAAAATATATCATGTCCTATTAAAACATTAAATTAAAAAAAAAAAACATTAAAACATTAAAAATCATCAATCAAATTGTATTAGAGAAGTCAAATATGGAAATAGAAGATAACATTTCGGTTTTAATGTATAAGGTACAAACAGTCAATTTAATAATTATCTAATCAAAAATGAATATTTTACATCTTTCATAAAACGCTTGATAATATTTTGTTTCGAAATTTCAAAATCTTTAATTTAAATGCATGTAATCCTTCATTATCTTATCAAATTCAAAAATAAATCTTATTCCGTGATTTTCCAGGCGTTAATTGTCTCTTACACTCAAAAGGCAAAAGAATTAATTACAAAAGGATTAAGTTTGTTTTAAGAAGATTAAAACTCTTGAAAAGTGTTTGAGGCGAATTTTTTTTTCAAAGTCTCACTTTGATGCCAGCTAAGCAGTTTCATTTTATGCTTGAAAGATTAGAATTAAAAAAAAAAAAAGGAAATGCAAATTTTAATTATTAATACAATGTCTAAGGCTTTAAAAACTTAATATAAAATCTTTTCTATTACTTAGGGGAAAAATAATTTTCATAATATAAGGGCAATTCTTTTATACTTTTAATTATACTTATATTTTTTATACTTTTATTTTATCAGATTAAAAATTTATATGCTTTTAGGATATATTTCTTCGACGTATTCAAAAGAAAATTAATGAAATGTAATGCAAAATATAATTTTAGTCTGTGTATCTTATAATAATGTATTATGAAGAATATATGTAATAAAATTTGAATATTAAGGAGAAATATTATGGAAGTATTTTTCAATATATTTTTTTATTTGTTGCATGAACATCAACGAGTTTAAATTAACCAATAGCACCTTATCTACTGAAAATGTTATTCCGCTACAAATAGCAACCGTACATTCTGACTATGGAAAGTTATAGAAATTTTGAATAAAAATTTGAAATCATTCAAACGAAATATGATAAGAAAATTACAAGACTGTTCAAATCAGAAAAATTCTACCGTGAAATCAAACTTCATAGGATTTATAATATTATTTTAAGTAGGATCATTATATATAAAATATTTTATTAATGCATTCTCTTTTGAGGGCAAATAAAAAGCTGAAATATGTTTGCAACATATATATAATATATATATAATTTGAACAAATGCATTAGAAATTTGACACTCTATTTATGAGAATAAAAACGTTTTAAAAGCTATCAAATTTCAAATGGAGGTTAAAACCTCACATTTGAATGAAAAAAAAAAAAAAAAAAAAAGACAATATACAAAATTAAGAAAAAAATTTCATGAAAGTAATTTTACTAAAGTTGCATGTCTTTCAAGGTATAAATAATAAAGAAAATATGTTATTTATAAACATCAAAAGACATAAATGAAATATATTTAATGTAATGACAAAATATTATAATATACATGTATATGTGAGTGTGCATATAAACAATTTCAAAAAATTTGCTGAAATATATTTTACAAGAAAAAAAATTGTTAATCTACATATGGCTACAGAACTAAAATTTTATGAAAAAAAAAACTTATGTGCAATTCTGTTTACAATTGCTGCATATATATTTTATTTTTAAAAGCTGCAAAACTATATCATTTTGTTTTTTCTTTTCGTTTAGATTACAACATTTTTGTAGATGACTTATAAATCAAAATAAATATTCGTAATTAAATTCATTGAAATGCATGGTCTTATTTCCCCCTCCCAATTTAATTTACTGTCCTTTATGCTTCTACTTAAACACAAACTACATTTAAGTTAAAAGAAAATTATAAAAGAAGGTCCTCTCAAGTATACTTAATTAAAAAAAAATTTAAAGGCATCAGATATTTTTATTGTGTTTTTTTAATTTTAATGTAGTTTTCATCATGTTTCATTAGCTGAAAAATTTGGATATCAGCAGTCGATGTTCTATTATATATCTAGGGCAACGGGCGTACCGGTTACGGAGTTCCAAGGTGGTTTTAAGAACCACGAAAACCTCCACATCTTAATTTAGTTAAAACATTAGCACTATAAAATGAAATTGCTTCAATTAATGAATAAAAATAAAACAATTAAATTTAAGAAAAACATTTCTTGCTTGAGAACAATTAAAGCAAGAGATCGAAAAAGCTAAAGCTATCGGTACAATTAGGAGTCAGTTGGCGATGCCCAAAAATAAAACGTTAGAGTTAAAATTAAAAAATTTTAAGCTAAAAATAAAATAAAATAAAATGGATTTAAAATTAAACATATAAATGATATATCTAAGATATCTACTAACACACTGAACACGTTTAAACCAACCAAAGGCATATCTTTTCGTAAAGATTCATCATCATGACCTCATTTGTCATTTTGAAGTAAACATGACCGCTCGGGAGAGAAAAGTAAATTTGTTTTCCTCTTCTCAATTCTTTTTCCCTTTTGAGAAAAAATTTTTCATCACATTTTTTTTATTCCTAATATGTCATTGGAAGAGTTTTGGATAAAAGTATCCTACATACTGGAAAAAAACATTAAGTTAACAATATATATATATATATATATATATATATATATATATATATTCAGATTTTAGTCATTTAACTAAAAAAGTCTTTTGTGAAGTTGTCAAACGTTAGAGAATTTTCATTTTTGATAAAATATTTTTCTAGTTTCCTGTTTCTACCAATTATTCTATTTTCTCACATAACGATTACATTTTTTTTATTGTGCAGAGCACATCAGATTGTTTCTCAGTTGGTATTTGTAATAAATTATGAATATCATATTTAACAATAATAAATGTGTTAAATAAAAAATTTCATTCTAAGCTAAAGAACTACTACTCACAAGAAATTTGTGCTTGTTAGTGAATTAAACATTTACACATAAAAGCACATTTACAATGACTAAATATTAAATTTTAATTTTAAAAATATTTAAATATTATTTTATTATTGCAAAAGAAAAATAATTCAAAATGTAAGCATAATCTTATTTGGGTATTTATGTTATTAGGTATTTTTGTTATTTAGGGTCCTCTTTTCCTGACAATTGATTCTTAAGCTTTGGAGTGAGCTTTTATTTAATGTATTTTACAGTTTATCAAATATAATGGGATAATATTCGATGGATTTAACGTAAGTTTAAAAGAATTATAAATTTAATTAATTTTGAAAATGAGGTCAATAATTGACTAAAAAAGGAATAATTTACTTTTTGTCATTTCATAAATTACATTTTTATCAAAGAAATAGACGTTGGAAAATGTTTTTCCAACAATTGAGAAGATTGTTTAATTAAAATAAAAAAGGATATAAATAATATTTTAATTATTGTATCCTCTAATCCCACACTTTGATCACTATTCCACAAATTCCCTTCACTTGTAATTTGAAACTGGATGAAAAGCTTTCTGAAGCCTTGTACATAGAATTCCACCACCGGTTCAGCCGATCGAAAGCTAATGATTTTCACTGTCAGCAAAACGGTGAACATATCATGTCTTTCGGAGAAGTCACCTGACGTTAGATAGATTGTAAGAGGTTAATCAAACAGGAAATATTGAGACGCTGTAATATTATGGGTAGCTGTACCATATCTGTACTCTTCCTTCATTTGCGGCAGATACATAATAAGTGGTACTGAATTTTCCATGAATTTCAGTATCATTATGCCCTTTTACGAAAAAAAAAATCACACCACCTTAAAATTGGTTACCACTTAATGAATTATGGCAATTATTCTAACTCACTGAAGGTCGGCGAGCTAAATTGATTATTGTGGTGCGTAAAAGATATGTATTTGATATTGCTCAAACGTGACTTGACCAGTGTTGCTTTGCAGAAGAATAAAAAACATAAATAAAAATCGATCTTAAATCATATAAAGAATCTATCTTTTTTTAAATGCGTCTCGTAAACAAAAATAAATTTTATCAATTTATTGGGTTGAAAAACTAGGTTTAAAATTTCCAACAGATGTTTCACATCATAAACCAGAAATCAAATTGCATTATAAAATAAATCTGTCATATCCAAAACATATTTAAGTAATTCTGTATGAAATATCCTGGAAAATAAATTTCAAACCCACGAGATATTTTTCTATAGCATACTCCTTGTGTATGCACTGCCTTCCAGTACGCAGACTTTAAAAAAAATGATCTTCGACTTTTTATTTAAGAATAAAGACTGTCATTTATTTCGAACTGTCTGAAACGAGGCAATTGCGCACAAAATAGACTGCTTATAAAACTCATAAATAATACATTTGAGAGGAGTTCTACGAATCAATATTCATTTAGTGAAATGGAATGAGAAATATTTTTTATCCATAACCGATTGGAGAAATGGTCGATTACTTTGAGATCGCGTGCCTCACAGAGAGAATTCTCGTGCAGGGGCATTGCGTGGGGATTCATTCGATTATGTTATGAAAAATTATTTGCAAAGGTCAATAAATGGCTCCTTGTCCAAATGATTAGATCACACTAATATCTCAGGTTAATAAAATCATTTACTGAAGAGCGAGGAAAGAAGAAGAATTCAAAAATCAGTTAAAGTAAATTGAGTTCGGTAAACTTACCAGTTATTAAATTGACTGGAATGATTTTTTTTTCCAGTTTGCCAGAAGAAGTATTTTGTATCGGTAAAATATGCAGAAATCCTTTATTCGTTTAGTGAGCATTGCTTAGTTAATTTCTCATCTAAGATCAAGGAAATCGTCGTTATATAAGATTAGATTAATTAAAATATAATTTTGCAACTGTGGAAGCTCATATAAAAGATGATAAAGTTGTTACTTTTATTTTTGAAACGCTTAATATTTAAGATGCTCCATTATTTATTAAACGTTTATAAAAGTTATATAGGATTACAAATTTGAAAACAACATATTGACACATATTCTTGGGAGTTCTGAAGTAATTTTTTTATTTTGTTGAACATCGGTGGGTTTTGTGTTCCACTTATGTATGCCAAGAATAACAGACAGACAAGAGATGACAGCAGGATTGTACGACAACAGATGACTTTTAGGGGTAACTGCCATGCATTTGATTGTCTTATTGGAGGACCACCAGGCAGCTTGATTGACGTACCCTCATCACCCAGTCTAAATATCGATAGAGAATGTCCCATCGCCATCGAATCTTCTCATTTCTGAAAGCAATGACTGTAATGGATTTTGCCCGAGATTGCAAACCTGAGATTGAGCCCTCCTTGGCACTAGCTGCACCTGTCATTGGGCCATTGCCATTGGGCCATAAGTCGAAAACTAAGAAGTACGTGTAAAACCTTCATAATATTTAATAATTTCGAAATACTTCTGTTTTAGTTAAAATATTTTCAAATAAATATTTGTTTGCCTTTAAATCGGTAATTATTTCGATAAATGGAACCTATAAAAATTAGTTTTTGTCATTTAGTGCTTTAAATAACTTACAAATGAGCTGAGCCCTTTATAGAAAATGTTTGAAAAAAGAATTTAACTTAAATGTATGTATTTATTTATTTTTTTACATTAGCAATTTAAAAAATATATATTATTTGTTTTGATCTAAATATCTGTACATTTAATATCTAATTATCCTTTTCTTTGAAACATCCGTCCACAAAATGACATGTTTTAAAATCATAGCTGTTCATTTAAATTAAATGCTTTTTTTAAGTACAAACCTAATTAAAAAATAAGTGGTATTAAAAGCAGAAAAACATCGAAATGACGTTCTGAATAAGTTTTGACTACTTATTCTTGGCCATTGTTTGCTTTTAAATATAACCAGAAAAAAAAATGTGTTAAAAAAACTAAAACCGTAGGCTGAAGATTATAGAAAAACGTAATGGCATAGAAGTTAATCTAAAATGTAATTATCAAATACTATTTGAAATTTATGCATGAAATCATAAAAAAAACGTGTGTGTGTGTAAAAATTACCACGATGAAAATTCATGTTGCCTGCCTGTAGTAGAAAAGAAAAATTCATCAACAAGTCTCATTAAAGAGATAGATATAAATTATTACAATGTTTTATATTGGAGTATGAAGTAAATAATTATTCTCTTAGTTGCTCAGAAAAAAATAACCTCCGAATTATAATTTTTTTATTAATTAAATAAATTTGGGGCCCAAATTAAGGCTAAATTCAGTAAAACTTAATAAATATTTCGTAATGACCATTTTGTTTATTTGGCACAAGGTGTACATAATTCTAGATCTTTACCATAATCAGATCCAAATATGAATACAACTGTCCTTTAAATTAAATTCATTTTGAAGCAAATTATACAACACAAACTATTGACAACTGCAGCGTGTTGAACAGATCATTATTCTTATGAAATTGACCGATTCCCACTTTTCAATGTAAACAGGAAGTGGCGGCGTGCTTATATTGATGTGCTTATATTGATAGCTCCACCCACTTCCATAACAATATTTTTTTTTATTTCCAATGGCAGGCTACAATAAGTAATAAAATAAAAAAAAAGACCACAAGGAACATAAAACCAACTACGAGAATCGAAGGAAATCACATAGTGACATGTTTAGCCCACAAGGGCCCTAGCCTCCCAGTAACGACCGTACGTAGTAAAGGAAACTACTCAGGGCAGACAGGAAGGTGAGATGAATCCATGTGCTCTCCAAGACTGCAGAGCATGCATTTTGGGCGTGCAGAGCATGCATTTTGGGCGTGCAAGCATGCATTTTGGGCGTGCAAATATTTTCATTCGAAAACGATGATTGGCCATACAATCATGGCCCTTCAGGAGTCTGAAAAGGGCAACAGCTTTAAACCTGGGCTGATCAGGGATGTTTAGAATAAAGTTAAACCAGGTTTTAGATGAGTTGCCTTCAAGTAGATTATCAGATAGAGTGTTCCGAAAAAAGTCTCGGATCATCAGTTTCATCAAGTAAAAAGAGATGTCTTTACAAAAGGTTTGGGTGATGGTTGTTCCTTTTTTTGGCGCCTTCTCATTACCCAAGATCTTACAATGGCCTGGGATCCACTGCAAAACTATATCCTTGCCTTTTGAGTCAAGGTCTTCAAGACAAGAGATGCACTTTTCGATGGAAGTAGATTGAAGTGCTAGGGAGGAATTGATTGCCAAAAGTGCTGCCTTAGAGTCAGATAGCTCTAGTAAATTGTTCTGTTCGGCACTGCAATTGCGTTAGGGCTAATAAATAATTAAAGCTTCGACTTCACCGTCGTAAGCAGATGCAAAACAGCCGACAGGGGCATAGACAATTCCGTAACAATAAAGGTTCCCGAAATTGTTGTCTCGACTCTCATGCAAGAAGTTTAACTTTCAAAGCGCTTAGTCTTGTAAATAATTACGCTTCAACATGGTTGAAATTTGGTATTCAAAGGATGCAGATTATAATGTTCATGCTTACAGTCAGTCGACGTTTCTCGTGATTATGAGAAATGACGCAAAAATTAATGGGATGAGAAATTTTTTTTTAAAAGGTTTTCTAAACTCGTTGGGTATTTGAGTTTTAAAATACGTATCAAATGACGATATAACTTTTAAATAGAAACGATTAAATTAAAAAAGGGACTAAAAGAAATACACATATTCGAACCCTCTTTCTAACCACGTTATCGGCTTATGACTAGCAAGAATAAATAAAGCAATCAAAAGTTTTATATAAGCCATATATTATTCATAAAAATTTTTAAAAATGACCTATTTTTGCACTGAAAATAAATCTTACGTCAATAGACGTCAAATATAAAATTATTAGCAGCTATTTTTATCATCTAAAATAAGATAACAATAAATATACATTATTGAAACTTTCCCCTATAACATGAAAATACAACAATAATAATAATAATTTTGTGCTAAAAATAATGCAATTATTTAACTCACACAAGAGTTATTATTCTTAAAATGTTTTCAAGAATATTATAAAAACAACGAATTTAATTCTGTCATGTGAATTGATTTAATTCTATTTGTTTATGATTCTAATTCTTATTCTTCTTTTTCTATATGATTATTCTAATACTTTTTCTAATTTTCTTATTAATTTTAATTCTTTCATGAGGATTGCTTGCATCTTTGAACAATTAATCACAAGATTCGTCATGTTAAGAAGAGTCACTTGTAAGACAGCACAATTTAATGATTAATTAATATATAAATTTTAAAATTAATTTTTTTGTTGTTTTTGTTTGCCTTAGGTGGAGTGTCCAAATTTGTCTTTCAAAACCCACGATGAGGTTGAGGCGTAAAGATATAGCATTCCATTGATGACTTTTAAGCTGAACTAATCCGCTTTTGCGTGTCGTATGGAATTGAAGATAAGCTGAAAAAGTCTCACCAGGTAGCCGATTATCGATTCGAGACATTTACATACGATGTTACAAACGCTATCCAGTTTTCTCGTTTCTGAAAGTAGTGGTTCGCAAATAACATTGGCAGCGGATTCGAACTTTAGGCTTTCTACAACTATCTGAGCACGTTACAATTGAGTCGGGTTGAATTATTATTTGAAAATTAAATTTTAAATTGTTTGTGCAGAACTCGTTCATACTTATGTTTCTGAATATTTGTTTTGACCGCATTTGTTGTTATTTAAAGGCGAAATAATAGGAAAACAAAATATAGGTGATCGAAGAGAGTAACAAGTGTTTCGGATTTCATGTTGTTATTTATCTTCTTTTAAAGCACCCTTTATTTAAATATACTTTATACCAAAAATTAAATGCTAAATATATCTAATTTAATTAAAAAAATGTTTGTTATCTTAAAATGTTACTGGATTGTATTCAAATTTTGTTTCAAACAACTACCCTATAGTTCACAATTAAAAAAAACAGCTTTGCTCTAACATGGTGTAAAAAGCAAGGCAATTCTACAGCAAAGATTTCCTAGACAATGTTTTTTTTTCAACTAATGGTAACCAGTAGGAATTATTCTTTTTTTTTTGAAAAAATGGGATATGGTTTGTAGTAAACTTCTCGATTCAATAAAATAAATTGAAAATAACTAAATGAATGCGACAAAAGTAAGAATTTATATAAATTTTAAACTTTTTTTTTGAAGTGTTAAATTATTAATGATTTTTATGAGTTTTTAACATCCTCTAAGAAAAAATAATTCTTATAAATTCAGTTTTCTATTCTAACACCGGACATAGTTATTGAAAAACAAAAACTGTTCCTATTTAAATAATTTGAACTTGTACTTTAAGCAGCAATATGACTAAAATCTAAAATATTGTGAACTTTTGTTCGAGAGTAACTGATATATCTTTACAAGAACATATATATATGCTCTTTTTATATATATTATATATATATATATATATATATATAAACAGCACGCTATATAGCAAAGAACAAACAAGACGTGAATTAGAAACACAATGATTTTTCACACCAAAAGCTACTACCGGTATTCTTTACAAGCAAATTGTATAAGAAAATCCTCATAGCATTTGCATCACATTCAGACCAAATTTTCAAAACAAGTAATATAAAAAAAAATCTTAAAGTCAATTCCTACTTTTTTTCACTATACTGCAGAAAAGTCCTTTACAAATAAAGTTGATATTTTCCTCTTACAACTGGTGCTGTCTATTATTAGATACATGCAACTTAAATCTAAAAAAAAAAATTAATTAAATTTAAATAATGAATTAATATTTGAAAAAACTGTATTAACATCAAGTGGCATCCACTACAAGTTCAAAAAATGCATTTGAACTTGAATGGATGAATCAAAAGTATTTTATTAAAGATTGAAAATTTGAACAAGATATATATAGGAAGAGTGTGAGCTAATAGTAGGAATTGTAGAATGAAAAGGGATAAATTGTTCAGGATAATAGGCCGCAACTGAAAATCATTTAATAAACATAAAAATCTAGAGGTTGAATGGCAAAAACTGCAATGGCTGATTAAAAAAGAACACAAAAGCTTGTACGAAATATACAATGATAGGGTGTGTAAAGTTATTTTCTAGGAAATTCGTTAAACACGATATAAACTAATAGAAGGAATTAATTATATATATATATCCAATTAAAGGATCAAAGCTAAACTTTATGCAATATCCTTAATCTTAATAATTTAAAACAAATGACGTAAAATTCTTTACATTTTAAATTACTTTTCAGATGAAACTCAGTATCAGAAAATTGAATTTTTACGTTTGATGTAGCATCGAGTTTGTTCTGGTAATCAAACATATTCAAACCTGTCTCTCAGCCTTTAAATCAATTCTAAACTCATAATAATTCTGGTAATTTGTTGAGGAATATTTATCCTGTATTGTTATAATTTAATTAAACTTCCGTGGAATTTAGTTTAGGAAATGTTAATTTAGAACCAGTTCTGTTTCAATAAGAAAGATATTTGATTAAATTCATTTAGAGATAAATGTAGTATAGCAGGCAACTCTACAAAATTGTTTATTCTGATACAGTTTAAGAATTAAGAATTAATTTTAAAATTTTATGGTTATTAGTCGTTATGAAAGTAAGAACATTATAATAATGTTTATAACATAGAACAATTACGTGTAAGAAATATTTAATTAATATATTAATATGTCATAATTTGATCATGTATTGTTAAAAAATATACATATTTCTCTTAGTTATAAAAGTTAAGTGAAATGAAAATAAAAATACTCAATATGAAAATTGTTGCTGTTCACATCATATATATACTTCAGTTATAATTAAATGTTTTTCTACATAAATTGGACAACTATAATGGAAAGAATAATGGATTTATAAACAGTGATGTAAACCTTGCAATAGAGACCTTGCATTATTAGGCATATAAGGTATAACCATTACTAAGCATACACGGTAGAATTACATTAAGCATTCAGGTTGCATTACAGCTATTATTATGTATACAATGTAGAACTAATATTAGCATATACAAGGTATCAACTATTTATTCATTAAGATTATATAGAATAGATTCAAACTTTTAGTGCCTATTTGAGTAGTCGCAAATCTAATGTACAGTTTATTGCCATTGATATAAAATTCGCTGGTTTTGTTGATAGTTCAAAGGAAATAGTGTATTGCCTGAGAAATGTCAAGGCTCCTGTTAATTTTTAACTTTATAAAATTATATAATTGCAATGATTTTGATGATATCAACATACCATTATTATCGATCTAACTCCATTGCTTTACTTCAAAAACATCATCTAACTTTTTACGTTGGGCATTATGTTCAAAAACATCCATATTATACCAGACCGCTACATAGCAAGAAGCAATATCCTTTTTTTCATAAAATATATATTTGCGATGTAAAGAAAAGAAACGGTCTGAAAAAAGCGGCTATGAAATGAAGGTTTCGTCATTTAGTTCCTTTGTAAGTTTTCGCTACAGGAGTATTGTTACCTTAATACCAGTTAAAGCTCCTTTTTTAGAACACTTAATGTTATAAGAAATTATATACACAATCAAAAGTGAGAGAAGAGGGAGCTCTGTTGCACGTAGGTTTTCAATAAGATGGATGTATTGAACGGCCCTATTTTCCTTCTGAACTATCATTAGCAATGACATCGAAATTACCAGCTGAGAAGAAGACGAGATTCAAGACTATTAGTTTTTCTGCAACGAGTCATTATTTTTCTTTGTCCAAAGGTTGATTCCTATTGTTATTCCTTTCATGTGATAATGTTTATTTGGCAGTTTAAATATACACTAAAAGGATATACAAAAATTACATTGTTTCAGTTAAATTGTGAAAGATAGCACGTCATGTGCCATATTTTGCACAATTAAGAAGGATTAGCGTAAAAAAATAAAATATATTTTTAGCAATTTTTTTAAGTAATTCAATTTTTATTTCATTTTTGTGTCAATGCTTAAATGCAATATATAAAATTTTGTTATATTATTTTTATTTAAATAAATTATGTAAAGTAGTTAATTTTACAATAATCTTTAGCAAACACATTAAGTTATGAAACCAAAATAGGTTGACCTCAATAAAGGCCCTGTTTTATTTAAAAAGGCAATTTTTATTATTAAATGACCATTAAAGGCCATTTTTAATACCTAAAGCACAGTTGTCGTTAAAATAAAATTTTACTGGCAAACGGATGATGTCAAAGAATGTCTCTCTTATTATCTCGCCAGTATAGAATTTATTCTGATTTTTAATTAAAATAAGCCAAATAGAATGAATTGAATAAATAAGCCCAATAGGTGGTAAATGGCATGGCTTATCTAAATCTACTATAGACACAATTATCAATAAAAGAAATTAATCGAAAGGAAGGATGTTTAAGAATTTAGCAATGAATTATCAAATTTTCTTTAATATTCAATAGAAAAACTAGTTTAGGGATACGAATAACAAATATGAAGAAATTTAAACTGTCAGTGGAGATATATTTTTACTAATATTCTAGAGTGTTTGGAATATTTCCAATACAATATGATAAAAATGCAAACAAGATTTGCATTTAAAGAATGAACATTTTTAAGACTTCTTTCTTTTAGTTGTAGCCCATTTCTGTTGTCTATTTTGTAAGCCTCTTAAATACAGGCACCTGAATTCTAATTTCAAAAATGCTCACAAAATGAATTGATTTATTTTTATAAGCCTCGTTTCTTTCTGGCAGGCAGGAAACAAAATTCTTGAATCCCTAAGGCAGTTATTTTACGCTCTCCGAGATTCAGTCTTGCAAAGACTGCGCTAACAGGTCACGTATTCTGTCACCCTCGGTTTTCAATTGGGCTGATTAGGCGGTGCAACAAAACAGCTTCCCCGTGAAACTTGCCTGGCAAAACGTGACTACTGGGGAGAGATCTACAAATCAGCTTTTCCAAGAAGAAAGTGGTTCCTTGCTAACAGAAAGATTTTTGCTTTAGTTAAGTGTTTGTTAGGAGTTCGGCAATGCAACTAATTACTGCAAATGAGGCTAAATTTTTAAAGATTCAGGTGGATCATTATGAGACTGGGTAAAATGAGTACATTAGGAAAAGGCTAATGCCACCTAGTAATTTATGTAGGGTGGAGTCCCATTCTCACAATAAATGCTTTTATTTATTTGTTTTTTAGATCTACTCTGAAACTATACGCTCGCTATCGATAAAAGTTTTGACATGCCTACATTAAAAAAAAGTACAATAATAAAAAATTTATATTTTATCCAGGATTCGAAATCAAAATCATATTAGAAAGTTAATGTTCCTAATTGCAGTTTTAGTTTAATAAATTTATTTGAAAGTAATACCTAAAGCACAGTTGTCGTTAAAATAAAATTTTACTGGCAAACGGATGATGTCAAAGAATGTCTCTCTTATTATCTCGCCAGTATAGAATTTATTCTGATTTTTAATTAAAATAAGCCAAATAGAATGAATTGAATAAATAAGCCCAATAGGTGGTAAATGGCATGGCTTATCTAAATCTCATGGCTAGTTTAATAAATTTATTTGAAAGCAAATTTATAATGAAAAAGGATGCTCATTTTTTGAAATGTCGAGTCCCCTTCAGTTTAAAATTGCTAATCAATTTTATACTAAAACCGCGACGCACTATAAAGAAATCTGATTACAATGAAATTTCATGTCAAAAGACGTTTTCATTTTCATTCAACAGGCTAAATTTTGATTACCAATGAATGGATAGCTAATGTTGCTGAAGATTACAACTGATCATCTAGATAGTGCATACAAGAAAAAAAATTCCAATTGTAGGTCAAAACTTCCATTCCAATTTTTAATTTACATTTCATTATACCAATGATTTGCTTGTGTTCTCGTAAGGTATGAGTAGGAGCCATTGTTTGACAGGGGGTTAAAAAGATTCTTTGTGCAAAAGGAAGCAGAGTGAACAAGTCAAATGATCACTCTATGTTTTTGGAGGAGAATACCTTAATTCGAAAATATTGTAATGGTTGAATAGTGGCAAAACACAGCATCAACAAGATAGTGGTTGACCCACATAGATGACAGAACATAAGGGCATACTGATCATAAGAGAGGTTCTTGCAGTTCTTGATTCATCAGTATCAAAGTTCTAACGTGGAACACCAATGATTGCTAGATGACTCAAAGAAAGGATTTTTTCCAATTTCTTCTCATAAGTGCACATAAGTTAGCGCATTTGCATTAGTACCAAGCATTTTTGACTAAATATGTCAACTGCAGTAGAATTATTTTCATGAATTGATCCTGTTTCGAATTAATTTCCGATGACCAGGAAATACATGTCTCGAGAGATCAACGATGTGATACTAATCTTATTACTTCCCTCTGCTTAGGTCGAAAACCAATATTGTTTAGGTCTGGACTGCCATTCCATTTGGTTGCTGTCCAGTACGTTGATGACACTCTGTGTTCGTTGTTTTTCCACATCTCAAGTCAATATATCAACAGGATCAGATCAACAGAAATCGGCAATATTTTTTTATTTGTTGATGTTGTGATTGTTAAATATCTATCTGACTAACTAAATCATCAAATATCTCTCCAGTAGAACATTTTGGAAGTTTAATAAATAGGTACTTACGACCGTTACAAGACTTTTATGAAGCTAACTCGACATTTGAAGACAGTTTCTCAAAAGGTACAGGGTTTACCCCGGACACAGCATTAATGCCAAGAAAGATATAGCTTACATATAAGCCGGAGAGGGTCAACGCCTTTTTGATTGCACCACTATATGAATAAATAAAACATGCAATTTCACTAAGATATTGACCATTTCTTTTTCTCTACATATGTATTTCATACTGAATTTCGTCTCTTTCGGCTAGATCCGTTGCTATACTTCACTTTTAGTGTGAATTTCATTTTTTCGTCCTAAAAGACTTGATGTCTTAAAATATAAATGTAAATTATCAATACTCATTTTACTTAATATATATATATATATATACACTGAAGTGACAAAAGTCATGGGATAGCAATATGCAAATTTTCAGATGGCAGTAGCATCGCGTAGAACAGGTATAAATGCGCAGTGCTTTCGCAGAGCTTTCATTTCTGTTCAAGTTATTCATGTGAAGAGGTTTTGACGTGATGATGACCGCACGACGGGAATTAACAGACTTTGAACGCGGAATGTTAGTTGAGCTAGACGCATGGGTCATGCCATTTCGGAAATCGTTAGGAATTCAACATTCCCAGATCCACTGTGTCAAGATTGTGCCGAGAGTATGAAATTTCAGGCATAACATCCCACCATGGACAGCGCAGTGGTCGACCGCCTGCACTTAACGACCGAGACCGGCGACGTCTGCAAAGAGTCGTAAATTCTAACAGACAAGCAACACTGCGTCAAATAACCGCAGAAATCAATGTGGGACGTACAAGGGACTTGTCTGTTAGAACTGTGCGGAGAAATTTGGCTTTCTTGGGCTATTCTAGCAGAAAACCGACTCGAGTGCCTTTACTGACAGAACGACATCGCTTGCAGCGACTCTCGTGGGCACGTGAGCATATCGGTTGGTCACTAGATGAATGAAAAACCGTGGCCTGGTCCGATGAGTCACGATTTCAGTTGGTAAGAGCTGATGGTAGGGTTCGAGTGTGGCGCAGACCCCACGAAGCCATGGACCCAAACTGTCAGCAAGGCACTGTTCAAGCTGGTGGTGGCTCCGTAATGGTGTGGGCTGTTTTTTCATGGCATGGACTTGGTCCTCTGGTGCGACTGGACCGAACATTGACTGGAAATACTTATGTTCAGCTACTTGGAGATCACTTGCAGCCATTCATGGGCTTCATGTACCCAAACAACGAAGGGATTTTTATGGATGACAATGCGCCATGTCACCGGGCCACAACTGTTCGCGATTGGTTTGAAGAACATTCTGGACAATTCCAACGAATGATCTGGCCACCTAGATCGCCCGACATGAATCCCATCGACCATTTATGGGACATCATCGAGAGGTCTGTTCGTGCCCAAAATCCTGCACCATCAACGCTTTCACAATTATGGACGTCTATCGAGACAGCATGGCTCAATATTCCTGCAGAAGACTTCCAATGATTTCTTGAGTCCATGCCACGTCGAGTTGCTGCACTTCGCCGGGCGAAAGGAGGGCTGACACGATATTAAGAGGTATCCCATGACTTTTGTCACTTCAGTGTATATATTTATATATATATATATATATATATATATGTAATGTATATATATATATATAGAGAGAGAGAGAGAGATAAAGATATAGATGTATAACACTACATAATAAATATTTCATTGAAAATATAGATAATAAATACCACAACTCTACTTTTTTAAATTCTATTTTTTTTTCCGATAACAAGATATATTTCAATTTTTCATACTATGTACTTTAATATCAAAATAAATACGGTTCGTTGTTCTTTTTTCATTCTTTCACTTTTGCATATTTTTCACTGCTGAATATCATTACAAGAAAAAAAATTACGTTTTGATTAAATAAATTTATTTAGGTAAGAATATATTTGTTTAATTCTTGAAGAGAAATATACTTAATTGATTCTCTTCTTATTTGATTAAGTAAAAAGAAACCGTGATTAAATACAAAATATATTTCTGAATTTCATTTAAATATTTGTTTGGCTGATAAGTTTGAATTCTAAAATAGCAAAATATTTTTTTATCTCTACATTAAATATGTATTTGTTTGGAAAATATATTACTTTGATTTTAAAATCAAATATAAATATTTAAAATGCAAACAAGCATATAATTTAGACTAAATACATAATTTATTTCATGTATTCAAGTACTTAATTATTAATTAAAGTATTTATATTAATGTTTGTACATATGTTTAATCTATATTCTTAATTCTTAATTTAAATTAAAAAATATACAACATATTTGGCAATATCTTGTTCGAGTCCCAGTATTTTGTTAAACAAAATGAAGGAAATTTATTCGAATGTTCTACTTATTTGGAAGCTAATCAAGTTTTGCCGGTGAGTAGAAGGCTTACAAAAAATGTTGGTAAACGGGTATAAAAGAACTCCATCATTCTTGGATGGAATAAACATAGTCGAAGATTGAATGCTGTAAAAATCCAGATACTGTTTTATCAACTATCTCACGTTCTGCTTAAAAATGCAAACTTTAGAGGTGCTACTCAGACATACGTAAAGCAATTTTTGAAAGAAAAAGATTAATAGTTATTGAAATTTTTACGAATAATTCTTTTGATTTTATGCAATTTAAAATTTTAATGATTAAAAATCAAATTAGTGTCACTGAATTAAAAATTTCCTCGAAATTATCTTTCCCCCTTATTACACCGCTGTTACACCCCTTAAATTCGCTGTGTTTGAGTGCTTCTAGTTCAATGCTTGCCGTTTTTCACGCATTAGCATGTCAGACAATGCTTTAATAAGCGTATGATTGTAAACCAATTGTAGCGCTTAGAATTGGATGCTGTTTGCATTATTAAGTGTGTTAAGTTTACTATATAATTAATAATTAATGCTAATTAATAAACAAAATCTAAATTAATCTAAAACGAAGTTTTAGATTAATTTAGATTTTGTTTATTAATTAGCATTATACAAAAACATTATACAACACCATTTTTCATTTCATACATGTAACCGTTTGTGAAAGCTTATTGAAGAACACTATTTAACAGTATCAGCTAAGATGATAATAATGTTTATAAGATTTGTAAGGATTTCTTGAAGAAACAATTTAGAAACTTGTGTATGCTTTATACAGATAAATTTGTTCAGGTTTCTAGATACTGCTAAATTCAATTAGTATCTATTATTTTGTTCTATTATGTTCTAAATTTAATCAATATCTACGACAAAAAAAAATTGAAAATAATGGTAGCAAAATGCACATTTGCGGAGAATTTCCAATCAATATAATGCACCAAACATTTGGTAGATTTGCAATAATTTAATGCACATGTCTCTGACGTAGTGTACGGAATACTATTTAAATGCAACTATAACAAAAGGGCTTAGTTGAGCATTTCCTTTTAAGGGATTGATTAAACTTTCCGTCTATTTGCAAATACTATAATCAAATGCCGAAGTTTTTATTACCAACTGAGTAGGTTAGGTCTTTAAACAATTCCTTGAAATCTTTTGATAAATTTGCGTGGGTAGAAAATTCGATTGTTAACAAAGTTTTCATATGACACCAAACCCTATTCAAATAGTTCACAGGTGCTAAGTTAAATTTGAATGCATTTCTCCATCGTTTACAATGACTAGGGGTTTCAAATCCTATCATATTTTGTTCAGTGTTGTTCAGTGAATTAAGTTGCCATAATAATTTGAATTTTGCTTATAAATAAATTTTAGAACTATAAGTTTTATTAATTCTAGAGTTAAAGAAAGATTTCCTACTTAAATCAAAACAATAAATTTTCATGCTTTAATACTTAAGAGCTTCTTATTATTCATGCTAAGTTTAGATTTTTAGTTGCAATTTATGGAAATTCTTAGGTATATTAAGTATAATTTTAGGACATTAGCAAAGAAAAACATTGGATACTCTTTAACAACTCTTCAATAAAATCAATGTTACATGTTTTGTATCAAATACACCTATAATTTATGGATACTATAAAGTGGGAAATGGGCTCAGAGTATTACAGAGAAAGTTACGGAGAAGTATCATAAAGAAGGAAAAAGAACCGAATTATTCTGTGTGACAGAGCTTGCACAAAAAAAAAACACCCTTATTTTCCTGAATGCTTACACATTCATTTAGAATAAACTTGTTAACTAAATTAATTTTGTTTTAGCAGTTTCATAACCATTAATTTTGTCCTTTTTTTATTTATAAGCTATTTAATTCTTTATTAAATGTATACTTTATAAAATTTCAGTTAGTAATTAAATCAATATAACTGCATTTCATAACAAATAAAATGTAAGTAAATTTACATAAAAACTCTAATTTCAAGAATCTACATCTCTTTTTAAAATTTTTTTAATGCAAAAAACATAAATAAAGTTTTTTTTTAAAATTTAAATCATTTAAAATTATTATTTTTTTATCATTCTTGTTTATCAGTCCTATTATTTTTAGACTATGACAATTTCTAATAGATATGACGAAACGTATATTTTTTTCTGTGAAATAACTATGCTTACTGTTTTACATTATCTTCAAGAAGAACTATCTTAAGGACAAAAGAAAATGTTAAAGTGTCTGAGCATGACTCCCCTAAGGATATAAAAACACAAAAAATAATTAAAATTACACAATTGTTTATAAATTACAATGCATATTTGTCGCAATATCAAAGGAAGAAAATTTATTTATCTTTCCACAAAAGAACCTTTTTTCTACGTTCAAGAAAATAATTTTTTTTTAGTAAATTCTGTTAATTCATCTCATTCAAACATTAACCTTGGATCTTCGTGTAT
This sequence comes from Caerostris darwini, assembly GCA_021605075.1. Taxonomy (NCBI): domain Eukaryota; kingdom Metazoa; phylum Arthropoda; class Arachnida; order Araneae; family Araneidae; genus Caerostris; species Caerostris darwini. The sequence goes on from BPLQ01013769.1 coordinate 185,420, forward strand.
TACCCTCCTATATCCTCTCAGCAACAAGGCGTAACTAAAGCATCCTTGGAATAGAGGTGACCTGTTGCATAAGTCCGTTTCTTGGATGTTTATTCTTGAAAGGGAAGATCCATTCACTTGGATCTTTTCAATGTTCTGAACAGAAACTGTCAACAGAAGCCATGTCACTGCAATATGTCTCAAGTGGCTTGGATATGGACGAAGCATAAATAATGATGACTCATTCAAACTATTACTGCTACTTTAGATGAAAAAACATATATTTCGAGAGAAATGAATTTCTCCGTTTTATGAAGATCATCAGCTGAATATTGTTTTTGTCAAAGAAAATAATTTCCTTTTAAGACATTTTATATGATATAATTTTTCCAAGTGTCTATATATAAATAAAATAAAAACTTACACAAATTAATATAAATTAATATAATTTTTATTAAATTATAAAATCTTGTTTAATTAATGGGTTCCCTCTCTAAATCGAAATAAAAGTGTTGAAATTAAATTTAAAATTATGTTTCGCTTGTCATATTGTAAAGACTATTTGATTCAATGATACTGCATAACATATATACAGTTTTTTCGTAATATATATGCTTATGTTATCCGTTATTGTTACCCAAACTTTGTAATGAAGTCATTTCAATAAGTCACATTTAGCTGTATGTCTTTCCTTTGAAAATCATATTAGCTACAAATTATTTGAAATTCAGATAATTGAGTACAAATAAATAGTCCTTAATTTAAATTAAACCAGTATTTTGTTGTTTGTTACTGTCTTTCATCCGTGTTTTTTTCAATTCCTTCTATTAGCTCACACTCTCCCTATATATATCTTGCTCAAATTTTCAGTCGTTCATAAAATACTTTTTATTCATCCACTCAAGTTCAAATATATATTTTTTTAGCTTGTAGTGGATGACACTTGATGTTAATACAGTTTTTTCAAATATCAATTCAGTAATTAAATTTAATTAATTTATTTTAGTTTTTTTTAGATTTAAGTTGCATGTATCTACCAATAGATGGCACCAGATAAACTTAAAAAAATGAACGAAAATTATTTATAAAGGACTTTCTGCAGTATAGTGAAAAAACAGTAGGAATTGACATTAAAATGTTTTTTTTTTTATATTACTTGTTTGCTGTGTTTTTATATCTGTTTTTTTCATTCACTACATATTCCAATTTATCTTCTGCTGTTCAGACGTATGCCTAAGTGTGATATAAATAAATAAATATCATTATAATTATTTTTCTATTAAGCAATTGTGATTAATATTTCTTGTATTTTTTATCCATAACAGGAGTTTCACAGAATTTCCTTGCAATATTTATTATCGGAATACTCGTGTTTTAACATTTGAATAAAATAGACTTCATTAAACTAGAAACACTATTATTACAAAATATCTATGGGGTGGTATGTTATTCAGAAGTTATTTAACTTACGTTTTCCATAGTTCATTTTGCTATGGGTAGTATAGTGTATTATGAACGTTCTAGTTTTTTCAGAAGTGACAGACATGTAGTGAACACAGATCTTTCATATAATCCTTCACTTCCTCTATTCTAATTAATACAATGGATAAGGGGCTAACAATTCTTATTTACAGTTAGATAATGAAAGTAATAATAAATTAATTAGTCGGCTACTAGTAACAGACTTCAATAAGACGAAAGATTTCTCATCACAACATAATCAGTAAAAAAAATTTTGTTGGTATAATTTTATGGTCAGTAAAGCTCTATCTTGAACATTCCTCATTCTGATATTAAATTCACCTTAGTTTAATTACTCCAGACCACAATCATTTATGTAATCACAAAATTTGATGAAGAAAATTATACTGTTTGAAATCTAACTAACTTAACTTCTATGATACACTAATCACTTAATATGATTTCCATCATTTATAAAACACAACGTTTATTTTTTTTATCTGAAAGGTCTTTCAAAGTTGCATCCATATTAATTCAGCATTCACGTCAAATGTTGATAAGTAAATGCGTCGTCTGGAGTGACAGCTACTACAGAGGATGAGGTTAAAATTTACAATTCTTGATTACTCAACTAAGACTATTTCAAGATACCAGTTGATAAACACTTTAACAAGAGCTTATCGATCTGTGTGTTAGGTGCATCCTAGTTGTTTTGAAGTATAACAAATTTGTGAACTATTTATATTTAAGATCTCCAAAAAGATATATTTATATCGCCAGAAGACAAAATCGGTACATCATAGTTCACAACAAACACCAAAATTGGTACATGAAATATGCTTCCTTAAAAAATTGCCAGCAGATACAGCAGATTTATAAATCAATGCTTTCAAGAGAAACATCTCTTTATTTGAAATAAAATGAGCGTCAAAATCAGATAAATCTTTTTTATCGGGGCGTTTCAAGTAATAGTTCGCTCAAAAGTGCTTTTCAAATAAAACCAGTTTTTATTTTCAAACTGTCTCCTAACATCCTGAGGTATAAAAAGGAAACAAAATAAAAAACAAATATGGTAACATTTTTCAATAAAGGAAGAAGTCTGTTTTCTGAAAATCAATTGGAAAACGGTGTAGATGTAACTCTCCTCCTACTAAAGCACATTTACTTGATTGAAAATGGATTCAAGTATAAAATGGTAATAATAATTTTTGTGACTTTCCGACATGCGAGCGTAAAATACCTAATACAATTTCTTAATATAATGCCAATTAATAATGCAATACAAGTGTTAAATGCGAATGTAGTATGTTGTTTATTTCAATATCCGTCTAAACAAAAACCCGCCCACTTAATAAGATTGAATTAATTTTGTTAATAAGAAAACATTTTCCCATCAAGTATTCTAATCCGGAAATGGAACTTTGCAATCTTTCTAACAACACTTTACTATAAACTCCTTCGAAATTTGTTCCTAAATACTTGAGACAGCTATTGCTATTCGCAGGCATAGATTCATCAAGTCTACGAAGGACTTTTCGACAGTCTTTTAATAAGAAGCAATGAATTGATTTTTGTTTCTATAAAAATATTATAGTATATCTGTCAACTTCAATAAAATGAGAAACAAAAGGAAAAGTTAAAATTGCTTATGGAGGGATCGAAAGACATTTGAAAAGAGAATTTTATTTAAGATATCTACATAAAATAATTATTTAAATAGTATTTAAATTGAAAAAAGTACACTTTTGAAGTAGCCACAGGAAATTTGTTGTCGTAAAGTATTCCTAATTCGTTTATTTTTATTTTTATTTTATTGGAGTGATTTTTAAATATTATGCTTCGTGATTCTTCATCTTGTTGATATGTTGCAAGCTATTTATATCCAGAAACTTTTTTTAGCATATAGAAATTGAACTATTTTGAATAGAGTTGATAAAGCAGTGGAATTCAATAAACTTTCTGAAAAATTTTGGGAAGGTAATTAGGCATTGTGAAAGAAAAATATTTAGAACTGCCCAAAATCTAAAATTTATTATGTAAGTAAATACATGTCGTAAAAGCTGTACATAAAATACGAGTGTACGATGTAAATAATAATCCTTTATCTTTATCGCTGCTTTCCATTAAAAATTAATTGTGTTTCATATTTTCTGTTTTTAAACTGCAATTTGGGACCTTTGTGCAAATTAAAAAATTTTTTAAAGAATTCAATTCCACATTGAATGCAGATTCTGGTTTCGAGGAACCATCTTTAACACAAATCTTTCTTTAATCAATGCACAACTGTAAAAGATACTTACTTTACAGATTTTAAAACGAGCTTCATTAATCAGTGTCTCGGGAAGAGGAGACTTAGCAAATTTCCTATTTCAGTATGTTAATTTTGTTGCTTCTACAACAGAGCCTCTTCCTGCTAAAAACACGGACCCTGTAACAACTCCATCTAAAGTAATCTGAAACTGAATTTGCATAATCTGCTTAAGGACTATTCAATTCTTCCATCCTGTATATTCAATGGGAAATTTCTTGCTGTGATTAGTTATCTCCTTTAATTTTTAACAAATAACAATTTCCATTGAGTATGCAACTCTAGTCAGAAACTAATTAATTACTTTCAGTTTTTTAATAGCGTAGCTCTTATTTATTTGTGGCTAGAGTATATTTCAGGAAGTATAAAGTTATTTTATTAACTTTTCTTTTTCTTATATATTTGATTAAATATCTAATCCCCTTGAGTTTCGTTAAAGGATCATCAGCAGCTAGCCTTGACAGGATATGTTTTTTTTATATCCTTCGTTGCTTCATTATTTAACTGAGAATGCCATTTAATAAAATAAATGGTAAATTTAAAATGGTAATTAAAAGCAAGTCATCCAAAGCGTCTGCATCACATATTTAAGAACCGCCTTCATTGGGTATATTTCTGAATTTGCACATTAAGTTATGAATGGTAAATATGGAGTGAACTACGAAAAATTAAAAAATATGGAATAGAATATGAAAAATGAAATATTACATTTCTTGCCACAAACAGTTTCATGAAATTTTCCTTCTATTATCGTTATAAACATTTCTTGATTTAGACTCTGGCTAAGTTTATAAAGCTAATACTACTTAAAAAAATTAAAGATTTAAAGAGGACTTATTACACTTAGTACAAACAGAATAAACCGTACATTCCTGTTCGAATTAAAAGCATTTTAACGTCTACAATCAAAACTAGAAGAGTCATTTTTTTCTAATGGATGTATAAACTAAGGATCATTATATCCTTGGTTTTTTTTATACTGAATAAGGCTGAATGTTCTAAAAATCCCCAATTATAATAATTAATCACACACAAAAAATAGAAATTAGGCACCATAAGTATGTCTGAATCACAAAAAGTATGAAATCGTTGCCATAAATTCTGCCATAACCCCAAAATCTATTTTTGTTAGCGTAAACTGGAAATTGCAATTTATTTGTAAGGAAACATATGTATCAAAGAAAGAATTTTGAAGATAGCTCGTCTTCTAAAATGTCGAGATAGCTTCGGGCAGCTTACAGCATTGAAACCTTTTTCTGCTGAGGAAATCAATAGCTATGAAACTGAAGGCAATACGTTCTTATAGAGACATCGTACAAAAAGAATGAGTAGTACAAGTACTTGAAGACAAATAAACCTCAAAAATTACACAAACTAAGGAAGAAAAGATGATAAAAAATCGAATTTCGTTCGAGATTAACTTTTATTGGAATTTTTCAATTGAATTCTAGTTTGATTTCGAATAGATGGTTCCCAAAACTCATCTGTGAAAATTCCATCATGTACGAAAATAAGTGTTTCATATTAGTCAAAATATCAGTTGTGTTTTGATTTCTCATACCTTACAATGGTTTGTTATTGCATTGTTCATGCAACAATAAATTTTATTGAAAATTCTTGGAATTTTACTTCATTTATTTTGGTATCAACAACAATATCAACTAGTAACTTTCGCATACTTTGGATGCTTGCTTTATTATCCAGATTCCTTTTTCTAAAATCCTATGTTACAATGCTTCCCCTAAATCCTACCAGAAAAGCACTCAGGGGTTTATTTGGCCTCATCAAATGAATGTAATATCAAAGTTGTCAATAATAGTACAGAACATAGATTCATTAAAATATTAAAGCAATCTAATTATTTGAAGTGTAATCCTTTTATCGCTCAATTATTAAATATGTTGTTCTTTTAATAATTATTATTAGGGTATGAGTCATAAGTTTTGGGGAAGAGATGATCTATAGGTTTGATCTTTATTGTTACATAAGTTAACTATTTACTATATAACATAAATATGTGACATATAGCCAAATAATATTAAAAAAATTAATTAATAAAAATTGTAATTTGTTATAATAAATTTGTGTTTTTCAGGTTGTTATATTAAGTATCATCTGCGTTAACTAACATTCATTGAAAAAAGGAGCAAATTAAAATAATTAGGATATTATTCTGTGTAGTTATAATAATAAAAATTAAAATTCCAATTATCTTCCTATTATTTCCTTATATCTGCCACTAATTAAAAAGCTTTTAATAAATTCAAATAATTATTTTTAATTAAATAAAATTGTAATTTGTGATAGAAAATCAGCTGCAAAAGGGAAGTACCTCAAATTATCTGCATCTTGCTAATTAAAATCGAACCAATTTATTGAAATTGAAATCCCTTGGTGTGAATGCAATGTATATCAAATTCTATAGAATTTTGCAAAATAGAAGATTTAGTTTGGCATGATTCGTGACAAAACATGCAGCAACTGGTAAATATTACATGAATGCGACGCAGCCAGTGTTCAAGTATATATATATATATATATATATATTGAATTAATTCGCTTTCAATTCGCCTTTTTCTGTTTTTGTGGGGTTTATACATGGAATTAACTATGAAGAGCATGGAATTTACATATAGTGAATGCTGTTCCGGTTTGATAAGACAAATTGTTTAGATTTTTAGACAGCCCCTCGCGATTTTTCTTGTGCGTTTGTTTTTCTGTAGGTTTGTTTATCTGTATATATATATATATATGGCGTAACCTACAGAAAAATAAACGCACAAGAAAGATCGCGAGGGGCTGTCTAAAAATCTAAACAATTTATATATATATGTATGTATGTATGTATGTATGTATAACAATCATGCTCCAAACAACATTTCCGTTTTAGTTAAAATCATCCTGCTTTATTTAAGAAACTTCTGCCACTTTTTAACTATCCTCATAAGTATAAATGTATCTTTTATCATTGTTATTTGAGAGTTACCAAGTAAGCTTTGATTTCTAGCGAAGTAAATATTTAAACTTCAACATTTTTATGATTTGTTACAATTCCTCATATAGAAATTTGAATGTTTACCCACTGAACACACCAACACTATTTTAGTTTAGCTGTGCTCGAGTAATGAAATAATATACATTAATGTAATGAATTATCTGACTTAAACAAGCTGGAGGCAAACCTAATAGTTTAAAATAACAGATCTGTTTTCACTTTCCGATTAGCCACAGTGAAAACAAACGGGCTTCATCAATTAGACTAAAAAAATTCTAGTGACCAGCTTACAATGGAAACACCACTTTTGAGAATTCCTCGATATTTGGTGAGAAAATCTCAGTTTGGAATGAACTCTCACAAGCTCAACATCAGGGATGCTTACATCACTTATCCACCGCCTCAAATTCAATGGAGGATCTTTTCGGTTCTTCAGCTTTAAAGTACCTATACCAGTTTAGACACGAACTTTCTGTTTGGTCCGAAGAAAAGTTTCGAAGTGCACTTTTTAAGCTCAAAACTTTACCACTGTACCCCTCCTCCCAGGTACCTGAATGCAATTCTTACAATTTCACACCATATTATTGATGACCGAAAAAATGATGATTGGATAAATAATGAGAAAACCATTAAGATGTGAGCATTCTTTCGATTTTCCACCAATTTACCACTTACGAACTCAAATGTATTCCTTTGAAGCACAACACCAATCGCTATTCATGATTTATTAACGAAATTAACTTAATTAAAATGAATACAACTCTCACATTTGAGTGTAACACCCTTTTTACACTTTACAATTTCACACACTGAAAACCTATTTGATTTATGGCTAGGTAATGATGAAACGATAATAGAATGATCGATGCCTGCATATTTTGTAACTAAATCGTACTTACCCATGATTAATTGCTCCTTATCATAACGAAAAAGGCACTCAGTTCCCCTTTTTTCTTAATATCCATGAACGTCAAACCTAAGCGATTAACAACCCCCCTTTTCGATTTACGGAGTAATTAAATGTAATTATAAGCAATGCGAGATGATTCATGAACTGCAAGCACTCAGAACTATGCTATCACAACGTTAAGGAGATTTAATTGAAAAAAGATATTCACCCTCCATTGATGATGAACCACCGATGGAAGGAATCTGCTTATGAAGAACAAATTAAAACCTTAGAAGTCACCGGGGAAACATTTATCTTACTTACTGTCGGAGCTCATCATTATGCCATAAGAATTGCTTCATAAATATTGCATTCTCCTCTTTTGTGTATAATTAAAATATGCTGATCTTTTCTTAAAAAAACAATACACATATCGAGTAAAAAGGAAAAACTTAAAGAGACGTTTAAGAATCCCCTTGGAGGACTTAAGAGAAAATCAAAACGTTGAGAAATTTTCAATTAAAGCTTTAAATTTATAAGATAGATTTATAAAGTAGAAGATGTATTTAAAATCATAGCTTTGTTGGATAAAGCGTCGGTGGAAGTTGTCTAGAAGCTGTTTTGTAAAAATTGGTTATGGGATTGTACAGTGCATTATATATATGTGTGTGTGTGTGTGTGTGTGTGTGTATACGGAAAATGATTAGCTTAGTTAGTGTTTGTAAGTGTTTCGTAGTGTTAATAAGTTTTTCAAACTTCAGTAAATATGTACAAGCTGTTTGTTAGATTTTGTACAATCGTTTATCGTTTATAGTAGAACGAACAATCGAAATGCTCACTAGCAATATAGCATCTCTCTCATTTCATTCTATTAGCTTTGAGAAGTTTTAAATAAATTTCCCGAAAGAAATTTTTTTTGTAAGGTAAAGAATTGTTATTTTGTCAGCATTTTGTTTGCCAATTTCCTTCAGAAGATCAGCTTCCATTAGAAAAAGGGCAAATAATAGGGATAGCCTAAGAGGTTTCCTGCTGGATGAAAAGTCAGATCAGTTTACATCTAGTCCTAGCACTATCTAGATAGAACGTTTTTCAGAAAAATGTCATTTTATTATTCTTTATTTCTGCTTAACTTGATTTACTGATGGGCGCTTTAGCAATACGCTTCTTTATCATGGAGGTTTTGCTTATTTTGTTTCATTTAAATCTCTCTATAGACTTACATTTACAACCCTACAAGAAATCAAACACAGTCTATTATAGAAAACACATATTCAACATGAAATGAAAATTTGCTGCGGATTTTTCGTAAGTGATCTGCTCAAATACATAAATACAATTGAACTCTTTTAAGATCACCAAAAGAGTATTTTCCTGACCAGCAATAAAAAAATTTCATCATATATTCAATGATACACATATTATGATCTGAAAAAAAATCATCATGATTTAAATGATTTTTCATGAAAAAATTCCATCATGATTCAATGATACACAAAATACTTGAGGAATTAGAAACAAGAAACGAAATTTTTTTTTTTGTAAAAATAATAAATCAAATTGAAAACAAACTTTTCTTATGATGGTAAAATATGTACTAGTTTCTTTTAGAGCCGAAAGTTATAGATATGAAATTTCACATTTTTAATTTTAATTATTAAAATAGAACAATCTTGATTCCGGTCTCTGTATCTTGGGAAAATATATGAGAATATGAACCTTATGCATCAATTTTAAACATATAAATGACATCATATTTATGCAACTTGAACTCAAAATTTCAGTGAGGGGTAAAACAAATACCAGAATACTTTTAAAACTTTTACTTTTTTACGTCGTATTCGTTATGTAATTAATTTAACAACTTAACAACTAATGATTAAACTCAATAGTTTTGAGAAAGGAGATATTAAATTAAATTGTATTCTTAGTTATTCAAACTGTTGCAAATTTCAGCTCTCCTACATTGAACTGAAGTTGAGAATAAAAAGTGATTTCTCAATGAATTATCTACCAATAAGGTTTTTAAGAAATTAAAAGGCCTAACCAATAAGCAACAAATGTATAAAATACATTCAGACATTTTAAAAATAAAGGCACTTTCTGACATAAAAAATGATATGCAGAATGCTCCAATAAAAAATGAGATGATATATTTCTATTATGTCACAGAATATATTTTGGCATTACTGTTTAATAAGCTATTTATACATATTCGGCATTCATGATAGTCCGTTATATGACTTTTACATTGGAGGATAATCTTTGGGGACATGCAATATTCAAATTATCTCCTTGTCTATCAATATTTACATCATATTGCAGATATTGATAAGTTTGGCAGAATTAAAAGACAAATGAACCGTCGTATTTTATTCAACAACCTTGTTCAATGTGTCTTTTAGTTATATTGTAAAATACAGATGTGTATTTGAGTGCCAAAGCACTAAATAAAAAGTATAAAATTAAAATATTCCTTGATATCGAATATAGTTTAAGGATAAAAAGTCAAGCATTCCGAAGCCAATATTTCCTAATATTATTTCGTTTTTTAGCAATATAGAAAAAGTAAATCTATTTCAGCATATTTCTCTTAAAAGAGAAAATATTTGCTGCTATATGAAAAAGCCAAAAAGTTATCCCCAAGAAATGAAAATATAATATAAAATTTGTACGCCAAAGAACGTTTCTATTTCCTAAAAATTCTTAGATCTTCAAAGTCATGACAGTTCTGAAATTATTTCCAGTCTCAAAAATATTCACGTCTAGGAAACTACTGATGTATGGAATTACGACATCAAAGAGCATCGAGTGCCAGCAACGCTTCTGCAACATGATGCATAGTAAGCATATATTGACACTGTCTCACTAGTAAATTACCATTGATTTGAGTCAGACAGGTACATAACTGTTTCTTCCGCAATGAGAAAGAAAAGTCATTTAAGTCTAAACTCTCAATTGAAACAAAACTAAAATAGCTAAAGTAAGAAAAGATATCACATCGTTTGAACAAACACAGAGAGAATGGAATAGGTTAAAATATATTTAAATATAGGTGACAAATGTAGAAGTAAAATAAATTGAAAATGCTTTACAAGAAAATGAATATTTAAAAAATATTTTACACGCATCTTTTTAAAAGGTATTAACCCATTTTTTTCCGAATCACTTTTATGCCATTGACTACAAATCAAGCTTAAAAATTTCGTAAAAACGAATTTTTAATTTACAAATTTTATTTTATATATCTAATTTATTAAATGTTATATTAAACATGTGATGCTATTTTCAAATATGAAACACGCACTTAATTTTCAGCTATATGCATGCATGGCTTGTGTAAAGTAAATGTACTACCATTGATATTTTGCTTAATTATTTATATTAAGAGACTCCGTAGTTTACTCACTTTGCTCGCCAACCCTCGGGATGTATGCTTAATCAATGGTTTCAGTGAAAATTTCTAAAGAATTAATTAATGACGCCAGGAGAAAATATGCTATTTCGGTAATTAATTGCAACTTTAGAGAGGAATTAAATCAATTTGTTTTTTAATTTTAACTGTCGGAGTTTAGAGCTTTGCCATTCATGAAATTTTTTTAAATTGAAAAATTTCATAAAAGGATTTTTGGAAAGGAAAGTTAACAACATGATGAGCTACAAGACGTGACTCATCTAACCAGGAAAATTTCTTCCAGTCCTTTATGAATCAATGAATCAATTGCTAGGCTGTCTGATCCATTGCACGCGGTGTTGGAAATTGTATTTAGTGAGCGGGAGTACGACGGTTGCATTGCATTATGAGACAATGCATTTTATCTTGGTTGTTGCACTACTGCACGTCACTGTTGCAATGCCTAGTACTATGGGGCACTATAGCCTTTAGTTCACGACGATCATAATATAATAAATTCTGTTCACTTCTAACATGTCCGGCGGAGGGAAATAGTAGGTTGGGAACTCGTCTTTTATGATCACCAGTTTCTAAGTGTTTTTTTAGTAATGATTGCTGAAAACAACCTCCTTAAAGCCCTGTATTGGAGATCGATTTTACAAGAAACCTGGTAATTACAATTTTGAATTTTAACAAAGTTTAATATATCTGCTGCGTTTTGCATACTGCAGCCAAATTCTCCAAATTCAGAAAATCCCTTCACTCGTAGCAGAAAATTCAGAAAATCCCTTCACTTATATACACACTTGGGCCATGAAAGTGTTTCTGGGTTAGCTTACACGTAGCAATGAGATGTCATAATGTAATGACTCATTAATGTACACAGATTTTAAAAGTATATTAAATAAAAAAAATAAAAGTATAGATGAAAAAAAAGCATTTCTCTAAACATCCTAATTTTTCTATCAAGCCACCTAAATCATACGTCTCATGTAAGTGCTCAGAGTATTGTCATCCATGTAACTTCCAACCTAGGAGGATTGGGACGTCTGTGATGTTCGCTGAAAAAGTCTGCTACCGATGCAATCAGATCTCCGCATCTCCTAGTGGAGAAGTCTGTGTGTTGTTCTGGGGAGCCAGTAGGTGCGGATATTGAAAGAAATTCGGTGGTTCTCAAACACCTCCCGTGGAATTATGCAACACATATTAAGGAGGTACCGAAACCCCCATATAATTCATTTCTATCTTCATTTCATTGTTAGAATTCATTATTGTTTACTTCATTTAAATTGCATTGTTAACTTAATTTTGGAAAATATGCCTTTTGAACGTACTTAGGAATATTCTATGCTGAGTGGAAATGGGAAATAAGATTTTGAGTTATGGATTAATTTGCAAAATATTTAAGCTTCATGTTTAGTCAATTAAACCGCTAATAATCTTGACCACTTCACATTGGGAACACCGCTTTGGAGTGTCAGGTTGTTCCCTAGTCTCACTGTAACTGAAGCCTAGGGTCAGTATTTGGGAGTTAAAATCCCCATCTTAAGAAAGGTTAGATTAAACGTATCCATACCTGTCGAAGATTCAGGAACTGGTTAGAGCCTATTATTGGTATTCCCTTAAATAAGGTCCTTTTTTATCACTCGGTGACCAGGCTAGGCGATATCACTTTTTGTCACTAGATGTTTTAGGCAATATTATAGAGACGCAAACTTCATAAAATTGAAATGGAGGTACGACGATAATAACAGTTATTACTTTTAAATATTGAGTTCAATTTACATAGATATTTTGAAATATTTTTGAAAGTTCATTGTTATAAGAATCATGATAAATTTAATAATTTAAAACCAAACTAACATTAAAAAAATTAAAAAAACATTAAAACTTCTCTAAATGAAAAGTAAGCAATTACGAAATAAAAAAAGAAAAGAGTACAAGTTCAAAAAACATTGATTTTAAATGAAGAAAAATTCAAGTAAATAAATTTATAGTGCTAGGATTATCGAATGCTAAAATATCCCATTCTCTGCTGGAAGATTAAGTTCAATTCTTGATCCCCATTTTTCATATTTTCGGTTTACTTCAAAATACGGTTGCTCATTCTTCAGAAGAGGGTACATCTGCATAGCACAATTTCGCAGCCATCGTTTATCTTAAGATATAATATTTTCGATTGTTTGAGTTTAGAGAGGTAAAAAGGGTATAAAATTAGCCGTTTTCAAGTTAACAAAAACTTGTATAAGTATTTGAAATTTCTTTCTGAATATTTGAAGAGAATTTCTTAAAAGTTTTTTTAAAAAATTTTTAGTAGACTTCACTTGTAAGCTTATTTTTATTACTATTGTACGTAATACTCTGGGCTAAGATGAGACAACCTGCTGATGTTAAATAGCGTAGACATTTCCTGAAACTGCTATGTTCAAGTTCGGATTCAATTCTATAAAATTAGGACTCGTTTCTTCTATTATTCCTGTTCTTGTTGTTGACTTTTATATAATTAACCAGCTATGATCTACAATAAATACTTCGCATCTGATTTGCTCCCTTCTTCGTTGGCGCAACAGCCCTATAGTGGGTCAAGGCCGTCTGTCTACTGGCAGATTTCGAGACAGGAGGTGTTTTCTTTATATGGGGTAGGGTTATCAGCTCTACACCTAACTCTCTACAGTCATATTAAACAGGGACCTACAGTTTAAAGTGGATTCCAAACCACTTCAAACATCCATGGAACCGCCAGGATTCGAACCCGAAACCTGTGGCACCAAGCATAAGAAGTTTCAATCACAATATACTACTAAAAAAAATGTATGTTTTGTTTTTTATTTCGCATAATTTACCATTAATGAAGCAGTGCAGCAGATCAGCATCATTTAGAAAAGAAAGAATGAGAAAAATTAAACTGAAATAGAAATTGAACAAAGAAATGATGGAAACCATCTATTTAACGAACCCTATTAACGTCAATTCTTCTTGGTGAGACGCCTTTCATATTTATCATTTTTAAGTAATCTCTTCAAGTGCTGCGGGAATTCTCCTTAGCCTCCTCATTTTCTTCCAATTTAAGACTATTTTATAACTCTCTTGCCAAACAAGTCACAATTTTATTTTAATACACAGCTTTAGATATCCATATTTTAATGAGAACACCAAATGCCATTAAGCCTATTAACATTAGCGCTCCATTTCTACTCACTAATTAAAAATTAATTAAATAGAATGACCTCATTAATTAAAAACAAAAACTTCATAAAATATGTTAAAATATAGTAATCTCAAGTCAAGTAAGACGGGAAAAATAAAAAAAGTAGCAGCTTTCAGGATCAGCAGGTTTTCACCTCGTTTTTACTTTCAGCTTTCATTCCATAGCAGCTTCCTTATCATCACCGCATTTTAATATAATTTGATCGTTTTCAATTCCTATCTCCCTCCTCGTTTTCATTTTTTCTTGAATGTTAGAAGTTTCATTTTATCTTCCTTTATAAAATGTTAAAAAATTATTTCATAAAAAGTATATTAATCGAAGCAAAAAAATGTAATGAAGTATTTATCTGAAATGAAATTAGATCAAAATTGCATTGAGGGGAAGAAAATTGTGTAGCGAGATGAAATTCGAATCAGTGGAACTAGGTATGAAATCCGATAAGCAAAGCCGAAACCAACTCTCATGTGTCTGCTCCTGAAGATCCTTAAGTTGAAAAGTCCTTCCATTGTGTTCGAGGAGAACAATGCTGATTTCCAAATGCAAATTCTGGGCAAAATAGTTCAAAATTGTGATGGCAAAGTGTGGATGCAACATATTAGGTCCCCGTGGTACACTAGGGTCAATGATGAATTTGATACGTTGGTGAGATTTGCTTTGATTTTGTTTATCGCTCTACTGTCATTTTGGGCACACTTTAGGCTAATTAGACCGAGACCTACAGTTTAACATGGATTCCGCGCCACTAACAAACATCCATGCCACCGCCATGTTGGCGAGGAGAACGATGCAGATCTCCAGGTGCAGTACTTGGGGAAGTTAGTTCGAAATTCTGATGGCAAAATCTGGATGTAGAGTAGCAGAACCCTGTGGTGCAATGTACGTATCGCTGTATATAATGTATATTTGCTCTTGTTGTGGCGAAGAACCTCAGTTTAAAGTTCCAAGCATTCGAAAATAGCATAAAATTAAAGGAATTACCTTAGAAATATAAAGAAATTATTATTTAAAAAATATATTTGCTGTAATTAGAAAATTTGTTGTCATTTTTTTTTACTCCATCCTACTATACATTCCGAATTACTGGTAAATAAAAAAGCTTTGCATTTCCTTTTTTTAATTTATAAACCTTCAACCATTTGCTGTTAAATCTCCTCTGAACTGGAAAAAAATTGTTTTCGAATGAAATGAAAAAAATAATTCTTAATTATCCTGTTTCAGTCATGTTTTTCCATCCTCCGCATTTCCAAATTAAAAATAAGGGAAATTTTTCTAATGAGCCTCCTACGTATTTCTCTAATTCTTTATTCCAGAATGTAAATGTGCATCAAGTTTTAATTGGGAAAAAAGCCAATCACTGAATTGCTTTTTTAATTAAATATAATGCGGAATTAAAATGAAATTAACCTCATTAAATTTGAAAAGGTACTATGTGGCCCATCTAACAAAATTAGAGAATGTAATCCTGTTAATTGGAATCAAAGTATTTTTAAGTCGTTCTTCCGAAAATAAAAAAGTTGAAGTAGGAAATTTTCCTTATTGCTGTAATATACTCAATTAAACTTTAATATTATATAATATTATATATACTACATTTAAAAACAAAAATTTCTGTAAGTCATTAAAATTTGTGCATTTGTTGTATTAAATTAGTTAAAAAAACATCCTAAGGATTAACTTATAGTTAATATATTGATTGATCACATGTAATTGAAATTCAAGTCTTTTGCAGAAATGCTGTTATGGAATATATTACTACTTTTACTATTTAATACTTTGTTGTATATATATCATTTTGTATTTAGAAGTGGTCATTGAGTTGATAAATATTTGCATTTTTTCGCCGGATATTTTTATTATTATTCCTATAATAGTATTTTTAAGTGTCCTTAGCTCCTAATATCCTATTTTTAATAGACTTTTCAAAGCTCCCAAATATTCATTCACATGAGATATGGAGATTCAGCAGAAATGTGAAATTGCATTTTGCAATTGTATAACAACCCGAACAATTTTATCTGTATGCTTCTAATTCTTATATTTTTAAAACACATAATTCGACTGTAAGCCAAAAGTTTGGGAAGTTTCATGCCCAATTTTCTTTAATACAATTAATTATTTTATTTTGTCTATTACTTCATCAATAAAATCTGAATTCCACATATCGCTTACAGACATAAAGTCCTACACAAAGGTCAAATCATCTCAAATTCCAATAAAACTGGTTTTGTGGGGAAGAAGTTACGAGTTTGTCTTTATCCAAATATAGCCTTGACCAGTCACTGAATCCGACCTGATTCCAGAAATCACGAGGCTTTGAAATATAACTTGGAGCAAATACGATCCTTTTCTCTCTCAATTTACTTTGGAAATGAAAGCTTTTTTTCTGGCTACGCGACCATTATAATTTGTTTTTCGGAGTACTCTTCGAATTGTTTTCTCCAGAAACACACTTTCCTACTATTCTAAAAGTAGATGTAGCACTTTCTGTAGCACTCACCTTAGGATGTTTTGTTACTTCTCGAGTGACTCTTCTCTTGGTTGTGGAACTGAGGATTTATTTCCCTCTTCTACAAGATTTATTTTCAATTTATACAAACAATTTATACTCATGGATAATCTTTGACTATGAATTTTCTTTGCAATTTAACATAAAGATTGACCATTTTTAAACAAGTTGAATAACAATTTTCATGGATACCTTAAAGCAATAAATATTATGCTAATTAATTTGAAAATAAATAGTAGCAGGTAAATCACATATTTTATGAGATACGTACTCAATTTTATGAATATGAAATTAGTTATTTTGACTTAAAAGTAATTTAATAAAGATATTGTTGATTCTGCTATTTAGTTTCTTAACCTAAGCCTTCTAATGAAATTATTATCATTTCCATAAATAGTAACCATACATGAGAATTTAAAATTGCTCAATTTTGACAGACACTGTATGTAATACTTTCCTATGTAATAAATTTTGGTATGAGAAATTTGCCATTGAAATGGCAGCTATATTGCAGTTTCAGCTTTATTCAGGAGACAACTCAAGGAGCCTATTACGCTGCACACACGTTGGGCCTTTGATATTTGGAACGAACCATCCCATCATTATTCTCATTTCCTCAAGTTTAAGGGAAGAATTTTCCAACTTATATATTTAGCCTGCACATACCCGCCCCACACAGGGGGGAGTTTCAGTTCAATTTCGGGCTTCCAAAACGAGATATCTCATTTGGAAACAGAAAATTTTATCCCTCAGATAGCTTCAAACCACCCCCCACTTTACTCCAAATATATGTATAAATCATATTTTATAGTTTAGTTTAATTCAATGAATTTAATTTTTAAAAATTGATAGCATTAACTTTCAAATATCCTTGCTTTGGCTTTTCTAACCTTTTGCACTTTCAAATTAAAAAAAAAAAAAGAAAGAATTCATAATAAGCCTTAACTTGTATATCCCTGGAATCCTACGCCCCAGAATGTAAGCATTAATAGGATCAAGTTGATAATTAAAATGCTCTTTTTTAATTTAACATAACGAGGAGTTAAACTGAAATGAACTCCCTAAAGTTTGAGAGATACGAAACTACAGAAACTCCATTTAACCCAATAATAGCGATTAAAGCCATTTACGGGCTTCTAAATATTTGTTCATTTGTCCCTTTGGGAATAAAAAAAGGAAGAGCAGGAAATTTTGCTGTTGCTCAAACCTATTTAGGAGGTTTATCGATCTCGATAGGCATTAAGAGTCAGCTGCAAATGAAAGTGTGGACATTTTGATACCCGCACACAAAAATTCCACAAGGGTTTGACGAATGTTAAACAGTATATCGCTTAATGGATATTTTGTCAGTGTCAGCACCAGATGTCTGATAAGACATTTTTTCATTTGTGTTTTTTTTTTCTTTGAATCTCGTTACAACACGGGGAATTTTGTTCCTGGCAATAAGCTAAGCCTGTGAAGAATTAATTAGAGTTTTTCTGGGAGCCACTTTTTTATCTTCTTCATGAATATAAATTATTTCTCTAAGTTAATGTTATAAAAGGTTAAAAAAAATTTCAATTAAACGAATTTTTTACATTGTGATGTAAATTAATAGAAAGCAATGTAAATTAAACAAAATACTGGTATAGTTTTGTCTTTCCATATTTTATTACAGACCACACATAAAAGAAATATTTTTTTTCATTTGATCGACTTGCATACTACTACTAATACTTAACAAAAAAAATTTTAAGTTTTTGAGGAAAGAAGGGAAATTGATTTAGAAATTTAAGTAAAATTATGTTAAAACTTATTAATTTAAATTTTATTATTATTTCTTATGTACTTGTGTTACATCAAAAACGTTAGAAAAAAATATTTTTTTATATTATAAAAAAAAATGTTCACGTTTGTAAAAATTGCAAGAATGTATTTATTGTTTATGACTGAATTATAGAACATATTTCTGTTTATACACAGCTTTTTGTATTGCGAATTGTCTAATGCTAACCAAAATGTGTTAAATGTCTAACCAGAATGTGTTAAATAAATATTTAAATGAAAGTGTAACAACATAAATCATACGTCATTAGAGTGACTCTTTTCACTAAATAAAGGGAAATAAATGGAAGTTTTCAGGTCTTTTCTTCTCTCATCATATAAACAAAATTTCTCCGGTCTCATTTTCTACCATTAAAAATCTAGATTAATTACCCGCGAAAATTGCAAACTTTAAAATTTAACTTAGTGAAGAAAAATTGCAAGAATAATGTCACTTTTCAGAATTAATATACGAAAGGTGTTTATATTTTTTTTTATTTAAAAGACTTAATTTTTAACTTTAGAAAATACGTTCATCCAAGAGCTACAAATATGTATTTCTCTTCGCAAATATTTATACAAAAATAATTATATATATATAAATATATATATATAAAGGTTGGAGTGATTTGATAGATAATTGAGTCATTTGGTGGAAGGAACTATGGATCGAAACTTGTTGAGATAAATAAATAGAGTGTCCATGTGAGGGTAGGATAAATCTGTCGGACAGAAAATTCTCCAATCTGTAGGTCAGAAAATATGCTGGATGAGGATACGAATCTCTATATGCCACCTTACAGGTGTTTTTGTATAAAATTGTGGTAGCGTAATATAGATGAAAGGTACAAGGCTACACTGGAATATGTATTCCTATGCAACTATTACATATCTAGTGACAAATGACCAAGCATTCGAAAACTATATAAAAAGAGTTACAATTAATGATAAGCATTTAAATCGAATTACTTTGCTATCATTCAGAAAAAAAAGAAACACTGAAAAATTAAAAATCACATTTATTAAATAAGACAAAAATTGTAAGTAGTAAAAAGTAATAAGCTTTATCACATTTAATAAATAAGACAAAAATAGTAAGTAGTAAAAAATAATAAGCTTTATCACATTTATTAAATAAGACAAAAATAGTAAGTTGTAAAAAGTAATAAGCTTTATCACATTTATTAAATAAATTGAATAAAACGAATAAAATTTCATTTATGAATAAAATTTCATTTATGAATAAAATTTCAAGCAATATTTAAGCAATATTCAAGCAATATTCAAATAATATTTAATTATATTTTACAGGGAGAAAAATGAATTTTAGAACAAAAAATTTTTTTTCCTCATATTTTTTTATTTATTGAATTGTAAATTAATTTCTAAAGTGAGATAACCTTTAGAGAGACTTTAATAAGAGCTTAGACATACGTTAATTCTTTTCAATTCAATTTCAGTAAATTTTTTCTTTAAAATAAAAAAATGTTATCCCAAAATCTTTTGAAAATATACAGCGGTCTTTTGGCAAGATTTATTTTGTTTGTGTACCAGAAAATGCAAAATTAAATCTCATTTTTTGTTAAGTTTTCACTTCTTTTTAGGCATACATTATTTAGACAAAGTTTTCTAAAGTACTATGCTTATCTATATCTATATGTATATATATATATATATATATATATATATATAGATAAGCAAAAATTTAACGCTATATATAAAGCGACAAAAGACTCACAACAATTTGAAAAATAGTCGGACGTTTCTTAAGACATATCTACTCCAAAACTCCCCAACTTATCGGCAGCTCCCCACTTATCAGTTGTTTCATTTTCAGCAGAAAACTTCAGTTACTCTTGTCTAGTTTTACTGCTGAGAATCACATCTTTGTACCATTCTGTCGCATGTACCACTCCCTCTCTTGTCTTCGTAATGCCCCTATCGGAAGGAAGTAAATGGTTCTGTTTACCCAAACAACTTGAAGAGAGCTCATTTGCATAGAGAATTCACTAGCGGGGGAAGTTTTGTTGGCAAATGTTATTTCCGATAAAAAGCCGCACAATTGTAGAATCCCTCTGTTTCATTACTCAGATAAGGTGCAGCTCCAACAGCAAACAATCGTCTTGGAGGAAATATAAATTAATTGCTCTCAAACAAAATCTGAACTTGGATGTGGAGTAACTGGACTCTGACTCAAGTTTATACGTTTTAGTTAAATCATAAAAATTATATGTTAGGAATAAATTTTGTGCAATAACATTAGGAATTGGTACATAAAAAGGTAAGTAGGTATAAAAAGAAATTTATCATTTTTCCAAAATTGTTTTCTAGTATTATATTTCATTTTGTACTTACAGATAACAAAACAGTAAGGAAAATATTTGAGTTATGTAGCAATACACCGACTTTGAATAGTTTGGATTCCTTATAGTCCGGTTTGAATTCTTAATGAAAAAGACATGCGATAGGATGTTGTAAACTTTAATGTTGAATTCATTTCTATGACATATTAGTTTCCGATTTGTTAATTTACAGCAAATTTCATTTGTTGTGTTTAAATTTTATTTCATTACAAAAGAACGAATGTGAAAAGAAAGTGTGAAAGGAAAGTTATATGGCTCACTTCGGAGCAAAAGCAAACATCTGCAGATAATGATATCTACCAAAGAAGAAAAATCTGCAGATATAGATATTGCAATTATTAGAAAATTTAAAACTGAATTTTTAATACATATTTACGTTTAATAAATATTTATTTATTAATATCTCATTTGAATTTATTAATCTCGGTTCATTTATAAATTAAAAATTACTCTATGCAACATGTAATTTATTTCTATTTATTATCAGAACACTGAGCTAGACTAGTTTTACATATATATGTTTTAGCGAGGGGGGGGAACTTGTTTAAAAGTGTAAAATTACATATTCCTTGATAAAGGTATTCTCAAGCAAATTAAAATATCTTCCTTTTGTCAATTCTCAGTATGCGTTTAAGGTATTTTGGTTTTTTTATATGCTTATATTTAATACGTATTCTATTTTTTAATTTGATAACCTTTTAAATATATATCGTTTAAATATTATTTTCTTATTTGTAATTGTATTTTACTCTCCAGAGACTGCGTATATATTGGGTTTGCAAGAAAGTGCGCTCCATTTTTACCATATACTTAAATGATGAAAACCGAAATTACTTTCTTGCCAATCCAATAATTAGGGAAGACTTTTTTTTTTATATTGCACATTTGTGCATTATTTTACTATTTTGATGAATTTCTTACGATAATGTTGTAGTAATGCCAAGTAACATTTCAGCATAAACATATTTAAGTAATATATCAGAAAACAAATCCTGCTATCTTTTTGTGATAGAACCATTATTCATCTGTATCAAATGTTTTGAATTTGATAGGAGATTTCCAATTTTCTCCTTCGCCAATTCATAAGAAAACCGGTAGGAAAATCATTTCTACTCGAAATAGAATCCGAAAAAATATAGCCATATTTCAGCATTACAGGCAAAAGTTTTAATGTTACTGTTTTTATGGATGCAATCATCTACGTCTCGTTGGTCTACATCTCCCTAAGAGTAATGAAACGTTCATATAATGATTAATTTTTATTAGTATTATGCTACCATAAACGAATAGCTTATTCATTTGATGCTAGTAGCCTTTCTCGTCAAAGTGAAAATAAAATGTCTCAATCTTATCCGGTTGGTTTTCCTACATATATAAATACACATTTTTGTATCAGTATATAAGACAGAAATGTGCAACTATTAAAATATTGTTTGTTAATTAGTTTTGAGAAACATTTTATCTTTCTTCATACAATTTTCAATACAAAATGAAACTCGATATTCTGTATTAAATTCTAAAACTAATCTTTAACATATAGTAAGACGAACATGGCTCGTTGCCTAGCGCCAACTAGAATGTAGGAGGACGTAGATTCGAATTTGCTAATGGTATCCGTTGCAGTCTCTGTTATCAGAAACGAGGAAATTCTATGACATTGTGGCCTCGTAAGTAGACATCTGAAGCCTGTAGAGTGCTTGATGAGAGATTTCCGGTTTTTTTCCGCATATTACATGGAAATAAGGGTAAATATTATTAAAAGTCCTTTCGTTGACCTTTTCACATCCCTATGGATCCATGGATTGTTCAGGACATATATTAGAATAATCTGAGTGCCTTCCCATACATACACTTATGTACAAAAACAATGCAAAATACCTCGAAATTACACGATAGATGTATCCAACGGAAATGACTTAAGTCGGAGTACAATTTTACAAATAAATACATATAAATTTCGTTTAATTGGTACCAAGGACTAACAAAAACACTAGTTTAGTAAAAAAATATTTAGTAGAATTGCTGTTCTTTATATAATTAACCCTCTAAAATTTACCTATTGTAATCTTCTTAAAATATTCCGCAATTGTGCGGAGGACAGGTCGTTTTCTTTACAAAATTCTAAAATTTTCTATTTTTATTCTCTTGAAAAAATGCTTCACTGTAAAATAAAAAAAAAGAAAATATTGGTTTCGGAATCAAAAACATTAGAATAGATGAAAGTTATAAGCATATTTAAGGGAACATATCGGAAGAAAATAAATAATGAAATTTATGATTAAAAAGAAATAAATAGTGTATTGGTTGAGTGTAAAGAAACCAGAAACACTGACTGTGAATGAAATCTTCCTTTTAAAGATTCTGCACTCATAGAATAGTTAAATGACTTGAATCACAAGGTGTTTTTTATAGTGACAATATTTTCTCTTTAAAGACAAAATAGTTGTAGAAATCTGCAAGGAAAATGAAACAGGAAAATCACTGAAGATAGTTGGTGATAGTGTTGCCAATCAAACGCTGAATATAGTGGGTGATAGTGTTATCAACACTGAAAATCAAGAATCACTTAATCCAAGTTAATGCAAGTCGGCTTTTACTGTAACATTAACCTCTTGCCATCCTTGGCCAAATATGAGGATATTTAATTTTTTATAATTATAATTATGATCATTAATAAAAAGAACAAAATTCTGATAATAAATTATTCACTACAGAATCTCTCAACAAGAAAAATGCAAATCCTATGGTTTGGCTGCACTGATAAGAGTATTTACAGTTTTCAGTTATGTGCAGGATGATTATTATTAAAGTCCCACTTTCAAAATGCTGTAAAAAGAACCACAATGTGTTCAAATTTGAACTTAAGATACTTGAAGAAGGGGGAAACGGTATAGCATCAAAACAAATTCCACCGATTTTTCCCATCCAATTTGGTATGACCTTGCCATGGTGTATGGGCTTTCCACTAACAGTGTCTTGTAACTTGGTAACCATTTTTCCATCAAGAAACCGAAACAATCAAGCACATTAAACACTACAGTTGGTTTTATGGGCAACTTATGCTAAATAAACTCATGTTTGTGAAAATTGCAACACCATGAAGGACTTACGCGAGTGAGCTGAAATTTTCAGGAAATGCAAATTAGCGCATGATATGCAAATGATTAGAATTTCAAATCCGTAGCGCATGCGTATGCTGAGCAGCGCCCTCTGAATTGCGGATGAATCCGAATAAATAGACGGCTGTAGCGAGGCGTGTATGGTTATCGGTGGTTATCTGCTAGGGGTAAACGTTAGCTCAATCGTTACTTATGCCTCTTCGACGAAAGAGAGCGAGATTTGAAGAACTTACAGAGTTTGAACGGGAGAGAATCATCGGCCTTCGTGAAGCTGGATTGTCTTATCCTGCAGTAGCCGCTAGTGTGCAGCGTAACAGCAGCACAGTGATGCGTCTTTGGAAGCAGTGGACGGACGAATGTCGGACAACTCGGAAATCCGGGAGTGGATCCCGAAATGTGACGTCAGCTCGCGATGATAGACACCTGGTCCACATGGTGCTGACGGACCGTACAGCTTCCTCTAGACAATTGGCAGCACACTAGTCAATAGCTACAGGTGTTTCATTGTGTGCTTCATCAATTCGTAGACGTCTGCTGCAGCGTGGACTGCGCGCAAGGATTCCTTTATACAGGATCCCTCTCACGCTAAACCATGGCCACCTGCGGCTACAATGGGCCGCTCAGCATAGAGACTGGCGTGCTGATTGGCAGCATGTCGTGTTTTCTGACGAATCCCGCTGACGAATTAATTTGTTTTCTGACGAATTAATTTGTGGTACCATGATGGCCGCATTCGTGTCAGACGCTATGCCGGTGAACGCCACCTTCCGGAGTACATTATGGAACCCCACAGTGGACGAACACCCGGAGTTATGGTCTGGGGTGCCATAGCATATCATGAACGATCTCAATTGCTAAGAATTGGAGGCAATCTGAACAGCAACCGGTACATCAGTGAAGTTCTACAGCCCCAAGCTGTTCCCTTCCTTCAAAGCTTGCCAGGCGCTGTATTTCAACAGGACAATGCCCGCCCTCATATCGCTAGGACTGTTCAATCCTTCTTTGCAACGCGGCAGGTACAGCTTCTTCCTTGGCCTGCGTATTCCCCGGATATGTCGCCGTTTGAACATGTGTGGGATTTCGTTGGTTGTTGGATTTTGTTGGTTCTCGCTCGTGATCCTCGTCCTGTTGCTTCTGCAGACGAACTTTGGGTGCGCATACAAACAATATGGAATGCTCTTCCTCAGGCAGACATTCAAAATTTGTTTGACTCCATGCCACGTCGTGTAGCAGCACTTATTACACAAAATACTGATTCCGATCTCTTGTTATTGTTTATTTGCTTTGAACATTTAATCATTTATTTGTATCACTACCACTCAACTGTGTATTAAATTTCAGTTAATTATGACGATTCCTTCATGGTGTTGCAATTTTCAGAAACATGAGTTTAAGTTGTAATTTCGATTCAAAACATCACTGGCAGCCGAAATCACTTTCTTTATGCAACTTACCGCGCCATCTATTAATACACTTTGGAACTTTTTTTGAGGCCGTACTATTTCTTCCTTCTTCAAGTATCTTCAGTTCAAATTTGAACTCATTGTGATGAGCGGTTCTTTTTTTTACAGCATTTTGAAAATGGGGTTGGATTATTTGAACAAATTGTTAATATTTAATAAAAGTAATACAAAACATAGTAAATATATTTAGTTTGAATAATCAATGACCGGAATAATGATGAATAATTTATGCCCGGAATATATAAAATCATTTCACTTAAATATTACTATTAACTTTCAGTGGCCACAAATGTGGACGCTATTGTTTTAGATGCATTTGAATTAGTTTCCCCAATTTTTTAAAATTCCTATCAATATAAAATGAGCAAATGGTAATGTAACAAAAAATTAAGTCATTTTTTTCTCAGTGTAAAAAAAGCATCCCTGAAGAAGTTAAACCAGTTAATCGAATTTGAAACTTGCTTATTTACGGAAAAACAATGAAGTTTTTATTGATGCATTACAGCTAAACCCTTTTTAAAAATTCTATCTATTTTAAAGGAATTTTATGTCTAATTTAATTAGTCGATTTGCGATATCAGTTTTGGAATACCCTCAGCACAGAATAGAGATTTTAGCAGACAGCTTTTAATGTGAATTTCTTTTTTGGCAGCACTTTGTCCAAAGCCATCTTTTGGTTAAGAAATAGATGGAAATTGATCGATATTCCATTTCTTTTTATCTTTATTCGCGTGGTATGAATTTTTCATAAAGTTATAGATCTTCTTTTGGGTCTGGAGGCTTTCAGGCACGTTTAAAAGGGAACGAGAAGAGATTTATGCTATTCGTACTCAATTTATCTAAACATACTTTGGAATTAGCAACTTTTTAATGTAGTACTTAAAACCAAAAATAAAAAATAAAAACATTTTTTTTTTTTTTGCAATGAAAAAAGCAGTTTTTTTCACAGTTTTAGCAGCTTTTAAAAAAGTAGTAGACAAATGCTTTTTTCAAAAAGCAGATTTTTTTTTTCGTTTATTTGATAAATAAATGAAATTATTTTTCTTTGTTTTAAACATTCGTAGGAAACTGCCTTTTTTGTGATCAAAGCATACATATAAAACTAATTTCTTCCTTTCTTATTGTTATATCTTCAGATCAAATTATGTACGTTATAACATCTTTTCCCAATGCGAATTACACGTACTTCATCATTTGATCTAATTAGATCAATTAGTTTATTGACAACATTTCAGAAAATGAAACTACTGCGGTACTATACTACCTTCTATAAAGAAAAATATATGTTACACTTCTCATTTAAGGGGATTTGGTCCATATTCATAGCATATGTGAAGTGCATCCAAGAATCTCCGAATCTCTAACTATCAATGTAAAACTAAAGTGGGTTATCAAACGGATTTAAATAACTAACAAGCTGTAGGTTTTCTAAATTCTGAAAGTATTTTTTTATAAAATGTCTCAGTTATTTCTCACAAGGATGGTAACCCCAATTAATTTGAATGTACATATATTTGCCTTTATAATTCATCGTTCAAATTATCTGTAAAAAATAAAATGGAGTCACCTTGTATATTTATATTCTAAGCAATTTTTTTTTGCTGTATTTTGAAAATAAGGTTCAATTTCAATTCACTATAGTGTATCCATTATGATAATGGAATTTGTTTTCAATATAAATTAATTTCTTCCTTGCTTGTTTTTGTACCATTACATTATATGTCGTATTAAAAAATAAGACGGCTAAAAGCATTCTTTATATTTGTAAAACTTTTTTTTTGAAATATTAGAAAAGGAAAATCCCTCGAATAAAATCACATGATATACAAATTTACATATATATTAAATTTTACCTTCAGACAGGTGTTCTTTCTAAAAATAGGCAAAAAGCATCGGCCTATTCAATCGGCTTCTTTTGTACGAGAAAGAACCTTTTTAGAAAAAAACTAATTCAAGCAGAGTTCCTGGATCTATTTAATTTGCAACACAAAAAATTCAGATTCAATTTCTTTCGGAATTAAATGGACCTCAGAATTAATAGTTTTTAGAGACCGTATTTCAGAAAGTACGTCTGCTTATTGATAAACTCACAGGGGAACAATCCCTGTATTAAAAATGCTTCAGATTTTGAACTATACTTATGGTGACAAGAAATGAACTCTATAGTTTGAAAAGTAAGACTTTCTGGGTTATGTTGGTCCTAATAATACATATCCCACATTTTGGAGGCGAGGATTCACATGTTCCGAGTGTTGAGATTTATAGTTG
The DNA here is from genome assembly GCA_021605075.1 of Caerostris darwini. Taxonomy (NCBI): domain Eukaryota; kingdom Metazoa; phylum Arthropoda; class Arachnida; order Araneae; family Araneidae; genus Caerostris; species Caerostris darwini. The sequence continues at coordinate 213,173 of BPLQ01013769.1, forward strand.
TGGAACTTTTTTGTTACTTCTGTCAACTGAATGGTTATTCAGTATCTAAATGTTCTACATCTACAGTATTTGCATTGAATCAGGACAAATTTCAGTTTATAAACTTCGCTTAGCAAATAATTGAAATATTTTCATAATATGAAGAAAGAAAGAAACAACTTTTTGAAACATCCCACACAGAAATTTTTTATCATTTAATAGTTCAAAGGTCAAAACCAAGTATGAACATTTGAGAATCATTTATGAGGGTTGCTCAGGAAGAGGAGGTTAAGTTTCTTTCGTAATCATTTGATTAAAGCCATTTAAAAATAATAATATTTACTTTTTGCATTTAGACTTATTGCACAAATAGTTTCGGGGTTTTCCTCACATTTAACACAAATGTAAGATTTATATCCTTAAAATGACACCTATTAAGAAATTTTTATTTGTACAGTGCAAAATTGGCATATTATGGTAGTAATTTTTAAGAAAATTTTCAACATACTAAACTAATATCAAAAACCTGATTTTGATCACTGATCATTCTATCTTGTCCTTTCAAAACGTACTTTTAAGTGAAATCGAGGAAATAGGCAGTTTATAAAGCATAATTGATAATGTAACAACATATTCTTATTTCTGATAAATTCCTGTTGAGTGGGTTTGTACAGTGAGGAACTTTTAAAATGCTAATTTGTTTTGTACAAATTTATTATTATTAAAAAAAATGACAAAATCAATCAATAAAAACCAAGTAAATAATAATATTTGCTTAAAACGTTGTTTATCAGTTATATTTAATAACAAATTTTATAAGTCTTCAATATTTGTTAAAATAAATGGTGTTTGCCTTTCTTTATTACGAAACAGTTATTGAATTACCTTTTATTTTCTTACAAAGAAAGATAGAAAACACTGAAATAAATAAATCTTGATTGGCTTCATTCTATTTTGATCTATATTTTATATTTATATTTCTATTTTGATCTATATTTTATATTTATATTTATATTTTGATCTATTTTTTATATTTTATTTCGATCTTTACTTCTCTGTTTTGATCAGTATTTTATCTATATTTTATCGTGTTTTAAATTTATCTTCTTCCTCATTTTTAATGCCTATTTTTTCCTCGCTTCATCGTTTAATATTTTTTAATGCATGTTATTGTAAAAGTATTTATAATTCCAATGGGGCTGCAATCCGAAATATTCCACATTAAAGTTGATAAATAATCAGCAATAAAAAATTAAGGAATATACTTTAATCTTTTCAAGGCGGGCGAAATTAAATTTCAAAGCCTTGTTCGTAGGAAGAGCCATTACCTTCAACATATTTGCATGAGCTAATCAGGATTGAAGTAGAATTAAGAAAGAAAATAGAGATGGAAAACATTAAAAGTTTCAGAAAATAATAATTAAAATTTTTACTAAATTCTGCAATTACTGCCATAAGTAGGAAGCTTCATTTCAAAAGTTGTATCAAAGCTTCAATTGACGAAATCCTTGAAACTTTAGGATTTGTGCTTCTATTTTTAAGGCCACAAACAAACTTAGACAGTAAAGGTGACACTGGGATAAAATTTCCTCTGGGCAACTAATATTGGAAGAAATTTTGGTATATGTCTAATATCTACAGAGATTTCAGGGTTGATTTTGTGAGATTTATGTACTACGCCACAGATAGAAAGTGACAGCACATCCGGAGGGTAATACTTGAAATTTGGCCTTTATTGGAATTGAACTCCTGCGGCATAGATTTATTTATTAAAATTGTGAAATACACACGATGCTACCGCGGATGAACTTTTCTCTGAATTCTAAGAGTAAAGAATGACAGTAGGAAGTGTGGGCGAAACTTGGTCTTTCTGACAGATGTCAGTAGAGCGAATTCGAAATGCAATAACGCTAAATTACTCAGATCTCTAACTTGTCAAGAAATTTTTCAAATGCCCTAGACAGCCAAACATTGAATGACATACGTAGCATTCATTTTATTTCCAAAAGAGGATTGATTTTCCGCCTTATATTTCATGAAGTTATTTCTGTTAACTTTTATTACGTTTGTTAATTTTTAAGGAAGCAATCAACAACTATTTGAATTTCCAATCATTTATTCTATTTTATTTGAAGAAATTTATTTTAGCTCTCAAGGAAAGCAACAAAATTCTCCAAACACTAAATTTTAATAAAGTTTTTAAATCTTAAAATTTATAAATATATTTAATATAAAGTTTGAACTTTAAAAAATTGGATAAAGATTTATTCAACACATTGATTAATAATAAATTGTTTGCATGAAATAATCAGGCTATAGAGAAATTTTTGTTCTTACGACAAATTAGTGTATTTTTATATAATTTAAAATAATTTTTATTATTTATCAGTATAAAAAGTTTATTTCAAACTCTACGATATTATGACGATTTATTAAATACGTTTATGGCACATTAGTACCTATTTATTTTATATTTGACGCAAAACATTATCGAATTTATCACTACACTGGAGAGAAAAACTTAATAATGTTTCTCACCTCATCTTTTCACACAATCACCTGGGACACATGAAAATCATGACGAAGAGATAACATTTTGTACTTAAAAGATTAAGAGAAATATACTAGCGTAAAAATAAATAGGCTGTATTCAATATGAAATTTAAAAGCAAAAAGCTTTTTTGATACAATGGCGTTAGGGAGTTAGCGTAAATAATTCGTCAAATGAGACAATAACAAAAAGATGCCATTACAAAAATTTGCCAAATGTACATGACCTGTTGCATCCCCCTGCTAATGTTTTAAAGGTTCCATCTTTCCAAATATTGCAAATATTTGTTAAGATAAGGATGCTTGTTCTTTCATGAACACCTTTTTCAGTTTGTTGTGTATTTCTGGGAAAAATGGTTATTCCAAAAGGCACCCCAAACATGTCACACATGTTCTATAGGAATTAAATCAGTCGATAATGCTGGAAGATTCTATTGAGTATCCTAACTCTCCAGCAGTCTCTCAACAATACAAGCCGCATATGATTTGAAGTGTTTCTGCATACAAACGAAGTCTGAATTATAACACCAGAGAACAGATGTATATGAGGATGAATCAATTATTAATAAGGGTGATCTTCGTTAAAAACATGTCTGACAAAATATTGAACTCATTGCGGAAGCGTCATTGCTCATGCCTTTTCAGACAAGCACCATGGATCATAGCAACAGTTTCTCTACTTTATTTTACTGGAATGAAACCTCATTCTCCGTATCATCTGGGATCGTGATGAGTCTCATATGTAAATAGGATGCTACCCATTGCCGAGAAGATTTTTTTTCCTTTTCACCAAACTAAAAGGCACCGTTGATAATATATTATTTACAGGATGCACTGTTTAGGTTAACAAGTGAATAGACCAAAGAAAGTCATGGATACTTGGCATCTTATTACCATGTTTAACTGCTGAGCTTGTGCAGCCTGATGGTTAGTTTTTGTCATATTTCGCCTTCAGAACGATATACCAGTTATCTATTGGCATTGATTTTCTTAAACGATCACCAACATTATTTCTGACAGTTATACCTGTGTTTTGAAATAATTTCCAAGCTCTGGAAGTGATGCTGTGATCGATATCATACTCTTATGTTACGCTCATCACTCTGCCTCTACTCAAGTTCTTCGATCATTCTCCACGTGTGAAATTATATAGATGATTTCTTACTCGTATATATCACTAGGGATAGCAAAAACGTATTTAATACATTTACCTTAATTTTACGTGTTGTCATGTGTTTCTCGAATGGATTGAATGCCTTTTACGTGATGGACGATACCTTGTTTCTTTTACTTGCATAGGAATCACTTTTCAGCCGATTTGGGTGTTCCTTATACTAATTGTTTAAAAGCTCTTTCTTCAATTTCATAGCCATTTACTTAAAATAATACTAGTAATAATAGTTAACTAGTGTGGAACAATGCATCAATTTTACTACTATACTTTAATAATTTTTATAAACCTAAAATACAAATAGTATCTTTAATTTGTATAAGGAATAAAAAATTATTTTCATGTAACTTTTCATTGATTTTGATACATATGCTGATCGATATCCTATTGTCAGAATCAGAGAGACAACAATCGATATATCCTTCAAACAACAAATAAACGATGGATGGCCAGTACTTTTTTCATTGCTGTTGCTCATTTTACTTATAACCAGCAAAATTCAGGAAACGTTTATTATTTTTTTATGTCTAACTAAAAAGTTAGTTTGAAGATCTCAAGACGCTCAAATGTAGAAATTTTATTTCAGTGGGAAGAGAGGCGTGGGTTATTGTGGGAAGAGTAACTTTTCCCAGACAAGTAGAAATTTATTTATTTGTCTCTTTGAATGAATTTAGGGTTTTTTAAAACCAATTTTATTGAATGTACACAGTAAGTAAACGATATATATATAGAAATGTGCTTCAAAATGTAGTGTGTTTAGGGTTTAGGATGTTTTAAAAGCAATTTTATGAATGTACACAATAAGTAAACGATATATATATCGAAATCTGATTCAAAATGTAGTAAGCAATATAGATAAATTTTATAATAATTATCTATTGATTAATTATAATACTTATCAATTATTTAGAAGTAATTTTAATCATAAACTCTAAAGAGTTAGTTTTATTTGTTTATTTCATTTTTTGTGATTTAATATATGTGATGTCAGCTTGGCGAATGTTTGGGGACTATCTTTACAGGGGTCTCCAAATTACGGACTGCGGGCCAACATCTGCCCTCATCACAATCAATTTTGCCCGCCACAGTTTATTTTTATATTGTAAAAATTTATAATGTAAATAAATCATACAAAATAATAATCAGAGGTAATGACCAGTTAAGAAATACAATAATGAAATTAAACATTTTAACTTTAATTAATGATACGATATCTATCCAAAAAACTTACAGAAAGGTACATAGGTAATTCCCATAATGAAATTAAACATTCTAATTTTGATTAATGAGATTTATGTAGCTGTAACTTTCCACTGACAATTGTTTTCAGTTGTGGATCAAGTTTACTAGTGGAAATTATCAACAGCGATTTCAAATGCTTATCAGTTAACTTAGATCTGTAATTATTTTTCGTATGTTTTTCTTTTAAAGAATATTTTTTCACACAAATAAATAATTCCGAAAATTTAAAAAAAATCACGAGCAAATTTATGTAACTGATCAAACTGTGTAAATGGAAGACTCTTATAAAATTCTAACAATAATGAGTTTAAATGTTTTTCTTTAAAAACATCGCTACCCTGCAAATAAATAAATTCAAGTTGAAGTTTTGGGTAAGGGTTTTTTATGTCGACGTTAAAAGGATTTTGAAAATATTGATATCATTTGCAATTGCATTACAATCTGAAAAACGAGACTTAAAATGTATTTTTAAAGCACTCAATGGTTAAATTGAAAAATCTACTGAAACTGAAGTCTCAATTTGCTGACTGAATGTTTGCATGTATTGAAATGCGTGAAACATTTTTTTGTTCAGTTGGAAGTTGAAAATCTTTTCTTTTTTTTGTGAAACCATTTAATATGCGTGTAAACCAAGCATAAACTGTTTTTTGCTTGTAATTTTAAATTAAGTTCATCCGTATGTTTAGTTAAATCTGTATATAATGATAACTTCCTTAACTACTCATTATATTGTAACTCAACTTTTTCAAGAAAATTTCGATTATTGATCGCAGCTCAAAAAATCATGTTGGAACTTCTTCACAGCTAAGTCATTGTATTATGGTATGATAAGTCATTTTTTACAATCTCTTCTCTATACTCGTGGAATTAACGATGATTGAGCGCGTGTTATCTGATATAATTAACAGCTGATACGTTTAACTTAAAATTCTGACACATGAAAGCATTTTCCGCAAAAAGACTGTTGATGAATAATACGATTAATGGTTTTGAACCACCGTCATTTTTATAGCCTTTGATACGAGATAAAAAACCTATTACCTCTTGCTTTTTTTTTTTTTTTTTTTGTATTTTTTGCCATCATTAATATTATTTTCAAGTATCCTCAGCCAGTCTGTCGCGCATCTTCAAAAGAAAGCTTTCCATGGTCTGAGAAGCACTGCTCTGAGCTATAACTGGGCAACTTTATAACTAGCTCTGAGCTATAACTAGGCAACTTTTTGCTGATGGCTTGTGAAAATACATTAAACCTAAGGCTGTATCACATTCATATTTATGCATACTATATACTAATTCTTACAACTCTATGGGATTTGTCGCTAGAATTGAAGCAGTAAAATATTGAATATTAAATAGAACCATTGAATATCTCGAGACAAAAAGATTTTATTTGCTTGTATCCTAAATTTACATCTCATCTATATATGGTTACTATTGACTTACGAATTCTCATTCTGAAAATCTCAGCTATAACCCCTGGTCTTTTATGATTCTCCTTTGATTCCGACAACAATTAGACATGCATAAAAAATGAAGATTCTTTCATCAAAGCAGAGATAATTTTCTTCGGTGCTTAAAGCCAGCTTTCAATCGTATCAGATATAAATAGTTTTTTCCATTGTTATTCTGTTGTAATTCGAAGAATTTAACACGCTCTGATTATTTGCAGATTGCTTCTTATGCTTTCTTTATATATCCCGAAGATAAATTGCTATCCAGACAATTTTCTTTTTGGATGAGTTAGATTTCTAGTTGACACAAGTCATTACTGATGTTTGCTGGTAAAATTATGATCCTTTATAACCATTCCATTGAAACAATATATAGATAACAGACAGAAAATTCTATTTCATTATTTTTTTTTTCAATTCATTTTGTTCGTGGACCTTATTTCCATTACATTTCTGCATGTATTTGTTTTAAATGCCTTCGAACAATAATTCTATTTGCACCTTATTTACAAGGCAATAATTTAATAAAAGATAATCAAGATGAAAGGAAACATCTTTAGAAATTATTGCTGATTAAAACACTGATTCTTTTTTTAATACTTTATAAATATTCCTCGAAAATAAATTTGAGCTCTTTGCGACAAATACTTCGCGAACTTATTATTCGAAAAAAAAAAAAGGGATTTTTCACAAAGAACAGATTTTGAAATAGGATCTTTCGTAAAAAATTGAATTTCGAACGGTGTGTTTTAATTTAAATAGAGTGAAATTAAAAATGATATTTTTATAAAATCTAATTTTTATCTTTTAAAAATACATTTATTTTCAAGCTTGGAGTTATATTTTTTTCCAAAATATTTTGCAGATTGTATTGAAAAGTTCTAAAATTAATTAAAAGTCACAAAAATAGATTTAGAAACCCTAAAAACGGCAGTTTTAAGGACCAATTTTTCCTAGAAACGCCTAATTAAAATGAAAAGTGTTATTGTAAACAGAGCTTTTTGAAAAAATTGATTAACCAAAAGTGAAGAAAATTAAATTTCTAATTATGAGGGAAGATGAAAATATTTGCCTTTTAATGAATTTCCTTTTTAGAAAATCTCTTTTCATAAACTACTGCATTTATTCTTCGACTACCAAGTAATAAATTTTCTTTAAATTTTTTTTATTTTTTATTTTGATGGTGAAATATGAAGATTAATTAGGGTCTTATTGATGCAAAATTTTAGAATCAATCAAATAAAAAACTAAGTGTTATTGTCAAAACTTTAATATTTTAAAAAAAATATGTCAATTAAATATATTTAAAAAAATTGTATTATTAAATTAGCTTAATAAAGCTTGTTAATGATACATATACTATACATAAACAGGTTTAGAATTAATTAATAAAAACTAAAAATGTGTTCTTAATTATGTGACGCATTCGTTTATTTTCATTTAAATTTTTATAAATTAATATGTTTCTTGGAATATCAGTACATAAAATAATCAATCTTTACATTCATCATTACATGCAAACAAAAAATAAATTGTAAACATTATAATTTGACAATATTTCAAATAAGAAAATCAAAAATAATAATCTAATGAAAAGCAGAAGTTGTAAAAATATTGAAGGATTTTTTCGTATTACAAAGTTTCACAAGTAAATTATATACGATAGAAAAACACCAAAATTAATAATATCATAATAAAAAGCATCGAAAATATGTATGACTTCCAAAAGAGTTTAAGCATTTGGAATGGAATAATAATAAAAATTTCATGTAATTAAACACAGATTGCAATTTACGAATAGCTTTAAATTGTTTATTCACTAAAAATATCAAAATTGAGGATTTTTGTAAAAAGGTTGACAAATCCCTTTCCTTTTCTCTAATATTTTAATAAAAAACCAGCTTTGAAAATTTTATATATTTTTATTTTGGAGAAATAAAGATATTAAAATATGCCATCATTAGTTATGCCATCATCAGTTAAAATATGCCATCATTCATACTCTACTGAAATTTTTTCGAGAACAATTTAACCATTAAAAAATTATTTTTGGTATTATATTAACTCGTATTTTATATCTTTTGATTATTTTTATTTATTATTATTTAAATTTTTTACTATATTATGATACATACATATATTATTTATTATTATTATTATCATTATTATTTAATATTTATATTATTTTGAAATTATTATTATTTTGAAAAATATTTAAAAGTTAAAAAAATAACAATGAATGCTATTTTCTTGGCATGGAAACGTCTGAAGTAGTGAAACAAGTTTTACAGTATGAGTAAAAATTGTAAATGAGTGAAAAGGAGATGGTTCTAGTCGTGTTGAAATGCATTTCCCAAGACCTATGTTCAGTCATCGTTAGTCATGATTAGCTATTTTAAAATATTGATGGTAAATGAGTCGTATAATATTCACAGTTCTGAAATATGAAATTATGTTTTTTTTAAATTTATTATAAATGAAGAGGTTTGTCGATAAATTGTTTTATTATTAAACTTTTTAAAGTAAACCAGTCCTTTCATGAAGTCTGTAGAAATCATAGTAATAATTGTTACTATAATCTTCCTCATCAAACTATTTTAAACTTTATACGTTGAACTTATTAATATTTTTTAACCTTTCAACTTATAAATGACAACGCATGTTTTGAACATATCTTGAAATTCGTTAACTCGAAAATAATTTCCTTCAAGACTGAGATAACATTAAGAGTTTCATACTGCACAATGAAATAAATTTAAAACTTAAAATTAATTTTTGTTTTAAAGAGATTTTAATTTAAATTATTCGAAATAGTTACATTTAATTTTATGCTTCTTAATATTTTTGCTTATCAAGGTTAGCTATTTTAAAATATTGATGGAAAATGAGTGGGATAATATTCACAGTCCTGAAATATGAAATTATGTTTTTTTAAAAATTTATTATAAATGAAGTGGCTTGTCAATAAATTGTTTTATCATTAAATTTTTTAAAGTAAAGCAGTCCTTTTATGAAGTAGTCTTCAGGAACAATGTCATTTCCAGTCTACTAGTATATTGTAAAATTGACAATATAAATACATGTCTGAAAGTTTTACATTTTTTAAAAAATATATAAAAATTTAAAAGCTACTATTCTTTTTCACTGATTATGGCTTGGTTGTTGAAATAATCTGGGAACTAATAGAGCTAACTTGGAAAAAGAAGCTAAAAATTTGGTTTTTTCCATTTAAATTACTTAGAAATGGTTGAATATTTTAGGAATGTTTTCAGCAATAAATTCTAAGTCAATAGAATACATGAGTGGGTGGTTTTCTAGCTTTTACTTTGTAAATACTTAAATGTCGACCAAACCCTTTTAACATTCTTTCAGAAAAACCCACGTATTTATTCCTTTTTTAATGTGCCTTGTTGTAAGATCCCATAATGCACCTTAGATAAAGTAGAATAATCTACAATTCTTTATTTGGAATGAAGTATCTGGCATACAAAACAAATCCCATGAAAAAAAAATTATAACAAAATAAATATTTAATTTGAACTTAAGGACTGCTGTTTCTTTACTTTCTGAAACAAGAATTAGAATATAATTCGTATATTTTTCATTACTTTTATTGATTTGAAAAAAACCACAGAAAAAATAAAGTTACTGCAACTGAGTTCAATATATGAAGTAACAAAATTTTGACATTATTTTAGTTGCAAAGTAAAATAACAAAAATCCTTTATTTCTCCTGAATAGCAGTTGTTAAGTTCGTAAACAAATAAATTATACTAATGACCAAAATTAACTAGAAAATAATTATAAGGTTAGGTCCTAAAGAATAAAAAAAAATTTTAATTTGCATTTATATTTAAGAAAAATTTGTTAATTGGGATAGAAGTAAATCAAAATTTTTAGATATTAATGTTAAATAATTTCCTATCAGACTAGGGCGTTTCTTTCTTAGCAAAATATTCTTATCTTCGGAACTTTCTTCAGCATGCAACATTTTAGGGTTTACCTCGACTTTTTACAAAAAAAATTCTTCAACTTTACCCCAGAGATTTCCAAAACTGTCATAACGTTATGTTGGAATAATGTCAAATAGGGGAGGGTTTCCTAATTCCCAAACTTTATCACTGGAAAGTAACGTTGTAGGTTAATTATTATATTTTATGCATTAAATTATTTATTATATTATTATTATATTTTATTCACTATTTTATTTTTTAATTTATTATTTATTATATTATTATTATATTTTATTCACTATTTTATTTTTTAATTTATTATTTATTATTTAATATTAATTAATTTATTATTATTTTATAATTTATAATTTATTAATTTATTATTTATTGATAAAATTATTTAAAATATATTGCATTTAAACTGTAAAACTAAATAGCGGGGAAAAATCAAAATAGAAAAAGGATTTCTCTCGATAATTCTGAGAAGTCATATTGATGCAGATACGATATTTATTTAAGAATTAATATTTTTACATCTAATTTTGTGTTATACATATTGCTATTAAAACAATAAAGCCAGACTGGTGTGACAAATATAGAATCAATCCGATCAGTGGGTAAGTGGACCTCTAGTAAAAAGGAGAGCTCAATTTTGAATCTGTTCATAGCTTCCTTTGCAGTCACTTCTTCCAGAAAGTGCTTTCGGGAGTTTTTCAAGTTTTCTCCTATGAGACCTGCAAATACAGGGAAAGGTAAGCTTAAAAGCTCTTTTAGAAGCAAATGTCCATTATTGTGCTACTCGTAGTAGTATACATAAGTTGAACCGTTGGCTTACTGATATACAATATAAGCAAAAAGTAAAGCATTAGGCAGGAATATTCACAATAAATTTTAATCATGCTGAAGCATATTTTTTTCTGGAAAAAGGATATTTATCGAATCCTGAATTAAATTTCTTAGATAAAATATCCTTCAAAAATGGAATAGTAAAAAATTATTGCATTATTTTAAGTAAGCAAAAATTGTTATTTAATTTAATTAATCTACACTTAATTTTAGTCGTGTGTTTGAGTGTTTGTTGTAAATAGTGAATATTGTTATAGACTAGGAACTTTAGAATGTTATTATAAATAAGGAACAATAAAAGTTGTTGATTTTGTAAATTTATTTTATTTATTATTACTATTTTTTTTCTTGTTCTTGTATTAACTGTCTAACTGGTTTTTTCTTTTCTTTAGTAAAGTTATTTTCACTGAACAGCACGCAGGTCAGAAATGTCAGAGAAATTTAAATTTTTTTTAAATGTAAAGAGTTAACAAATAATGAAAGGTGTATTAAAAATGGGTTTGTTGAACGATGCAGAAGAGACATGAATTGTAATTTTTAATTTGAAATTTTCATGAAAGATTCTGCCCTTTATGAAAGAGCTAATGGAACCTATTATCTTCATCTTACTTAAAATTACTTAAACAAATTACTCAAATACTTAAATTTAAATTTATATTTTTAAACTTCATGTATTTTATTCTTATTGTTTTTTCATAATTTTTTTTCTAGAATTAATATACATTTCGATTTTTTTTTTCTTCCTAAGTTGTTAGTGTCGAGCTTTTTCATAAACCAGTCACCGATATACCTGTGCGTTACTGTTAGAAAAACTATTTGTGTCAGAAAGCTGCTTGGTGTCGTTTTTCCTAATTCAGGCCCCAAATCGCTTGTTTCGGCCCTGAGAAAAGCTAGCGCATCGTAAACCGCATCTTGACTGTGTTGAGCTAGACTGCTGGCGCCATCTACATCAGCGGTGCCTTCCTATGCAGTCCTACGCGCCAGTGCAGTACGACATCAGATTCAAATCCTTTCATTTGCAGCAGCTTGGCAACATTGCAGTCACTTCTGCGTCTGTATTTCTGTCAACGCTAGGAGAGTCTTAGCAAAAATATAAGGATTAGAGGACTTGTTGCTAGGCAACGTTGCAAACTTTAATCGATATTCGTTACGTATAATCGATAAATTGTTCCTGTCTCTTCCCCATCGTTCAACAAACCCTTTTTGTAATACACCTTTCATTATTTAACTCTTTACATTAAAAAAAAAAAAAAAAAAAAAAATTCTCTGACATATCTGACATGCGTGCTGATCAGTGAAAACAACTTTACTAAAGAAAAGAAAGTTACCATGAAAAAAAAAAAAAAAAAAAAAAACTAGTTAGACAATTAATACAAGAAAAAATAAAATTAAATAATAATAATAAGTAGATAAATAAATTTACATAATCAGTTAACAATTAAATATATATTAGATTTCAGGTACCAAAGTAGAATTATATTTTTTAAAAATTCGTATTTATCTTTTACAATTAGGCCAAAACTTGCCTTCCAATAAAAAATTCTACATAAATTAAATCTAAAGTCATCATTGAGTAATTGGTTGTAACAGAATTTTTTTTAATAAAATATAAAGCTATTAAAACAAAATAAGTTTTCTAATGCACATTTCGACTGTTCCCTGTTGTTGAAGAATCGGAAAAGTAATTATCTTAGAACTAATCTATTTTAAAATGATTCAAATGAAATTAAAGAATGATAATAATATTCAAATTTTACTTTGAGAATACAGCTACATTGTGCTTTATTAAGCATCGTTTATAATATAATATTGCACCATGGTCTCTTTTATTAAATTTCATCAACAAAACTAAAATTACAATCATCTGTTCTGTCTATTATTATAAAATGCCATTTTGATTATTATTCTATGATATCTCATCGAAAAGAAAACTATTGAGAATGAAAATGTGAATGTAATCAAAACATGAAAAGAGTCCTTAAAAATCAATAGGAGCTTGAGTAATTCAAGTTGATATGACAACATGTTTATCAAATTGCATTTGGTTTTATTCTTGAAAAGCTATAATTGTAGTTTTTCAACTTTATTCAGAATTGCATTCAATATATCTAAATATATTGAATGCAATTCTTGACTAGAATATATCTTGCATTAGCACTTAGTTTTGAAAATTTACAAAACAAAATTAGCTGGCCAATTTAAATTCTTTAATTAAAAATAGAAAACGCTGTTATCAAATGTTGGGTCATTGCTTCAAAAGAATCATTACTTGCAAAAGTGATTATCCATTAGAACTGCAGGTATGCTGCAGTCTCTGCGTTACTCCTATTATACCATGAGAGTCCTGCTGCATTGCAATTTGTAACAAATATCCGCAAAAATGCAAACACCTTTCCATAAGCGCACCGGAAGGAAATTCCTACCATAACTTGTCAGGTTTCAAACCAAACACTCATAGTCCGGATGCCCCATTTAAGTTAAGTTTGGCATTTCTAATAAGTAACGACATTTTAAAAAAAAAAAAAATCTTAAAGTTTTTATTGGAAAATGTCAGTTTGCCACCCGCTTAACTTTTAGCAGCAGGTGCGTGACATATTTATAGTTATCCAGGATTTATACTGGGTAGTTTTTTTTTTCATCATTCTTTTTTTCAAAGCCTCAACATCGTATTTAGGCTTGTGTAGGCCCTTACCGGTTAGAAAAGGGAGGATGGATCATCGGGGGACCTCATATATACCACGAACAACGTAACTACCCATAGGGTGGTAAGAGAGGACAGTGCCTTCTGGGAGTATCTTTAGAGGTAACTTCCCCTATTTGGGTGTCATATGGGTGAAAATAAGGTAAACTCCCACGAGGTAAGGCGGCCTAATGGCCAATTGGTCAGCTCTCTGGTCTTTGGTATCACAGGTTTCAGGTTCGAATCCTGGCTTTGACTTGGATGTTTGTTAGGGGTTCGGAATCCACGTTAAACTGTAGGTTCCGATCTAATTAGCCCAAAGTGTGCAAAAAAAAAAAAAAATGACCGTAGAGTGACAAACCAAACCAAATCCACTAGGCACCCTGGCTATCGATGTGAGTTGATTTACACATATTGTCCCAATCGCCATTGAATATCCTAGTGTCTAGAATCAGTGATAACACAAAGACATCAGCGAATTCGAACCTCATCCCTCCTGCACAAGTTGGAGTTGGGTGTACGATGCACAGCTACAGCGCACAAAAACAGCACAATTGGCCTAAAGCACTGGTGTAATTTCTATCGATGTCGTTTATACACACTGCACGGAAAAAGGAATTGTAATTCGAATTTTTAGAACAAAAATCGTAGTAAAGAAACCAAATATCTGATTAAAATGGCATTTTTGGAAATTTGATTTGGCTGTTTCCTGATAATTATAGAATCGTGTGTATTGATCACCTTCCCTTGGAAAATGGAATTTTAATATCCTTTTTTGTCCCAGAAATCACAACAACTTGGAGAAGATTTCGTAGACTGCTGATAGAAAGGGAAAGAAACATATAAAACACTTTAAGTTAAATTAATAAACCAAAAATAATTATCTGGTAAGCTAGATTCATATAAATAGACATTGATTGAAACGTTTAAATTCTAAATTAAAAATTTATATTGTTGCACTTTTCAATCATTCTGCTGTAACAATATTTTCCAGTTGCCTAATTTTCTAAATACTTTAAAAATTGTTATAGATGATAATCCAAACATTGACATCCTGATGATAAACAAAAAATGAAAAATGAATCCAGAAATAAACTCTCTGTATGATAATTTTTTTTTCTGGCAGACCACCCATATAGTGTAGGGGCAAACAGACTCTATAGAAATGATTACAATCCATAAAAAAAATGCCATTTTAACCAGAAATTTATATTATCAGATTTTTTTTATGAATTTAGGCAAGGGCATAGTTTTCAGGAATGCCACATCTCAGTTAAACCCCTAAGTGAAATAAAGAATTTGAGTTAACCACAGAATTTAATCCAATATAATGAAACTATGGCGATAAACAGCCACTGTTACTTTTTTCTCAGCACCATTATCTATAAAATAAAGAATCTCATTTTACCCAAAGTGTCAAATAATTTTACATATAATTTAATTAAAAGTCATCAAATTTGAAGTTAATCATCTTTTTTTAAGAATCCTTATTTACGCCTAATAAAAGTACGGCGATAAATAACCTTTTGCAACATAAACGTAAGGTAAACCTTTTTTCTTCTACTTATCTCGTAAAACGTGAATAAATATTGGAGTTAATGAAAGAATTTCTTTTCCTTGTTAAACTGATTGTCCGTTGGAAATTTCCTAGAAATTGAAAAGGTTCTTAAATGAATTATGGATGAACCTATTCGCATTTTCTCTCGATGCCCTTTTCACACCCAGAAGCGATGACATTTTGCAACGAATAGATAGCTTTATTTGACTAGCTCTGAATAGAAATAAATCTGAACGTGTGAAATGTAATCACTAGCATCCTGAATAATTTTCTACCCTTTAGGGTTGTTCCAGATCATTTAATTTAAATTTAATTCCATTTATAAACTCAAATAAGAAAAACTGATGAATAAAATTTAATAAAAAACTGTCGCAAAACTTTCGTTTCTTATTAAATTTCATTACCGATAAAATTAGTATCCAAGCATTTTTTTTCCATTTCATATAAAAGTCAAACATGTTGTCCATCTTATAATAGGTATCTCCACTTTGCTGGTTCAACACTTGTAGTGGCGGAAGAGGTAAAAATGCTTCTGAGAGTACTTTTAGAATTGGCCCACATTTGCTTGTCGCATTTGTGAAGACACGGAACACTACAGACCATAAGTAAATATTGTCAAACATTGTCAACAACAATATCAAATGTCAGATATGGACACCATCAATGTCAGACATTGACAACAGTGTCAGATATTGTCAAAACGATCTGATCATCATATGGGATAGTTTTTCAAAGCAATGATTGTAAAACTTTTAGTTTGAATGGAAACCGAAACACATGGGGTTTTCTTTGTTCGTTTTCTGACAAAGTAAGCTTCTCGGACGTTGAAGCTTGAAAAACAGGTCATACCTCCTCTTAAGAGCGAGCCTCCTATCATCTTTCAGAAAACTGTACATAGTAAATTGATGCGTGATCAAAAATCGCTTTAAGCGTGAGCGGCCCCAGCGATCCCAAATGTTTTCCAATGTATATATATGTTTCCATATATATTTTCCAATATATTCCTCAAATATTTATGTGATTTTAAACAAGTTCGCTAATTAATTAAAGCAATCAGAAACGCATTAATATTAGAGAGATGAAACAAAAAAAAATCGAAAGCATTTTTTTTTTTTTTAATATTTTCACAAGTTGTTAACAAAACTTAATCTACAGTTTTGTAATCTGTTCCTGAAATCTTAAAACACCTGGTCAGGAATGCTCCCACAAATTTAAATGACAGTTTATTTTGATATATATATTAACAACCTTTTATACGAAAAATCAATACAACATACTATATCTGACAAAAAAAAAAAGCAAATGTGTACAGAGTATAAGTATTCAAAATAATTATCCATTCAGAAAAATATCGTCTGTAAGAAAACATTCATGCGATTAACTTTATTATAAGCATCTGTATTTCCTTAAGTGATTTATTTCCTTTTTATCTCACGAATAACATTATACTTCGATTTTACTTATAGACTACCGCGAAAATTGACATGATACACGATCTTAATAATCGATATCTGATTCAGTGTGTGACACTGTACCCTGACGAATAAAACAAGCGTTGCTAAGCGCAGTTTACGGTCTTTTGTCGCTAAATTGTTATGTGTTACATTCTTTTGTTCCCATTTCAGATATTCTATTTAAGAAATATCTTTTTATCTGCTTACCTTTATTCATGCATTCATTTTCAGCAGTTGCAGTTTCTTACGATTTTTTTTCCTTTGTCTCTCTTTATTTCTTTGAAACCTGACGGTGATATTATTTCGAATGCTAGACATGTATCACATTGTTTCGTTTCATTTTATGTTATTCAAATTCTTTTTTTGGAAGCGTAGATTCTCGTTTCAGGAAAACATATATTAAAATTTGCCTTTCAAAATCACAGTCGAACAAATTTGATTTGAACATTGTCCCATTACCATTCTTAAAGAATAAATGTTTTTTTAGTATTGTATTCTTATCTTCACCTTAAATTGAAATATTTGAATCAAATACAAAAGAAATCTAGTCTAACAATTTTTTACAATAGAAAGACAAGAAGTTATTTTCAAAAGAATGTAGACAATGCCATGCATTGGGGGACAAAAAAATAATGTCGTTTCTGCTCTTGTCAATATTTGTTTATCATTTATCAGCTCATTGTGTACTTCACACTGGGTCACATACATTTTAAGATTAAAGTGACTTGTTTATTTGTAAATAATTAAATATTATTATTTTTACTTTTTTGCAATTTTGAGTGAAATGGCCAGCCAAATAACCGAAGAGGTACATATCAAGCATTGTATGAGCTTTTTGAGTTTCACAAGGATTGTACCGAACAGCTGATACCAAAAACATTTACAATATTTATCCATGAGCATTAAACGTTCGTAAATATCAAATGTGGTGTTCTAAGTTCAGATTCTGAAATTTTGATCTTTCCTACTCGTATTGATCATGAAGATTAGCAACTTTAGACAATGGGGTATTAGGGCAGAAGTGGAAACAAACCCGTGTGAGACAATCAAGGAATTATTAAACACACTCAATCAGTCTTGGTTGACCATCCAAAAACATTTGTTGTAAATTGGTAAAGTATGCAGAGCAGGTGTTTCAGTATCTGCATAATCTGTCCTAAAAAAACAAAGCTAACCGATCTACCACATGTAACTTATTACTTCAATGGCACAATGCAGAAACGTTTTCTGATTGCTTGATCACTGAAGATGAAAAATGGATTTTTTGTGATAATCCAAAACTCAAAATGCAGTGACTCTCTCCGAATATGTCAAGTTTACATCCGAAAAAGGCGCTTTTGTATGTTTGGTGGAGTATTCGCGGAATCTGCACATTTTGAAATGCTGAAACGTGGACAAACTGTGAATGAAGACCTTTATAGTGAACAACTGAATCGAGTAAATTGATCTATGATAGAAAGTGTCAAATGATTGTCAACAAAAAAGGCGTTATTCTGCAACACAATAATGCCTGACGAACCTTGGAAAAATTTAATAAATTGGAGTGGGAGATACTGAGCCCCCCACCATACTTGCCCGACATTGCACTATCAGGTTTACATTTATTCCGATGACTACAACACAAAAATTTTTTAAATTTTGATGATATCCAAAAGGCCCTCTCCAAATATATTGCTAAAAAATAATTTAAAATTGAAAAGATTGAAAATTGGCACATTAGTTGTCAAAAGGTTGTTGATAACGAGAGTGATTACATCATTGATAAAAAAACTGTAAAAAATTTATTGGTATGAACTTAATATTAAAAAACGACATTACTTTCTGGTTCCCCTAATACAAGAAAAACAAATCAAAATGTTAAAAATCATGTAATATATTATTATAAATTATTCTTTACGGGGTAAATATTAAATTTAATTAATACTGTAAATTGTCATCAATTATTACACTATGAAAATTAAAATATTTGGGATTTTGCATGTTTACATCAATTATTCAAACAGTGCACTGATTAATTCTAGAAAAATTGTGCAAAATCGGAACACTTTGTCATACTTAAACTTCCTCAAATCCGTTTTTTTCATACCCGTGACTACTTTTTGTAGCATATTTTACCAAAAATATTGTTATAATAATTACTCTCAATTAAAAAGTAATCCATTATTATTTAAACTAATTAATTTACTTAATTAACTAAATTAACTAACTAAATAATTTAATTAACTTACTATTAATGAAACACAATCCCAATTTCATCGCTTCAAAAATTATTGTCACAGGTTACAAAGATTTCAATTTTAAGACACAAGCATAGATTATTTTTTTGAACACACATCGTTATGTGTGATGATCTAAATCTTGTCTATGCAAACATAATCCAAATCTTGAGTAAATCAAATGTGATTCAATTTTTGTGTAAAGCAAATGTGACATTTTTGGAGAAAGCAAATGTGATACAATTTCGGGGAGCTCTGCCATTTAACCTATCTTTTTTTTGTATTTTAAATAAAATAATAGAAAATGTCTCAAAGTTCTGCCTGGACGACGATAATTCCATTACAATTTACTAATTTGTGTGATGACAAATGTTAAGAATCCGTGTGAAAACAATATAATAATATAGGATTCGAACTTCAGAAAACAGCTTTTTAAGTGTAAATTTTGCAACTTATAAAGTTACATTGTTAAAATCAGGCAATTTTTAATTTAGTATTTCCTCCTTTGTTTAAGGAAATACAATAATCGACTCTTCCTAAGAAGATCCGTGAATTGCCCGATTGGATTCCCTAATTCATCACAATTGAACTTCCTTCGAAAACTTACACAGAAAGTCGCAGTTATTTGCATAATGAGAGTTCCTGTATTACGAGAAATTCCCTTTTGTTAAGAAAATTAAACGAAACTGACAAAGCAATCTAATAATTTTATTGCGACATCTCGTAAGACTTCCTTTCATCGCATTTCTCCTAATTTTGGCTGCTGCAATTGGATTGTACGCTTTGAGGAATAAAGATGCTGAATAATGACAATGTTTCGATCGCTTCCTTATCATCTATATTTAATCAAGATAGATTATGCTCTAGTAATTGTATTTCGAAAGGAGTCAAATATTATTCATGCATTAAAAATGTTAGAGATGACAGGTTCTTTATAGGATAAGTGGCTAGATTGTCATGGACCTTTTCATGTTGCAATTGCTCCTCTTGGACTTTCCTTGGCTAGGTAATAAATCATTTCAACTTTAAGCTAACTTCTTGTCTTTGTCAAAAAATGTACGCAGCTTAAAAAAAACACTTAATAAAAAGTATTGATCTTAGGTGAAAAACAAAACTTTGATCATTTGCTGCACATAGATTTATCAGAAAAAAAATGCTTTAAAGTATAATTAAAGCATTTTCATAGAATAAAAACAGTAATTTATGTAGAGTATATTGTTCTGAAGATTTAAAAAAAGGAAAGTAATATCAAAATGAATGTTAAAAATACAACAAGCACATTGTTTTTAATATTCTTAAAAATTCACCAAAGATTTCAATTAATCTCATTATTTTTATTTATCTAAAGGAGATGCCATTAAAAATTGCACTAATGATAAAATGAATGCTAATGAAGTGTATAAAATAATCAGCTTCTAAATCTTAAATGCTTTTAATATACAGCTTTATAAATAATGAAAGCATTATAAAAATTTAATTAAAAGAAATTTAAATAAGAAGTATAAAAATTAAACAATAAACATCAGAAACAAAAATTATGATATATCAATAGATACTTAAGCAAGCAATAACTACACTTCCTTTTATCTTTACTATTAAGGGTAGTCAATATTCATTGCATCACGACAAGAATTCTTGTCATGTGTTACACAAATTTCAAAATTTATTTTTTACCGCTGAATGGCGTCGTGTTCCACTTATGTATGCCAACGACGAAGGATTTTCAGGGGTAACTCCTCCGTAATTACATGTCGTATAGAAGAAAACACGGAAAACTTCGACTGGGGCGCCTGGCTGTCAGTCCGAAAAACATTACACATGTTGTCGCAATCGCCATGGAATCTTCTACTTTTTGGAAACAGTGACTACAATGGTCTTCACTAAAGAATTCCAATTTTAGCCATCATTCCCGCAAACTGTGCATGTTAACACTGGGCCTCGAGCCGGGAACCATCATTGTTTGGGTATCATTTTTTTAAATCTGTTGTTAAAAATAGTGATATATGTGAAATAATTTTAGCACTTTAGGATGCTTTATATTACACAATTATATACGTATAATTTTCCTTTATAGTATAATGGAATAATTTCTTAAATGGAACAAATACAAAAATGTCAAACTTATTAATAGATTATAACTATTTGTAATATAGTTTAATATATTTATTCGATTTAATCAGGAATCACCTTTATAATATGAAAGGTGATTCCTGATTAAATCGAATAAATTGATAATATTATATTTCTTTAATTATTTTCAATATTAATTACTTATTGCGGTCGCATTGATTTAATATTAGTAGAATTTATTTGATAAAACTTTCTCACATTGAAAAATGTAGTAAAAAATCATTTTACATGATGATAATTAATTTTTTCATCATGATAAGTCATCATATTTCATGATGATTGGGAAATGACAGTATAAATAAAAAATGTACTGTCATTTTTTATAGGACTGTGATGGGCTTCTTGTTCCACACTTGTATGTTATGGAGAGCTAGACTCCAGATGAGTGATAGGCGGGAGAATATTCCTTTCCGGGAGGACTATTAGGGGTAATTGTCCAATATTTAATAGTCGCATGGGAGGAAACCCTTAAAATTTTTAATGCTAGAGTTTTATATACTGTTCAAAATGCCATTGAGTCCCCTCGCTTTTGAAAGCAATGACTGTAACGATTTTAACCTATGTTCTCCCACATGCTAAGGGGGGCCTGATGGCCGAGTGGCTAGCGCTCTAGCGCTCTGTACCACAGGTTTCGGGTTCGAGTCCCGGTGGTGAAATGGATGTTTGTGAGTGATTCGGAATCCGCTTTAAACTGTAGGTCCCGGTCTGTTTAGCCTAAAGTGTGCACAAGATGACCGTAGAGCGACAAACCAAACCTACATGCTAGGTGCGCACACGAGTTGGGCAAAGCACTGTCATTACTATTCTAATATTTATCTAACACTTTATTAAAATTAAAAACTAACCAATATATTTATTTGAGATAATTCATCGATCCCATAAGCTAGGATAAAAAAAATTCAATTTGAGTGTATTTAACTTCAAATTTAAAGGATCAATCAAATCTCTCCTCAAAAAAGACGTCGCTAAAAAATTGAAAGCAATTTCTTCAACAATTTTTCACCGTTTAACGACAGATAATACAATCAAGAGGCTTCAGAAAATCCGGAAAGAACGTTATCTAAAAATAGGCTTCATGGAAATAAATGTGAAAACAGAAGGAAATAAATTCTTTTCCCAAAGTCATATTGGATTTTTCTTTCAAAATCCAACTAAGACCCAGGAGTGAAGTAGCTTAAACAATGGAACGAAAATAAAAGTACTACAGACTTAACTACGGCAGTTAAATATATAATCATAAATATAAAGCGGTTAAATATATAACGGCAGATAAATATACAACCATACCAGTGAAAAATGTGACCTGAATCTTAACGATTTGTTAAACTATTTTGCATATAAATGAACTATTGATATTGCAAGAATGATAATAATATGAAGTTTGAAATTAATTATATATGAATTTAACTGACTATTCACAAATGCAGACATCTTTTATAATTCAGTACAAAATAATATGTAAATCAGAATACAGTGTAATATGAAAAACCTTAAAATATTCAATTTGAAAAGATTGTGCACCAACAAATAACTTTTTATACAGGGTTTATTTTTTTCCGTTTATATCTTTTTTTTTAGCTTTTCATTATCACTTTCTGTTGACACTGTTAGAAAATTGTAGCATGAATAAATATCATTACACTTTCTTTTGTAATCTTTCTCTTACCACCATCAATTATATCATACTGTTTTGAAAGTATGTCGTGTAACAATCAACAATATCATGAATAATGGATTTGTCTGTTGAGATTTAGACGACTTTGTTCTTTAGAAAGTCGTATATAATTATTCGAAATTCTTTTCATGAATAATCTTTCCGATGTTGTTTCATTAGGATGATTGGTAACATTTTAATATTTGTTAAATTTTTGATAAGAATTATTTCGATTAGGAATTAAAATAGAATTTATTTTCCAAATTAAAAATAGTTAATAATAAAATGCTAATAAAACTTAATTGCCAGTAAAAGAAAATTGAAAAAAATTACAAGCGTAATCTTTTTTCTAAGCTGTTACGATCCTAAAAGCTTTTACATCATAATTGAACAATGCTTTAAAAACATTACAAAATTTTTTAAAAAAAGTATTAAAACACACAGCCAAATTTATTAATTAGGGAATATAAATATAAATAAAATATATAGTACGATTAGAATTATAAATATAATTAATTAAATAATAAACTAATTAAATTAAATAATAAACTAATTAAATTAAATCTAATTAATACTAAAAACTAATTACAATCAGAGCTATAAATAAATTACAAGATATTAAAAGTAGAGATTTATAAATAGTTATCTCCTTTGCACAATAATAACTGTTTAGCATCCAATTTAACATAAAATCAAATACAACATTAAATCTAATTTCTGGTAAGGTTATGCATTACCATATACTGTTGATATCTGTTTTAGTACATACTACATTTCGCCAGACATACAGCTTAAAAGCTATTTTCACTACTCAGATGCTAAACCGTATCGAAGACGATGTGCATTATTCCGCACTATGTTATTTAGCGTAAATTTATCTTCCGCCTTAGTGAAAAGTTAGTAGACACAACTGTAGCATTTGGAGTAATTAGAAAGGTATACAGTAAGTGTCAATGTGATGTTCGGGAAGTGGAACATTTGGAGCACTGATAAACATTTGGCAAAACTGATAGTAACAGGACTTGTTGACTTGACTATTAAAATATTTTAACATAATGGATACTTAGCTCTTCTATAGATTCCTTCAAATGTCATTTTTCAGCGAGAAGATGCTCCATCACATTTCATGGGTATGTTATTGAGTTTTCGAATAGGATTTTCCCAAAGCATTCGATTGGCTCACTACTTGTCTTTCCAACCCTCCAAAGCGTGGGTGTTGGATTTTTTTTTTTTTTTTTTTTTTTTTTGCTTGAAGCTTCATCGAAATGATTTTTCCCCATCAAAAGGTTTGCAACTTGGATGCTTTGAAAAGCATATATCTGCAGTAATTTATTTGAAAATACTTGAAATGCTACTGAACACTTGGCACTTTGAATATCTGCAAAACCACTATTGGGTCTAACTTTGAATTTCATTTATCTGTAAGGAAACTAGAGGAGTTACCCTTCTAAGTGCAACTGAATTTTAAATCTAATCATGTAACTTTCTCTCAATATAAACAATTACTTTTGGGTACATTTAACTCTGGATACTCTACATTTACATAGCAAAACAACCATATGGAATGTAAGAACACAAGGAAAAAAAAAGGGAAGAAGAATTTATTAAAAACACAATATATAGAAATGCTCATAGAGAGAGGGCAAATAGCTTACTTGTGATTCTCTTTCACTCTTTTTATGGTTTTTCTTTCTCTCTCAATCTCTCTATCTATAAAAAAAGCGTGAAAAATTAAAAAAGAACATGGATAAAGGACTTTTTAGTAACACAATCAAAAAACATAACATTCGCTTTACATAAATTCTTATATGCTTCAGATTAATCCTATCAAAAAACGCCCACCACAAACTGAAGAAAATAGAAAATGTAAATTGAATTAATTCGAGATTCGAAGTGTCTATAATTCGCAGCAACGAAACTGAAAGAGAAGCTGATATACACAAACATCAAAAGTGAACATCAAAAAACGCAGAAACAGACCGGAAAAGAAATATACATGCATAAAAAATAAAAAAATATATATATATATATATATATATATATATATATATATATATATATATATATATATATATATATATATGTATATATATATATGAATTTTTTATTATTTAAATTTTAAATATTATATATATATGTATATATATATATATATATGTAATATTTAAAATTTATAATTATCATTGGAAATCAAACTGATTATTGATTGCGTTCACTGATTGTGAAAAATGTGTTAAAGGCAATATTTTTCGAAAGAAGATTAATATTTAAGCTGACATATTTATAGATTGAAAGAAGATTTAGTTCAAAAAGACTCTTGATAGGAATTTCTATGAGTAACAATAAATTTTTATTATTATTTTTATTGGTAGCAGTAATAAGAAACTTTTATAATACTTTCTTAATCCTAAACCACATTATTATTCGAACAAATGATAGTTCGCAAGGAAGATCCAAGGTTGAGATCGTCCACTAATTCTTTTATGACTCAATGCCAACTAATCGAGAAGCGTAACGGATGGAAGAAATTAGGGTTCTCTCTCCCAGGGAGCCCGTCTACCAAGAAATAATGATCGCAGGTACCGATAGTAAAAAAAACCGAATCCTGTATTCGGCATCATAAATCCGCAGTAAAGAGAGGAACGAGAATAGTTGCTAAAGAGCACAAATGTCCCTTTAATAGGGCTATAAACACTCAACCAGCACGAAAGACCTGTTTGGCTAATCACTACTTTCAAGGACACAGGGCAGCAAAAGGACAATAGTGGAAACTAGTAAAAATATAGGTGATGGTTAGGAGGGTAATATTCAAGAAGATGAATGTCTTCTGGTCGGATCGAAAAGAGTGTAATATTAATTTATGTTCTCAAATTGCTTGTTAGAAAGGTTTTAGGTTTTGGAAAACCATTTTTAGAATAAAATGCTCTCTTCAAAGTTTTTGGTACATCACGGGACATTTTCATAAAACTATTCTAGGAAAATAACTTTTATAAGAATATACAACAATTTTGGTATTTGAGCAAATTAAAAGTAACATTTGGATAATCTGTCAAAAAATCAAATTAATAACAATAATATAATATATTTCCTAGAATTCTATAAAGACATTATCTGATACAATTTCCATTCTTGCTTTATATTTCAAAATTATAATAAAAATGAAAAACATTTATTCTGCTAAAGTTATAAAAATGAATTCAATATTTTAAGATCCTATTTAAGGAAAGTTCAATTTTAAGAAAAATTTGATTTTTTTATTCTGAATATTCGTAGAAATGTACATTAGAGGATTCAAACATTCGGTTTCATGAAAACAAAGGAAAAAAAATTGGCTGATTATTTTCTGTAAACTTTTTTTAATAAAATTAACCCAATTAATGTCAAGAATTTGAATATATGTCTATAATTTACTGCACTCTATGCTTTGACATCATCTATTGCAATAATTTGGTTCCGACGCTTCTCTGTGGCAGTCAGGACTTTTCATCTAATTTTTTTGCTCAGTTATAATGTACGTGGGTGTAACGGATTAGATCCTCTACCTCATGATACAACATGGGTAACATTATATATTCTGCATATCTATCATCAAATGTCTAATATTTTAGCTGCCCATTGGACTAGTATTTGCCAACAACATTTTTGCATCCAGTTGCCTCGGAAACTCTCAGTTTGTCAAATACTTGTTATTCTACTTATTTTCTCAAATTTTGGACTTCATCTTCTAAAGTATATATCAAAAAAAGCAAAGGGACAACAGCTTAGACATTAGTCTCCTGTATTAGTTTAGCTTGTAAAGTCTTATAACTAACAAATTAGTTGCTGAACTTATCAAGATATATGATGCTCTTCTTCGAAAAAGGCCTTCATGACAGCATTTAACGGATGGAAAAGAAAATTCTGTAGTATTTAAAGCCTTCACGCTTCATTTTCATTGTTCATCCTCTGATTCAAATCATCTTGCTAGAATTGAAAAAGTTAGACTCTTTCATTTTAACCTGTATATATTTGCGACTAAATACACTCATGTCCATAAATAAAGGATAATTCAGAATCACACCGAAATTGAGCTCTCTAAAATAAAAATTTCACCTGTAGAATTATCACACACATCTTGAAGAAGAATATGCAAATTACAGCAAACCACCAGATGCCGCGGATAGTACGTCACAATGACGAGAGTGTAAGAGAGGGGTATATAAGGAATGGTGGCAAAGAAGTAAAATTGTTCAGAAGCGCTTTAAAAGCCTTTCAGTGCAATAATCGCATAGTTATGGCACAAAGGAAGCATTTGGATGATTTTTTACGTGGTAGAATTATCGGACGACTGGAATGTGGACGTACCCAGCTGGAAGTATCCGAGGAACTTGGAATAGCCCAGAGTGTCATCTCCAGGCTTTGGCAACGATTCCAAGAAGATGGTAATGTGAGTAGATGTTACAGCACAGGTCGCTCCCGAGTTACAACGCCGAATGAGGACCGGTATTTAGCAGCTACTGCCAAAAGAAACAGACGGAACACAGCATCAGACCTGTCTCGACAGCTCTCTTCAGCTACCGGTACGACAGCTTCAAGGCAGACCGTGTACAGACGCTTAGGGCACATTGGTCTATATGCTCGTAGGCCTGTCAGATGTGTTCCACTTACCGCAGCTCACTGTCGCCTGCGATTAAGCTGGAGTAGAGAGCATGCATTGCGGACAACGCAACAGTGGTCCGGTGTGATGTTTTCCGACGAGTCTAGGTTTAGTTTGCAGTCTGATTCTCGCCGGACTTTCATATGGAGAGCGCCAGGTACCCATTACCTCCAACAGAACACCATTGAACGATACCGTTACGGTGGTGCAGGATGGCTCGTTTGGGGAGGAATTATTCTTGGTTTCAGAACTGACCTGCATGTTCAGAGTGTAACGATGACAGGCCACATCTATCGGGATGTCATTCTGGAACAACATGTACGTTTGTTTCGGGGCGCCATTGGTGCTGAATTTTTGTTTATGGATGACACCTCACCGTGCAAACATTGTAGACGAATGCCTTCAATTGGAGGATATCACCCGTATGGATTGGCCAGCATACTCACCGGACTTGAATCCAATAGAGTATGTGTGGGATATGCTTGGCCGACGAATTGTCACCTGTCAACCGGAACTTCGGAGGGCATTGCTTGATGAGTGGTGTAATATTCCCCAAGATCAGATTGATGATTTGATACTCAGCATGCCTAGGCGTTGTAAGGCCTGTATTGAATCGTCCGGGAGACATACTCCCTATTAACCATCATACTAACCATGTTATATTGTTTTTCGTAAATATGTTCTTTTTTGAAATTTACTCCAGAGAGTAAAAATCGCTATTTTTATTAATTATGTCAAACATATAGCATCTTTTTTGCTCTTTACCTTTTGTTTAATAAATAGACTTTACAAATAAGTCAAATTTGTTTTGCTTCTGTCTCTTTCTTTGCCTGAACTTCATTATCCTTAATTTATGGACATGAGTGTATATTCATTCTCAATCCATGTATACATTTTTTAAATATCTAGGCATGAAATTATTTATCAAGATTCTAAGATTTAGGGATTTCAACTTGAGAATAATGCTAAAGTTGTTTATAAACTACCTAATTCCTTAAATGTTAATATTCTCCAGGCGTTAATCAAAAAGACGATTATAGTAAAAATCTTTGATTTGCGTTTCACGTTAGATGGTCTCATATACTTAATTTCTTACGTTTTCTGGAACCTAGAGTAAAGGATTGAAATTATTGACACTCCTAAAAAATTTGAATGTAAATGACAGATATATAGACTATTTATACAGTTTTTTATTATTAAAAAAAATTAGAAATAAAATTTAATATCAACATAAAATGCTAATCAAAAATATATACAACAATATACAAAAGGTAGCAAAAGGCCTATTTTTAATAAATAAAGCTAAATTTAAATTTATAATAGAAAAAACTGACCAGACATTCCACTTACAAGTTTTAGAATATTCAATCTAATATTTGAAACGTCCAGATTCTTCATTTTCTACACGATTTCTGCAATGATAAAATAAAGCAGAAATGATATTATATGATGATGATATGAATGATGTTATATCGAATTTTTTTTAAAATAAAAAAAAAGAAAAGTTTTTGGAACATAGTGTCCACTATAAGGATGCAGCAGCTTTCAATTCGGTCATAAGAGTTCTTTCATGGTTTATAATGAGGACAATTTTACACTGAACAGGGAATCGTCGTCGATCTGCTGTAAATACGTCACGTTTAACAGTTCAAAATTCGTTGGACTGAGTGATAATGCTCATGGCGAGGATGATGAATTGCCTATTTTTAATCACTAGAAGAACAAAGATTCCAATTGTGATCTCTACGCGATGGGACTCCATCTCATTATTCTATGTGCATATGTGACAGTTTTTGAGGAATCGGAGGATATGGCGTGGTGGCCCTGTCGAATGGCCTCTCGATCACCTGACTCAAATCTTATTCATTTTTTTTTTCAGTTGCCTGCCTTTACGAAACGCGTTTAGATTCCGACAACGACTAGATGTCACGAATCGTCTTAGCTGCTGTTATGATCCGGGAAACGCCCGATATCTTTTTAATTTTCTGTCAATCCCGAATGAATGCCAATGGGCAAAAGTTTTGGACACTTTCTGTATCAGCATCTTATTTTTATACCTATTACAGCACAGTGTATTTTAGGGAAGGGGGTGTAATAAAGGCCTTATTCTTACTATGTTTTGTGCTCTATTTATTAAGGGTGAGATCTCCGGTAATGAGTTCCTATGTGATTCTGATTCCTATCTGTATTCTTCACCTCCTGTACAAGTTTGTACGTTGCATTCTGAAACGCCTTGTACAGGTAAATGAAATATATTATCAATTTATCTATATCAATGGACTGATACTGATAAATATGCTGAAATTGTGCTGATAAATTTTTAATAATTGCTTTTCTTTTTTTTTCTCCACACCTCACCCCGAACATAAGGTTTTGTAACCCCTATCTGTTAAAAAAGTGAAGGTGGAACTTCGGTGGACCTTATGTATACTACGAACAGCCCATCGATGGGTACTGAAGGGAGAACAGTGCTTTCAAGGAGCACTTTTAGGAGAACTTAACAACACCGCATTTAAATGTCGTATGAGAGAAAGCCAGGAAACTTCTCTAATAAATACTAAAATATTCCTACAAATATGACAAAAAAAATATTGATAAATTTACAGTGCCGTGCTTTTTATGTGATTCTAACTCCTACTGTGTTTTCTATCTCCTCTACAAATTAATACGTTGAATTCAGGAACCTGTATAGTTGAATGGAAAACTTTGATAGATTATTTAACCAAACGATTATTTATACAAGTTACCAAAAGAAAAAAGGAGGAACTTAGAACATTAATTTTCCAGATTTCATTTGTCAAACAAAAGAATTCTTTTCAAGGCTAAAATGTAATTTTTTTTTTCATGTAACAGTAATTATTGTGCCCATGGTATTAAATAAAAAAAACATCTCCTAAATAAGCTATCATATGACTTCTGTTTGTCTTACTTTTATTAGATTGTCCAGGATTATAATTGAGCTTTTAATTTTCACAGAATATATAATTTTTTAATTAAACATTTGAATTTTGGCGAATTTTGGGCGCTGAAAAAAACGACATTTTTATTTAATTTGTCATAAAAGGCGCATAAAAAACTGTCGAATCAAACAGTAAAAATAGATTTAAAAGAAAACAATGCGAAATTAATACTTATCACATGCACTTTAAGTATTTAACTAAAGATTATTTTTTTAATTCATTCATTTTATACCTTAGTGAAACAATACAGAAGAAAAAAAAAAGATATTTCCTTTACTTAAAACTAAATTTGCATCATATTTTCTAAAATTAATCAAAAATTTTTAATTAATTTAAAAATTAAATTTTCTTTTCGAGCAATTTTTTTATAAAGGCAGCAGAATACTAATTATGTCTGTTAAATAAATGTAAACTTCCTTTGTGTATTTTTATTTTTTTAGTTTCATCACACAATCTTTGAAATTTCGGTTTTTATAAACTGTACAAAAATTTTAATGTATGAAATCTCTAGAGTTTTCATTGCCTGAAACATTTTTATTTATTTGTATTATAGCTATCTACTGGCCTACCAAGAGAAAAAAATTTGTTTTTTCTAAAGGTACATTTATAATGTATTAGAATATTGAATCGAAATAAAAATTTTAACAGTTTTTCACTTACTTGACAAAAGATGGCGCTTTTGAAAATGGAAGTCATTACCTATCTCATTTATCTAACGATGTGCATTCGATAACAAATGATATTAATTTAAAAGAATCACAATTTTATTTACATCAGAGTCGAAGAAAAGGTTTTGCAACGATTTAGTTTCTTAGTCATTAATTAAATAATATTGGATGTTATCTCAATATATTTTATCAAATTGTGAATAAATATTTAATTATTTAAAATATCTAAATATATTAAAATATGAATTTCTGGAATGTGTTATTATTTATGCTCTCAAAGTGCAAAAGATGGCGCTACTGAATTTGAAAGATCATTAACTGCTGAAGATCGTTATCGGAAGTAAGACTGGGGGGGGGGGAGTCATTTTCCCCATCCCCCTCTCAGTATGAAGTTTTGTTACAATTATTATTAAATGAATTTGAATGAAGAAAAAAATTATTATAACGATATCAAATTGGTTTGGGTGCATTTGCATTAAAAGAATATATATATTTTTAAATAATTCTTCGTTTAAAAACACTTAAGTCTATCATAAATAATTAATAATATGTAGAGCAGGAAGGGCCAATCCAAATGATCTTGCGTGTCACTTTGGAAATGCATCATAACTCCGTGGGCCGCATGTAAAATTATATATCCCCATATTAGATTTAGACCCACTATAGACATTTTTTTGGAGTGAAAAATTGAAACATAATGAGTTATTATTTTTGTGTTTACTATTATATTTACATGTAAACATAGATAATATAATAATAATGATACTAAACACACATTGTAAAGGAATATATAACACTAAAAATGAATATAAAAAATATACAAATATAAACGAAATAAAAAAATTAAATTTAAAAAAAATATTTATTGCATTAGTGCGATATTTCTTTCTCCACTCTTTTACTTAGCTTTTGCATATCGATCTCAATTTGGGTATTGCAGGTTAGCGTTCGTTATGTTTGAGCGTGTTTTGTGCTCTCTCAATTTCATTTTAGAGAAAAACAATTCGCAGGTGTAAGTTGAATCCAAAGCGCTAACAAATTCAACTAACAGTCTGCTTTGCTCTGCTATCAACAATCAACTATGCGTACCTAGGGATGGTCACTGCGTCATTGAGGTCACTTAAAGTGAAACATAGAACATATTATATTAGATGTTCCAAGATTCACGCGCATCATAAAAAAACAGGCAATATCTGTCATATATCCTCAAGAATATTATTTTAATATCAAAGTTCATTTTTTTTCTCCTAATTTCGACAGTTAATTTTTGATTATATGGATGTACACATAATGCATTTTTTAATACATTGGTTTTCACTACTTTGGCCATTATAAAATAAATATATTTTGTAAAAGTGTGATAAATCTCACGGGCCGGAAAAATATTCAAAATATATTTTTTCCGTACCATGAGATATATACAAAATATTCAAAAATAATAATATCCCCCCCCCGATGTAGAGCTTAAAAAAGCTCTAATTCTGATATATTCAATTCTAGATGTTTGTTAAAATGACTGTTAAGTATTTTTTAAAGACATGTTGATGTAATGGAAATTTGTAGCATAACTGTATGAAAATAAATGCTATATACTTGCAAAATTTTTATATTGAAATTATTTAAAATAAAAAGAAACACTGCAGTAGTGAAAGCATTTTTTAAGAAATGTTCTTTTGATTCATACAGTTAAGATATATTTAATCTTAGGTGCTGAATTTTTTGTTAGAAAGTTATAACATAAAATTTCCTTAGTTTTAAAATAGTTTTCTTCGAAATTTTAAAAGTTTACAAAAATACATCATTTATAAATTCGAAAATGTTTAATCAACGAAATAGATAGTAAGTAATTATAATACTATAATAAGTAACACCACTTTATATAGCGCATTCTAATATTTAGTACAGTTTTTAGAAAAAAATAACTGCACAAACAAAAATTTGAATTTTTTTAAGAAGAATCAATGTTTATTGGGGCAATTTATATATTAGTACATATTAGTGTATTAGTGGGTTTGTTTAAAGTTATTTAAATAAAAAAATAACTGTGATACACATTCAAATCTCATTATCACAGTATAAAACGTAATTTTATTTAAGGTTTTAATTTTGTGTCATTATAATTTTATATCTGCTTTATACTTCTTAGTGCAAATTCATGACTGAATTAAAAATTTATATATAAAGTTTCACTATCTAAAGACTTTCTAGAAAGTTAGGGAGGAAAGTTTTAGACTGAAGTCCAAGAGATAAAAGAAAATGCTTCTTTATACAAAATTTATTCACTTTGAAATACGATCAAAGGAAAGTTTGTCAGAAACAATGAAAATTTACACGACAAAATTTGTCTCCGGGGGGGTAAAAAGTCCACAAAAATTCTGAAATACGCGTTCAAGTCTCCATCTTCTCGTTCTGATTCTGAGTGATAAATGTTCTAGGAATTTTATTTTAACTCAAGGGAAGGAAAGTTTTAAAGCATAAAAGATTTCCTTATATAAAATAAAGTATCAAAAGAATGAGTTTACATTTAATATCGAGAGTTGAAATAAACATCTTGAAAATTTCAGAATGACTCTTATTATATTTTTGAGCAATCCATAGAACGACAGTAAAGAAAAAAAATTAAAACTGAATTAATTTTTAGATTTGATTATTAGGAAAATAATTTTTAAATTGTTTTGAAGAATGTGTTATTAAGAACTTATTATTAAGAATTTACTACTTTTTAAACATTATTTAATATGTTAGAAGCTAAGATTGAATCTTTTAAATATTTTTTTAGTTAAATATGAAATGTTTTGGTAGATAGTTTGTTTGATTACAGAATTAACAGAGCTCGGTTCCAAGCACAAATAAATTGGTCAATAAATTCAAGACTGGATCAAGACAAAACCAAGGTTAATAAATTCTTAGACCGGAAATTCCTTCTGTCATGCTCGAAGAAGGGCTCACATATTAGGCCCACAAAGGGCCATGGATTAGGGCCCACGTTGGCAAAGACCATTCCCAATTAAGGTGCTCAGTATGGATGCGGTATTGCTGAATCTCCTACATAGTTGTCTTTCAAATGGCGAAGTTAAGTAATAAATTCAAGTACCGAATTTCCACCATTAGAAAACAGAAACTTTTTTTTCGGAAATACGAGAAATATCAACTTGTCAGTTGTGGTTGGATCGTGATCAACTTCTCCTGGATCGTGGTTTCAACTTCGAAGAAGAAAGTAAAAGAGTGAATTAGTTCAATGGTTCCAATTATGCAAAGATGCATTTAATCCACAATTTCTACAATTTTTCCTGTTTTAAATGATAGACTGGCACATATTTTCACAACATGTTCCCTCATAATTTGACTGAACTGCACTAGATTTTACTGTATTTCCCTCATGTAAAAAATAAATTTTTCCAATTTTCTTTAAAAAAAAAAAAGGTTTATTTATTGTTTTGCTGCTTAAAATTGTCTTATTTTGTTACTTACAACTTTTTTTACTTATACAATGTTTAATTTCTGAACTAACATTATTTTTATTGCTTACATTTAGAAATGGCTTCAAGCATAATAGGTTAAATATTTATTGAATCGTTACATTTCCCTGATACTTCTCATCATATAATCATGATAATAGAATCCACATATACTAACGCTTTTCTGTGTACAGCTTTGAAAAATTGTCTCTTGTTCCTTACAAAAAGTACACCTTATGGAGACTAAAGCATTCCACAATAACATAGAATATTTATGCCGCGAAGTAGTGAAATAGTCAATTGAAAAATGGCCACATTCCAGGCACTGTGAAAAAATTAATACTAATAGCAACACATGTATAATACTAATTTATGTGATTTTTTACCTTACACCATGCTTATTTATAAAATGATCTTCTCATATTGTGCATATTTATAACATACTGCTCTAAATTTTACTTATTAAAATTGCATTATTATTTTTTAAAAAATCATTGAAAGGACTCAGTATTAAAAATTCATTGGAGGGGGAATCACTTTTGAGATTTTTATTTCATTTTAATTCCTGATTTTTTATCTTTCTTTTAATCTGTCATTAATTTATCTATTCCAACGAGAAGTACATTAAAATATCCTTTTACGTAAGGGAGAAATAGTTTAAATGGCTATGTGTATTATTTTTAAGGGAGATTTTCACAAAATGTGTAATTTAACTTTTGTATCTTTCTAGAAAACAACTAAACATAAAGCATTAAAACATTTTTATTTGGTAGTAAATCAACTATATGTCAATCTGAGGTTAACTAATTAAACGGTTTATTGAAATATTTGTAAAAATTAAAAACTTTCAAAAAAGGTCAAGAATTTTGGCGACCTGAGAGGGTCAATTGACTAGCGCTTTGGCTTTGGGGGCTTCAGGCTCGAATCCTAGCTATGGCATGGATGTTTGTTAGTGGTTAAGAATCCCCGTTAAACTGTAGGTGCCGGTCAAATTAGCCTAAAGTGTGCAAAAAATGACCGTAGAGCGACAGACAAAACCAGTCAAGATTTTTGGAAGTATAACTTCAATATTTTTTAATAATATCAAAGAAAAATAAACTCTTTTCTCTGAGATTAATTTCGAAAACATTTTAAGCATATATAAGAAATTTCAAGACAGTATGTTTAGTAATGTTTGAGAAAAGATGCAACAAATCTATGTGATTTTAACATTTGTTATATAGCGAGTAACGAGTCTAAAAAAAAGGATCATTTACCGAAAATTCTCCGTTTCAAATATTTTTCTGAACTCCCTAAATAGTTCGTATTCATTTTATTAATATATACATGAAAACTTTTTTTTTCAATATATACGTCAAAAAGGTCATATTCCGATAAAAAGTTTTGAACACAAAAAAATATGAATAAAGCTCTGAAATATATTTTTTAATTAATTGGTATAAAGTGGTTGAATGAAAATTACTCAGTTCAAATGTTTGTCAAAAGTCATAGTTATGAGGAAAATCATTAATTAGCATATTTTTAAAAGCCTTTTTAAATGTAAAGAATTCAACCAAGAAAAATTAATGTTTTGAGACAAAAAGTATTTCAATATTTATTGTTATTTATTATTGAAAAATTGTATGATTTTGTAAAAGTATACAGTTTGAAATGTTTAATAACGTTATCTGGAGACAGTACACAAAGCTTTAAAGTTTTTTTGTCAGAACGATGCCCAATAAATCATCCTTATGACAGAATTCCAAATAAAGCAGTTTGATTTCAGTCAGAGATAACACAATTTTTCTTCACAAAACAAGAATCACTCCAAATATTGAATGAAAAATGTAAACAGACAGGCTTTTTTCCCAACATGTGATGTTTGGCACATATTTCAAATACAAATAAGCTCTTAAGATATTTTTACTTCTTTCTTTTTATTAATTAAATAAATATACTCATTTGCATCGTGTAACTTTGCATCGCTTTGCTTTAAAAATAAAATTTTCGCCGTATCATTTCTCCTTTAATTATAAGTTTTTAGTATTTTCCAGAGTGAAGAATCCGTAGCAAAAAAAGGCGGAGCGATATCGATTTCTTTTCACGGCTTCGTTGAATTTATTATTTTTCTAGAAAGATAAGGCACGTACACCCGTCACTGTTGAATAGAAGCTCTTAATTGATGGCCTACTTTACTTTAATGAAAACTTTAAGGCTCCAAGATAAATAGAATTCAGTGTCATAACTTAGGAATTCAGTCTTATCTTTCAAACAAAATATTCTTTTGGAACATCATAAAGAGTACCTTTAGAAAAAGTATAAGTGCTTCTTGGCTCAAGATATAATTTAAAAAGAAAAAAAACGGTGTTAAATGGAATGCGCAAAAATGCTCAACTAGTTTATTCTTGTGAAGGACATTCCACAAAAAGAAATTCGTGATATGCTTATATTATCTGCAATTATTTAACTATTAAAATTCTTCCTTTATTGTATTTGTTAGATTAATTAATGTAAAATTACAAAAGGAAATTTGAATATGTAGTTACATAAGTAAATGTTCTGGCGCTCTATGACCCAGGCTTCGGGTTCTGTGCCATGGATGTTTGTAGGGGTTCGGAATCCTCTTTAAACCTTAGGTCCCAGTCTAATATGACTGTAGAGCGTTTGGCGTAGGACTGATAGCCCTACCCCGTAAAAAGAAAAACATCTCTGTATTCGGAATCTGCCAGTAGGCAGATCTTGGCTCACCATGGAGCTGTTGAGCCATTGAAAAAGAAGAAGTTACATAAATGACACTAAATAAACTGCTATATGAAAACAATGATACTTTAATCAGAAAGCGTGATCTGTAAGTAGCATAAAAATGTACGCATAAATAAAAAAAAACTGTAAGATATAAGACTGTAGAATGTTGTTTTTTTGGATTTTTTTTAAATTTTTGTTGAAGAAAGAAATCTAGTATAGCAATCATCTTACAAGACACATCTAATGACTTCGAGGCATTGTATGGCCATGAGGAGGAAGCCCATAAGAAGATTACAGTCAGGGCAAAATAATCAGACAGAGATAGACAAATGATTAAATGTGAGTCATTCTGTGGTTCATAGACTTCGGTAACAATTTTAAATTACAAATTAAACAACTAAAATATTCATTCAAGGACAGCAAAAAAGGATATCGAGTGCAGATTTCCGATATTTCTAGTTATGTGCATTAAAGGGTAGAACCTCAGAATCAATCCAACTCAGATCTTGCCTTGTGACCAGCCATTTGTATGCGACTCACCACGCCCACACGAGGGAGCATTACAGGGAGGTACGTCGACATATCCACTGGACTGCAGATCAATGAAGGGCTGTTCTCAGAACAAATGAGTCCAGATTTAGCTTGTAAAGTGACAGCAAACAATGCTTGATTTGTAAACAACCTGAATCCACTCGTAATCATCCATCAAAATCTATGAAAGCAATTCATTCGAAAGAGTAAGTAGGTGTATTTGGAGTGATATTTCTTATGGTGGAGGCCCAAACCTCCATGTCTTTCTACGTGGAACGGCGACTGCTCAAAGCCACTGAGTTGACATCCTTGATGCTTATATATCCTTACGTCGGTACAACAGGTGATGATTTCATCCTTCAATTAAACATTTCTTCTGCGGGACTCGTATTGTAGAAATATTTTCTTCAGCACCAAAAAAAATCAGTATATGACCAGTTAGATCTCAAGACTTAAATCACATCGAGAATGTTTTGGATGCTCTATCGACGTATATTGCTGCTCTCAATCCTTCTCCATATCTGCCTCTTGTCATACATAGAACAGCTTTGCATGAACTGTATAATTTTGTTTTTACTCTTTGATACATACTTCCTAGATCACATATTCGATATTCTTCCACATCTCTGTCTGTGCTGTAATAATTCTCGGACTGATCACACTTTATATTGAAGATAATTTTCCTATACCAAACAGACACACCAAATTTATCAATTTCAGACACTTCTAAAAGGCCACAATAGTCAACTGGTTGTTTTCCTATTACGTTACACATTACAATGTTTTGTATACAGTGCCATATCAACATAAAAAATTTTTGGTTAATCGCTATTTTTTGTAGTTTTCCATTAATTTAACAGTATCAATATAGCTGAGGATAGGAGATAAAGAAATGTAATTTAACATAAAACAGTGTCAATATTATTCAACAAAAAAGTATGTCCTACCCTTTGTTGAGTAACGGTCGAGGGTTCAGTATTCGAACTGATGATCAGCACTACAGTGATTGCTTTGAGTAATGAATAAGTTTTGTGTATTAAATCGATACAGTTAGTGACAGAATATCTCGCATAAGCAGTTCGACGAGTTGGTTAGAATTTTCGGATTTTCTCCAATACATTCTCTAAACGTGGGACAGTAACAGGACAGCGAAAGACATTGTTCTTGATCACCTTTCTAGGAAAAACCATTGACAAACCGTCGTGGTATTTCTCAGCTTAAAGATGTCACACTTATAGTAACTTCCATAGGCTACGTATCGAAGTGCCTGCCTATTCGAAAAATATTTTATTTATAAATATTAACAATTTGCTAACACATCCAGACATTTGGATACAAAACAAAACAAAATGTTTATTCATTAGAAATCTGAGTTATAATATATATATATATATATATATAAATTGTAAGAAGATATTAAATGGAGTAATAATGAAATTGCAGATTATTAGAATAAATCACAAAAAAACTATTTATTCGTATATTTGCATTTACGTACGTATTTAAAGGCGAATACTTGTGCCGAGGTCATTCGCCAATAAATAACTGAAGTTTTACCATTAGCAGATTTAACATAAAAATTTATCATCCAAGGTCTACCAATACCCAGGTCGCCCTAAAAATGACTTACTACATTGCATTTAAAAGAGGGAAGGAGAGGGAAGTCATCTTTAAAGTGGGAAACTAATTATATATATTTCCCATTTGTACTAATTGTAAGAAAAACATCCAAATCACATACGTCAATTAAAAAGAAAAAGGTGCAATAAAAAGTAGTTTGACCTTATGGTCGTTAATTGGACTGAGATAAAACATTGTACGATGTGTAATGAAAAATGCTTTCAAACTCAGAGAACTTACCTCTAGAAAAAGTAATACAGCATATGCTATAGAGTAATAAATTTAAAATTTTAAGGGGAAAAACAGTTTTTCTTTTCATTACAAACTTTTTAAATGACCGTTTAAAATAATTAAATAGTATCATGAGATATGGGTCAAAAAGTAATTATTTTACTCAAATGGAAAGAAATTAAATCTGAAGTATTATTTATATTTATGATAACAGCAAATAATGCAACAATTCTTAACGAGTACTCTAATGATTCGAAGTGAATTAGGTTCTAATGGTGTCATTTATATTTAATTCAATGGTAATCACATGAGCAGTAGATTCTCTCTTACCTTAATTCTAGTAAGTGAGATAATGGAGGTAAATGATAGTGAAATAAATAAATCAAACTGAAATTAAAACATTGCATTTGCTTGATAATAAATGTTTTATTTTATTTTTTCTTTGATAGATGCTTTTTGCATGATAGTGGTCCAGTTTAAAAGTAATTGTCAAAACATTCATATTAAAAATAAATGCTTTTTATGCATAGTAGATATATGCATGTTGCATTTTTATTTAAATTTTATATTTCGCAATCTTTTATCTACATCATAACTCTTGACTGCTTTATTAGTGGAATTGATGTTTTTCATTGTTCTACGAATTTAATTAAAAACAAAAAGCTGTATGCATTTTAATATTATCTCTGAAGAAGAAAGATTTTCATATAAAATAAGCATCTGAACTTTAATACTTCAAATGTTCCAGAATTTAAAGAAGTTTGGAGAATTGGAACTAATTTAAGGTAGTTAGAAGTAAAAAAAAATTATGTTTTGAAATGCCTTTGACTAATCTGTCGAAGTGCAGAATATATTGCGGGGGTCGAATGTATTGTAATATCTTCTTTAAAAAATAATGGTTTCAACTGTGGAGATTCGTCTTATCCAATATGTGTTATGGTACCTTGGGGGAATTTTTGAATTGCTATTTATAAGAATAATTATTTATAAAAATTAGCTATATAATGCTACCTAAACTTTATTATTAAATAAAGTAATATATTTTCAAAGCTAACATATGACGAGTTCTTTGTTTTCATCGTTGAAGAATTTTCAGTTAAAAGTTCTCCTGACATATTTAAAACTTTGTTAATTAGAATAACGTTAATTCAACAAAAGTTAAATGTATTCATATGCACCAGTGTCTCTGAAGAGGTTAAGAGATCTCAGATGGATATGGTGCAGTGGCAGTTCTTAGACTTGTTTCGCGAAGGTATGTACTCCGATATTTAAATTAGAGAATATCAAATTTTGATATATGATCATAACTTATAATGAAGAATGTAGTCATTTGATTAGTTATATTGAATTATCTAGAAAGAAGTATATTCCACATCTGATAAGTTATAAAACTTTCAGACTTTATTTTTATTTCTTTTCATTTTATTCATTTATTATTTTTTTTGCGAATTTTGTTCGGATTTCTTTCATAAATTTCTCCTATACATCACAGTTGATATATATATCCTGTATCATCCAACCAATTTCATATATCTCCTTTGCGATGTATGAAATTTAAAAAAGGTTTGCTACATAATTCTGCAATAAAAATATTCTGCTTCGTAAAAATTAATATATAAGCATTTCAAAGTAAAGTTTAAAATTAAATTCTTTAACATTGCTCCAACTATTCTACTTACTACATTTGTCACAATTCAAAAAATCAAATTTATTTTTATGTTGGCTGAAATTTTTTGGGATGTGTATTCCTAAGTTTATGTAGATATAAAATAAAGTGTTTTTAATATTTAAATCCCAACACAACAACACAATGAATAAAATTGTGAACGTCTGCAATGTTGCATGTATTGCATCCAGAGTCTAACAAAAATCTATTAATCTAATTAAATTCCCAGGTAATACATTTTTTACCATGAAAGTTTCAGAAATTTTATATCTTAACTTAAAAATTTTTCTTTGAGTAATTATTTTGATGTACTTCAGTTCCTATGAAATGAATGCCATTTTTATATTTTGTTGCTACTATGAAGTTAGATGGATTCAACTCTTAGTTAAGCATACTTTGTCAATAAAAAATATGTAATGTTCTGATATGTTTTGTTATACGTTTGTTTATCGCCCATTCTTTTATTTCTAAATACTACAATGGAAATTGAAACGAGAACATTATAAAAAATCTTTTAAAATGGTTTCTCATAGGGAGGTGTGAATTTAGTATTATTTAAAGTTCCTCCATCTAATTCTTAAAACCTTAAAGATAGACTAAATCTAAAAAAAAAAATAATTAAAAAAATGAAATTTTTATTTGAAGTTTTTTCTTGTTGATATTGCGATCAACTAATTAAATTTAACATCAATTATTATTGGAATGAAATTTTATTTACGAACTTAAAAACCTATAAAAATACAGTAATAAACCCACAAATTAAAATAAACCTAATAATTTTGCTACATTGTAAAAATTATTGGATTTATTTTTATTCAAGATGAATATTTATTTCTGATAAATGAATATTATTTTATATTCATTTATAATAGTATACATTTATTCTAGATAAATGAATATGAATTTTTTGATAGATGAATATTTATTTTATTATAGATAAATATTTTTCCATTTTAATAATTAGTGATTATAACTTGTTCCAAAAACAGAATAATTTATAGTTATTGTTCTTTCTTTTACATAAAAATTTTAAACAAACTCATAGAATCACAAAATTTG
Source organism: Caerostris darwini (assembly GCA_021605075.1). Classification (NCBI taxonomy): domain Eukaryota; kingdom Metazoa; phylum Arthropoda; class Arachnida; order Araneae; family Araneidae; genus Caerostris; species Caerostris darwini. The sequence goes on from BPLQ01013769.1 coordinate 255,610, forward strand.
AACCATCGCCCACTTATTTAGGGGCAAATAACTAAAAATTAAGAATAACAATAAAATCATACTAAATAAAAGTTATCCTTGGCTATTTTAGTTTTAAAATATCGACATGTTTATTATTGAGATTGGTTTAATTTTGTATTTTAATATTAGATTAATCTATAACCAATAATTTTTAGGCAATCTATTATTTCTTTTCTTTCTTGATTTTATAAGATAAATGCGAATTTTGATAAAGACACAGATTTTGTTTACTGTATGTAGATTTTGTCTGCAGTGATTTATTGAATATTTCAATTCCTTATCTAAATGAAATGCAGTTATATGCATAGGCTTTTAATTTGATAGTGCATCATGGTAGTTAAATCATCACATGACTTGGAGAAAATAAAATTTACGATTGATATATTGATGCTCTTAGAATGACAGAGAAAACTTACCATTTTTAAACAATAAAAATATTATGGTGCAATGAGATATTATTATAGTACTGAACAAATTTAAAATAAAATTTCACCTTTATTTAAAGTATTTAGCATTTGTTTAAATTAATTTGCAATATATATATATAGTAATTTGCAATATATACATATATAGTCGGGATTTTCTAATTAAATTAAATTTGTTTTTCTACATTATAATTAATTTCAACGGAAATTTCAATTTCAATTCTTTTATTTTCTAGTGCAATTTTCTTTTATTACTAAGATAAATAAATTTGCATTTGAAAAGCTGAACCTTTTGTTATTTTCCAAGGCAAGCGCTTCAATTTCTGATCTCTACCAGCTGAGTATGCAAATCCTACTTCGATCCCTATTTGATTTTTGAATGCTGTGTAACTTGAAAGACCCTTTTTTATTAAAATGAAACAATTAGTTTTTCACATATTGGAAAGTTTCTTATTGTCAAGGTAAGTATTTCCAAAGAATACCAATCTCGGTGCTTTGTCAGCCCGAAGTTTAAATCTCTACTTGAAATCCTATGGGATTTTCTCCCCTTTTGTGTTTCCAGAGGCAGCATTCGCCCAAAAGCCACCTTTCCAAAGGCCGAAATTGCATTTTGCGGTGCGTACTAGATCCCACACATTTCAAACCGACTCATCTGCCTTCATCGACCGTCTCGGTGTCTGCGCAAGCTCAGAAATCGATCCGGATACTGTTTTGGTAAAGTGAGGGAGCTAAGAGAAAAGTCGGATTGTTCGTTGTCAGCCATCTTCACCACCGTCACAATCTTAAGACAACGACCTTTTCCAAAATGTAGCCGATTGATGTCTACAAATCGCATCCACCAACCTGCCAACAACCACTTTACATGACCACTTCCCAAGGTAAACACATTTACATTTTATTATTATTTTCCCATTGCATCCTTTAGTGAAGGATGCATCTTCTCCAAGATGTATTTTGTTGCCAAAAGCTGAGACAATCTTTCATCTTTTGTTCCGAAGTAAACAATCGAATTTATTTTTCCAGACTGAAGCATAAACCTTCGACTAATGGCGGATTATTCGCACCTTTTTCAATCGGTGGAGAACTTTCTTCCGATCTTCTCCGGAAGAACCTGTTGAGCATCGCAACTGTTGTTTTCGCTTTCGCTTAATTTATTACACTGCTTCTGAATTTTAGATGAGCGCTTGATTCTTTTCCCTGATTTTACTCATAAAATCGGCTGTTCAGGCTCTCTTCGCTTTAGCTGTGCGCAGTTGTAAATCTAGACAGCTTAAAACTCCTACAGGTGACTTTTAAATATCATACAGGTTTTTTTTAGTTATACGCTGCTTTCATTATTAATACGAATAAATGCATACAAATAAATACTTTGTGGTTTTTCAAGGGTTTGAGTTTCTTTAATGGTATCAAAATTTTCATGGAATTTACTCATAAAATATTTATTCATTCAATTTATTTTCTATTTAGATGTATGTTTCTGTAAATCCAAACATTTTAAATCACATATAAGTGAATTTTGGGTGTCTCAAGTTTTAAAGTTATAGGCTGGTTTCATTTTTAATATAAGTATTTCTATGTGGAATAGATATCTCACGCCTTAAACAATTGTGAGTTTTATACTGTAGGTTATTTAACAATGTTTTCTTTTGTACATATTTAGAAATAATAAATCAAAATTAAGTAAATAAAAAAGCAAATAATAATAAAGTAATAAATAAATAATGAAGTAAATAATAATAAAGTGTATAAAGTAAGTATAATAAGTAAATAATAAAGTAATACGCTAAATATTGATGGTAAACTAGTCAAACAAATTAACCGCCCATAATAAAGTTTAGGAAATCATTTTAAATTCATTAAAATGTTATAATTATATATTTTTTTCTTAGTTGTTAGTTGTAATTTTAATTTTTGTTATAGTCAGAATAACGCTATCTGTCCATTTATTTTTAAAATCCTATCAAATGAATTAACCTTTATTTCATTTTTTTCACATTTTCATTTATTTTTAAAGAATTAATCTCAATATACTAGATTCTATACTCTCAAAATTCTTCACAAGCGTTTTCAAATTTTTAATTGGATATCTCTCAAAATAAATATAATAATCTTTAAGATTCACAAAAGTGTATAATAATGTATATAGTTTCTGCATATAGCAGATTCAAAACTGAGGACTTATTATTTTTTTATAAATACAATTTATCATAACATTTCATAAAATGTAATCATTTATAAAATTTACCACAATTATCTCATCCTTGATTTAAAAATTGATTATTTCCTTAGTTCATTTTTATGCTTTTCGTAAATTTTTCTAACTCAGCTTTTAACCATTGTAGATTAGTTTATTATCAAAAGAAATATCAAATGCGAAATTTAAAAACTGAAAAATAGGAAATATGTGTTAAATATAACAATAAAAATGCGACATGTAATTCATTTAACTTACTTTTTTTTTAGATTGAAAATGCTCTGTTAGGCATGTTACCATAAAAATTACATGACAAATAAAATTTACACTCATTCATTTGAAAACATTCTTAGATAAAACAAAATAACATAAAAATAAAAAAGTTTTATATTTTGTAACATAACATATTCGGTATCATGCATTTTACCAAACATCAATTTTCTGTCAAATCAATTTGTTTATTACTGATTATTATTTTTAGCTTAAATATTTTGTATTCCTTGAAGTACTTATGGTATCAGACTTTATTAATAAAACCAAAAATTTCGTTATGAGATTAGATTTTCTGTCTTAAAATTTCTTTATTTTTTATAGAAGAACTTTTCCTAGATTATTTAGCAAATTGTATTTATTTGCTATCTTTAATATTTGGTATACGTATATATAACTACCAAAGAATTTTTTAAATTAAAATAAAATAATACATCTATTCAAAGGGCAGAAATGCTTCAGGATTTATATATACCCTTGAAACTAAATCAGTATTTTTCATTTCTCAAATTTTTTATATTTAATAATGTTATATTGTTGCTAAAACATTTGGCCTTTTGATCTTTTATAGTTTATTTTACTAGAATTATTATGTGTCACACTTCCAGAGCTCCTTAGATGACTAAAAATATTAATATTCTACAGTATTCAATAAAGTAGCTTTAATATAAAACTTTTTCCCAAATTTCAATATTTTATTTTTTTTAATTTAAAAAACATCGTTTTTACTAATATCCCGTGACTTACTGTGACATTTTGGACAAATTGTTCTTCCATAAGTTTGAAGAATGTCCTTTAGAAGAACAAGCGTACATTTCTTACTATGATTTGCTATTTCGTTTTTTTCTAACTATATTAGCTTTTATTTTACTTTTTTAAAATAAAGGCTTCTGTTTTGTCCTAATGAATATAATAGTAGTATCATTAGGTATAGTAAAACAAAAAAATCATTTTATTTTAGTTTCCTTGTAATGGCTTTTATATAAAACGTCCATTTCCAATATTGTAATTTTTTTTCTAAATTATTATTCTTAACAATGTTTCGCAATTTCCTTGTGATTGCTGAAGGGGTTTTTTTTCTTTTTTTTTCCCAATACACTACAATTTAAATTTCTATATTGTGTTTTTTTCCTTCCAGTTGCTCTTAACTAAATATTTTAGTCCTTTTCTTCACGAAATATTTTTTATTATATTGCTTCATACTTCTATTTAATGTCAAGCTTTACAATATTCATTGTTCACTTAAATAAGAATATTGAAGAATTTTAATGTTAATTTTGATCCAACATTTACATAAATTTTGTTCTTAAAATTTTCAGTTCTTTAGTATAAATAGTACGCAATAAAGTAGATGGTAGATTTTTTTAAAGAGACCTGTCGGTAAAATCTAGATTGACTAATTTTATTGATTTATATGCTTGCACTAAATTCATAAATTAAAACATACTACACGACTTCATAAATTTAGTGTTAAAAGCCGTTAGTATATATATATATATATATATATTACGTATTTATGTTTTGAATGTTTTAAAATTAAATGGAAGTATCTGCATTCATTAAAAAGGAATTAAGATTTTCACCTGCATTTGAAAATTTGCTGTTATATCTGCTATGTCTTAAACAAGTTACAATCAGACTATTAAAGGCAATAATAAGTACTTTTTTTAATCTAATCAGGATAATTTAATATGCATTTCATGAGTACCATTAATCAATTGTAATATATATAAAACACAACTTATGAATACAAAAATCGAAAGAATTGACAAGGAATGAACTAGAAACACAATCAAATTACATAACATTTGCTATAGAAAAACCCAGACGTGCCTAATATTTAGTTCCCTCTAAAAAAAGAAAAGCAAGAAAGAAACTGTTAAACATCCGAAAAACGCGTAAGTTGCAGCAACAAATATATATATATATACATACACATATATATATATATATATATATATACATACATATACACATACACACACATATATATATATATATATACATACATATACACATACACACACATATATATATATATATATATATATATATATATATATATATATATATATATACATACATATACACATACACACACACATATATATACATGAATACAAATAATAAACCAATGGAGTTTATTGTCTTTAACAGAGGAACATTGTAGATCTAACTATCAATTAAAGAGAAAAACATATTTTTACGTAAATAAAATGTTATTTTGATTATTATAATAAAAATGTTTCTTCAATTTTATTATTTATTAGTGTAGTAGCAATTAGTTCCAAATTTACCAATTACAATTCCACAAATAAAGTCATCCACGGCAATATATGTTTAGCCTAAACATTGAAATTTTGTCCTGGTTAATAGGATTAAATAATAGATTAAAATATCTTATTTTGATTTTAAAAAAACATATTAAAACGAAGAAAGAGAACTTTCTTATAAATATATATACATTATAAAGTTTTTCTGTTGGAATGAACAAATATTTCAGAGATTTCAACAGCCTGATATTTGATGCTAAAAGGCTTATCAAAATGCTATCCGTTGCAAAAGTTACACAAAAAGTTTATTCAAAAATCAGAAATATATATTTGTTAATTCTTTTAAGGACATAAACGGAACAATAAGGCATCTTTCTTTAAAACAGAATTGAATGCAATTTCTAAACAATTCAGTGTTGTTAATGCGAAACAATTAATGATGATGACAGGAATATTTGTTCAAATATTCGTAAAATGAATTTACGCTATGGTGTCAATATTCAGAAAAGAAAAAATATATATTCATAGCTATGGACATTAATTTGGAAAGACTTAAAATAATTTTTTTCTGGATAATAAATTGTTTTTCTTTTATTCTAGACTTTAGACAATCCGTAACTTAAAAAATGGACAAAGGAAAAGTAAGAAATGATGAAAAGGAGTCCAGTGGGGAGACATCATCGGACAGTAAAGGAAAACTCCCCTCTATTCGAACAGCAAGGGCTAATTGGAATGTAATGGCTGTCCGAGGAAAAGTAACTGATAAATGTTTATGGTCTGCTTGCAAAGCAATGACAGCTGGATTTTTATTTATAATCATAGGAGCTGGAATGGCAACTCTAGGGTTTTACTCAGATTACCTATCAAAGGTCGAAGAAACAAGAGGAAATACAACAGTCTGGGTAAAGAATGAAAGCAAAGATTCTCATTTAGGAAGTCTCACCTATTTTGGCCCTGTTGTTATGGGTATTGGAGGTTTTACAATTGTTGCCGCATGTGTTATGACATTTGAAGCAAGGGATACAGCTGCTAAAATTGTACCAATATGGTTTAAAAGAACTAGAATACATGTTGTATCAGGAGGAAGTGGAAGTACGCCATCTGTAAGATCTAGTAAAGCCTCATGGGAAAGATTTCTATCTCACCAAAGATCAAGTGAAGATGCTGAAGATACAAGAACGGCTGTAACACAAGAATTAGTAAATTTCAGCAAATATTTGCAAAACAACGTAGATACAAATAAAATCCAGCTACAACCAGCTTCCAGCAATCAACAAATTACTGGAATCCGTAAATGCCCCTCTGAACCAAGTCTTGCAAAAACTCTAAGAGGTGCAAATGAAAATAATCATTCAGAGGCAATGACGTTACTTGAAGCAAGTACACCTCAACCATCTCAACGCACAACTTATGGCGGTGGTCTGAAACCAATCACTGGAAGTTCTAAGCCTCAACTTCTATCAGTAGCACCAGATACGTATAGACAAGCAGTTTCCATGGATTGCCCAAGGTCGAATCGGTACGATGAAGAAAATAAGGAAAGCTATAATGCGGTGTCAGTACCCAATGCTCCTTTGCAGGCATCAGATAAAAGCAGAAATCAAGCCTTACCATTACAGACGTCATGCACTACAAGTTCAAGTGGGTCAATGTCAGTTGATATTTATCTTCCTCAAGGAGCTGTCACTATAAAAATACATGACGACATGAAGGATCATAAAAAATCTCCAATTAAACCAGCTGATTCAGAGGAAAGTCATTACATGAAATTCAGTGAACAGAGTGATATTCAATCTTTCGATAATGATGATTTATTTTTATCCACTGAATTGGATGACAGCGTTTTTCTTAACCAAGAGTCAAACATTTCAACTCCCCAAATTGTCCTAGAAAAAATGGACCCAGTAAAACGAAATGAAGTAAATCCCTTTGATAAACATGGTCTCCCAATAAAAAATGAAGATGTTTCAACAGTACAAGAATGGGCAAACGGTCACTCGGCATTTCCTTATACAGAAAACAGATCCGAATCTCTTGAGGTGCAGCCACCAGAAGGAAGTCCACTTTCACCAAATTATTCGATTAACTTTTCTTTTGATAACTCGGAAACAAATTCTCCGGGTAGTGGTATCGACTCTGTCGTTTCAAATCCCTTTTCGTCTAAAGTGGGCACCCAGCCATCACCATCTCAAACAGATACAAGCTTCTTTAATGTCAGTGGTTTCAATTCTATGGGGTCATCTCAAGATATCAGTTCTCCTCTGATGTTTTGTGGAAGCCCAAAGTGCTTCGATTATGACCAAGAATTAGCTTCCGGAAATCAAGGCATAGATAAACCATTTGAAGAAACTTCTAAAAAGAAACTTTATTCCTTTTCAGAATCTACACGAAAACACGTATCAATCACACTGGAGCCGGAAGAAAATGGCAAAGGGGTTAAAACAAGTCCTCGAAAACACAGTTCTTTAGAGTCAGCTCAAATACCATTTTCGAAAACTCGCTCATCGACTTCAGGAAGTCCAAAGAGGCAGCAGCTTTCATTAGAAAGTTCTACGACAAAATTTTCTGAGGATATATTCTTTATTCCACCATTGTCTCCGCGATTCCTGAGCGCAAAGCCAACTACCCCAAGTGGTTCCCCGACTGCTCTCAGTTTTTCACCCAGGAAAACTCGTTCGGACAGCATGCCAGAAAGAAGGCAAGTACCTTCCATCAAGCGATTTCCTCTTATGAGACAAGGAGCTCTCGACGCTTTTGCTGAGGAAGGTGGGTCAGTTCATCGCCTAGATCGCTCTCTCACACAAGTTTCTCCTAAAGAGCCATAAATCGACACGTTATTATTTTTTTCGGTAAGTGGTTGCAAGTCTGTGATAACTGAAATGGAAAACACAGTCTTTACATTGATGAAGCTATTAGAAATTACCTTAAGCTCATATCAACTTGTGTGCTATTTTGTAAATCAATTAGATTCATTAATATTATTCAGTTTCTGTTAAACAATGCTTTTTGATACAAAATGCCTTGTTTTTTATTCCAAATTTTGAAGGCTTAGTTTGGGGCATTAAAGAGAGTAACACAATTTTCCGTTTTCGGAAAAAATGTTAACTCTAACTGTCTCATTTAAAAATATGTGCCATTTACCTAATAATAATGATGATAATAATAAGTTCTAAAAGAATTCCAACTTCTACGATAAAAGAATTAAAGCTTTTTATTTCCTCAATTTTTGCCATATTCTATTATTGTTTTATCTGTAAATAGAATAGCAAAATAAAGGTTCTACGATAATTTGATTAGATTTCAGAACATGCTTTAAGTATAGCTTTTAATTTTAAAATTAAATTCTTTTTAGCAGAAGATTATGTAAAACTATGTCAATAAATGTCATCCAGCTGTTTGACAGCACGATGAAAATATCGCATACCTAAATCATTGATTTTAATGTAATCTTTCTATCAAAATATAGCTTAGAAATTATATCAACCACCATGAAACTTGGTGATGTGAGTTCTAGAAATATCAAGTATTCTAGATGTATTAATTTTCTTCGTCCCTAAATTAATCAATAATATGACTTTTTATAAACTGTTACGATTTATTATTTCTCTAAATGTGTCCAATCTATTCTGAACTATTGTTAATTTCATTTAAGTTAAAATGTTAGTTTATTATCCATAAGTATTCTATATGTTAATAATTTATCTAGAAAATGCAAATATAAATATTTAATGTAAGAATTTCTGTGTGCTTTTATACTGTAAATATAAATCGTTACATAATATGCATATCATTATGTCTATATTGTATTCTTTAAAAAGATTAAGGATATAAAAAAATGAAATTGCCTAAATAAAATTCCTTTTCTATACCATAGAAAGACTTTTCAGGTGTAGGTAATTGTTGATTTGGAAATGTTCAATATAAAACCACTGGTGCTCAAAAGTCATTTATGATATCGAACGCACAAATATTAATCATAGCGTTGATGATAAAATTTTTATAAAGGTGGTTTTTAAACAATCGTAAAATATCAATAACTTGTCAAATTCGGAAATTAAAATTTTCTGAGTGATTTTTCAAATAATAGCTTCTTACATATTAGTGAATATCTAAGCTGAATGAAGGAACATTACAGAGGTGGAATAAAAATTTTATTTATACTTATTTAAAAATTTTTAAATAAAAATAATTTAACAAAACTTATTAAAAAATTTTAAAATGAAACAATTTAGTAATTTGCTGAAATAACAATTGTGATGAAATTTACAAATATGTGAAAAAAACGTTAATATTTTCTTTAAATATATAAAATTCCATTAAATCACTGCCATTTTAAATATATTAAAACCAGACAATACTGTACAGTTTAAAATTAATAAATACCTTAATTTCATTCGTAAACTTATCTTATTCTACTTCAAATGTGAAGTAAGCTATCTATATATAAACAATTCAAAAATAATCTTCTCTAAATATTTCGGTGAACATACTTTTAAAAAAATTTCAAATTGTTATAAATTTTCAAAACCTTTTGAACACCAGTGCATGTTACGCCGTTTTTAGAATGTTTGAGATGTCCTGAGATTAATATATAACAAATATATTGAAAAATCTTAACAGAGTGTTGTCTTTAGAAAACAAGCATTTTATCTTGCTGTTAAATGTATCTGATATTTTCTCGTGGTGGATTTCAAAATAATTGAATGTTATCAATCTTCTATAATACATGTACTTGTGTATTATTGAAGACTTCTATAATACTTGTCTCTTGATATACTCGTGTACTTCCTTACACAAAAGAGTATTCTTTCGTCTGGCATTTCGAGGTCTTGTGCTTAAAATCGAGCTCTACTATAAATATTGTGAGTGATAAATGAATCATTATTTTTATATAAATATGATATTGTATTTGGATTTTTTTGAAAATGTAAGTAGAAGCTCTGAACATGCTACTCTACCATAAGTAAACTATTCTCGATTGTTTATTGTACAGTGGTCTCAGAACAGCATGGTCAGAACTTCGTCCTCTGTAAACACCCTTTACAGCAGGGATGGCCAACTTGTTTGCATCTTTGGATTCAGTACTTTCTAAAGTAAAAAATTCAGATGTGTGGTACTCAACAAATTTAAGCTTATTGTGTTAGATGGTATAGTAGTAGTTTAACATAAAAATGGCATTAAAGACATTTGTTTAAAAATATTAATTTATATATAAATTTTAAATGAAATGCTTTTAATTATATTGTTATGACTTCATATCTCTTACCAAGAATTCATAACATTGTTTATTTATATTAGAATAATCTATAATACAGTGATTCTCAAACTCTGGTCAGTGACTCTCAATAGAGAAGCAAATGATTTAAATGAGGTGTTATGTTCTTTTTACAAATATAAAAACTAAATCGTCTTAGGACAATTTTGAGGAATAAAGATGTTAATTATTGGAATTGATTTACTTTAGTTACTAATAGTCACTATTTAATTGTTAAAAAATTCTTTATTTAAAAAATGAAGATATGAAAGAAGTTTATTCTTTTCACCGTAACATATTCATGATTGCTAATTTTTTTTATTTGGTTACTTTGATCAATTCAATGGAAAAAAATGTTTAAAAGTTGAGTACGACAAATTTTTCCATTTTTAAAGGTAACACAAATGTAAAAAATTTGAGAATCGCTGCTCTAATGAATCAGTCTTCAGCGCATTAATTAGTACACAAGAAATAGTGTTTTTTGGTTAACTTAAAATATTAAAAAAACAATCCCCGTAAGTATTCAAATATAAATCAAGAATCATAAAATTACTCCGTGTTTCTTTTTAATGCTGTAGTTTTCACTATAATTATTCACTTTTGTGACTATTAACGTATTTCCAGAATTCATTTTTAAGCTCCAAAGCTTTTAACGTAAAATTTATTGCACAGTTATAGTGTAGTTTGTTTTTTCTTATACAGAAAACATGCATTAGAAATTTTGGCTGTAGTATATTTTGTATGTTAGACATTTTATAAAAGAAAAACATTTTTAATTTTGTTTTTATTCTCCTCATATCATTTACATCAAATTACAAATCATCTGAAGAAATATAAAATATTTTATAAAAATTAGTGGAAATATTAATTAGATAGAGTTTCTCGATTGACTTGTTGGCCATCCTTGTATAGCAGCATGTCAACACAATCTCTTCGGATAGACCTTATCAATCTCCATGTTGCATTTCTGCACGGATAGCTTTTGCTGTGAATGTTTGTGAGTGAGTACTACTTCCGTATTTCGAGCACAATATTTATATAATTGCACAGATGTAAATTTATTACATGTTCCTCCGAAACTATCTTTTGTACTGTGATTTTCTATATTGGTTCAAGATGAAATGTCGAAATGTAAATATTTTAAAATGAACACCTGCTGTCTCAGACTGCACTAATCTTCCCGAGTCATTTCCTTAGAGCTGTTGCACAAACGAAGTGATATGTTGTAAATAATATACAGTCGTACCTCGACTTACGAATCGCTCTAGACACGAATTTTTTCATTCATATTTTCGAAATAAGAATTGGAGTTAATATAAAGACTCCTTCAATGAATCATATAACTCATATACATTTTTTAACTGTGCTTGCATACCTAATTACAATTATAACCGCCACCTAAAATTTATTTGTTTAACATTTTATTGTAACAAACAGTACTATATTTTTGAAGTTATCTTAAATCTTACAGTATGAAAACTATGAAAATCAAACCGTAGGAAGCATTTTCTTTGTACAAAGAAAGACTTTTATATATAAAATACATATATTTTAAGGTATTCCTTTAAAAGTGTCGAATTTCCTTCTATTTTGAATAATTTGTACAAAAAAATTTATTATGATTTCTTGTTTTATTTATTTTTAAATAATATGTAGGCGAAAATTCTTTTCATTGATAAGCTCAAAATTCGTTCAACTTGGTGTTAAAATGGAAAATTACTGTCTAAAACATGAGAAAGGAACAAAACATTTTGATCTGTGCAAATAGTATCATTTATCTAAATCTTCCATAGGTTTTGTGTTGCGAAAACATTTATTACAATGATTGCATATAACCAAAGTAGTATTTGTCTGAATCTGCTAGTACAGTATTAAAGCTTAATATTCACGCAACAATTTAATTTATAATCTGCAATGAATTAATATATTTTCTTTGGGATTGAGAAAAAATTGTTTTTTGAATTACGAATCATTGTTAGGACACAATAAAGCTCGTAAGTCGACGTACGATTGTATTACTGAATTGAATTTATTGTATATCAACTTGCATTAGTCAGATAAAGTTTAAATTAATTGTGAGAAAAATAGAACTCCAGAAATTATGTAAGTTGATGAAATGTTTTCTAAAGAAATGTTAGGAATATTGGTTAAAATATATCTTAAGAGTGAATATAAAAGCAAACTTAAAACTGACTGTAACTAAACATTTTTTTTATTTTTAACTTAAAATGTGATGATGACATTTGAAACTATTACAAAGCCTTTAAGTTTTACATTTAATTCAAAAAATTAAATATTTTAAATATTCTCCACTTAAATAATAAAGCAAAATAAACAAAGCAATTTTTCAGGTTTGAATATAGATTATTTTTTGTGATAAAAAATTATTTTGTCAAGACAGTAATTTGAATTATGCGCTAATTTTTCTTTTTTTTTTAAGTATGCCTATATCTCATACAAATTTTTAAAACAAAGCCATCTATAAAAAAATTTTATATACTTCTAATCCCTTTAATAATTTTTATTGTTTTAATGTAACCCTAGAAAAATGAAATAATATAAAAAATTCACATATTATTATATCAAAAATATGTGATTTAGATAATATGAATTTTATTTAAGATTTATTTTAGAAAATGATGCTTAAAAACACTATTTAAGATATAATAACAGAAATGAAATTGTTCTTTGTTCATTAATTGATTTATGCTGTTATTTATCTATGAAAATTTAAATTCAGATAACATTGTCAGAGGATCAGTACTTTAAATTTGAGCTTTAAAAAGATATTATCCATATAATAATATATATATATATTCTGACATAGTGTTAAGTGCGTTATGTATTTTTTTAATATTATTTGCTGCAAAGAAAACTAAGACAATGACGCATAAAGTTGTAAATAAGATTGATGTTAATACTTCAAATGTTGTTAAACTATAGTTAAAATATGTACATGTATGTATGTTTTTATCACTGGTCTACCTTTTTATGTGCTTTTCGTGTAAAACATACCTAAAAAATATTGTTGACTGCATATTTTAAATGTGAGAATTAAAAATAATTTGGGTGTAGCATTAAAGTGAGTACCTGTTTCAAATCAGAATAACTTAATAGATATAACATATATAGCAGAGCAATATCATTCATCGTAATACTTAAAAACAATTCATAGCTTGTGTTATTTTTAAATAATGAATTTCTGACAAAATAATTATAAGTAACTTAATAATGCCTGTTATTTAGATTTAACATTATACCACGATAATCTCTCTTTTAAAGAATGAAATAGTTTCTGAATAAAATATTACGCATTTACAGAACTGTATAACGTTCCGTAAAGTTTTAAACTGTTACTTTCTGTAATTTAACAAAGATCCAAGATACATTTCCATTCAAAAGTGGTTATATTTTCTAATTTATTTTATTATTTTTTAAATTTTATTTTATTATTATATTAAAATAGTTTTTAATGCATCATTAAGTATTTTAAATTAACAAATAACAAGCTTCGATCAAAACTAGGAAAAAATAATTATTATTTTAAATTAAAGTGTAATGTGATAAGAAAACCCTTGATTATTTGATAACTGAATAAGGAAATGAATTAAAAATCAAATAATATTTTTTTCCAACTGAAAATATTAAAATACAATTATTTTAATAAACCAAAAATTAGCGTTGTATCAATTGAAATAATATGATAAATATTGCGACAATTGGTATTGCATTGCTAATATCGTGATTTACATATTTATATAACTTAAGATTTTACGGTGTATTAAACGGGATACATACGTTGACAATTGTAGATATCGTGTATTCAGTATCCTTATTTATATTTTTGTTCTACTTTTCCTATACATGTAATGTACTAAATTTGCTCTTTTGTATTGTTTGTTTTAAACAATAAATCTTTATGTAGATTCAATTCTATGTATAATTGTTATTTAACAGTTATAAACCTGCACATTACACAAATTCAACTACACACGTAAAAATCTACACATTGTGATTTATGATACACTACTTTATGATTTTATCAAACACTAATATTTGTACAATACAATACAATATTTCTAGAGGTTTTAATCTATAAATGAAAACAATAAAATTAAATTAATAATTTATCTGTGGGCAATGAAATAAAAATATGAATACTATGCAACTAGAGCCATGATTTTCAATAAAGTTTCTTAAAATCAAAACTGTAAAGTAATCGTTCAATAAATAAATCTGCCAATCTAAAAAGGAGAAATTTTTATATCAATGCTCAATTTGAGTGGATTTCTTAATACAAAATATAGATTTTACTCATCTTGATAAATTAAATTTTAAATTGTTATCGCTTAAACTTTGGCATTTATTGAAAGAAATACAGAAAAATAGCACTATTTGGTGATTAAACAGTATTTGCTGGTAAGACAAAATTTTAAGAAAACCGTTTGTTGTGCCCTCTGATCGAACAGAAAATTTATAAATAATAAAAATTATCATCTGAAATGAAAATAAAATGCATAATTTTGGTAGCTGTCTGCACCAAACTTCAAAGTTGTAACAATTATATCTGCAATTGGAAATATAGAAATAATTTTCCTTAATTTTTCAGCCTTTGAATAGACTGTAACAATCCGAAAACTAACTCAAGTTAAAATAAATAAGAAATAGCAACTGCAAAATATAGTTAAAGCAATTTAAAAAAATTGTAAATATAATATATAGACAAAACCACATTTTTTTATGTAATCAAATAACAGAAAGATACAAAATAATTAAATCTCAAATTGGAAAAATGTGTGCATCTAAATCCTCGTAAAATAACAACTTTGGAAAAATAATATTTAATCAAAACAACGACTCGAGACATCCAAATCTTTAGCCAGATCTTGCCGACAAGTTGATCTTCTACTATACATATTAATATGTAATTTTTCTCTGAGTGTGATTTCATCTATTGGGATTGAGCCATTCATTTAAATAAAAATCAGAATATATGTGAGTTTAGATTCATTTACTGACGTATTCTATAGACTGGATTAAAATGTACAAAATAAGAAACATTTTCTTAAAAGAGAAGTAATTGTTTATCAAAATGATATGTGAAAACACGGATCAATATCATTTAATTTATCCAATTTAAGTATTATGTTACAAATCATAACTTATGATACTGCAGTTCCAAACGCGTCTATCTTAAAACAGAGAAATAATAATTATTTTCGAAAATTACTCATTATCATCATCATCAGTGGCGCAACAGCTCCATGGTGAGCCATCTGCCTGTAGGCAAATTTCTAGGCAAGGGATGTTTTCTTTTTACGCGGAGGAGTTGTCAGCCCTACGCCAACGCTCTACAGTCATATTAGACCGGAACCTACTATTTAAAGTGGATTCCGAAACACTACAAATAATCATGACACCGCCGAGAATCGAACCGTGTGGCATTGAGAGCCGGAGCGTTAGTCACTCGGCCATCGGCCATTAAAAAAAATCATGATCTCATTTCTTATATATCTTTCCACGTAGACTCACTGTTATTCAAAACACACTACTGAAGCTACATAAAAGGAACTGATTTTAGAGAAATATAAAAGTAGTTTACTTTAAATTGTTTCTATTTTAGTTACTATATTGGATAAGTTTCACAGTTAAAACTTGTAATAAAAATAAATTAATGTTCTTTTAGAATTTAAATTGCAATAACTGTCACTTCACCAGTATAATTAAAAGTTTAATTTAAACCACTATTTAAAATATATACAGTCAGATGCAGTATAAAACTGCGCTGCTGTGTTATGCAGTTAGAAAATAAAAACTGTTAAGTGTATAATACAAGCATCATTTTGATCAGTTCACACATTTAAATAACAATATAATCTTTCTTTACTGAGGAATAACAACAAAAATTCATGAATCCTCCTATAAAGGATTTAATTATTATTATTTTTAATACTTAAGAGTTCTTCTACGTGATAAAATAGTCTAATTTCTGATATTCAACTCTAAATTTTAGAGAAATCTAGATTCTTTATGCTCAAATGTTTTTTTTTTCTTTATTTATTAATATTGAATTAATTTAAATTTGCAGAATGTCTAGATAGCCAGTTTAAAAGGATTAATATCTATTAAAAAAAATTTTTTTTCTTATTGATGAAAAAATGTTTTTCCCCCCTTGATAGTACATACAACTTGCTAATTACTACTTGGTTTTTCAAAGAAATGAATTTCAACAAAATTTAAGATTTTGTTATTTTTTGTGTAAATTGTCAATTGTACATTGATCAATTTTTTATGTATGTAAGCGTGTGGCTACTCTTAACGAAACACTTTTCCCTTTATACTTTTCTTCCATTTAATGATTTTCCGTTGTTCATGGTAGTGAAATTCTTTTGTACATTTTCTTATTTTGGAACAGTTAGGAAAGTGGAATGCTACAAATATCATCCTAATTGATTACTGATTCAAGATATTAATATTTCAATACAATACTCAAAGTTTGATTCCAGTTAAACATAGATAATTTAGTTGCATTTCATAATTCATTTAGGAGTATAGGAAGTTTGGAGTAGGTTGCATAATCAAAGATTAGTGCTATATAATTAAGGTTATGTTCTCAGTTTAATAATGTTCTAATTACAGCTTTGAAAACCTATATTTTCAAATTTTGATAAACTTATCACATAGAAGAATGAGTGCATAATCCAACTGACCAGAAAAAGATTTTCATACCAGTTTTGGAAACCTTTTTTTTTCTCTTTTCTATATCTATCTATGTCTTTTATTTATAGAACAATGTTCTTTAAATTTCTTTTATGTATAGCTCATCTCCTTATTTCTTTTAAATTTTCTGATACATCTTTGAAACTTGAAAGTCCAACACGTTTAGCAAAATTTTCTTTTCTTTGCTTACATTCCTTTTTAAAAATAAAGAAAAGCGAAATTTTAAAGAAAAATATTCATCAATTGTACCAGGTTCAATATTACGAGTAATTAAAAAAAAAAAATCTTTTAATAATTAACAAATTTTCATCACTTCGAATTTGAAGGTTAAACTTTCCAAAATTTAAAATAACTTTAGTTTGCATCTGTGATTATATTTCTATCAAAATTTGATTTAATTTCCTTAAATAGTTGAATTTCAAAAAAAAAAAAAAAATTAGAACAAAAATTTTAAAACAACACATAGCGGAGCTTTGACATTTAAATCAAACATATCTTATTTTAAATGACAGTACACTTCTTATATTTTAATTTTTAAATAATTCCTTTTACTTCAGAGAGTATATTATGAAAGTAAAATAGAGCTTATTTTATTTTCCTAGTGATCCGATATTACCACACAACAATAAATCAAAATTGTTGTTTAAGAGATAATCTATTATTTAACATATCCTTTTGAAATTTTTTTTTTTTTTTAACTTCTGTTTAGTTTTCTTTACTTTACTTAAACGTAGTGTTTTTGTATTATATTTATCTACAAAGGGATTATTTTTCGACAATGCATAAATGAATTCTTTAGCTTTTTATATATGAGAGAGATGACTGTAAAAGTTGAATTTTAGAATTTTAAATGATACATTTCCTACTTCTGAAGAAGGTTTCAGGGGCTTTGACAGTGAAACGGATATCAGTAACAATTTTTTAAAACAACCATTCTATTTTTGGAAGTAATTTTTTTTTTTCTTTTTAAATTCTAGTTAATATTACCGAAGATCACTTGATTCTCCTGAATAAAATAACTATATTTTAAGTTTTTGATGAATTAAATTTAAAAAAAACACACACACACATTTTATATTCTATATAATGGACTGTATTTTATGCGTTGTTGGTAACCGCAACATTCATTTATTCTTATTATGTTAATGTGCTATTACAATAAATACAATGTCAAAGATTTTCAATAATTTAATTAAAATTTACAGTAAATGCATTAATTTATTGTTTAACATGCACCTTTTCTCTTACTTCTAATTACACAAATGCATACTTTCAGAATAAAATTTCATCTTTAATGTGTTGATAGATATTGTCAGTTACCTTTCATAAAAACACTGTTTTGGGTCATTTTAAATTATTGTATAAATTTGGATTATCTAACACTTTCATTCAAAATTTATAATCAAATATATCAATCATAAGTGAACTCAATTTTAGAAATCATATAAAAGAGTCATTGGTATTAGGTGAGAAAAGAAAATGCAAATGTTATTGAATGTGATGAAAAAATTTCTTGAGATAGGTCTGATGGATAATGAAATGTACTTCTCATACATAACATTCAATTTCAATAAAATATAAATAAAAAATATCTTTCTCACGCATTTTTGCCTTGTATTTTCTGGGCTGTTTTTTTTTAAATCTAAGTAGTCATAATAAAGTTTTTCTGATTGAGCATATCAAGATTATTCAAATTCCTAATATATCAAAATGCTGGAAGGAGAAAGAAAACCAAATATTATCAGAACACAGTTTCAATATTAAAAATAAACAGTGAGATTTGAAATTGATCTGATGAAAGCAAAAAGCTGTGAATACATAATTCCTTTAGAAGAAATATGACTGTATTGAAGGGGACTTCCCTTGAAATGTTCAAATCATACGTTTTATAAATAATTTTCTGCTTATAAATATTAATTTTGGTTCCCCAAGAAATTTTGAAAGGCTATTTAAATGATTATTTAATAATATTTTAATCGGAGACTTGATTAAATATTTAAAAAATGAACCAATTATTTTATATATAAAAACTTATGTACCATTATAAATTACACTAATTTGAAAAAAAAAAAAAAAAAAAAAAAAAAAAAAACGATTTTTTTTTTAAATTCAAAAATATATACTTAAGCAAAAATTTAATAATCACAACTAAATAGTTCAAGGTAGGGAAAATTTTAATAAACATTTTTTTTTCACATTCATACTACAAAACAAATATTTATAAAATTGGCATATAATTACAGAACAGTTTCTATAATTTTTTTAATCCTACAGCTGGCATATCTATCATAAAATTACATTCAGTATTCTAGATAAGCATAAAAAAAAGAAGCAATACCTTGTTCCATTTGTTGACATATATATAAAATTTATAACATTATCAGAATATACATGCAGAGACTCCCTCTTTATTACTTATAATATTTAAGTTGTAATTTTTAATATATTAAACCATTCTAAGAACTTGGTTCTATAAAATAAATAAATACATAATATGCATATTAAATTTAGTGCATCATAAATATAAAAAAAAAAACACAATTAAAAACCTCAACTTTAAAATGTAGATTTAAATGGTATTGACATTTATTGACTTTATTATAAAAAGCATATAAGATTACTTTTATGTATTGTGTGCATTTTATATTTAATAAATGAATTTACAACATCAAATATTTTTCCTGAAATATAAAATATTTCTAGTTTAGAAATATAAGAAATAAAAAAAAAATAAATAAATAAAAAAAAAAAAAAAAAATTTAAATTAAAAAATTAAGGTGCTCAGAAATTAATGTTTAAATATTTTAAATTTGAAAACAAATTTTTTTTTTTTAATTATTTCATTCCAGTCCAATTTTCAATCTAATAAGTTATATTGCTATTTTACAAAAATTATGAACTAAAGAAAATTACAATAAACAGGGTGCCTCTAGAGTGTATAAGCTAAATGTATTTTGTAATTATATCATATCAAGAAAAATTTAGAAAATACTTTTAGTAATCGTTTATCCAACCCCATAGACATCTTTTTTTTAAATCAGTAAAATAATTTCAATACTGTGAAGGAATTTTACATGTAGTATAAAAACAATAACAAAACACAGCATTTTTTTAAACATTAATTAAATTTCAAATTTTTAATTATTTTAATCATCAATGACAATAAATTATTACATCATAGACAGTTGGGTACAATAGAAACAATTATAAAAATTTAAATTTTAGGGCATAAGTTTATCATTTCAGCATAATAAAGAAACTTTTTCTTATATTTTTAATTAATTTATACCTATGATTAAAATATTTTTTACTTTTCTTATTAGTTTATAACTATAATTAAAAAATTTAATTTTGAGTTATTTCATACAATAACTAATTTCAATTCCAAAACGAAACAATAGTAATACAGCTGTTCAAGTATTGAGCACAATATTTCAATTAAAAAAAAACACTATTTACAAAAAACATGATGCTCTAAGACAAAATAAGATTTCTGTAAATATTTGATAGATAATAAAATATATAAATAATCTTACATTTTTAACATGTTTATTATTATATTTAATTTTAGAAGCAGACATATTGTACTTTGAAATACGTATTTAAGATTAAAAATTTTGAAAATAAATAACATAAATGCATAACCAAATTGATAACAAGTATGAATACAAGACAAGTGTAGTAAATGTATAAATCAACTGCCTTAAAATATTTTTGAAAAACAAACATAACAAATAGATAGTAGCTGCTCAGTCTTTGTTACAACTGACATGGCAAAAATTTTTGAAATAAAAAGGTTTTGAAATCAATTTCAACTTGGTAGTTGTAAATTAACATAACCATAAATAAATTTAATAAATATAGCAATATAAGTAAATCAACAACAAAAAAAAAATGTAAAACAAATGATACAATCTATAGATTTACTATGAATATTTGATCATAAAATAAATATTTGAATGTTGTAGTATGTACAAATGAAATAAAATTTACATAAATATAAATAAATTCTATATAAATAAATAATATAAATCAGATCTTTAAATTCTCAAAAAAGAAATTATACAAATGATAATGTCAAATATAAATATAATTATATTTTCTTTACATAACAGATGACTAAACAACATGAATAATTCCTTTATACAAATTTCCATCACATTTTGAAAAGGGAATTTACTCAGAATAAAGTAACAATAGCTAAAAAGTTATAAAAAAATAAGATAATTATGCTTTGTTAAAATATTTCAAATAAAAATTCATTTTTTTATATTTAATTATAAGTTCAACACCACCCTTAGGATGGAAACAAAATAAAGGCAGAGGCAAAAATCTGATACAAATATCTGCTTTTAGAAATTGTATAGAATATAAAAAGAAAAACTTGTATTATTATCACTCTCCATTAGTTGGTATGCCTGAAAACTATGCTAGTTTAGAATGACTTAGAATTAAATAACTTAGTTTTTTGCTTGAATTTCCAATGACAAAACAAAAAATAAAAATTAATGAGATCGTGTTTAAATTGAAATAAATATCTGTGACATGAGTTTCTAAAAATAAAAATATATTTTAATATGGAATAGTACAAAGAACAAATAATCTTATTTATAAAGTGGAAATCTATGAAACAGTTTACAATGAAAATAAAATATTTCATAGAATAACAGTTTTATTTTTAATAAATTATTAAATAAACAAAGGTTATACATTACTTAATTTCTAAAGGGTATATACACAAAGTGTAAACGGCTATGTACAAAATGAAAATTATTGCATTTCAAATTTAGAAATGTCATAAAATATGTTTCTTAAATTCTAAGTCTGGGACATCATGTTGGTTCAAAGGATTTTCAAAATAATTAATTGGTCCTTCCAAAACTCAGTCATTGACTTGCAATATAAAATGAAAAAATCAAACATGTGTACATAGAATGGATAAATTTGAGAAGTAAAACATCTTAAGATTCAAAGTTATGTACTAAGAAATGAAAAAAAAACTTTAAAAGCTCTGAAAAAATCTGTATCACCGTACTAATAATTGTATTACGTTAAATTAAATTTTTGCAAAATATGAAATAATTTATGAAGAAAACTAATAGAAAAAATATACTTAACATGCTTGATAAAATTTTAAAAATATCCATGCAAAGGAAATTAATAAATACTTGTTAGCAGAAATGCCAATTTTTTTTTAATTTTATTTTTAATCTTTAAATAAAAGTTAAACTTGTAATTATTTATTTTTAATGATTCACCAATTTAAGTCAAAAATAATCTTTATTAAAGTCATTTAAAAAATTTAATGTACAATTCAGAATTTTTAAGAGAATAAAAATCATAATATTTGTAATGTCAATTACATTAAAAAATAAAAAGTATCATAATATCAGGGGAATGTAAAAGGAGTTAATATTATATATAATTTGATAGCTGTTCCAATATTATTAAAATATCATCAAATACCTGCATAATTATTCTGATATAAATGTATAAAAACATCACTTTTAAATAAAGTTTATACTAGGAAAAAATAAATTAAGGAATTAAATATTTTTAAAAAGAAAAGTTAAGTCCATGAAAGGAAGTAAATTATACAAGGAAAAAATGGTATATTCAAAGAAGGGCAAAAAATTTCAACAACTCAAAATAGGTTTAAAAATCTATAAATTGCTTAAGCAATTTTAAATGAAACTAAAAAAAACTGCCAAAATTATAAGAATTTTAAATTTTGAGACATAATAAACAGACCAGTTAATAAATACCAGATAATTTAATTTTGTCAAAAAATAAATACCATGGATAATTAAAAAATATCCCCAGAATTTTTTTTTTATGGAAAACAATTTTGATATAATTATAAAATTAAAAGCTTCTAAAAATTTGTCAGAAGAAAAAGAATTTACTGTCAGAAAATATCAAAATTCTTATTTTAAAAATAAAAATTGGAAAATTAAATCTTAACAAAGTAAAAAAATTGTGAGAAATTTATATTCATTTATGTAAACTTACCTTACATTTTTAATGAAAAATTTTTTAAAAGACACTACCTAAATATTATTTTAATTAGCATAATGATTAAAAAATTCTCTAACAATTATAATATATATATATTACACAAGGAAAAAATTTTAAAATAAAAAAATATATAAATTTAAAATGTGATTGTAGGGTTGAGATAAACAACTTAGAATTAACCATTTTAAATTTGTTTAGGATGTAAATTTATTAAAAAAAAAATCAAAGAAATATATATCCACATTATATAGAATGCTAAATTCTAGATTAAGAACTATTTTATGCCAGTGAATATTCTCTCCAATGTAATAATAAGATTTGCAGAATAAACGTGTTACATATTTATATTTAAAAGTAAGGTTTAAATTCATTATTTATAAATTTATAATACATTACCCGAGAGAAAACAATGATGAAAATTAGTAAATGTTTTATATAATCTCTTTTAGGAACACAAACTTAATATTTATAACAAATGTTTTATTTTCACAAAATAATGTTTACTTGTATTAAACTTTATTATTTCCAGCTAGGGTAAAAAGAAAAAAAAAAATTTAAAGTTTATATATAAAATTCAATATAACAATCAGAATGAAGATAAAGAAATTGAATTCTAATTCATTTTATTTCAACAAAGTATAAAGTCACTATTTCAGCTTAATAACTGGTGTATTTTTATATTTTACTATAAGTACCTATAAAGATGAAGTAAAACAATAATAGTAAAACAAACAAAAAGTTAAAACAAGGGCAAAAATATTTTTATAGCAAAATTTTTATGAATTAAAAAAAATCATTTCTGATGGATGGGAAGGGATTGTTTCCAGGTTTCAAACAAAATAATGAAAATAATTAATTGTTAGCAAATAAAAATCTAACTTGTAAAAATTCTATGAATTTATTTTAGCTATTGTTATACATTTCTGCTAATAAAAAGTATATAGATATACTTAGTACAAATATAATTAAAAAACAGTATAAAACTTTATACATAAATTTGGGCTTTATGTAGACATTTATTTCATTTTATCCAATCAACCAAACAATCTTAAAATAATGTTTTACAACTGACACAATAATGGCACCATATTTTTTTTTTTTCTGTCTCAATTGTTATATTAAAGCATCACAGAGTAATTATAACAACATTTGTTCAATTTAATATATACAAACTAGGTAAAAAATCTTAATCCACAAACTGCTAAAAATTTCTCAATAAATAATTCCGAGTCTAAGACGGCAATATGGGCGGCACGGCCTATCAGAGAATTGGCACTACTAGGCAGAGCATGATGGACATCATACCTAAGGAGGGCAATATCTGGATTTTGGATGATTGGCTGCATGAGGTTGGTTACCATTTCTCGATAAACCACACCTAAATTAAAATGAAGCTATGTAAAACTTATCTTTATGCAAATAAATAAATGATCAAAAGAATATTGATATCAATAACAAATTTAAGTATAATAAAAAGAATTATTCATTAAAATACACAAAAACACATTCATGAAGCAAACATAAAAATCAAGATTCAGATATTTAATATAAATAATAATAAAAATAACAAATGGATATTTAAACAAATTACAACTTTTTTTTATTATTAATTTGTTAAAAATATTGTTAATAAATTAATAATAATAAAAATAACAAATGACAATATCATTTGAACATGGGAGTGTACTAAAAAGAAACAATTAAAAATTTTTGGTAAATAAAATATGTCAGACATTAAAGAATAGGAATATGTTAATTTCACAATCATTTTTTGAAGACAACAGTAATTAATGTAACTCTTACATAAAACACAATAGTGGATTAAAAGTTTGATCTACTCTATAAATGCTGATGCAGGATGAATTTATGTAAATGCTAAACCAGATAAGAGAAGATCAGTAGATACAACAGATAATGATTTCAAAAATTATATGAGCACAATAAGTGTCCGAAGTATTTTTTGAAACAAATCAAGTAAAATATAAATGCAATACACCCTCCTAAAGAAACCACTCTAACAAGTTTTTATATAATATTACTTAAAAATTGCAAAAACTCTTTATTCAACACTGATATGTTAAAAATATATAATATTATTATTTCTATAACATAATTAACAGAAATGTTAAGATGTAGATTCTGTGAATGAAAATGCAAAATTAAGAAAAACTATAAAATATTTAATATTTAGCTATGGAACAAATATTTGGCATTGTACACACAAGAATTGTCAAAACACCAGAACGTTTCTTTAAAAAAATGTAAATTATTTATTTCTATTTATTTTCTTTGTTCAGTCATTTCATTATTGATAAATGAAAATTTCATCGTATTACTAAAAAAAAAAAAGTTGAATTTAATGGCAAGATTAAAATCATTACAAAGAATTTCATAAATAAAATATCACACTATACCTTGTAAGGACGTATCTTTAAGGGCAGGTTTACAGAGCTCAATTCGAGCGGAATGGAGAGGTACATATCGATCTTGAGAAGATCCAAATAGCAAGATATTACGAAAATGTTCAAGACCTGTAAATAGAGGAAAGTGAGATTCAACTTAAAAGAAAAATTGATTATTAAATTAAGTGTGCTGAAAAGTTACTTACCAGACTTTTGACTCAGTTTATATAAAAATGTTTGTCTCAGATCTGAAGCATCCTTCATTGACAACTGCAGTAAGGAACCTGATTTCTTCCATTTTTGCATAAACCACATTCCTATCAAATTATTTAAAAAGTTTTTCAAAAAGAGTAATACAAATTTTACAGCTTTATTTAAAAAATATTAAAAAAGAACATACCCATATTTACCAATCCACTACTATTATACAGAGTTCCCAAATGAGGTCCAGACAATGATAAAAATGTATGCAGTTTATTTAAGTAGGGCTTCATCTCTGGACGAGTAAGAGCTGAACGAATTATAATGTTGCCTAGGGAATGTCCAATAAAACTAAAAAAGAAATCACAAAATTATTACACTAATACACCTCCCCCCAAAAAAAAATGTAAGAAAATTTAGATGAAATAATTTGCAACATAAACATGCTGTTAAGCAATATGTATAGATAATATATCCAGTTTAAAAATCTTATAGTAAAATATATAACTACCAATCAAATGCAAAACCTATTATTTTTTATTTAAAAAATATTAGTAAACATTATGTTTTCATAATTATTTATAATAAACATAATAAATTTTATAAATATATAATTTATATTGCAAAAATAACTAAACAATTAAGAAAATTTAGAAAAAAAATCGCTTGAATTCTACAAATATATGCACTTTCATCCACAAAATTTTAAAACTGAAATTATTTTGAGTTATCAATGGGCTTTTCATTTTCTTTTGATTCAACTGCAATATAAATTATAATAAATTTACTCAAGTAAATTGATGATTCAAGTTTTATAGAATTAAATATTAGATTTATGTGTAAGTACTTCAAGCCAACATGCCTATAAAAAAAAAAAGACAGAGCTGAGAGAGGGAATGTTTTTTTCATCTGTTAAGAAATTTGATTTTATCGCGAATGAAATTTTAAAATTCAATTAAAAAAAGTTTAATATTATTATTTAATATTTAAAATGCACTTGATTTATAATTGGTTGAGCATTGAAATTATTGCATTAGATTTATCTTTATAACTAACGGCTTTTAATGCATGTTTACAATGTCATTCTTACCTAAAAACAGGTTCTTAAGAACACTTTAAATGTTTAAACATTCTATTCACTGTGCATTTATTATTTCTATTTTTCATTATGGAAAATTTCAATCATTGAAATGTTTTGTTTTTATAGATGATAGTATAGTAATAGTTATTTAAGAAGATAGAGAAAGAAGGAAACATGAAATATAACTTTTTCTTCTTGTAACAAATAAAGAATGTCATATGTGGTGAAACTTTACTTGGATATTAGATTAAAATGTTTGATTACAGTCAACTAATGCAATAATTGCATTCAACAGTAAAATTATCACTTAATAATTAGCCACCTAGAAATCTTTCTTGCTAAACAAAGGGTTCTTAACCATTTTGTTTCCATAGACAACCCCTGACAGAATCAATTCCTGGCTGGATAAAAGCTTACATTAGGAACAGAGATCAGGCATTGCTTATTGATTGATTTATTATATGCAGCTTACATTTATAGATGGATAACTACTACTTGGTGCAACTTTTTTTTTCATAGAATTTTTCCCTTTAAAATTGAGAACTCAACAGATGACGATTTTACACTTAAAGAACAAATTTAATTAAAGAAAAATCATTGCACTTACCTAATTTTTACAGGTTTCAATCCATAAACTTCAATGTAATAACTGACTTCAGAAACTAAACGATCAGTCAAAGTATCAAAATCATCAAATGTTTCTCCCTAATTAAAAAAAAATCCAGTTTCTAGTATTTGAAATGTCACCAATTATGATGATATTTGACTCCTATTTTCAAAGTGGACTAATTTTTTAAAATTAAAAACTAACCTGATTTCGTTCCGACATAAGAAATTCAAAATTTACAGTAGGTAAACCCAATTCTAAATACGTTCTGACTAGTCTCAAATCTGCACTGTTTCCTGGAATAGTAACGAAATAATTAGAAGATTAAGCATTTACAATTAAATTTAATCAACATATATTGGATGTCCAGGCTTAAGACATCCAAAAGTAGATTGGATACTTTAATTTATGAGTAATTTTAGTGAAATTACTCCAACTGAAATTACAAATATTATTATAGTGATTTAATCCAAGCAAAAAATTATTTTTATGTCTATTCTGTTTAGTGGATATTCTGGGGTAAATTAATGTCATTGATTAAATTTAATATTACAGACAAATGATATGAAACTTTTATAATTTGGATTATAAAATGAACAATAACTTATTTATAGAGAAATAACAAATGATTAGTTATGACACTCCTCCCTATCAATAGAGGATTTTCCTAATATTTATTCAGATTTTCTACCAAGATCAAACATAAACACTGTCAACAACTACTTTGAGTTACTTTTCATAGCAGTTGGACGGACACAATATTGCATTTTTTCAGCCTCCTACATCAAAATCTGAATAAAAGAACTTAAAAATAATAAATTAAGAGTTTGGATTCAAAAGTTAGTAAATATTTGACAGTACATTAGTACAAAAGTTAGATGACACTGTCAAATGTTTGAACAAGTCATTCATTTAAAGTGCATTAAAGTCTAATCAAGAGATTAATAAAGAACAACAATATCCAAAGATAAAATGCTTAATATTATGTGTAAATGCATCTGTTTGTGTTGATACAAACTGTAATTGCTATAACACATTGAGGCTAAAAACCACTGCTAAGAGATAAATTAGCTGCTGCTGTGCTAAGACAGTCCAATTACTTTATGCAGGTATTCTTTGATGAAGATTCTGCGTTACATGTTTGCAAACAATTCACATACATAAGAATCCCATAGATTTACAAAAACTGAAAGGCCATATCAAACATGAAAGTGTGATAAGAGATGCAAAATAAAATTAGCAGTCCCTTTTTTTCACCAAATGGACGGTGACAAGATATATCTTCCTTGGCATGTTGGATAACTTTGGGTGTTACACAAATTCTTTCAGGCAGATGGCTCTCTACCACACTTTTACAGAGATGATATTAAGTTTTTGGGGATGTTCAAATGGAAGATGGTCCCCCACCCATTGCCTGGTTTTTCAAATCTTCAAATATAACATTGACTTTTTTTTTTGGAGGGAGGAATTTCATTAAAATCCCAATTTTCAATTTGGATGATTTGAAATGGCGTATCTCTGTAGCAAATGATTTAATAATACCTTAAATGATGCTAAACAATTGGGCAAATTACAATTTGAACAACTGCAGAGTCACTTTGGAGCTCACAATAAGCTCAATACCAAACTTCAGTAAAGAACCATATGAATAAATTTATAATTAACAATGAGTAGTTCTCACAGTAAAAGCCATTTTACTTAGATAACTTTAGTCTGGGTACCTTGTGTATAAAAATATATATAAGAAAGCGGTTAGTTCTCATTAATGCCATTACCAGAATAACCACAGGAGGTTTCATTTAGGCATTAAATAATCACTGCTCCTGTTTTTGAGTGGTAATGTCATTACCATATAAGACGCAAAAACAGGATATTTGGTTATTTAATGCCTAGATGAACTAAAATTTATTTATAATTATTAAATGTTATTGTACTGAATGATTAAATCAAAGGCAAAACTAATAAATTACACTTAAAAGCCACAAGCGATATATAAACATCATATGATGACATTGTACCAGCTAATCAAAAAGATATATTGCTAATTCAAAATGTAGCTCCTCAAATTTTATATCATGTATAATAATTTCGACAATAAAGCTGCTTTTAAGGACATTGAATATATGATTTTAAATATTCAATATACATCTAAAAAAGCTATTTTAACAATTTATTTTAAAATACTGCAAATAATTTTTTTTTTCAAAATTCAGTGTTTTGAAAAATAATGAAAATAACAATTATAATGATAATTATATTTAAATGAATATCGTAATTTTCTGCTTTTTTTCTTCAAAATTTTTACCAAAGTTTAAATCCTGTATATGAGCCGAAATAAAAAAAAATTCCTGTAATGGTTACTATCTATATGTACTCTATTATTACAGTTGTGGTACTTTTCTGTCAGTCGGACGCAAATTTCACCCATATGAGATTTTATGCTAATGCAACAAACCAGCAAAATAAATAATTTCGAAGAAAAAAACTCATTTTCATAATTTAAGTAATACAATTAAAAAAATAATGTGCATCTGGCTAAAGGAAAAATATCGACAGTTTTTGAAGGAAAACTCCCATACTTTGGCTTTAAAAAATTTCTGAAAATTATCGGCCTATACACGGAAATAGACGGTATTTTCTTTAATTAACATGGCAATCATTTTGTTACATTAATTATTTTCTTTACTTACATGGAAATGTCTTCTAGGGATATTAGAAATTTATATGCATAAAATGAATAAAAACTGTCTATAGAAATTTGGTTTCAACTATGAAAAATGAAATAATATATATATATATATTTAAATTATAAAAATAATATATTTAATAGCACAATTTTTTACAAACATAAAAGAAAAACAAATTTTGCTTACCATCTAGGCCATGAACACAGATTACCAGATGCATACCTTCAGGGCTGAAAGCTCTAAGATCACTGTCACATTGAAAATATGGAACATCAGATGCAAGATTTGGGAAATCACTGAAAAAAGTAATTGAACATACAAGTTTCTAGATGGTCTAACGGTGTATAAAGTATATTTTGCACTGTAAGAAAAATATATAATTTCAAGTTCTGCCAAAAAAGAATATTTAGAAATTACAAAAAAAACCTGCTTGCATTGTAGAGATGAAAATTAGATTTATATGTTAAATATTAACAATAATAATTAGATTTCCAATACTATTTAACTTCAAATCAATCTCTCCTCTTAAAAAAAGAAGTTCGTGGTAGAATTTCATTGACATTTTTGGTTTTATTACAGTGAAATGTATAAGAATAATTTTTACAAGGAGGAATTTGATACTGATCATTGTTATTTAAAAAACCTACCATATCTGGATATCAGCATAATTTTTTAAATATTTATTTAATTTAAGGTAATAAGATAAAAAGACATCTTGCATAACAGCATCCGATCTTTGTGAAATTTCTAAGCTTGAAAAACTTCATGAAAAATCGTATTGAAATTTAAAAAGAAAAATAGTATTTCTTTTAATATTAAAACCAAACCTACATTTGTGGATTTTTAGAGGAAAAAAAATTTTTTAGAACAAATTTCTTTAAGGATTTCATTTTAGAATTAGATTTTTCTGCATCTAAAAATAGTGAGAGATGAAAATTTACTGAAAAATATAGGAATAACTTTTCAGGAATGTTAACTATAAAAATAAACAAATGTTATAACATTTACCTGTACCATAACCAAGGATATTGTAATTGCTTTCTGAATTCTTCTTTGGCTTTCACAAAGCTATAAAAATAAAAAAAAAGATAAAAGATTTAAATTAGGAATATAATTTTATTATAATAATTTGATTTTATAAAATATAATAATACTTGTTTGATGCCAAAGAAATGTTAAATCACTTATATTAAAATAACATTCAATGCAAAGTAATATAATGCAATGAGATTCTTCAAATTTATTTTCAACTAAAGAAATATATATTTTTACTGAAATAAAAATTTCATGATACAGTTTATAGAATTTTAAACACTGAAATAGTGACATTGGAAAATGATCCAGATAAAACTGTTATTTACTACTCTGCCTAAAAAGTAAAACCGATTTCCAATTTAAATTTCCCGGGCATATAGAATTTCAATTTTTTAGGTTGTTGGCACTGTCCTTGACATCTGTGGGAAATTTTACGTCAAAATATTCAGTAGTGTTTGTTACGCTTGGCTTTGTGAGACGTTAAAAGTGATTTCGGCGATTGGGCAAAGAACTTGCATTAAATTTTGTTTGCGGAATGAATATTCATCTGCGGAAACGTATAGAAGGTTTCAGAAGGGATTCGGTGAGCAAACTATATCGGAAAGAAATGTTTACAAGTGGTATAAACAGTTCAAAGAAGGCAGAGAACGCGTTGAAGACGAAGTTCACGTCAAAAATTAAAGATTTGGTGCTTGCAAACCGTCGATTTACAATTAGAGACTATGCTGCTGATGTTGGAATTTCAAAAGGATCTGTCAATTCCATTTTAAAAGATGTTTTGGGCCTCAAACGCGTCAAATCTCGATTGGTACCGAAAGCACTGAAATTTTTGGAAATGCATCATTGCGTTGAAGTGTGTGAAACAATACTTTCTGACTATCAGGACAAGTTGAAATGCATCATAATAGGAGATGAGACTTGGATTTATGCTTACAACCCGGAAACAACCGATCAATTGAGCGAATATCGTGACAAAGGTTAAGCAAGACCAAAGAGACACGCCAAAATCGCTAAAAAATCAAGGTCATGTTGACTATTTTCTTCGATTACCGTGGTGTGGTGTATTATGAATTTCTTTCTCCGGGCCAAACTGTTAACAAGGAATACTATTTGAGTGTTATGCATCGTTTGCGTGAAGCTATTCGCAAAAAGAGGCCACTCTTGGTTTTTGCATGACGATAATGCGCCAGCTCACACTGCATTGATTCTTCGTGACTTTTCGCCAAAAATGAGACCCATATCGTTCCACAACCTCCGTATTCACCTGATTCAGCACCGTGTGACTTCGGGCTATTCCCTAAACTCAAAAGACCTCTCCGAGGACACCGTTTTGAGTCGATTGAACAACCGATCTGCGTGAATCGGCGCGCGCTTTGAAGGCCAATGACTTTTTAGCATACATTGATAATTGGAAAAAAAGTTGGCATAAGTGCATTGTGTCCGGAGGGGATTACTTTGAAGGCGATGAAATAAATTTGGAAGAATAAATAAAGACTTTGAAAAAAATAAAAATTTGGTCTTACTTTTTGGGCACAGTAGTAATCAATTTTTTTAAAGTATTATTTTAAAATAAATGAATATATTGGAATATGTTAAAGCAACTAAAGGAATTTACAGCATAAATTAGAAGTTATAACTACCTTATCATTTCAGTTCCAATAACAGATGCTCTGCGAATACTAGGAGTTTCTTCACTAGTAGAATTTTCGGTATTAAGACTATAACTCCTTACTCTTTCATTACAACTTACAGAAGCAACATTCACATTGTCATTTGATGGTAGATATTGCTCATTGGTTTCTGACAAATCACTTAACATCTCAAGTATAGTACATTTGGTATCAAAAAATGCAATAGTGTTTTCTAATGTTTTAGCATTTATTTCTTCAGCTGATTCAATATTATCTTCCTTTAAATCAACTTCTTTAGAGCTTTTGTAAGTTCCCTTAACAGTGGTAGCTTTTTCAGGGGAGCATTTGCCATTATTTTGATTCAAATGTGTTTCAACAACGTCATCTCCAAATTGAGCTGGAGGCTTAGGAAAGAAAAGAGTACCTTGACAAATAATACTACTCAAGCAACTATCATTAGACCACGAGGAATTTGTTTTGGAAGTTATTTCAATAGGATTTTTCTTTTTTAACTTCGACCCTTTTTCAACTTTGGATGAATAAGTACTCTGACTATTATTTGAAGGAGGATCTTTAAATTGTACCGGAGGTGATGGAGGACACATATCACAAACATTGGAACTAGATTTTGTTTCATTTCCTGAAATGATTAATTCAGACGAATTGATTGGCAATGGAGGTGGAAGTTCATATTTGCAACCCTTTTTCTTTTCCATATTATTAAAAAGGCCCTCTGATTTTAAAGGTTGATTTGAAACCACAGATTCAGCATGTTTACTAGATTGAACTTTGATATTTGATGTAGAAATAGCATCAGAAATCTCTTTTGAAATAGGAACATTTAAAGAGTTTTTAGGATCAATTGCATTTTCACGAACTTTTTCATTTTTATTTTTCATAGCAATATACTTATTTGCTTCTGTATCA
The DNA here is from genome assembly GCA_021605075.1 of Caerostris darwini. Lineage (NCBI taxonomy): Eukaryota > Metazoa > Arthropoda > Arachnida > Araneae > Araneidae > Caerostris > Caerostris darwini. Next base: position 289,356 of record BPLQ01013769.1, read on the forward strand.
GGGTACACAAATTTATTGTTTATAGCAAAATGATTTGGTGATGATATTTTATTGTAACTACTTCTATCTGGCACTAAATAAGATGGACTAGATTTTTTATCTAAATGTTCATTTGATAGCTCTGAAGATTTGTGATCCGAGTTTCCATTCAAAAGTTGTACTTTTTGTAACATTGGTGGTAGAGGTGGGGGAGGGACATAACCAGAAGATAAATCTGGCATTGATTCACTATTTGGAATTGTAGAATTCCCTTCAGAATACAGAGTGCTCATAACAGAGAGTGTACTTTGTGAATGGCGTATACCTTTTTCTAAAGCAAATGGTATTCTTGTTGATTTTGCTATACCACAAGCTACTGTATGACATGAATCTAATTTCTTTATGCCTAACAAAACAACAGTATTTGGATTTTGACCAAACTGGGGTTTTTTCAACTGACGGAGGAAATTAACAGTTCTTGACCTGAGTTTCATTTTTGAACGCACAGCAATTTTTTGATTTATTCTAGAGAAAGGACCAGAATGTACAGCATATTCTTCATAATCATGTTCAATATCACCTTTAAAATTATGGAAGAATTTGTCTTTTAAGGAATGCTTTTTAGTTGTCACACCACTTGATTTCACAGATGCTGCAGAAGAAATTGACTCAGGACAACAAGAATATGCAGATGGACTAGTTGGAGTGGCAGATATATCAGGAGATCTATATTTTTGTCCAAGGGAACCCTGTGAAGTTCGTCTACTTCCATCTACATTATCTTCAGTACCATCTTCCACAAGAAAATTTACATCAGTTAAACTTACAGTAGAATCAGATTCTGTAATTAAAATAATTTAATAAATACAAAAATTATGTTTCATTTTGCAAATTAGTCTAAAAATGCAGATTAACAAAAAAGATGCTTCTTATTCAAATATAATTAAGTGTACTACTAAATTACCCATCAAACATTTTTAAAGCAAAGCAGAATATTATTGTAATAGAAAGTAAAATGGTGCTTATAATACACTCATGTCCATAAATTAAGGATAATGAAGTTCAGGCAAAGAAAGAGACAGAAGCAAAACAAATTTGACTTATTTGTAAAGTCTATTTATTAAACAAAAGGTAAAGAGCAAAAAAGATACTATATGTTTGACATAATTAATAAAAATTGCGATTTTTACTCCCTGGAGCAAATTTCAAAAAAGAACCTATTTACAAAAAACAGTATAACATAGTTAGTATGATGGTTAATATGGAGTATGTCTGCTGGACGATGCACTGCAGGCCTTAACAACGCCTAGGCATGCTGAGTATCAAATTATCAATCTGATCTTGGGGAATATTACACCACTCATCAAGCAATGCCCTCCGAGGTTCCGGTTGACAGGTGGGAAGGGATTGACGGGCTGCTATTCGTCGGCCAAGCATATCCCACACATGCTCTATTGGATTCAAGTCCGGTGAGTATGCTGGCCAATCCATACGGGTGATATCACCCAATTGAAGGCATTCGTCTACTATGTTTGCACGGTGAGGACGGGCGTTGTCATCCATAAACAGAAATTCAGCACCCATGGCGCCCCGAAACAAACGTACATGTTGTTCCAGAATGACATCCCGATAGATGTGGCCTGTGTCATCGTTACACTCTGAACATGCAGGTCAGTTCTGGAACCACGAATAATTCCTCCCCAAACGAGCCGTCCCGCACCACCGTAACGGTGTCGTTCAATGGTGTTCTCTTGGTGGTAACGGGTACCTGGCGCTCTCCATATGAAAGTCCGGCGAGAATCAGACTGCAAACTAAACCTGGACTCGTCGGAAAACATCACACCAGACCACTGTTGCGGTGTCCACAATGCATGCTCTCTACTTCAGGTTAATAGCAGGCGACGGTGAGTTGCGGTAAGTGGAACACATCTGACAGGCCTACGAGCATATAGACCAATGTGCCCTAAGCGTCTGTACACGGTCTGCCTTGAAACTGTCGTACCGGTAGCTGAAGAGAGCTGACGAGACAGGTCTGATGCTGTGCTCCGTCTGTTTCTTTTGGCAGTAACTGCTAAATACCGCACCTCATTCGGCGTTGTAACTCGGGGGCGACCTGTGCTGTAACATCTACTCACATTACCATCATCTTGGAATCGTTGCCAAAGACTGGAGATGACACTCTGGGCGATTCCAAGTTCCTCGGATACTTTCAACTGGATACGTCCACATTCCAGTCGTCCGATAATTCTACCACGTAAAAAATCATCCAAATGCTTTCTTTGTGCCATAACTATGCGGTTATTGCATTGAAAGGCTTTTAAAGCGCTTGTGAACAATTTTACTTTATTGCCACCATTCCTTATATACGCCTCTCTTACACTCTCGTCATTGTGACGTACTATCCGCGCCATCTGGTGGTTTCCTGTAATTTGCATATTCTTCTTCAAGATGTGTGTGATATTTCTACAGGTGAAATTTTTATTTTAGAGTGAGTTCAATTTCTGTGTGATTCTGAATTATCCTTACTTTATGAACATGAGTGTAGTATTATAGAAAAAGTAAGTACTGTAATATTAATTGAAAACAAATGAAATTCTAAAATTCAACTCTTAAGTTTTAAAGCTATTTTAGAATTGCTTCATTTTTCTCAAAAAAATGTAATTTTATTAATTAAATGACAATTGTGTGACATGATTTGTCATAAATTTGGTAATAGCCTAATATTTGCAAATATATAAATTTATGAGTTCTGATAATCATTATAATAAAAGATATTTTTACTGTGAATTGTTGATAACAGATTACTTTTCAATATCTTCCTTCATTTGGAACTATTTATTATAATTTAAAAAAATAAACATCAGAATTTTAATTTAAAATGTATAAATAAAAAGACAACAAACAGATTTGGCATTCCCAATTCACTTTTTTGTATTTTAAATGAAACAAATTGCATTTCAAATTCACCAATTTAAACATTATAGTTATATTCATCTATGAGTAAGTGTAGATACTTACTTTTGTGAAAACAAATGCATGTACACATCTGAATAAGAATGTCTACATGCATAAGAATAATAAGAATGACTAGCCATAGACTGATATGGGTACAGATATGTTTAAAAATGTATGAATGTATACATAAACTAATCTGTATCTATTTCATAAGCAAGGTTATGTGTGTACACCCAACTACAAATGTAGATTAATTGTTTAAATATATGCCTTTATATCTGCATAAATGCATGAACACACATTTATGAAAAGAGGCATGCATATAGAGATAAATGCATTACACATGCAGGTCCACATGTACACTAGTATAAGTATGTAAATTTGTATACACATGCATATTTATATATGAAATGATGTAAATAAGAACATGCTTATTTGTGTATGTATGCATTATTCATGTAAGTGTAAACTCCAATATATCCCTTCCGAATAACTTTTATTCTCCTATTATGTTGCTCCGTTTGACTTGGCAATCTCCCACACAATCAGGGGTTGAATTACATGCAACAATCCCATATACATTATCTTTTATATTAAAATACATGAGTATTTATATAATTATTAATTCAGACATACATAAATATACATTCGTCCATGAAAATGTGCATATATAAATGACCATACATACATGAACACATGTGCCTATTTTTTTAAATTTACATACCTGAATTCTTATAATTCATTCACATATATCTAAGATATGCATATATATACATGCATGCACACATATATACATGCATTCAAGGAAATGTGCATAATAGACAAGTACTATACACACATACATTAAATATGTACAAGCATACACTTACATACACATGTATATGCATATATGTAATCCTAAACATACTTGCTTTACGCTTAAATATTGTATAAATATACACAAACATACATATAGGGATAATTGCGCATATATATATACATCTTTTCATATATGTATGATTACATATGTTTGTGCATTTGTACAGACATAAATCCTTCAACATTTCTATTCATGTTGATATAGCAAATTTACACTAGTAGCTAGGTATATATATATAAAATATTTCTCAATGAAGTAAATACATATTAATACAAGTAAAAAAACCCCTCAAGCATATTTAAACATACATTTTTAACTAGACATGACTATTCCTGTTGAAATACAAATTCCTAAAACATATTTATCTAAATCTTTATAAGTACATATGTACACATAATCACAAATAAATATATCCTAATTTTCAGAGATAAATTTGAAATGCAAAATGTTTAATTTGATTTGGAAGAAACATAATAATAAATGAAATACATTATATCTAGTTTGAATGGTAAAATTCCTTGTATAACTTTAATTAAATGCTTAAAGATTATTCAAAAAACATTTGGCACTAAAATGTAAATATTGAACTTGAAATAACTTAATTGAAATAATTCTGAATACATAAGAGTGATATGGAAAAAAAAAAACTTATAAGTTTTGTTAGATTTAACAACTATGGTATTAGAGTGCAGCTTCCATTAAAAAGTAATGGCACTGAATAAAACGATGATCAAATGCTACAATACAAAAAAAGTCTAGAGATAGTTATTATTAAAATATATTTTGCATTTGTCAATAAAAAATTAAACATTTATCTTTTTGCTGTAGCGAATTTACTAAAAAGTTTCCAAGTTTATATTTCATTTTTAAGATATTTTAATAAAAACATTTTTTATTCCTTTTCCCTAGTCTACTTTACAGAACAGAACTTCATTTTGAATAGAAAACAACATAGTTTTCTAAACAATTCTATATCCTGGTTTGTTAAATACAATTTAAAAAAAAAAAAAAAATCTTGGAGGGGGGGAAGGGGAGGGGCAAGCAATATTAGGATGTACAATACATATTGAAATATTTTTATAAGAAAATATTATAAAAATAATTCCTAATAACTCTCTTTGTGGAGAACAGGTTACAATAAGCTCTAACCCACAAGCTTTTATAGTGCTCAAAGCTTTGTGCAAAAGATAACTTACTGAGAAATCTCTCTATTTGTTACGCCGCATCTTGATTCTACTTTACAGAATAACAATTCCTAAAAGGATATGTGAAATATTTAATAACAAACAAGCCTTGAAAAAGGTGATCAAATGGTATAATACAAGTGATGGTAAGAATAAGTGAAGTACATAGCATAAACTGTATAATTCTGATTGTAAAACATGGAAAAATAAGCAGAATGATCTGGGCTGCAAGTGACTAATGATGTCTGAAAAATCTTTCTTTGTGAAGGTCAAATGAAATCCTGTCACAGATAATAGGAATTCATTAAAAAATCAAGAATTTTATCGTTGGGTTATAGTCACTGTGTACAGTTTCCGGACAATTTTCATAAAAATCAATTTTATAAAAACATTTAAATTAAAAATGCTTTTTGCAAAAAACTGATAGCACTATATGTTGAGAAAAATTATTTTTTTAATAGAAAGAAATAAACTTAATTGTGGGTGATGGAAGTGATAACTTTTACAAAAGTAGAAAAGAGTGCATGCTACATAAATAAGTGCTAGTGCATGAAAATAGTCTAGAATGAAATTACCTATAAGAATTAAAAACATTTTACAATGGGATTAATTAATTATTGTGAAACTGATCAAAAATTTCCTCTTTCTAGAAAATTTAAAGATTACAAAGTGTCATGAAAATTTAGTGGCTTTTATTTTCATAGTTTCAATTGTGTGAAATTTATAAGACTTTTTTTTTTCTATAAATGTGGGTTAAAAAACACCCTTATAATATGATAAACGTTGTTAGTTTTTAGCTAAGAATAAAAAAGAAAAATTTGCTTTGTATATTAGATCAAATAACAGGTGCCAATCATTTGTGAATTAAACAGTATGACAAATTTGACAGAAACTGCAAAAAATGATAGATCTCAGTTTTTCAGACAACACTTTTGTCTATGAATTACATGCTGCTGAAAATATTGACAAATTACAGAATGTCAATATATTTGTAAAATCATTGGGATTTCAAACTTGTAAATAAATTAATTACATACCATGAAAACCAGTAAATGCCAGCACTTTAATGGCAAGTCATATCACGATTTGATGAAGTAGATTTAGAATGGCATCAATGACAGTTTAGATTGATCACCATAGTTTATAAATTTTAACATAAAATATCTACGTAACTTTTAGAAGCTTAAACTACTTCAACATTCAATGATTTGTAAGTATTCTTTTAAAAACAATTTTCAAGAAGTATGAAATGGAGTGCCTAATAATTTTTACCTTAAAAATTATTAGGTACTCCTTAAGTAGTAGTCAGTATTTTTCAAAACACCTAGTCAAGTCAATTTGTCTTGTAAAAGAAAATTTTTTACCACAAACAACTTCATATTTTTTAAATGATATTCTCATTAATTTTTTATATTATTTACTAGATATAGATATTTACATTATTTACTAGATATATCTTCAGTTCACACATTAGAACTTAATCAATGGTATTTTTAAAATATGCGTTTTTTTAAAAAAAGTGATTTTATTATTTATTGCAAACAAAGTTTTAAGACACCTTTGAAAATAATACACACAATGAGAGAACAGATTTTATCTAAGTTTAGTTATTATTTACATTATATATGTGAATATAATAAAAACAGAGATAATATACTCCAGATCTGTAAAAAATATGCATGATAAATCTTAAATGTTGATAAGTTGAATATAATCCATACTAAAAATGTTATATATGTAGTTCATACATAAAATGAGATTAACTAATTGTAGACTTAATTCAGGGATTTTCTATAATAAAAAGTTTTAAAAGGTTCCTTTAAAAATATGGTTTTTGAGAAATATGTAAATAAAATAGATGATATGAAAAGCACATACGTGAGCTTTGACTGTTTCCTGAACCTCTCCGAGCTGTTTCCTGATAATGTTCTTCATAAATAATAGGCAGTGTATTAAGATCACCATCAAATTCAACACATTCAACTTCCAAAGGAGGTAGTAAATTCAAATAAGTTGATTTCCTCAAATATTCTGAGACTTCTTGATAAACTTCCACACTATTTATAAAATGATAAAAAAAAAATAAAAAAAATCCAGTGTTGAACACACATAATATATAAATAAATGAACTGTAAAAAAAAAAAAAAATTATACTTAAATATGAGTAACTTTTATAATCATATTTTATTGAACAATAAATGTTAAAAATAATATTGCAAGGAAGCTGATGATATGCTATACATTCTGTATGAGGCTTGCAACATGCACTGCACTTATAAATTTATATTATAGAAATTTGAGTTATATGAATATAATAGGTTATTGTTTTTCCAATATATAAATTAGAGACTTGTTCCGATTTTTATATTGAATATATAATAATTGTAGAAGTCTATTATTATGAATTGTTAATTAAAATGCATTTCAGTCTTTCTTATTTTATATATGCGATATTTAATAAAAATGAAAAACTTAAGATATTTGAAATTTATAAAATGCTCATGCCCTATACAATGCAAATATTAATATTTCAGTTCACAAGTTTTAAAATAGATATTTATAATTGTTCAAAACATAAATGCAGCAAATATGAAAGTATTTCCAGCTTAAATTTAAACCTTCCTACTTTCAACAATAACCGCTTTTAGACAGCAGTTTTTTAGAATACATTTTTACTGAAACTTACAAAGAAAAAGACTACAGATTGGACACAGCAGATTACAACCCACACTGTAAAATCCAAATAGCTTTTCTTTTGTGAATAATCTATAAATTAAAAGGCAAGTATTTTCAGTGTGTACTTGCAAAAAATTGCTATTAAATATTACCTGCTATCACAAGGAGCTAACGCAGAATCTCTGGTTCTTTCTATTAAAAAGAAAGCTTCTGAAAAACGTTTCACTCGTTGAAAGTGTCTCTGACGAGATAAATGCTGACGTATTTTTTCTCTTCCAAGAACTATTTCCAGGAATTTTTGCCAAAGGATTATAATAGCACCACAAATTTGAGCAATATCACTATTAGCTTTCATTAAAAATTCATCTTCTGAATCCATGCCCTGAAAATAAAAATAATATTGATAAATGAAAATAACTTAAAATCTGAGAAAGGAAGTTTTCCAGAAATTTGATATCTCATATAATTTCCTAATATTTACCTCATAAGGACCAAACAATTGTTCTTTTGATGGAACAAGACCACTTTTCACATGTTTATGACATTCCTATAAAAATAAAGGATTATTATTTTAACAAATATTATAAAATATAAATAGTTTCAGGAAATAATCTATTTCAGTCATTAAAAACATATTAGTAAAATTATGTATCTAAAATGAAAATATACATATAAGTAAGAATATATGGATGCTAGATCATAAATTCTAGGCCAAGTGAAATACTTAGATCTGCAATGTATGCTCATCTTATCTTGTAACAGCATAAGATATTTTGAAAGAAATAATTTTAAAAAAAAGTTGTTTTTTTTTAAAATAAATAAATAAATTCTGATACATATTCTATAACAAGTTTCAAAATAAAGATATTTCAAATACATTTTTTTAACGAATTAAAATCAGATTAATACACTTAAACAATGATTTGAGAAGATTTTAAGTTTGTTTTTATTTTTAAAAATTCACCAAATAAATAAATCTATAAATATTCATCAGAGAATGGCTTTGAAAGACAGAAGATTGCATAGAATTGCTGAAAATAAATTCTGCATCCAAAATCAAATAAGTAGACACTTTTAATTAGGCACAAGATACATTGACAGATTGAATGTGATGACATGAAAATAGATAATTTTTTTTCAGAAGTTGTTAATAATAAAATATATTCAAAAGTATTAAATTTAATTTTATAGTTAACTAACAAGTTTTAAATTATGCACATTACTTTAAAACATGATTGAGTACTTTATTTAAGTAACAATGAAGAAATCCCCGGCATAAATTTGCAATATGACAAACAAATATTATGGAATGGTTAAGTAAATTTTTCATTTAGAAATTTCTTTTAATTATTATAATGAACACTGAAACTTCCACTCACACTCTGACGATTTTTTTATCAGTAAAGTTTCATCTTTCGAACATAGATAATTGTTTTTCTAAGATTAAACAATTTTAAAAGCATTAATTTCTAATCAACAGTTCATATTCATATTTACAATATAATCTATTATTATTTTGTACTTACAAAAACTTATCTATATAAAAAAATGAAAAATATGACTTATTTCAATACATTTTTTACGGCTTTTTTCTGCATAAATACCTTAGAGTTATCTGTTAACTCAGTAGATAGCTCTAAAGTATTTAATAAGATGAATTAATTTTTAATTTAAACTTTTTTTTTTAAATTTTTAAGCAAGATTATATTAATCATATTATATTATAAGATTATATTGATTATATGAAATATTTATGGATGATTTGTATTTTACAATCAGAAATTTAACAAAAATAAAGAAAAAAGGAAGGATTTAAATTTCCTTAAAATAGTCTTATCTAATAAACCTAATAATTATCTAATGAAAACATTTTGGTAATATTATGATTTGGATGATTATATTACATCATGAACTTAGAAATAACAATGATGATAAGATGCACAGTAAAATAAGCAATATTTTACACAAAACATGTAAGTAACAGGATGACTCAGAAATATTTTTGTACTTTAAAGACTCTTGGAAATAATTACAAATACAAAAGTGAAATAAATTATACGTTTATTGGATAATCAGTACAATTTCCTACAGTGTTTTGACAAATTGTTGAAATAAATGTTGACAAATTCACTTTATATCAACATTTTTTTTTTATATAAATTCATTTTATATCAACAAATTTTTGTTGATATAAAAGTGAATTTATATTCAGTTTACACAGTAGACACATTTCAGTCTTTATTTGGCTGTAAAATCAATTTTATTTTAACAAGATTAATCCTTTAGTATAACAAGTATGTGTTACATTCATATAAGGGTGGCTTGGATACATGGTAAAGTACTTTCAACTACACTTCTTTAGAAAAAAATTCAGGGAATTCTATGTTTAAGTTGCTCAAGAATTATTAATCAAGTATAAAAATTCAAGAATTTAAATCTTCTCTTAAACACTTACAAAACGATCAAAATGAAATTAATATAATCAAATCGCATTATGTTAGGCAATAAAGCAGATAACAAATGAATAAAGCAATCATAAGAATACAAAATTATCACAAAATATCATTATAAACAATCAGGAAAATGATAAAATAAAATAAAAATTAATTCAGCAATAAACGATCATAAGCACAGGGCATAGATAAAAACCAAAATCATATGCAATAGATTTAAAGACCTGTAGAATTTTGTTTGTGAATGACAGAATGGCTGCAGTGATAACACTGAACAGAATAATTGTCTGCCTGTCATCAATATAAATTTGAATTTTCAAAAGAATCATTGTTCTTTTTGCAATGTCAACAAATATTACAGACAATCACATAATCAAATTGGAACTTTGATTAAAAAATTTTCATTATTGTATATTTTAGTATTCTCTTATACGGAACAGAAAAAAAAATTAATGTCTTAGTAACTTGTAGTATATTAACTTAATTTCTACTATTTAACTATTATTTCAACTATTAATTTCAACTTAAAATTAATTTAATTTTAACTTATTTCTACTATTTAACATTAGCTTAATTTCTACGGAATATTATAAGTTCCACTGCATTACATAAAAAAAACCATTTAGAATTAAATCATACCTTTGCAAAATCACTGAGATTTTCCAAGTAAGAAGTATTTTCGACTGAATCTAAAAAAAAAAAAAAAAATTAACATTCTAAGAAAAGGTGACAGGATTTATATAATTACGTTTTTTCACTGACAATTATTTTTAGTTACATATGAATTTTGAATAATTACTACTAAAAGGAAAATTAAATGAAGACAAAAATATTTTGCTTTTAGATTTACATTAGTTTATATTTTTTTACTGTATTTCAATGCAAATATTTGCTTGCTTTTAAACAAAGAATGAGATTTAAATAGATAAGAACATCGTCATATTTTCCTAGTAAAGTGTATTTTGTTCCTCTTTGTAATGTGAATGCAATAAAAAATATGACAAAAAAATCTTTCAGACAAATGCCATTTTAAATTAAGTTGGCCAATAAGCTGTTTATTATTTTATAAATTCAAGAGGAATTGAAAAATTAAGAAATAAAACAAAAGAAAATCCAATATTTCTTTTGAGTTCTATTTGTTTAATACAACAGATGGCAAGTATTATACTTAATAAATCGTCAAAACTTATAAAATAACAAAGAAAACCAAAAACTTATCTAACAATTTTATTAAATAAGCATAATTCTATAATGAGAAGAAATATATTTGAGAACTCATTTAAAATCAAAATCTTTTCTACTTCAGTAAAAAAATATACTTGGTGCCATAAAAATTAAAACACGACGGAGTTGTACTACTACAAAATTTGGATATATGAAGATCTGTATCCCAAACATATGCAAATGATTAAAATTGCAGCATGATTGCACACTATATAAGGCCAATAGACGGCCGTGGTGTGTGTCTTCCCTAATCTATAAATGATTGTCATGCTGTACTTTTGCCCAGTTTATTTGCTGCAATGAAGTATTCACCATCTGAAAAGTCTATAGGCCGCTGTCAGAGCCCGTCAAAATGTCAGCCACCTAGGCGTTCTGACAATAGCGTAAGGAAGTGATGACCATTGTGGAAAAGTTAAAAAGTAAACAGCAGCTTGGCTCGAGACGTCCTCAGACAACCAGTAACTGGGAGGGCCGCTTCATTATCAGAGAAGTGCATGCAGCCCAATGTATCGTTTTACAATATCTTCATGTCATGCAATTTGTATAGGTCTCAGTGTTTGTTTGCACCATCACAAGGTGCCTGGTTGATAATCATTCACTATCATAGCACCATAATACATAAGATGACCCTCATATACGGTGATGTCCACTGTCACCTTTGTTTATAGTGGTGAGACACTCGTGAGATTAGACTGTGAAGGAGTCATCTTCACTGATAAATAATGATTCAATTCAGATTATGGTCTAACTATGTGAAAAAGGTCTGTGGTGAATGTTTCAATGTTTCCTGCTGTTTGGTTTGGCACCAGCATTTGATGTAATTATGGACATAGTGAATCAATAAGTATTATTATACAATAGTGACACAATCACAACAGTTGTTGTGATTGTGTCACTATTGTAGATAGGTATATAATAGTACTTAATCTTTCTTTAATGAAGTGCAACTAGAACCTAGCTGTATGCGTATAACATCCTTCAGCAAATATATAGAATCTTATGGCAAGATTCTTAGGAAGTTTATTCTAATAGGATAATGCTAGGCTACACATACCAAGTGTACCACAGAATAGCCTCTATAATATCTTCTTGGCCTACCTCATTCCACAATTTGGTACCATATGAAAATTTGTGGGGCGACCTTAGTCAAAATTGAGCAATGTTGATGATTGATCAAACTAGAAGCTTGCTTACCGCCATTGTAGAATAACTTTGGGGAATGAAAATTCAGGATACTTTTGGTATAAGGAATTTTAAGTTAAATAAGGATTTTATAAAATAAGCAAATTATAAGGAATAAAATAAAAAGTAAATTGCTTTGTGACTTAATAATAAAAATATTATTTCTCTGTCTGAAGACTATTTAAAATAGTGAAATTTTCTCAAATTAAAATTTGTGATAAATAATTAAAATACAACTTTTGATTATGTAAATAAATTCCTTTGTAAAGTAATCTTTAAGCAATATTGATTTTTTGTTTTTTGTTTAACATTTCTCGTTAAATATAAAATCACCCCCTCATCAACGAATACCAATCGATCCGAAACAAAACTACCACTAATGAAAGAGCAAATTTCGGGAAGGTGTTTGTTTCGGTTTCGAGGCGAAAAAATTATATTTTATATTAATATCGTTTAATACTTTCTATATAATGATTTTTATAAATATATTTCATAATTAATGTTAATTGAACTTTGTTTTATTTTAAAAGAAAAAAACTTTAAAAACAACTTTAAACAATATTATAAAATCTAATGATAGATAAATACAAATTTAATAAATTACATATTATGAATTAATTGATTGTATAAAACGTGTAAAGAAATTATTAAGCATAAAATGCTATATTACCTAATTTTAATTGCTGCCAAGGTGGTAACAATGCTGTATATTCCAATAATTTTCTACATAAACAGTTGTGAGCTGAAAGCAAGATACTGCAGAGCTCCCAATGAACTAAATGAGCTCTATATAAACGAGTAGCAGATGGAACAGAACGCCCCATCTATAAAAAATATTTCGTTAAAAGCATTCTTTTTTTTAACAAAGCTAATTGATAATTAATTATAGTTAGAGCACAAAAGAAAGTAATGCCTATAATGTTCTTAAAAAAATTAATAGTAGCAAAGAAGAATCTTTAAAAAGAGAGCTTAAATTTAAAAAGGATATTTTGTTTTACTAAATATATTTGTAATTACTATTTATTAACCATTGACTTTTTAATTTCAAAACATTAACGAACAAGGTCAGGTATTTTCACAGCATTTCAAAATATTACATAAATACCTCTCATTACAGCACACAGTGCAGATCAGGATTTAAAAAAAAGTAAGATTCTAAAATTTGTGTGTACAATCAATTACATTTTAAAAACTCATGATATATATCTTTATTTTCATTTAGTTAGAAGATATTTTACATTATTATCATTAAAGTAAACAAAATTAAGAGATTAAATGAAATTGATTGTTTTCATTTTACATTTGAAGAATGATTAAACCTTGCATAAAATAAAGGAATTAATGTAAATAAAGTGGAATTCAATGTAAAAACATTCAAAGAAATTAATTTTCAGCTACAATAAGTTTTAAGGGATGAATGAAAAATTTCAAATACTACTTAGTAATAATGCATATCAAAAATAAGAATATTGCAAAAGAGGACAAAATTAAAAATACTTTAATATATATCATACAACACAAACAAAAGAAAATTAAATTTGCAATATTCCTTCATAGATTTTACTCAACAAACATGCTCATGTAAAATGTTAAATAAAATTGTAGATACTCTACAAAATTATCATTAATTTCTAAAAGAATTTCCATAACAGGATATAATGGTATAATATTTTGTGGTAGTGTTGTATAATATGGAATTATCTTTTAATCCTGACTTGTCAAAGTTTTTTGGAATGCCATGTCACAAGAAATTTTTCTCAATATCTGAAAACGTCTTAAAGCATTACATTATAGGAATTAGTAATACATGATGATCAACAGTGTTTATATACTATTTATCTGTAATACAAAGCCACTAAGTTCCATAGATTTTAATTAAATTTTTTAGTTACCAATTTTACTCTAAGGAAAATTATTAACCAAAATTGATTTCATTGATAAAATACATTTTTGAATGATAATTATATATTCAACAGACATTGTTTTAGAGAAATTATTAATTCAGCAACAAATCTGAAAAAGTGCATTATTAGCTTAAAACATCTTTCTTGGATTTTTTTAATATATTTTTATAGGGTATACATATATGGGGCATTGACATCTAAAGAAAGTATTAAAAACTTCACACACACCTCCTACATATAGTGAAATGCTGCTTACATAATTTTTAACAATTGGGAATAAAAATTCTATTGCTAGATATCGAATTATCCCACCCTTATAACACACTGTTCACTCAAAAAATCTGTCATTATTTAGGTGATTTGCTATTTGTAAATAAAGTTTTTTTAATTATAATGTTAATTTCAGAATTTTAAATAAATTCCAATTTATTGGTTGCAGTCATAACAAAATGTGTAAAATGGTTTTACAGGCATGAATTGCAGAATCAAATTTTCTTTTATAAAGACTACATATCCAGGCAAAAGAAAACTTTTGATTTGAAACCATACTATTGCATTGGTGCATAATTATCAGGTGTTTCTTTGACGTGCTATATTTTAATAAAAATTTACAATATTTTATAAATTTACAAATGAAAGTATCCTTCTACTTTTAGGTTATAAAATTGCGTGTTCGATAATCATACTCATATTCGTCATATTATGCTGTACCACTTTGAGAAAGGATGGTATGCAGTGCAGTCATTCCGTGATCTCAACTTTTCAAGGAGGGCACAATCAGCAGAGAATGTTTCAAATTTGGCGGCACGAGCTTGGAAGATAAGGCAGGAAGAGGTCGATCATTGGATTTCGACGACGAGGCACTTTTGGCAGCCGTGGAAAGGGACGAAAGCTTGACAACTTGAATGCTGGCCATTTAACCATCGTTCGGCATCTCAAAAAGTTTGAAAAGGTATGGAAATTGGCTGGATGGATCCCCCACGAACTAAGCCACTACAATAAAGCCGAATGCGTTCGAATTTTCACCGATTTGCTTCAACGAAATGAGCGGAGTCCGTTTCTGAAGGATCTTGTCACTGGGGTTGAATCGTGGTTTCTCTTCAAAACCCTCAAAAGAAAGAACGTCTGCGTTTCGCCAGGAGTCTCACCAAATGGAATAACGAAGGACGTGCACTTAAGAAGGCAATTTGGTGTGCTTGAATCATTCATTGGGAAATCATCTTAAACGGGATTTGTTACTGGTGGAACCCAACCCAAAAAAGAGTATGATGCATTTGAGTATGCATTTTTATAATCTAAAACCAGAAGGATATTTTCATTCGTAATTTTATAAAATATTGTAAATTTTTATTAAAATATAGCACGTCAAAGAAACGTCTGATAATTATGCGCCAACCTAATACAAAGAAGTCAAGGAACTCACCTGCAGGCTAAAAGGAGTAAGTTCAACCCCTATCATGAATTTGTTTGAATGACAAATTTTTTTCATGTTTTTATATTACTGTTACAATAAATAATTTAAAGGTATGATGTCGATTCAAGATTATATGCCAATTTTGTACAATTTAAAAAAAATTTACTATGTTTTAATTCTTTCCTTTGTTATTTATTATTTTAATGAAAAATTCACTTGTATAAACATATAACCATACAGATTCACATTTGTCTATTATAACTGAATTGTGAGGACTACTTTTTTAGTGATAACTAATGTTAAGGAATAATTTTGAAAAATAAGGCATAATATCACAGAATACAGTTGGAACCCTTCGATTAAATTATAATGGGAACTCCATGTGAAAAAGAGGCAAACCTTTTAAAGTTGAACAACATTTGTTATCTTTTATAAGTCCCTCCCTTAATAAAGAAAATACTTTTTAAAGTAATTTTTTTTAACAATAGATGTAAAAGTAATGTTTTAATTAAGAAACAGATTATGTAATCGTATTTTCTATACAATTATTTACGATTTGCTCTGTGATTCAACTAAAATTTCTTAGTGACAATATTTAATTTCCCAAGTAATAAATAATGTCTTAAGTTTAATAAATTCTACAAAGTATAATTCTTAAGAGGCAAAATCATAGAATTTAAGCCCAAGCCTTAACAGCTATTCTCTTTTATATAAGCTCTGGAAATCTAGAAACAAATTCTAAACCACTTACTCTACAAGAATTAGTAATCAGTAAAGGTAGGTTAGTTGGTTGGTAGAGTTTAGTGGCATAAGGGCCAGATTTGGCCATGCTGCACCAAATTTCAGTAAAGGAATGTAAAAGATAATAATAAGATCAACTTGCATGTCTGATATCCATGAAAATAGCTTAATGATGTACTTAAAAATATAATTAAGTTTAAAAAAAAAGTATGAGTGACAACAACAGTAACATTTTAATACAAGTTATAGAATAGCATCTTAATCAAGGTTTATTTGTCTGGAACCGTATTATTATTTTTATTCCTTTAACATTAAAAATCACAATTTCTGGAATTCTTATTTATAACTCATATTTTGAAATAGCTTCACAGTAAAATCAATACACATGTAAACAATGTTCTTTTATATTTCAAAATGCAAAATTAACTATCAAGATTTTGGATGTTACACGGGAGGGAAAAAAAAAATAAAATTTAAATATTAAAAGCAATGCAGTGAACAAGAAAGTGATTGTACGCCTTCCCGAAAATAGCCTAAACATTTCCCAAGCTAATGCAGTACATCTTATTTTACTTTAGTTTCATTATTTTACAATTAAACACTAAAATAAATAAGCTGTAAATCTTTAATTAAAAATGTAATAATTTAATCAGCTTTAATATTGAAAAATGTTAAAAAATATAATACGTAGAGAAGCAAAATCAATGAAACAAAAATATCTTATATTTTCATGTCCTTTTTATGCATAATTATGAAGGCATTTCCTACCTGAAATCCAAAAAATACTGTTTCCATACTGGAATGAGACTTTTTGTTTGAAAGACGTGGGCTTGCAGTGAGAAACATTTTATTTGAAGGCTTTTGTATACTGAAAGTAAAATATGCAGACAAATATAATGATCATTTGCTCAAAAAAAAAAAAAAAAAAAAAAAAAAAAAAAAAAAAAAAAAAAATGTTAAAAGGTGACACATGTATATAGATGTATATCAAGCTAACCAAAAGTTATAAAATAAAATAATTTTAATTTTTAAACAGCCTTTTTTTTCCAGCAAATTAAAAAATACATATTTAAATTAGAAAGTAAGGCAAAAAATGGAACAAGAAATATATTGCAATTTAACATTAATATTCATAGGCAAAATCTACTAATATTTCAATCTATCGTACAATTAGTACAACATTGTAGCTTTTTACAGTGTCAATACATAACTGTATAAAACAAAAATCATAATCATATAAGATATACACATTTTGCAAAGAAGTTTAAATTCGAATAAATTAAAATCAATTTTCATAAATAAAAAGTGAAAATTTTTAATAATTTTCAGAATCAATTTATATACATGAAACATTGTTAGAATTAGGAAACAACTGATTAATATTTTAAAATCTTAGAATTCAGTAAAGTTTCACTAGTCTAGCAACAACTGCAAACAGGTAATTTATTTGCTGATTACTTTAAGTAAAAAAAAAAAAAATGTCAATTGTTTTATTTTTGTAGAATACAGATAGGTGTCTAAAGCATTAAATTAATATGTTTCACGTCTTAATAATTACAATGATTTTTTAAATTCTTTACAAACTCATTTCAAAGATGAAATACTTCATTTTTATAATAAGAAACTTTATTTCTACTTTCTGTGAAAACAAAAAATCTGTTTTTTTTTTTATGTTGTTAAATTTAGGTAATCAATGAAACTGCATCACAGTATTATTAGTATAAAAGAATTTTTTGGTGACAAGTAATCTTCAGGCTGTCAGAAGAGTATGTAGAACCGATACAAATTATTAAATGAAATATGTGAAGGAAGACATATTTTAATATCTAATAATTTTTATATCTAAAAATTATCATTAATCTCACTAAAACTCAAATGTGCAACAAAAAGTTTTCATTTACATTTTAATGATAACTTACCTTGGCTGTTGAAAAGATATTACCATACCTTTCCTGAATGGACAGGTGAAGTAATTGTGTGAGATAAAAACAAACATATGATATCTATTTTGATTTCATTATAAATTAATTAGTTTATATTATTATAAATTATAAACAAAATATTATAAAATAAATTTCAAATTCACACTTATAAGGGGGAAATCACTAAGCTAATTATAAGAATCAAGTTTTATTATAAATTTTTTGTGTCATCATACATATTTTTAGTATTGGCATATGACAAGTGTTTGTCTTCACTGCTACGGTATTTTAATCTGAATATATTCTAATCTTAAAATTTAAAAATAAATAACACATACATGTTAATTTATCTTTACATAAGGGATTTATATCTCAGATGCACCCCTTGAATATTATATTTTCAAATAGTTTGAAAATTTGATATAATTTTTCTTGGGCTTTATGACGCCACCAATTATTTTAATAATCTGAAATGCTAATTTGTCATACTATGTTGCTTTTATATCAATCCATACTCTTTAAAGAATGTTCTTGGAGAATGTTTAAATGTCACTGATATTGAAGTAGCTTCAGTTTTAAGATTACTTAAATACCCATTTTGGTAGAAGTCTGGAAACTATGGTAGGCAATCTAAATTGTCAACGTTGTAATAATGAATCCTCTTTCGTTTTAGTTATAAAATATGACACACTACATAATCATAATGAAATTTAAGGCCATTCATGTAGGAACAAAAAATTATTTTACACTTAATCTCAATGATACAACTAATAGGTTGAGGTGCATCTCACTACTCACTTCTTCACAAAAAAGTTTTTTTTTCAGCTAACAGCCTACCAAACAGCATTAAATCATGCTTTTTCTTTGTATTACTGTAGAAATGGCAGATTCTTAGCTATACATTTCTCCTGTTCTTCATCACATTTAATACATTATGTTTCAGAGATTTTTAAGACATTTTTAAACCATCATCTGGAGAAATAAAAACAGAGTAAAGATTATCTAAAAATTTTATTAATTAGAGAATAGTTATCTCAGAAGTTTTCTGTTCAATTTTCTGTTGTAAAGAAATTGCAAGCCAGAGTTTATTTTAAATTTAAATGTTTTTCAATGGAAATCACAGTCTTTGAATTTCTAGTCTTTCAGAACCAGCTATTGTAAGTTTCCTTCTTATTATTCTTATATTCATTAGCAGTTTAATTTTCTTAATTAATTCAACAACCAGGTAAGGTAAAGTTTTTTTACATTTCATAAAATGGCAATTCCCAACTTTCTTACTAATTAATTAAATTTATCTTTCTAAAGCAGTTCCAAATAAACCCAACATTTTTTAGTCATAAGGCAATCTTAAACTGAAACTTATTCTTATACAAGATAAAACAAAAATTAAAAGTTTTAATTAATTATTTAATTTAATTAATTAAGTTATTGAAATTTCAAAATTTTTACAACAAAGTTCTAATTTCTGATATTATATAATATAATTAAGAATCAATCACCAAATTATTTTAGTTTATAAAACAAAGTTAGTTCTGTAATATAAACTAGGAAAAAAAAAAATCCACACAATTAATATATTACATTTGAGTTTTGCTTTCAAATCATAAAAATATCAAAATTAGTTTTAAAATTGTCTGCAGAAAACTAATCATGTGCATATTTTCTGCAAACGATTGTAACATTTTATTTATTTTTAAATCGTCTTGAGAAGTATTTTTTTAAAGATACTTCATAATTTTGGCTAACATTGCATTTTAATAATATAAATTAGTTAAAATTAATTCTATAAAAATAAATTAAAGTAGTTATCTTTCAATAAAGTAAAACATAATCTGAAAGGTTGATAAAATTTTGATAACTAAATTATATGAATAAAATGATATGGATGTTTTAATTAGTAATAATAATTTGAATTGCAAGTTAAATAATAATTTGATGAATTGAATTTTATAAATCCCATGCTCTCACTTAATTTTAATACTAAAAATTCATAAAAATAAAACAAATTTATTTTCTAAAATATTATAATATCAATTCAATTCAACATTAGTAAGTTACATGCTCTTAGTTAAAAAGAAGTTACTTGTATCAATTACCTTAGGTATGGTTGACAAATAGCTATAATAGATGCATGGATGGTAATAGTCACAGCACATAAATGGAAGTAATCAAACAATAGTGGTACATGGTGATGCAATCCTCTCGCTGGATCAAAATGCAGAAGTAAAGTTCTTGTACTGACGCAATGGATGGAATTATGTTGGTCAAGTCTACAAATTAATCATTTCAAATTTATATAACTCATATACTAAACTAATAAAATAGTTAAAACCACTTAGATACTGAATTTTTTAATAAAATTAAAAGATGATAAATTAACTTACCCAAATGATTGGTCCGTAAACCACAATTCAACAATTATTTGGAAATCTGCCTTTAAAAGTGATTCTCTCACCTAGAAAAAAATATTACAAATATTATAATCATAAATTTTTTTAAAATAAAAATCCTCCAAATTTTTTTTCTATTTATATATATAGATAAAATCTATCTTTTTAACAAGAAATTATATAAAATAATAGACTTAAAAAATATTTTTAAAAACACAGATATTTTTTACATAGCTAGGGGAACTGACCCCTGCCCTCTTTGCAGCTCAAACTTTGTGGTTTTTATTCTACACTTTAGTGAATGATGATAATACTTAGGCTTTAATGAACAATGATGGCAAACAGCACACTATTTTGAAAATTTTCAAGGGATAAGTTGCAAAATTTCAAGACAGATTATTTAATTTGTTCCATTAAATATTAATTGACTGTTATTATAAATGGTTGGTTTTTTTTGTGAAAATGCTTAGGCTTAATTTTCTTTTTACAGGACCATAATTTGTACAAGTTCCAACTTTTTAATTTAACATTTTAGCTATTCAACGGAGA
Organism: Caerostris darwini; assembly: GCA_021605075.1. Lineage (NCBI taxonomy): Eukaryota > Metazoa > Arthropoda > Arachnida > Araneae > Araneidae > Caerostris > Caerostris darwini. The sequence continues at coordinate 310,788 of BPLQ01013769.1, forward strand.
GAGAAACATGAATGGACTACATTAAATAAAAATATTTTGTTGAATAAAGTGTTAATTTTTTAATATTAAATTGTTTATAGCTTCTAAATATGCAATTTAATTTTCTGGAAATATTTTGCATTCCTGCCAATTTCAAATAATCATCTATTATGAAAGTTTTTGTTACACTATTTGACTTTTAATTCTTTCTAGAATTTTGAAAGTTAATAAAGACAAAGACCTATATCAATTATCACATATTTTTATAAATATCCTTTACAAAAAAATGCAAATATGGATAACTCGTTACGTTTATAAGAATAAAATAATTTACAAAACAGGAAGCAGTTAAACAGATCCCGATTGAAACTCGTTCGTTAAACAAATGCATAACTGACTTCATTTAGTCTATTTATATTCTTCATTGTACAAATACATCACAAAGTAATATTTAAACTATAAGCTAAGCATACACAGTAGAGGGTAAAAAATCTCATCAACTTAAATATATTTTTTTTACATTACAGTGATTTTTTTTTTCCACTGAAACTTGTATTAAAATTTTTCAGAAAAACATGTAATAAATTTGAAAGAAGCAGAAATTTAAAAAAAAAATAATAAATTCGTAAATAGGATTAAGAAATAAAATCACATCTATAATTGTAAATCTATAAAAGGAAAATTATATTTAGGGCAAATAATGTCCTTTTCCAACAAATACAATATTTAATTATCTCAAACAAAAAGGTCTACAATAAATATAAAAAAGAAATACCTAAAAGTAAATTATGCAATACAATGTAAGCAAGAAATAAAGCATACTTAGTGAATTCCATATCAGCCAAGAATTATTAAAAATAAAAGATTTCAAAGAAACGACTTATATATATAACAGCAAGTGTCTTATAAATGTTGGTACAAACTTTAAGGGGAGTTATGTCAATTTGTTTGAAAATGGATCCTTAAAATGTAGTAGGCATGATGAGGGCAACCACAAATGGATTGTACACCCTTTATGGTACACAAAGCCATAGGGAGGAATTCCGAGTATTAATCTTTGTGACGTCGCTGGATCTTGGAATAATGTACACCGTGTTTTGCAATTTCAAAACCTTATACCCATATCATCTCCAAACAGTACAGTCGCTAGACTTCACAGATCATCTCGCACGTATGAGTTTTCACAGCGGTATCTCTATCAATGTGCCCAAGATGTTCATTTCCCCTCTTATATTTTGTTTACAGATGAGGAGCACGTCATGTGAAATGGTATGTTCAACAAATAAAATGCACATTTGTGCGCTCACAAGCACCCCCATGGAATGAAACCGCATGCTGTTCAACAACGCTTCTCAGTGAATCGACTACTTAGCCGGGTCTTAACTGTTGCCATCACCTCAGACATCAGCAAATAATCTCATCTTTTTGGAACAGGTTATAACAAGCTTACTTAACCCTGTACCACAAAATATATTACACAACATGATGGAGCACTTCCCCATCATGAAAGATGTGTTCCGAGACATTAGCGTGAGTCGTTTGGTTAATGATGGATTGGGCCGTAGTAGACCGATTGCCTGGCCGCCACGTTCTAATAATTTAAGCAGCGTGAATTTCTTTCTTTGGAGAACACTTAAAGCTGTTGTGTATGCAACACCTGTAGAGTCCGCAATGGATGTGGTTGCATGAAACGTTTCCGCTGCTTGGAATATTCAGGAAAATGCAGATGTGTTTGACAGGGTCTGCCGATCCACGGTCCGTTGGTATAACTCATGCATCGCTTGCAATGATGGAAACTTTGTACATACATTTTCATATGGTATCATCTACTACACCATATGTAATAATTATGAGAATAAGTATTTCTGATAATCTCTATTTTGTGTCACTTCATTTCTTATACCTTTGATATCACTTTCCCACGACGTTTCCGGTTCATGTCTGCTACGCAATTCCCAATCCTTTTGATGTATCCTACATCATAAAATTTTTACCAATATTTATAGGTTACCCGGTATACTAGCACAAGTTACTAATATATAAGCTAAATTTAATGCTTCATTCTACAAATAAACTTGTATGATACTGAATTCACAGATATTTTAAAACTGCAAGTTAAAAAGCAATTCTAATTTGAAATTTAAAGAAAAATCATTCTGGAACAGAACAAAAATTTTATTATCTTAAGTTTGTCCTACAATTAATAAATGGATATTGTTCTACTCTAATATTTTCACTATTAATTTGATCATATTTATGTGTACTACAATTTTATAACATTTTTTCTTTAAATCAATGCGTCTATTTAAAGCAATGTTATAAACCCCCAGGAGCTAAAATTAAATTATTTAATTAAAAAATTCTATGATTGTAATATAGTCTGATAATACAATCAATTGCTTTAAATGCTTGCAACTCCAAAATCACTCTTTATTCAAATTAAAGTCATTTTGTGTTTCATATATACCCTTCTGAAAATTAGAGTTTTGTTTATATATGAGTATATGTACACTTGCATGTTTATGAAAATATAAGAGTGTGTACATCTGAATATGTAAGGCTATGTGAATAGTCATGTAAGGGAAAAGATGTATGTTTGTGTTAGAATGTAAGAATGTTAGTGTTGTATGTAAACCTTAGAATGGCTCGTATTTAGATAAATGTTTGTATACACAAGGTTAAATTAACTCCCCTCCCCCCCCTACATCGGGGCAGAGGCCATATCGGTCCTGAGCTCTACTACTACAAAAATGCCCAATAAAAGCCAATAAAAATCAGCCTTGTTATAATAATTGTCTGTAGAACAGTTCATAAAAGAGCACAGAGCAGCTTGTCAAATGTGTGAAATCCACAATAGTGCCTGAAAAACACAGGATGCAGTCAGAAATATTGGCCACACCGATATGGCAAAGGTGTCCTTCTAAGTCATGTCCAGTCAAAAGTCTAAAATTTGCAGTAAAAGACAAGCCAGAAAGGTCCATTGGGAGGAGGGAGTGCAATAATGAATTCTAGATTTTATAAGTCACAACTTCCACATGTCACTTTGGAGGGACATTTTCTTTATTTTTTATTACACCATAGATTTGCTGGTAAGATGGAGTAAAAATGTGATTGTTGCACATTGCATGAATTTTTTGGAAGGAAGCTAGCTTTTTTATATCCTGGAATGTTGCAGTGGCTAAAAATCCACTGAAGAACAATTTTCCAGACCATAGAAATTGTTTGATTAAAAAGCTCCTCCACTTGGTAGGAATCACTTATTGTATGTGAAGCAACAGCCAAAATAGCAGTCTGGGAATTTATAAAAGAGGCAACTTTCTTATGTGGTGTAGGCAAATTAAAAAAAAACCTTAGATTGGCTCGTTTATGGCCTCGATCTTAGCATCAAAATTTGTGACATTTAGGCCCACAGGATAAGATTCCACGAAAAAAATCCATCGCAGTAAAACAAGCCCTAGTAGTACTTACCATCAAAGAACCATCAGTAAAAATATGGAGCAATTCACCTCCTGTGTAGTTTAAAGTGATAAGCTTCAAAAATGGGCTCCGGGGAGTTCAGAGTTAACATCACATTTCTTTTCAGAAGAGCCTATTGTTAGGCAAAAAGTAGGGATTTTATGATCAGGAGGAGATGTCCATTACTAACAGAATAGCAAGAATTGGGAATCAGATTGTAATCATTAATTAGCTCCTCAGCCCTTGCTAGAAAGGTCATGCGAGTTTTCAATCTTGCATACATCAGGCAAGTCTTTTGCATTTTTCATGGAGCTTTAATAGCTGTTCCAGCTTTCTTAATTTTAAAGGCTAGATGTTAACTTGAATTTCCATAGCGTAATTGGGGTAGAAACTGCTCCACCAATTATAAATCTAAGAGCTTTATTTTGAATCATATCAACTGTTTTAGATCTATTATTAGAGATTAAATTAATATTAAGCTGCGTCTATTTTAATGAGCAAGATTATCTGTAAACACTCAACTATAAATGTATATTTACTACATATGCATGCATATATACGCAGTGTATGTCACCATATACTGTGTATATATACATTAATTTCTATACAAATATATGAACACTTGTAATAACAACTGCAACTGTTATATATAAATAAAATTATTCCTGAACATTGGTGTGTATATTTGCTTTCATATGAGTATTTATGTATGTGTAAGTGAAAGTTTATAAGTGCATGTCTATTTATATAATATATGGATATATATATATATATATATAAATGCATATTTGCAATTTCTGCAGATATGTGTAACATTTATGCAAATATACATGCACACATACCTGAAAGCATGTATTCTAACTTATATGCATATCATAAACATCAAACAAATGTGTACATACTTGTAAACATGCAGACTCTCAGAGACATTCACACATGCATCCATATATATACATATAAGTTCACAAATATTTTCATATAAAATTTACATATATATATTATACATATGTATATTATATACATATATATATTATATACATCAAATTTACATGTATAATAACATTTATCCTTATATGTGTGTTCGTTTTCATACATGTAGGATACGAACAAACGTATGTAGATGTATGTCTGTGCAGTTCTATAAAAAAATATGTATAATTGTGCTCATGTTGACATAGTAACTATACAATTGTCTCTGGAAATACATACATAATGTTTCTCATTAAAATAGATACACATTAAAATATGTATATCCTCTTGTATAAAGTTAAATCTTGACCATACATGGCTACTTAAGTAGACATTCATATTCAGACATACACATGTATATATGTTTTCCTAAACATACAGATGTACATGTACTCACATTTAAATAAACCCATAAATTTTAGAGGAGTAGATTTAAAATGCAAAATTAAATTATAATAAAATCATCACAAATATTAAAAACTGATTATAGAAGCTACAAGATAATTTTTGTCATAGGTATCGGAATTTTAATCAAAGGATATAAATTCATGTTCATTACTGCCAATTTTGCAATGAATTAAAAAAAGTAATATATTTATAAACATATGCAATAATAAAAGTCATTCTATTTAAAATATTTTATGGTTTTATTTATGTAAATTAAACCGTCAAATATTTTAAATAGAATGACTTTTTACAAGAATTTCATTGAGAACTTTATAAAGTTAGTATAAATAAACTAATCTTAGGAAACATATTGACAAAAGTCTTACCCTGTGACCTTCAATAAGGGTATGCACTTTAAAAATAATTATGTCATCCAAAATGACTTCTTCATTTTTATAAAGAATTTGAAATGTTTTACTAACAGCAGTACCATTTACAATGCAGGCAGGAAATACAAGGGTGCATGCTAATAAAATAAAAATAAATGAGACAAGTTTATTTCAAGAACCATAAAATACCATAATCTACACAAAAATAATTTAAATATTTTTGATGCTTGAAATAATTTTAAACTGTTCTACATGAATATGACATTTTTCGATAATAACTTACAGCTAGTTAATGGATGGTGTTCTATCTAGAACATTTAAATCAAAAACTTTACTTACAAAATCCGTCAAACATTTTTCAAATATTTCAAGAAACATAAAATTTTATAAAAAACATATTTTAACCCAATCTGCTTTATTCAGAATTGTTCTAGAATATATTATAAAAACTAAAAAAAAATACATGAATCTTTATCTAAAAAAATGCTAGCATTTTTCTGTTGTAATCATTGCCATGTTTATTTCGGTGATTTTAGTGAATTAAGAACATGTAAAGTAAAAAAGATTATCCAAGCAGAAACTGAAATGTAAAATGATATAAATTCAACAAAGTAACTAAATTAGTTTAGAAAAAATAAAGAAATTTTGCTTATACTAGAATGTGTGAAAAGGGCTAAAGCATAATTTTCCATTATAGCAAAAAAAATTCATTAAAAATACAATATGATTTTTAAAAAAAGCCAGCAAGTAAGAGACTTCCAAAAGTGGGAAAATAAGAAATAATAGTGAATGGTGTGACAACGTTTGGAACTAGCTATACATAGATGAATTCATTTTGCAGCAGTATGTGATATAAGATAATTTTCATTTTGTAATGTGATTACAAATTTTTGGCTCTTTATATATTAGATGTACAAAATATTTATTATATCATTTGCTTTTTTTAAATGCTTGTAAATAAATATATAATGCATAATATTAAGCAGCACATTAAAAGGATTTTGCATGTTATACATGCTGCTAAAATGATTTGGGCAAACTGCAACAGTTAAATGAATTACAAAGACACTTTGCCAATAGAGTATTAACAAAGTAAATAAATAACAAAAAAAAATATTAATTGAACTACTTTCAAAAAATTCAAGCATGTTTAAAATTTGTATAAAAAAATAAATTATTAATTTTTTCAAACTATTTTTTTTATTTATGTTAATACTTCTAAGAATAAACCATACCTCTAAGAATAAACTTTAAAATATTTAATAATTAAATAAATTTTCAGATAAAGCTTATATAAGTTCTCTTACAGGAACTTATGTTTAATGCAACAGTGATTTATACTTTTATGAATACTGATAAAGGAAATAATACAAGTAATCTTTTAACATACACTCAAAGAAAAATGTTCACCAAGAAATTACTTGATTGTATTGAAATTACAAGTGTAAGTAGCTTTTGATCAACATGTAAATGATTAAATTTTGGCATCCAATGAATGAATAGCTGGAGCCTCAGAGCATTGCAATTGGGCATTCAGATGGTGTGTAAAAAGGAGAAATTAAAATTATAGATAAATCAATCAAACTGCTAGTCTTAACAATTAAGTGAGGGGTATTGTCCAGGGTGCCATTCTGTTAGCTGAACCTCTTCTTTGTTTGTCATTCACAGCATTAAAGGCATTTTACACCATAGTACATTATCCTTAATTCCATGACACTCCATGTTGGCATTTCAACAGAGTAATGCCAAACCACACAACAATCATTTAAACTGATTATCTTTGTGCTTGTGAAACAATTCCCTGACCAGCTTGATCTCTCCTCAATAAGATAAATTTTACATCCGATGAACAGACACATCTGACTACTCCACAATTTCATCAATCTAATTTCACAAATAGAGTTTGGCAAGGAATATTGTAGAACATAAATCAACTCTATCAATTAATGTTAGGTTGTGCATTAGGAGTAGAAATGGACTAATGTCTCTTTATTGTTTACAATACAATAATTTTTTCTTCTAAAGTAGATTTGATAGTTTGTAGTCATAGCTTAAAATTCATACAGTAAAAGGCACAACAGTACTAGTCGTTATATCCCCACAGTTGTCACCTAATATTTTAAGAACAAAAATCTACAAATAATAACCTAAATATCTGGATCAAAAATATTAAAAAATGAAGTAAGATATATAATTTCAAAACCTAGTACATAAATCTAATATTCTGCTAAATTTTAAGGAAAAACTTATAATAGCTACAATATTTTAAGGGCTTTATTGTCAAAAGAAACTTATTGTCAAAGAAACTGAAAAAAAAAAAAACTTATTTGATGAGCTTTTTAATACATATTACAGTTAATATAAATATATATATATTATGTACTTCCACTGAACTGATAATGAAATTTATGTCACTTTTAATTTTTGATAACTACTACACATATTCATAAGTTAATCATGATGGGTAGTAATCCTGTCTTTCAGAAACATTTAAAAATAAAAACAATTTTAAGATAGTTATTTCAAGTGCTCCACTTGAATTTTTAAACCACATTAAAATGTAATATTTAATATTAATTTTATTACATCTCTTTTTGAAAATTTTACTGAAAATATAAAAATACACACATGAATTTTTAGGTAAATTAACTTCTATTTTCACAGGAAGCTTTGGTGATGCCTTTAATGTACTCCTGACTTGATAGAAACTGAAAGAAAAAAAAAAAAAAAAAAAAAAAAAGATTTATAACTGATTAATGCAATAAAATAGATGTTTAAGCTTGATTTTTAAATAAACAGTTTGTATTACAAAAAATTAAGTCATTTCTTATTTTATGAATATGAAATAAATACACTTTAGAAGATTTGGATATTATATTCATCACTAAAATCTACTTACAAGAGCACATATTAAAAACACACATGTATTGACTGAAGCAATAACAATAATGAAAAGTGATTTCATATTATAATAATAATTGACCTAGAAACTGATAAAAATTAATTTTCCATAATAAATAATTAAAAAACAATGCATTTTATGAAATAAAATGTTTAGTTTATAAGTATAACCACCAGTTTACAACAACTTCCAACATGAAAATCTGTTAAATATCCTTTAGTGTGAATTAATTTGACTTATTGTTTGGAATTTAAATTACATAAAACTTTGTTTCAAAATGTATAATGAATAGAAAATAGGTATAATGCAAATAAATTTTAGTTAATATATAAAATATTTTCTTTGAAAGGGCATAAACACTTCAGCATTGACTGAAATTTATTATTATTATTATTTATTCACTTATTTATTTATTTTATTAAATGTCATTTGATATTTTATGCAGTTCAGATCTAATACATTATTTTATTAAAATAAGATTTAAAAGCAGTAATCAAATAACAATACAATTTTGATTGATTTAATTAATTTTTATTTATTATTATCATGAAAAGTCTTCAGTTCTCCCAATTCTTCCCCCCTTTTTTTCTAAAGCAATAATCAAATAATTCTTACAGATCACTGTTTCAAAATAAAACTCATTATATGGCACAGTATGTTAAAAAATAAACAATACAGATATTAAAAAATTTCTGGTACAATGATTTTTTCATGAATGTTGAAAATAAAATTATTTTCTACCTATAAGTCAGTTATAAGTTTCCACAAAACTATCTCAATCTCAAACAATTAAAAACAATCTCAAAAAATCTACAAATAATTTGCAGCTATACAATTGCCCCTTTGATTTTCTCCAAGACTAAAAAGTTATGTTTTTTCGTATTGAAACACTTTCAAACATTTTTGAACACTTTTGATCCCACAAAAATATGAAACATAATATACATTAAAAATGATGAAAATTGTATCTTTTATACTATGTTTTACAAAAGCATCATAAAACAAAGAAGTATTTAATACTACAATATTAAACAAAAATATGAGCAAGTAAAGGTAAAATAAACAAAAAGCTTGAGAATCAATTTTTTTCAAGAATCAATTTTTTGAGAAATATTGAAAAATACATAGTTTTTATCTATCTGATTCTAGTTGAAAAATTTTTAATATTTTTAACAACTACCAAATCTTTATAATTACAAGAAAGATAAAATTTTAAATAGTATCACAGTCAATCAGTCAGTAAAAAAAGTTCTATCTATTACCTTTGAAAGAAAAACAATCCTATGCATCACATTTTTAGAAATTAATTTTTATTGATATTTCAGGAAATAAAAAATCAGACTGTAAACACTGGTGTGTATATATATATATGTTGGAACTTCATTGTTAAAATTACAGAGGAAAATTTTTCACTTGAGAAATAATAATTTGAAATTTTTTATTTGTAACACGAATTATCACCATATTTTATGAATCATTCATATCCCTAGTGTTGTCTTATAGGAATAAAAAAAATTCAACTAAAATTTGTGAATATATTTATAGAAATTTTTTTTTAATTTTTAAGACTTAACATCTCAATTTAAATATTAATATCTAATAAAACTGTAGCTGGTTGAGAGGTTTATAAATAGTAAACTTTCATTATTCATATCAGTGAAAAACTTTTAGTGGCCACATACAAGTGGTTATCAAAATAAATAAAATAGCTATCAATATATATGCTTGGTGTTTGTGAAGGGATTTGATATTAATAGCAAACAAGTCTAACTAACAATATTTTTTAATGCAAATTAAGTGTACATATTATTGTAGTGGCAAGCTACCTGTTATATAGCCATTGAGATTTGCTTTTATGATGCTGAAAATCAGACAAGAGGAGAAATCGGTGGTAACTGGTTGGAGTATCTGCAACCACAACCACTGACCAACAGGGTGTTTCTCAAACTCTGATATCAATAATAACTGCATACCACGTATAAGGGATAATAATCTGATGGTTTCCCACATTAATATTTACTATTAGAATGGGTCTGAAGAAACAAGTTTATGGTAAAATAACAATTACAAAGACTTTTTCACTAACTTTAATACAAAACGATTTCTCATGTGTTTCATATGTGAATGTATTGGAAAAGAATGATATAATTCAATAAACTGTTGTTTACATTACACCCATAAAACGAAATACATATATCTGAAGAATGTCATATGTACTTCATGCAGCTGTGAGGCATAAAAGTGACTATCATAATTTGGGCAATTATACGCTTTTTGAGTGCCCCATCATCACTATAGAAGGTAACTTGGAGTAACCATGTGAACATTTTAACCAACCAGGTGCATCCTAAGCTGCTTCCTTCATTGAAAAAACAAAATAAATTTTTCAGGATGATATATCTACAAGTTATACAACTAGACTAATACAAGTGTAATTTAAAAAGCATGAAGATGAATCATACATCTCTATTATCTATCCCAGTCCCAGACCTCATTATTACTGAGTTACTGTGATAAATCTTGAAGTACAGAATCTGCAAGCAACATCCACCCCCTCCCTCTATGAGGCTTTTCATGACTCTTCTGTGAAAATGATATAGTATTTCTTTAAATGCCATACATTATTTATACAATTTCAATCAATAGAAGCATTCAGGCTATTTTATATGCTAAAAGAAGTTCTATTAGTAAATATTTTTGTATTCTTTTGTAGTGTTTAATATAATTTGATAGTCACCTGCATCAATACTTTTAATTTATTACTATATAAAGCATGTTAATACTTACCCTCTTTGGAAAAGGTCAACATTTATAAATTTATGAAGCTCAATGGAAAACTCCAATGTACACTGCAATTCACCCATTTTCCTTCCACTTTGCTTTGATGTTTGACATTGATAACTATGAATCCTTTTATGTACTAGAAAGATGTATACACATTATAATGAGAAAATGTAGTAAGTATTTAATATTATAAAATATATGCATAAGCAATTGGAGAGCTCTGAAGAAATATAGCCTAAACTACTGATTAAAACTGCTTTTTGTAGTAGAATGAAAGAAATCTTTTAAACACAAATAAATAAATTCACCACAACTGTGGCTGATGAGAGGAAACAATATTTTTATGAATAAAAGCAAAAACTATATGTATGCTCTGGTGATGAATGATGTGTGCAAATAAATATAAAAAAGCCTGGGATAAAGTCACATAAAAATTAGAAACATTATACAAAAGGCTAAATTAACGATTAACTATGATACTAATAAAGATTTTTAGCACTTCTTATAATATGAAGATTATAAACTGCCCCCCCACCCTCCCCAGAATTTTTTTTTTAATTGGTTAATTTAGAATCAAATAACATATTTGAAATTTTTAATTTTTCTAAAATTCGAAGTTTACTTATTCATTTCATATAGAAAATGATTGATACAATTCTAGGAAGGATTGTCCATGGATTATATCAGATTTTATATTTTTTTCCACACAAAAATCTTGACAGCAGCTTATACGATGCTTCAAAGTATAGGGAGGAAATCATTACAATTAATAGAATAAAATTTACTGGATATGTTAGCAAATTTAACAATAATAGTATGTTTCTGAATATAGTGAACTGAAAATTTTTATAGCGATTTTAAATCAAATAAAATCACTTAAGTAGAAATGAACATAATACGAGAAGTCAACAAGATAACTTAAGACAGCAGAAAAAAAACTGTTTACATGACAGAGAAAGTTACAGAAAAGGAGTAATATGCAAATAAAGGCATTGAATTTTACCATACATAAAAATATAGTCACATTAAAAAAAAGTATGAGTGGGTATGAGTAGCAAGCATCTATGCATGCATCAATATGTATAATTTACACAGCAATTTGAATATGGAAAACCTTTTTCTGCATTTTATTTTTTTTTTTAATTTATCTCAAAGTTAAATAATTCCAAAATACTGAAATCTATTAATTACATTTATAGTTAGATAAAATTTTTTAAAAAGTGATTCATATCCAATTTGTATTTGCTTATGAATATGTGCAAGATTTACAAGTTTCTTTATGTTGTTAAACGGAGGATTCAATTTCTTACTGCTTTATTACAAATTGGAATTTACTCATTTATTATATGCATAACAAAATAATTAGTAAAACATCTTTCATAAAAAAAATAACAATAATCAACACCCTAAATAAAACAAGCTAAATAACTAAAATTTCAGATCAAAGAATTTTAATGAAATTAACTATAAAAAGCATGGTATCTTGAATAAAAATTTCAAGACATATTTATGCATTTTTAAAAAGGAAAAAAAGAATGAAAGGATGACTTTCTTTTTTATAATATCTAAGTGTTTTATTAATATATAGTATCTTTTTTATAATATCTAAGTGTTTTATTATCTAAGTGTTATCTAGTATTTAAATTCAAGCTATTCACTACAAAAAGTATTTTAGAAATAAATATAAAGACATTAATAAAAAAGTAGCTTAGAAAATATTTCATCTGTTTAAAGATAGAAACAAAATCTAGCAAAAATAAATTCAAACTTTCATAACTTAGAAATATATTTATTTGGATAATTCTGATATTTGTGTACTTATTGGTTTATTCATATTTACAGTAAGTACTCTTAATGTTATTTCCTTTTTTCTCATTGAATTATTTCAGGTTTCAATAAACCAAATGCCAAATAACGAATTAGAATTATAAAATATATAAGTTTACATAGAAATTTAAGCATTTAAGGACTTAAATTATTTAATTAACTTAATAATTTAATTTTGAAACTTAAGAAAAAAGGTATGATAAATGCATTATTAATCTCTAACAAAATCATTAATCAAATAAAACATGAAAAAAATGAAGAGAGGAGACACATAGAGGAGTAATCAGCATTTGATGTAATATAAATTAATTTACTACTACTATCATAAAACAATTTAAATTTGAGTATACTTACTTCGACAAATAGTTGCAAAACATTTTTTATGCTTCAACTACATGAATGACAATGCCTGTAAAGTAAAAAATATATTTTATATGGTATATAAAAATTATAAAGATGTATAAAAATTTTTTTTAATAATAATCTATATCTTAGATTTCATTATTATTTGGATCCATAAACATATTTTAAAATATGCTTCTGCATCTTAATTTTAATATTTAAATACTGCAATTGTCTTGTTTCTAACCTACAGTAGAGTAAGTCAAAATTTTTAATGGTAAAAAAATGAAATGGCATAATTCAGAGCTTCATATTATACAAGGATGAGTTACATTTATTCACCTTTTCTTTGGCATACCATGTATCATTTATGTATCTTGGATTGATATCTTAAGTAATAACTAAAAGTGGTGCTGCCACAGTGTTACAAAAATCACTGAATTTCCTCTCTGTATGTCACAGATGGTAAAATTGTATTTTTCAAGCATAAACTGTTTAAACATCTGTAATTTGAACACTAATAAACAGAGTAATTTGCGAAGAGTTAAATATATCTTTTTAAAATTATAAAATAAATATTACATAGAACTATAAATTTAAAAAAATACTTACAAAATTGAAGAACTAATGATAACTTCACCATACTCAATATAGACGTAAATGTATCTTATCTCCTTACCTGCAAAAAAATGTATTGACATATTTTAACATCCTAAGAATTTGTATTCATTTAAGGTGAATGATATTAAATTTATCTCGTCATTCAATTTTTCAGTTGTATGTAAAAAAAAGTCCCTTTGACTTAAGTACGCATATTTATTTTCTTTCCATTTTAATATGATTTTAATGCATATTTATATTACAGAAATTCCTCAATATAATTTGCATTCATAATTTTTGGTGATAATAAAAAAATGTTGTAAAATCCCCAGTGTTTTTTTTGTTTTTTTTTCCCAACATAATTTTTACCAATAAAGTTTATCCAGGGCTGAGATTTTTCTTGCCCAAATAATACAAAAAACCAATATATGATGAAGCAAATTCTAAGATGAAAAATAAATTGCTCATAAAGAAGTGGACATCAAAATCTCAGTTTCATTTATTTTAGTAAAACAGCGTAAACTAATTTTTCAAGAGTTATAAGCTTCAACTACCACATCATGATCTTTATTTTTGTATGATGTTGCCTTTACAGGAATTTAAAAAAAAAATTTATAACAATACTCTTTATTAATGGATTTCTTCTATTAAACAATCTCTCTTTAAAAAATATATATATATATATATATATATATATATATATGTTGCTTTTCAAAAGTGTAAGCATTCAGAAAAAAAGTTAATTTAAAAGTTTAAAAGAAAGAAACAGAACTTCTTGATATTTAAAAGAAGATTTTTCTACATTTGCTATTATTGTCAAATAAATTCCCAATTTTTGCTTTTAATAGAAAATTATGTTTAGTCTTGAAAAAAAAATTTTTTTTTTCACCACTACCTGTAGAAGTTCTGCATTACTGTCTTATACTAACTTACGAGAAATAAGAAGTCTTTTAAGGTTCATTAATATGGATAATCTTGAATTACAAACTAGCAAGAACCACAAATTTCATAAAAATTTTCATATATTATTGATTACTAGTAATTCTTCAAAAGTATTCAAAAATAAGTAGTTGAAAAAAATTCAATTACTTCTAGGTTCTTACCATCTGAATATTAATTTGATAATGCAAATATTTATGAACCATTCAGCAAGCAAATTAAAATTCAGTACAAACAAAATTGGTTTTGAGAACAAAATATAAATGTCTTCCAGTATAAAAAAAAATTAAATATAAATCTAAATTTAAAGGGAGGATTGGAGTACGTACTAAGAAATTATGAAAATATTACCATGAATAAGTTAATGCACAATCTATGCTCAAATAAAGTTTAATAAATATGGTTGCATATATAAATATTAGAATTATAATTTTAGACTTATATGCATGATGCTCTTGCATAATCAAAGACTTATAGAATAGGCTGATATTATAATTCTTTTTTAATGATACCACAAACATTGCAAAAAGTTTATTTGTATTATAACACAAGTATTAAATGAGTAATATGGGAATTAAACGAATAACCATTGGAAAAAGCATTTTATGTTACTTCTCCAAACAAATGGGCAGCATTAAGAGTCAAAAATATAACATAAACTACACTAATAATTAAGAAGCAAATGCCATCAAAGGTACTACAATTCATATTTTTAAAATTAAAATTTTTTTTTTTTAATAAGTGGAAAAATATAGATAGAAACATCTAAGTACTTTAAATAAAACACTCAATTAAAAAAATAGTTGAAAATAGCGTATTGAAATAAAAGACGTTTTTATCATTTTTTTTTTAAAGTATACACACATTCCCCCTCCTCCAAGAAGAAAAAATCCTGCTACAAATAAAATTAAATAAAATTAAAAATCTGCACTGAATATCTCAGCATAACTAACTTTTCTCTATAAGAAAATAATTTAATTCGGAATATAACTATCGAAACCGAAACAAACCCCAGCAAGAAAAGTTATAAAACTTATTCTAATAAAATTATATACAAACGATAGTGCATAAAACAATAAGTGCATTAAAGTTGACATACGGTTAAAAAGTTTGCATACAATAGTGCAAATTCAGCACAATGATAAAATCAGCAACAAAAAATATCTGTCTTACCTAAATAATCGATCGTTTACAAGAATTCTTCCAAAGCATTAGCATATTAATACTTCAAACAAATAAAAATCAATTATTAAAAATGCAATGCTTTAATTTATCATTTTACATCGTGCAAATAAAAACTGCAAGAGATTCATTTCTAGCATATGCACATGATATTAATTTAAGCTACAGCCTTGCGCGATAACCAAAACATTGACTTGACAAATCACCAGCACTCAAATTGTCTGCTTGTTTTTCTGCAAGGTGCTTTAATCGATTAAGATTATGAAAAACATACTGTTTCTAAAAATATACTAGCTGAAGTCGATAGGAATAGTAGAATTAGTAAATAATTTTCTGAATTTCAATTTAAGAACTTAAATAATAATTCATTTAGAGTAATTAATATTTCTTTGTATATCATTCTCTAATTTTTAAAAAAAATTTATGTCTTCAATCCTAAATATTTCATATAGTTTTAAAAATTGTGTTCATTTTGATTGTTTTTCCAGACAATACAAATACATTAATAATTAAGTTGTTCTGGTTAAAGATAATTTGTCCTTTCAAAATAAGCAATTGTTCCATCATGTCGTCAAACATCTATTTCAACAATATAACGATAACCACTGCACAGATAAGATTATTTTAGCCTCTGATGCATCAAAGAAATATCTTAAATACTCCATAGCTATCATCAATACCTCTTCACGAGAGTCTTCCTTAGGTCATATTACAATAGCGTCATATATATATATATATATATATATATAATATGTTATATAGTCATATTATGGGTGAAGCCCTTCCTCTGATCATGGCCGTCTTGTCATTTGTTCTCTCAATTCAAAACTATACCATATTTATACATAGTCTTTCCTTTCGTTTACAAAATTAAAACCTTCAGTCCAATCATGTTACTTAACTATATTAGTCAAATTCAATCCATCTAAAATAACATCTGAAATCCAGGGCATGTTAGCATCAAGTCAATTCTCCCAAGCCGCCGCAGGAGGAATGTGCTCTATTAAGTGCTTTTTTGGAAGTTCTGAAGAAATCTCTCAAGATTTGCATTAATAGAAACTTTGAGGATGATCCTCCATTATATATCCATAAATGGTTCAGAGAAGAAATTTCTGTTACAGTTCTTGTTGCTAAATTTATTTTTGGAAGGCTATTTCAGGTGACATATGAATTAAAATATTGACTGAAAAGTTTTTGAATATTCTTTTATAAATAGAATTTAATTTAATATCACACATAATTTTGTTTTGTTCCAATTAAGGCTGTAAAAATATATATATGAAAAAACTCGTAATATTTACATCAGAAAAGTTTTCTTAAAATTAATTCTGCAGATTTACTGAGTTATGCATTTTTTTTATTATTATACTAGTCCACAAAAATTGAGGAGAAAAATTGCAGCTACACGAACAAAAATAAAAAATTTATTTGAAGAAATTATGCAGTGTACTTAAAATGTATTGCTGCATTAGAATATTATATAAAAATTAATGGAGCTCGATCATTAGACCATTTTACAACATTGGACACATGACCAAAAACAATCTTTAAAAGAGTCTGCGTTTCTGCAAGCAAAAATTGCGTATCGAATTATCGAGATAGCCGTGCTTTAGATATGAGTACTGAATTATCTAAGGAATTATGATGAAGAGTCATGAGGCAAAAAAAAAAAAAAAAAAAAAAAACTTACTACTTAAGAATTTGAATTACTCCTATGCAGCCAGATGTTTGAATTTGAGGCCTTTTGTTATTCTTGGACAGTAAAATATATTTCTGAAAGCAGAATCGGTTTCTAGAAAGTAAAGTCAAGGAAGACCTAAAGTTAACTTGCCGAAAATGAGAATCATTTACTGCTAACAGTAAGGAGGCACAGAGCCGCAGTTTCAATCTACCTCAGATCTTCTCTTCTAACAGCAACTGTAAGATTGGTATCCTTATTGACGGTTCGCATAAGACTTCACATAGGTAGTGCATGATGTGCAAGATCATGTGTACTCCTCACACAATGTCACCGAAATGAAAGGTTTAATTGAACAAGTGCACGTGTCATTTAGAATGCAGATCAATAGAGGTCTGTACTCCTTACAGATAAGTCCAGAATTTGTTTGTAAAGTGTTTCAAGAAGATTGTTGATCTAGTTAGTGCGCGAAACCCATTATTATCCTAATCATATAGCTGAAAGAGACAGGTCAATTGGGACCAGTGTATATAATGGCCAGGTGCCTCTTTATATGGTCACAGTAACTTGTATATCTTTCCAAAAATCACCATTATTGCTCATTTATAGAGATACGACAATCACGATGGTTTGACAATAGTTCATTCGGCAATATAATCGACAATAGTTCGTTCTTACGCAAGTCCAGTTCGTGACTCCTTCATTCTATAAGAAGATAATGTTAGACTGACATTTTTTCTTCTTGATTTTACAGATGGCATTTTCTATCTCGTTGTTATTGAGATTAACGAAGTCTAGGGGGGAGATCGGGATTGGGTTAGTATGATTATTGTAGTTTCTATTAGGAAAATGGTAATCCAGGATGATTTTATTTGTTTCGTCTATTGAAGTAATAAATGAGCCATTTGGTTTTATAATAGATTTAAGAATTTATTTTTTTTAAACTTTGTCAGAGATGATATCGAAGTTTTTACCGAAAATATTGTTGGTAGTGATGCTATTGATATAATTTTTTAGGAATTGTCTTTTGCAATTTAGAATATTTTTTTTATAAATAGCTTGGGTTTCTTTAAATTTCTGTTTTTTAATATTTCTAACATTGGGATCTGTTTCTTTTTGAATGGTTCTCCTGAAGGCTCTAGTCTTAGATCTGAGAATTTTTAAGTCATGATTCCACCAGAGGGCATTTTGAAGATTATTATTGTGGATAGTTCTAATTTTATTATAATAATTTGGAATTCTGTCAATAATTTCATCCTGGATACCTTTAATGTATTGGTCAGTTTCATCTAGGTTAATTTTGTCCAACTTATCAACATATTTTGCCAAGAGGTTGGCCAGGTTGGTTTTGAGTTTAAGCCAATTAATTCTGTTGAGATTGATTTTCTTAGAATTATAAAAAGCGTTGTTAGTAATCCAGCTAATAGTTAGTAAATTATGGTAACTGTTACTTATTTCATCAATGACGTCGATAGTAAATTTCTGTTTCAGAAGTCAATGACATTTTTTCCTATAGTATCTAAATCCCTTCTTCCCCATAATCTGGACTTCTCATTAAAGTCTCCACAGATAATAAATTGTTTATTTTGGTATCTTTGAATGAATCCCTGGAGAAAGTCAAAATTTTTATCAATGTCATCACTGGGTGGACAATACAAAGAGACAAGGATAAAACTTTTAGAATGGAGCAGAATTTCTAAAATGGCTATTTCGGTATTGAGAAAGATTTCAAGGACTTGTGTAGACTGTTTGACAATGAGAGCTGCTTTAGGGATATCACCAGAAGAGAAGATCTTATAAGAGGTTGGGATGTATTTTTTTATTGTAGGAATAAGGTTCGTTAAGTGAGTAGAAATCAAAATTGTGGTTAGTAATAGTCTGATATAATTGAGTCATGGCTGCAATAGAGTACCTAGGTTAATATGTGTTCCTTTAATAATTAGGTTAGTATTATTATGGTCCATAATTTTTATTTATAAGATTTTTAATTTCTTTTTCTAAAATTTTACAGTTATTATTAGCGCAGCCGTGGTTGATATCAAAGTTAGTTTTAAAATTTTCATTATGAAAAGCGCAGTTTAACGGCGTCTTTACAATTTTTCCAATTTTGGCTATCTTTTCCGCAGTTTGTGAAAGTTTCTTGATTATTTTTACAGTATTTAGATAGGTGTCCGAATCTTCCACATTTATAACATTGAAGAGGTTTTAAATATTTCCTTAAAGGTGATTAGTTTCCAGTTAATATTATTTTTTTTGTTAATAATTTTGTTAAATGAAATTGGACCTAGTTTTATTATATAGTTTTCCCCGTATTTTCCCTGGTAAGAAGTGACAATTTTAAAGATTTCTTTTTCCTGTTCATCGATATATTTTTCTGAAATACTATTAAGGATCTCCTCCTCCGATATATCTTTAAAGATATTATAAAATATTATTTTAGGATTTCTTAATTTAGGTTTAGTAATTTTGAAAATTTTATTAATATTATCATTTTTTTCAATTTCTTCAGTTAATTTTTCAATATCTTCAGGATTAACAGACTCAATGTATAGTCCACCCCTAGATATATTTTTAACTTTTTTTATTCCAACGTTTAATTTATTGATGTTAATATTTTTTTGTAGTTGATCTTTGGTGAAAGTAGATGTTTTATCGTCATCTATGGGCCTGATCACTATGGATTGGTCTCTAATTTTTCTATTTAAATTTTTTTTTCTTTAGTTTCTTTCTGTTTATTAAGGTTGTTTTTCACTATCTCTGAGAAGGTGGGTTTTCTTTCTACTAACTTTTCCAATTCTCCGTTTGCCCCTAAGAGAGTGTAGAGGCTTTTCTCTTGGACTGAACTATTTCCATAAGTTCCGCCAACAATTCTCGCATATGACCCTTATTTTCCCCCTTTAGTCCCTTTAGGTCATGTCCATTAATTCTCTATATATCTTACTGGCTTTTTTAATGTTTTCATTAGCCTCCTTTTCATCCCTCCCAAATCTATGTATTAATTCTTGTTCATAAGTTAGGTTATTTTCAGTCATTTTTAAAGGTTAAGTTTTATCCGTACAGTTATTAGTAAGAAATGCCTGTTTGGCCGTATAAATAATACGTTGGCCGGCCGGGACCACGGGGAGGTAAGGCACCGAATATAACGATAGGAAAATTTTTGTGAAAAAGAGAAACAGTTAAACGCGGTTTGATAAGTGATAGACTCTGGGTCGTTGTCACCTGTCAAAAAGAAAAAGGGGGAAAAAAAACACTCAAAAAATTTCTGTCACTTCGGCCCCCGGCCATACACTTCATATAAAGTATAATACTTCAGATAAAGTATCATAGGACATTTGTCATCCCCCCACCGGTTACATATTAATGCTTTCAATTTTTTGATATCTAAACGTTCTACGTTATTTTTCAATAAAAATTATGTTCTTTTGTTGAATTTCTTAAAAATATAGGTGACATATGTAGTGGCGTACAGCAAGAAGACAATAGCAAACAGTGACCTTTGCTTTCATTACTTTCGGTAATGAAAGCAAAAAGAAAGGTACGTACGTCCCTCCGTCCGTCGGTAGGTACGTCCGTCTGTCCGTAGGTAGGTACGTCTGTCCATCGGTAGGTACATCCGTACGTCCGTAGGTAGGTGCGTATGTCCGTCCGACCGTCGGTAGGTACGTATGTCCATCCGACCGTCGGTAGGTACGTCCGTCCGTCCGTCGGTAGGTACGTCCGTCCGTCCGTAGGTAGGTACGTCTGTCCGTAGGTAGGTACGTCTGTCCATCGGTAGGTACGTCCGTATGTCCGCCCGACCGTCGGTAGGTCCGTCCGTCCGTAGGTAGGTACGTCCGTAGATAGGTGCGTATGTCCGTCCGACCGTCGGTAGATACGTATGTCCGTCCGTCCGTAGGTAGGTACGTATGTACGTCCATCCGTAGGTAGGTGCGTAAGTACGTACGTCCGTACGTCCGTATGTCCGTCCGACCGTCGGTAGGTACGTACGTCTGTCGGTCCGTTGGTAGGTGCGTACGTACGTCCGTAGGTAGGTGCGTATGTCCATCTGACCGTCGGTAGGTACGTACGTACGTCCGACCGACATTTTAGTGCATGTATACTGTACTTGATTAATGCATTTTAAAATTCTTTTATGTTACTTGCTTTAGAATTGGATCAGAATATAAAATTTTAGTTTACTTGGTTTCCAATAAAAAAAAAAAATATTAGCATAGGACAATACATATACTTAAAAAAATTCTATTTAATGATTTAATGATTTTGCAAAATTTCAGGTCATCTGAATCAAGTACGAAATATTATTTTTGCGTCTTATGTATTATAAATTAACAGCTGCTTTCAATCAAAAAATTTTTTGGGATTGATTTTATTATGATCAGTCCTGATTCTAACATTACAGTTATTTTGTTCTTATTTCTAGATAAATGTTTCAAAATTTTTCCAACAGAAATTTGTTTCAAACTGAGAAAAGTGAAGTTAAATGAACGACGGGGAATAAAAACTAATTATAAATAAAGTTGCATTATAAAAAATGCCTCAAAAGAAATTTTTTTTTAGTAATAGATAGCTTTTTTCAAAATAGAGTTATTAATTTTTTAGAGTATTGTACTTCTTTTCAAATTGGAATCATGAATTAAATCCGGTCTAAGCTTTTTATTCCCTAATTTTCTTTGCACGTTCTTTTTCCAAGAAACAATGACCACTGTATGCCAGAGCCTGTGCATTGCGATGATTACTGAGTTGTGTAAGGGCATTTCCTCTCATACAATTCCGAGAAAGCCTCGAGTCAGGAGAAAGAGGAGAGTCTCCCATTTTCTACTTATTGTGAAACAATTGCTAGACTTTCAAGCTTTAAATCATGATGAGAAACTGCTTTAGTAAATGAAATGAAGAGGACAAAGTGTGGGAGAGGGAAAAGATCACATTGAAAAATTAATTTATTCAAGAGGAGTTTCTTTATACGGCATAAAAAAAGCCACTTTAGTGGCAAAAGCTATTGTTTATATCTTGAATAAAAAACGAAATGTGCTTGATTTAATACAAAATAGTACAGTAAGAACATGTACCTCTTCATTTAATATTCGAAAAAGAAAAAGAAATTGTTAAAAATCTGTACTTCTCTACAAAAACCATTTAAAGTATTTTTTCATTTCTGTTTTATTCATTTTACATTTAATAAAATTCTATTACGAATATGACTCAAATTCAAAATAATATCAGCAGGTATTAATTAATTTCCTTATTTCTTATAGTTTGTTTTAATACGATTTTAAAATATAAAAATAAAAGGGATGCTATACAAAAACAATGTTCGTTTTTCACATTATTTGAAAACTACAATAATATTTTGTAAAATTCAATTTTTAAAAAAAATTTAAACAAAAGTAACGTATACATTTTTCATATGTTCTGTAATATATGAAATTTATAAATTGATAATAATTAATTAATTGATAATATATGAAATTAATAAATTGATTTCATATGTTCTGTTTACAATGAGAAAGATATGATAAAACATTTATTTTATTTTTTGGTTAATTGTAAAACAACTACTAGCTATGCAATAAAACAACAAATAAATTTGAGTAACTGTCAAATTATTGATATTAATATTAAGTGTTCTTAAATGAAGAGTTCTTCAATGAAATTGGATTGCATTTGAGTCACAAAAGGGCAAAAACAATTAAATTAAAAAATAGCGTAGTTATGATTTAAAAGGTTGGTAATACTCATGCCAACTTATCTGAAATGCTCTTAGTTAACTGAATTTTCATAATTGAAACCTTCATAATCAGCCTTTATAACTAATCAAATCAACTAACTAAAACAACATTGTTTGAAGGAGAACTTCAAACTGTTTGTAAAGGAAAATTATGTATACCAGTTGGTTTATTATGGCAATCTCATAATAAAAATGGGCTATTTTTTTCTAAGAATATTGTTACTTCGTTGAGGACGATTGAATGTGATTTCTTCCCATTTCAAATTTCATTGTCCCTCTACAAGTAATCTAAGGAGTAGTAAGGAGGGTTGCTGTGAAATAACAGGATGGATGGGAAAAAAAGATTGATTAAAGTCATTAACCCAATAACTGAATGAAATTTCAAAGTACCAGTGAGCTCGTCGTAAGCCTAACAGGTAACCACTTATTTTACTCTGTGTCTTTATGTTATGCGTAGAAGTTATATCTAACCACCTGACTACTTGGTATATTGGACTTTTCTGTTTTATTATATTTCGCTATTCAACTTGACTACTCCTATATTTTTACCACTGCCACTACTACTACTACACACACACGTACGCACGCACGCACACACACACACACACACGTACGCACGCACACACACACATATATATATATATATATACACTGAAGTGACAAAAGTCATGGGATAGCAATATGCAAATTTTCAGATGGCAGTAGCATCGCGTAGAACAGGTATAAATGCGCAGTGCTTTCGCAGAGCTTTCATTTCTGTTCAAGTTATTCATGTGAAGAGGTTTTGACGTGATGATGACCGCACGACGGGAATTAACAGACTTTGAACGCTGAATGTTAGTTGGAGCTAGACGCATGGGTCATGCCATTTCGGAAATCGTTAGGGAATTCAACATTCCCAGATCCACTGTGTCAAGAGTGTGCCGAGAGTATGAAATTTCAGGCATAGCATCCTACCATGGACAGCGCAGTGGTCGACCGCCTGCACTTAACGACCGAGACCGGCGACGTGTGCAAAGAGTCGTAAATTCTAACAGACAAGCAACACTGCCTCAAATAACCGCAGAAATCAATGTGGGACGTACAAGGGACTTGTCTGTTAGAACTGTGCGGAGAAATTTGGCTTTCTTGGGCTATTCCAGCAGAAGACCGACTCGAGTGCCTTTACTGACAGAACGACATCGCTTCCAGCGACTCTCGTGGGCACGTGAGCATATCGGTTGGTCCCTAGATGAATGGAAAACCGTGGCCTGGTCCGATGGGTCACGATTTCAGTTGGTAAGAGTTGATGGTAGGGTTCGAGTGTGGCGCAGACCCCACGAAGCCATGGACCCAAACTGTCAGCAAGGCACTGTTCAAGCTGGTGGTGGCTCCGTAATGGTGTGGGCTGTTTTTTCATGGCATGGACTTGGTCCTCTGGTGCGACTGGACCAAACATAGACTGGAAATGCTTATGTTCAGCTACTTGGAGATCACTTGCAGCCATTCATGGACTTCATGTACCCAAACAACGATGGGATTTTTATGGATGACAATGCGCCATGTCACCGGACCACAACTGTTCGCGATTGGTTTGAAGAACATTCTGGACAATTCCAACGAATGATCTGGCCACCTAGATCGCCCGACATGAATCCCATCGAGCATTTATGGGACATCATCGAGAGGTCTGTTCGTGCCCAAAATCCTGCACCATCAACGATTTCACAATTATGGACGTCTATCGAGACAGCATGGCTCAATATTCCTGCAGAAGACTTCCAACGACTTGTTGAGTCCATGCCACGTCGAGTTGCTGCACTTCGCCGGGCGAAAGGAGGGCCGACACGATATTAAGAGGTATCCCATGACTTTTGTCACTTCAGTGTATGTATCTTTTTTGACCCATCGATGCAGTTGCAGCCCTTCACCCATTTTATATTTGTGTTTGTCTAATGATTTTCAGTTTCATTGCTCCAAGTTATACTCATTTTGGATGTTGAATAAATTTTTTTGAGGATATTGAAAACGAATAACTTTAGGATTTATGTAGCGCGGATATTATAATAGTTTTGTTTTGTAATTTGACTACGTTTCTATGAATCCCTTGGAAATTTATATGTTGCGAATACTGTTGTATCTTTGTTATGCAAACTGGTCATGCTTGTAATTCATTCCTTGTGCGTTCTCTTATTGATATTTGAATTGATATATTGTGTCCTTTATATGTATACATATATAACGTACTGTCTTGTTCCCCTAATATTTGTTCCACGAACAACTCACCAAAGGATAATAAAGATGTGACATTGCCTTCTGGGAGGATTTTTAAGAGTAACTTCCCTGCATTTGCGTATCGTGTGGATGAAAACACGAAAAATTATCACCAGCTGGATGGAAACCAGAAAAATATCGGGCAGCTTGATTTTGATGCAAGGCATTTATTCATTCTGACTTATTATCGTCTTCTCTTCTTTGAAAGCAGCTATAGCAACGGATGTTGACGGAGGGTTCGAACCTGATCCGTCCTGCACGCTTGCTGCGCACCTTACTTTGTATATACACGAGCAGGTCATACTACCGAACCCCATATCATTATATATTGCATGATAACATTATTAAATAGAACACATATTTTTTAAAAGTTTTACTATAAAAGGGTATTTTGTTTTACAAACACAGGATAGCTGTATCAGCTCTGAACCTTTTTTATATTGTATTATAATCTGCTCGTACGTTTCAATAAATGATATAAAGTCAGGCAATTTTTGTGAAGCAATTATTTTTTTGTACCCAATTCAAAATCAATAAAAATGACTGCTACTTAAGAAGTACTGGCTAGCTTTCAGTGAATCGAAACATACAAATTTTTTTGGTGGCAAACTTTTACTACATTTAATAACTACTTATTTACACATTTTAAAGCATTTTCCTTTGAAATATAAATTAAGGAGACTTTAATATAATATAAGCTAATTTTAGTGAATATTTATGTTGATCCATATGAATATTTTCATATTATTATTATATGCCATTTTTTACTTCTCCAGCAATACAGAAGAGAATACCAATACTCTCGAATAGAAAGGTTCACAGAAGAAAATGCCAATCATTTGAATTTCACTGAATAGTTGAATTCATAGACGAAAAGAATACCATTACTAATCATTGTAGATCAAAGCGAAGTATACATGTCGTTTAAAATGTAATATGGGTACGTATTTTGCGTCGTGTCTCGTTTCAAATGATTAGTATGAAAAAATAGCCTTTTTTGAAATTTTTTTTACAGAGAACATTACTTTTTATTATTGTAAATATTTATCATCACTTTATGTGTTCTTTAAAAGAGGAACTCATAACAAATTTAATTAAATAAAAATTTTAGGCAACTTCTGGATTGGAAGAATTAGACGAACCAGATAATTTCCTTGACACCATTGAATGTCAGAAAATATTTTTTATGGGGGTAACTAAAGAACATTCTATACAGTTACAGATCTCTGCAATATATTAGATAGGATTGCAGTAACAACTGCAATGATAACAACGTCAAATGACAATAGCAATGAATGTACCAGTTATGAAGAACTTTTGATATTAAAATTACGAAAAATACCTCGTCTTAATTAATGGATAACATCCTAATTAGTGCGTAGCATACTTATTGATAGTTGCATAAATTGATAAAAGATGCAAAAATTAAAAGAAAATTACGTAAGAAGTAAGAATTTACTGTAGAGTAAATTTTAAAAACTAAGCAATTAATGCTCTTAAAATAGAGGATTACGACTTTAAAGGATTTGGGTGGAAACTTATTGCCATTTGTTGATTAACAAACAGAGCATATATTAAAGTATATGAAAATAAACTTAAAATTCCAGACATTTTTGGAATAACATTCATGCATACAAATTTTTTAGCTTTTGAATTAGATAAATTTAAAATGTTGGTAAATGTTCAATAAATTTAAATTTAAATTTTATATCAAAGTACCAAATAGAAAGTATATGCAACATATTTGTTGATGGCGCCATCTATTGTCAGAGTGTTTTATGAAATGCAAGAAACATTTGTAAGTTAGAACATAAAAATAATTTGATGTAAAAAATAACTAAAATAAAAATAATAAATTGGTACAATGTACAAGAGATGTTTGAAGTAATTTAAAGAAAAATTTTATAAATTTACTCAAATGGCGTGATTTATAATAACCATTTGACTAAATAATTGAAAACTTAAATAAACTTAGTTTGGATTTAGCACCGTGACAACTATCTTTCTCTATAATGTTTGAATTTTTGTCTTAACATAATTTAAATTGTAATATTACCTTTGGACTCATTCTTTTTACAGTTTTGAACATTATTAAGAAAGTTCATTCTATTTACATGACGGAATTAAGGTGACAAGATATTTCATATTTTATGTGACGTGGAACAAAATTTCACATAATAGTTATATGTATCATTAAAACATGTGGAGTACAATTTTTTGATCATGTATGAACAAACTGGTTCCAATGTGGAGCAAACAATTTCACTAAGCTTGCGCTTTTCAGTTTTTCAGAATAAATTTTTTTATTAAAATAATTCATTAATGAAAACAAAAGTATAACCTAACATAATTATCTGATGCTTTCTTTAAGTTAGAGGTGGAGAGTGAACATATGCACATACTTCTCGCATGCTTACGCACACACATACACATACAAATTAATATATGAGAGATATGTAATATATTGATTTTTACTCTCTAATGAAGATATGTTATTACTTCTTTCAGCCCGGTTCTGATTATAGAGACCCTCAATAACATAGAGTATAGATAACATTTTATAATATTAATTACAGCAGTTAAATACACTATATCAGGAATCTTAAAAGAGATTCATTTGTTAGGATTTCGCAGTAGTTGATCATTATTTATCGTTACACAATTTGTTCATACATGATATCAATTTATATCCAAATATAATTTTATTAAAAATGAACATTTCACTTTACAAATTTATCAATGAAAAGGAATAATAAGAAATTTTTTAATATAATTTTTTTATATATGTAAATAATATACACTCAAGAGCCAAAACATTATGACCACCCCTACATTTTGCAATGAACTCGCCTGGATGACGTGGAAGGCACGTGATCAGGTGGAAGTGGTATTTAACTGCTGCTGGAGAGTCTGAAGAATCATTCTTTCACTTACTTCTGTGTGTGATGGGAAAGGCTGCGTATCTAAGCGACTTTGATAGAGGGCAGATTGTAATGGCTCGAAGGCTCGGAACAAGTATTTCCGAAACTGCACGACTCGTGGGTTGTTCGCGATCTACAGTTGTTAGTACTTATGCAAAATGGATGAATGACGGTGAAACCAGCAGTAGACGACATAGTGTTGGACGTCCACACGCTATCAAAGAAAAAGGTCGTCGGAGAGTGTCTCGCATGGTGAAGCAAAGCCGGAGCTAGACAGTGGCTCAGCTGACAGTCCAATACAATGTAGGGCCAAGTAGAATAGTATCGGAGCACACTGTTCAGCGGACACTGTTGGATATGGGGCTACGCAGCAAACGTCCCACTCGTGTGCCTTTGCTGACCAAGCGTCATCGCCAACTGCGCTTGCGCTGGGCCCGGGAACATCGTGACTGGTCCATGGATCAGTGGAAGAGAGTTGCCTGGTCAGATGAATCACGGTTTGTCATTCATCACGCCGATGGCCGTGTCAGGATACGCCATCTTCCAGGCGAACAGTTGCTCCCTCAATGTACAGTAGGTCATGCACAGGCCTGTGGTGGCGGTATTATGCTTTGGGGGACGTTCTCTTGGGCGTCTCTGGGACCCGTGGTTGTGGTAGAGCAGACCATGAATGCTACAGGGTATCTGAACATCATTGAAGACCAGTTGCACCCTTACATGGCCTCTTTTTTTCCAGCTGGAAATGGAATGTTCCAACAAGACAATGCCCCTTGTCACAAGACTAAAATTGTGTTGGAGTGGTTCCAGGAACATGATGCTGAATTCCAGTTAATGTCCTGGCCGCCTAACTCACCGGATCTCAATCTGATAGAACACATTTGGGATGTCCTGGGACGGCAGCTGAGAGTTCAAAGACCACCAATTCGCAATATCTCGGATTTGCGTGACCGTTGCTTAAACATCTGGTACAATCAGTCTCCGGCCATCTACCAAGGACTTATGGCATCCATGTCAAGGCGGGTTGAAGCTGTGTTGCGCGCCAAAGCTGGGCCAACTCGTTATTGACAGGTGATCATAATGTTTTGGCTCTTGAGTGTATGTATACATATACACATTAATACAAAAATCTAAAAGAGAACTACAAGGAAGGAATTAGAAGCATGTGGTGGTGGCAAAAAGTGGTTTCAAAGTGGCAACAGCATGCAACAAACATAAACTTTCATTCGTATAACAATCTCTTGCACAACCCTAAAATATCTCATATTCAACCTCCTCAAATTAAAAAAATCAAAAGAAATTGTTCAAGGTCCTAAATAATGCAAAAACTGCAGCAACGAAACTGAAAATTATTTTACAAGCACAAATGGGGTGAAACAAGTTGTTCAGGAAATCAGCAAAATTCAAAAGAAGTTAATTATAACATCCTGAAGATAGCTTTATCAAGGAGTACGTACCTTCAGAATATTACAAACCATGCTATTTCTGCTTACTAGAGGATTGGATCTAACTTAAAAACACATCTAGCAAAGTATTGCGATAACATGAAGAAGACAAAATAACTTTCCGCTTAGAGTTGGCAAGATATATAACAAAAAATTAACAACTTGACAGTACAAGTAGCTTATTTTATAGAGAAAATCGATTGCGTGACATTACCTCGTGATTTTTTATAATAATATAGAAATTAAGCGAGTGATTGGGTAATAGACTTCGACCAATGTTTGCTATAGATGTTCAGAGTGAGGGGATGTATTGCCCGCTGCAAGGATATATAGTACCAAGTAATTAACAGCGTGGAAAAGAAGAATGGTGACTAAGAAATTGATTGAAAATGTACTATTCTTTAGAAGAAATAGGAGGAAAAATTTTGTGTGGTGAATTAGTGGAAACTATAAACTATGGAAAAAATTCTAAACTGTAATGATATGAGAAATTACAGATTAAACGAAATCAGGATGTAAAAAAGTTTTGGTTCGCAATTTTTAAAAAAAAGTATACATAAGTACTTTTATGTGTTGTTGTTTAAAAATAGTGGTGTTATAGGTGGAATTAATTATGATCAGTTGAATAATGCTAATATTAGTATGTATTTTGATGCTGATATTGAAGTTCCAGGGTAGAAAGCGGAATTCTTTTCGATTCTTTCTTTTATCAAAAATATCGATTTGTGGAGATTTATGAATGTGAATATTGATATCAAGAAAATCCATTTAAAGGCTTTTAGTACTAGTCTTTTTTAAAGTCAGCTCTATTGGATAAATGTCATGCGAAATTTGTAAAAATTTGGATGGTTGAATACATTTAGGTGATCCACATACCTAAAAGCATGCTTGTGAATTAGGCAGTAATTTTTTCGAAATTTAGGGAAAGATTAGCGAATATTAATGAATATTTAGTTCTTTCTGGAATTTCTTGGAGTTTAGATGTATTATATATATTTATATTTATGTATCTAACTCTATTTATCTA
Organism: Caerostris darwini; assembly: GCA_021605075.1. Classification (NCBI taxonomy): domain Eukaryota; kingdom Metazoa; phylum Arthropoda; class Arachnida; order Araneae; family Araneidae; genus Caerostris; species Caerostris darwini. The sequence goes on from BPLQ01013769.1 coordinate 341,590, forward strand.
TATATAGGTATTGACATAGAAATAAATTTAAAACAGAGCAATAATTGTTGCTAAAAGTAATATATATATTGAAGAACAAGTATATGCTAAGATAATATATTTGTTGAAGAACAAGTAAGCCATGTTTAGACATTTACATATTAGTTGTTTCATTAATTAATTCAATATTTAAAAATTGTTTTCCTATTGTAAATTAAATTTGAAAATCTCATTGAATAAAATAACATATTCTATTTATATTTACATGGAGGATTTTTGGATGACGAAATGCAGTTTTATTTATAAATAATGACCAAAAACCCTTGAAAGTAACGATTTTTAAAATTAACGAAATGATGTATTCGTGACGCCATCTGTTAGTACTTCTTTTTATTAAAGATAAATAATGTTTGCTTTTTATCATCTATAAATTTAATCCATTTAATCCATAATTAATCACAGCAAGGGAAATGCTGTACATAATAAAAATATTATACACTTTTCAAAAACTGAATATGGATATACGATTGAATTCGAAAAATTTGTCACAAATTTAATAGGAGATTAATTACGGTTGCTGTCTACAACAGTTTCTAATATAATTTTGTTCAGTATAAAATGGTTAAAAATCTTATTATGTAATCGTGCAGAGAATTTAAATGGTTTTTGCCACTTGGAAAAATGTCACAGAATGTGTTTTGAATCAAAATATGTATAAAAAAAAAAAATTATTTCTCTTTTTAAAATGGGATAATTAAATAAAAAATATATTAAATGCACAATAAAATTCATTAAATCGCTGATTAAAACAGTCTGGAAATAAAAAATAATAGATTTGTTTGTTAAACAATCTTGTTAAGGGCTAATCCAAAAGTTGCTACAATTTATCTTCTTGGAGAGGAAGGAATTCCACTGTTTTTATGCCTGTGCATTTACATTTTTATTTGAGAAGTAGTATATTTTCTGAATATTGATATAATGAATACTCTATAAATGTATTTGTACTGCTTAGTTGTTGCCGAAGTTGTTATGTAATAAATACCTTAAAGTGTTTTTTTTCTAATTAATTCGATAGGTTTGTACAGCAAAGTTTTTTTTTTTTAAATATACAATTTAAATTCTTATTGTTGACAGTAACAGGTAAAAAAAAATATGTAATATTAACTCCAGTTCTTTTATCAGGTAAAATAAAAAGAAATTATCTTTATTGATTACGGTGATTATAATACAATAAATTCCCTCATAGTCAAATTAATGCCACCGAAATGATCCGAATATGGGAAAAACAATATCAAGAGAGTATGATAATTTTTTTACTAAACAAATGTCAAATGTAAATTTTATCATTTGAAATAATAATTATTTTTTGGCTTCAGTATTTGTGTATCGTATATGTAAGATAGTTATTTTGGTTTTGTTTCAAATGCTTCAATCGTAACCTAGTTATAGTGCATGTTATTTATATGCAAGTGATGAGGATTTGATTCCTGCAGGTATCGTGTTGTACAGTTACATTTTTGAAAAGTTAATAGATTAGAAAGATAATTGAGGAATTTTTTTTCTTATTGACATCTTGGTAGATGTTTTCAAAATTTCCATTAGTTCAATAAGCAAATGTGAGGCAATGTTTTTTAAACCTGATGGTATTATTTCCACTCACTTTTCTAGGATATAGCATTGACTCACAGAAATGGTGATACCATTATAAAGTGGTCAATAAGTTAATTGTTTAAGTTTAATTTCTTTGGTAAGTGATAAATAATTGGGCCAAAAAAAAAAAATAAAACTGTTGACATCTTTTATTTCAATAGTAGACTATGTTTAATGTGTTCCGTTTTCTAAGAAAAATGATTTTTTTTTACTATCATGACAATATCGCAACATCATCATATCAGCGTGGTTGATGTCCTGGGCTTTTTCCGCGACTTTCAATGCAATATAACCGAAAAAATAACTGTAATTTAAGAAAGTAACATTTTAAATTATGAACTCATACATTGATCAACAAAAACTTTAAAATCTTCTGTCTGATTCGAATAAGGCCTTTTTTCAGAGAATAAAAGAACCTTGACGGGACACTGACGCCTTTTACTGGAAGTCGTAGATTCCTCATTATATGTCACACCATGGTTGACAACAGAAATTGATATAGTTCTTTTAAATTCATTGTTTGTGATGGTTATGATTATATTTCTTGTTTCAAAGTTCTCCTTTTTAAAATGCTGCATGGGGACTCTCCATTATATAAATCAAGTTGAGATTAATCCTTTTATCACTCGTCAGTAGTTTAATGGGAATGACTACACGCTTGCAGAATACATTTATGCTGGTGAACTGCAGTTCCATTGGTAGAAGGGCATGATGTACAGAGCGATAGATTCATTCCATCCTCATTATTGAATTCAATGATAATGGTAGCAAATGTAGCATATCGGTCTATACAAACAAGCCAATAAAGCTTTCGTTCGTTGCAACTCTGTAATGTCTAATCTTTGTATATTTCCTTGTTTACAAATTTCTGACTCATGCTAACAAGTGCATGCCGCGACTCGGAGCTTCCTAAACGCTTCCTCTCAGCCCGGTGGTCTTGTCATCATCCGTCTTTTATTGAAATCTGATAAATATTTATCAATTCTCCTAATGCAACGACATCAATTATGGCTTAACAGGTAATGATTTCAATTGTTCGTGATCTCAAAACATCCCTTCTATTTGATCGGGCCTTGCCAACAGCTCATTTGCGAGAAACATAGGTGGTTTTAATGCTTTTATTGATTGGTGTATATTTGAATACCGAAAGAACTTGAGAAATATATGATAGTGATAAATAATTTTGAAAATTTTTATTTGTCTCTTGAACATTCAACATATAAAAGTACCGTATACTAGAGACTTTATTGCATATAATGATTTATATATTTTATCATTCAATTTTTTAAACGCATTATACAGATAAAATTATATTAAAATCAGTTACACGCTAATATTAACTAACATTAAAATATGAAGAAACTTGCCTGTTTTTATTAGCTTAATACTGCATTACATACATCTACATATTATATACGTACTAAATCTATTATATTTTAAACTAATTAAACTAATAATTTAGTTATTAGCTATTCAATAATTTGCGTAAATCAACTCGTTTTACCGAAACATTTTACTTCACTATCTCAGATATCGACCAAATTTAATAGCATAAAAAAATAGCATAGCATAAAACCGTATAGCGACGCATAGCATAAAAAAATCTTAAAATTTAATTAAATATAAGCTCTTTTTTTTAAATATAGTTTTAAAAGTTCTAAAAATTATCATTAATTCACATGACTGTATATGTTTCGAATTGTCGCTACAAATCTCTTAATTAAGACAAAGAGATGCGTGCAGGAGGGCTGAGGTTCGAATTCCCTGACGGTATTGTTGTGGTCACTGCTTTCAGAAACGCGGAGACTCGATGGCGATTGTAACAATGTGTATAAAGCCTCTCACAGGCTGCTTGTGAGAGTTTTGAGGGTTTTCTCCTATGCAACAAGCAAATAATGGGTAGTTACCCTTAAAATTCTTCCTTGAATTACTGTCTTCAACAACAGTTGGTGAGCTATTCCTGTTATACATATGTGGAACATGAGGCCCGCCGATATTAAACAAGCAAACAAAAAATACCAAGAGATGCAAGTGGTACCATTATTTAGAAGTTTATATGGCTTTGCTTTTTTTTTTGCCCTTTGCTTATAATACATAAAGAAATAGTTTTTATGGAAAATTCAATTTTACATTCTTAAATATGCATTTTCCAAAATTTTTGAAAAATTTAGAAATTACTTTATATTAAATTTAAAAATTCTTAGTTTCAGAGTAACATGATTATAAGTTCATAATAAAATAATTTTAAAAAAGCCTTTTAAATAATAACAATAAGAAAAAGGTATCTTCAAATATTGCTAAAACACTCTTGAAAATAATTTACAGTAAAACTAAATGATTTATAAAGAATTCAAAATTAAAATAATTGAAGAATGAATACTTTTTTCAAAACTTTCAAGAATTAAAGATTGGGTTGGGCTTTCACTCTACGGTCATCTTGCTCACACGAGGACTAACCTGACCGGGACCTACAGTTTAAAGTGGATTCCGATCCACTACAAACATCTATGGCATCGCTGGGACTCGCACCCGAAATAATTAAAGGAGATGTCATTACACGAAAGCTTATAAAAAGTTGCAGTGCGTCACATCTCAGATATTTTTTCGAAATTTAAGCTTATAGTTTCGATTTAAAAAAGGTTTAGTAATATCATTGAAAATAGGGATTAACGCTAAATGATTTCACTTACGAGAAAGTGTTTTCAATTTCTGGTAAACGGTATTTATTTTTTTATTTTAGATGCTAAATTTATATATTTTTTATGCATTTTTCTGCTGTTAATAAATGACTCTATTCAATCGATAGGTCTCTTCAAGTTTAAACAAATTCAAAGAGGCATTCCAAACATTATCTTTGAAACTATAGTATTTATGATTTAGCAGTCGGCACTGCAGTCAGTCGTTTCCGAATATAAATATATGCAATGAAGTGGTATTATTAGTATTGTATTTATCTTAATAATCTGTACAACAATTCGATTTAGAAACTGTGGAAATCACGAAAAGAGTTTATAAATTTATTCTTATAGTATAATGTGTCTTTCACTAATCATAGCTTAATCTGAGTTTTGATACAAATGGATATTTTTTTTTAATTATTTTACCATTTTTTAAAAAAATCGTTTAGTGGAATTTGTTACTGCAAATCCCTTTACAAGTTGCTACATTTCATATGGATTGTTTTTAATTTAACAATTCAAAACCCCTCTCAGCAATAAACTCAACATTCCCAGACATTGGTGGATAACAACATTGACATTGGATTCAACATTGGTGGATAAACTCAACATTCCCAGACATACATATAAATATATATACATATATGTGTGCGTGCGTGTGTATTTTAATATCCCTATTACAATTTGACCACACATACACATTTTGCAAGTTCCAGTGTAACTACGATACGTCTACTAGTATTCGTGGAAAACTTCATGAAAACATCATAGAAACAAACATTAAACATTTCATGGAAATATTCATGGAAACTTCTACTAGTATTCGTCATAGAATGAATGCCTTCATAATATCCTGTATCCCATGCCAAACTTTTTTCCCACAGGTTTATTACAGTTAATTATTCATTCTGTGTTGCATACTTCCCTTTTCACTTATATTTTTGCTAGTATTTATTGATTTCATAATTACTGTTATGTTGGTTACTATATTTTACTTACTATATTTGTTTTTTGTATTTCATCTCTTTTTTTTTCTATTTCATTAGGTTTTTTTTCCACTCTCATTTTTTTTAACTGGAAAGGGGCTACATAGGCCTGGATACAGAAATGAATCGTGGGGTGGAATAAGGTACATATTATGATAATACAATTAAAAAGATAAATATATAATAGTACTTTAAAGTAAATTCTGGAAGTTTAATCCATATAAAATTAATTAATTCGATGAAATCAGCAATGATTATTAAAATATATCATTTTTATTTTTTGTTGAAAGTTAAAAAGAGTTTGTCTTAAAACTGAAGCATTTTGTGCATATTTTAACATTCTATGAGATTTGATATTCAAAATAACGTATTCCTGGAATAAAACAGTTGGACAATTTTTTTCAGCCCTCGGAAATCTAAAAATCAGAGATCTTAAAGATAAAATCAGAATGTAAGGCAATTTGTGACATTTCTGTGACTTTAACTGTCACATCTATGTCATGTGCTTGCTTATAATGTCAATTTTAAACAAAATGCCAGGTGTGGAAGACTACGTAAAAGGTGGGTAGAAAAATTTTGATGTCTTTTGAAATTGAATTACGTAGTATATGCAACTATTACAAAAAATCCACCTTTTTTAAACAAAGACAATGCAATTCTCAAAGAATCTGCAAAAGTGTTTCATTTCATACAATGTTGATTTAGCTTAGGGAAAAAAAAATCTTTTTAGTACCAAACTATCTTTTGAAATGATGGTGTTACATAAATACAAGATTGCATTTTTTTTTTGTGAGATTCGTAGCGTAGTAGCGGCTAGTGTGTGAGAGTACTGGGGTTCAAATCCGCTTGCTGCCTTGTTGTCCTAATATCTCTACCGTGGTTTTCCATATTATTAGGCTAGTTACGGAAACTAACCTACAATAGCATTTATATTGCAAAAAATTTTAATATGGCTATATAAAGTATATATAAGTGGTATTCAACCATTTAATTATTAATTAAGGAACCATGTATAAAATGAACACACATTTACTTGATTTAAAGCATTTTATTATGTTGAAAAATAAATATATGAAAATAGTTTATTATTTACAAAAAAATAAAAATTTTATATGATGCCCTTTTGCTTTAATGAGAGCTGCTATTCTCTGTGGCATACTATCTAAGTAATTTTTTTACCACTGCCTGGAGATGTGCATTACGATGCCAGACTTCAATTAGCGTCTCTATGAGCTCTTGTTTTGTTGTTATTGCCGCTTTACTGATCTCACGTTTCATGAGCTCCCACACATTTTCTCATTTTCAATTAGATTCCTGTCCGGCGAGTTGCCAGGCCAATCTAACACGTTGATATTTTTATTAGCTAAAAACTTACTGACTGTTTTTGCTTTATGACAAGGAGATACGTCGTGCAAAAAAATTGGTTCTTCTCCATCACTAAACCATTCAGAGAGCTGAGGCAAGAGACGCTCTTCTAAGATTTATTTGAACTGGTCTTTTTCTTAGTACAATTCCTTGCACAATTCGAAGGCGATCAGTACCACTAAAATTTTTCACAGATCCCACCATGCGGCATGTTTAACCGTCAGAACAATACAGTCAGGATGGTATTCTTCTCCAGATCTTCTTCTTACAAACTGTGACTTATCAGTCATGATTTGTAAAACGGACTAGTCTGAAATGCATATCTGCCGAAACAGAAAAATATCCTTTAGGACTTAAGTACATAAATTTTCATGACACTGATAGATAATAATAATTATCACAATTCACACTTACCCTTTACCAATCTTCTACTGAAAAGTTTTTGTATTTTCATGCCCATTCCATACTCAAAACCGTTTTTTAATTGCCTGAGTAAGCTTCGACTTGCGATATGGTTTTCTTGCCATTAAACCAAATTCTGCAAGTCGTCACTTTACGGTACGCAGTGAAACTTGAATATCTCTGTTTTTGATATGTTTAGTTAATATGCGCTTAGATATTTTTCGATTTTCTAGGCATGTATCGCGGATTTTTCTGTCTGTTTGGGGATTGTTATGCGTTTTCACCTGCAATTTCCTTTACGTTTGCTTTATAAACCGTCTCCATATTTCATTTTCTTATAATGCTTTTTGACCGAACTTTTTGACACTCTTACAATACTGGCTATTTCATACTGTGGCTGTCTATTTGTCTTAAGCAAACCATATATTTGGCCGATTTTCTTTGGTGGCAGATCTGAAACTTTCCCCATTTTGAAAAAAAATTATAAATTTTACATTTAAACATGATATTATTTGATAAAAAATATTAATCAATATTATGTAATAAACAATAAATAATAAAATATAAACAATTCATACCTGAATTAAAGATTTGTCAGAAAAACTGAATTTGGGAAAATATGTGATATTTATGCACGTGCACACGTGTTATTTTTTATTTCTGTGTCGCCAATTCTTAAAACAATATTTGTACAGGTGTTGTCAACACGAGCCACACCTAAATATTTATAATGAAAAAATGTGATTATTGTCGTCATTTATTATAAATTTACACAATTACTGTTAAGGGTATAATAATACGCCCCACCATTGTAAGAAATGAGAAGACTCGATGGCGATTGTGACAGGTAAAAGCGTCTCTCATCTATAATTAAGCTGCATGGCGGATGTTTCCCGGGTTTTTCTTTTATATGGTACTTAAATGTGGGGGCAGATACACCTAAAAGTCCTTCCCGGAAGGTACACTCATCCCTTCATCACATGTTTGGTTTGGGATAAATGATGGGTACATGAGATCCACCGATGTTTAACGACGAAGAAATTTATTTAATTGTGGAATCTAACTAAACCAGCTGAAAAATTAATAAGAAGGAAAAAAAAAATTGAATTTAATATGTTTGAATTATTAAAACATCTTGTGAAAATGAATTCTTCTGAAGTAGAAGTGCGAAAAATTTTCGTTCTATATGGTAAAAGAAAGTCTTACCGTGAAATAACTGAGATTCTTAATCGGTCTAAAACTGTTATTCACTATATTTTAAATAAAAATAAACAATAAAAAAAAGATTAAAGTCAATTCCTACTTTTTTACTTCTATATTGTAGAAAGTTCTTTATAAATAATTTTCATTCATTTTTTTAAGTTACAAAAAATTCTCTCTCTCTCTCACATACACACTTTCCATCTCTCTCTCTAATTTATTCACATGTTTCATTTTCCATTTTATTCCCTCCTTGACTCAGATTAGAACCCAGAATGTAAAAAGAATCTGAAAAAGAAATTTTTTTCCAGCGATCTACACGCTTCGCCACTGATAGTATTTATTTCTAAATTTATATCCCGCTAAATATCTTATATAAGATAAATTTTTTTCTCCCGTATAAAACTAAAATTAATTAATTAAATTTAATTAATGAATTAATATTTGGAAAAACTGTATTAACATAAAGTGTCATCTACTACAAGTTTAAAAAATGTATTTGAACTTGAGTGGACGAATAAAAAGTATTTTATTAAAGATTGAAAATTTAAACAAGATATATAAATATATATAGGAAGAGTGTGAACTAATAGTAGAAATTGAATGAATGAATTAAAAAGAAAGGCTTTCATTTCAAGTTGAAATTTTCCTCTTACACCTGGTGCCCTCTATTGCATGCAACTTAAATCTAAATAAAACTAAAATTAATTAATTAAATTTAATTAATGAATTAATATTTGGAAAACTGTATTAACATAAAGTGTCATCTACTACAAGTTTAAAAAATGTATTTGAACTTGAGTGGACGAATAAAAAGTATTTTATTAAAGATTGAAAATTTAAACAAGATATATAAATATATATAGGAAGAGTGTGAACTAATAGTAGAAATTGAATGAATGAATTAAAAAGAAAGGCTTTCATTTCAAGTTGAAATTTTCCTCTTACACCTGGTGCCCTCAATTGCATGCAACTTAAATCTAAATAAAACTAAAATTAATTAATTAAATTTAATTAATGAATTAATATTTGGAAAAACTGTATTAACATAAAGTGTCATCTACTACAAGTTTAAAAAATGTATTTGAACTTGTGTGGATGAATAAAAAGTATTTTATTAAAGATTGAAAATTTAAACAAGATATATAAATATATAAAGGAAGAGTGTGAACTAATAGTAGAAATTGAATGAATGAATTAAAAAGAAAGGCTTTCATTTCAAGTTGAAATTTTCCTCTTACACCTGGTGCCCTCTATTGCATGCAACTTAAATCTAAATAAAACTAAAATTAATTAATTAAATTTAATTAATGAATTAATATTTGAAAAAACTGTATTAACATCAAATGTCATCCACTACAAGTTTAAAAAAATGTATTTGAACTTGAGTTTATAAATAAAAAGTATTTTTATTTGAACAAGATATATAAATACATATAGGAGAGTGTGAACTAATAGTAGGAATTTGAGAAAAAGAATTGTATGGATATGACTACAAAAAACAGTTATCAGTTCGTGATAATAAGCAAATTTGTAAGATTGTAACGAAAAACTCGCAGTCCATTAGCAAAAAAAGCACAGCAGACAAATTAAAGATACAATTCATAGACATATTAAGGAATAATATAAAAATATCATTTTAAAGTACCTGCTATAGAGATTACGTTTGAAATTGCATTATAAATTTATCAGAATGGTTTGTACTCATAAGTGCATATCTTTTGAAGGGAAATAAATGTCTTACTTAGTTGATCAGTGATAACAAGTTGAATCTAAAGGGCCACAATGTCTGAAATTATTATGGGCAGGGTGTTTGAAAAACAAACAAAACAAAGTCTTTCTAAGGCAGAAAGCAAGGCAACAGGTATCTGAAGAACGCTTATTGTTCAAACCTCTTTGGCGTTCCTCTATGTTACACAAAGATCAACAAAATATCAAGATAAACTGGAACTGCATCAGCTTCCATACCGGAAAATCTAAGGATATATTTCAGTACAACAGCACACCCATCTACATCTCATGTGACAATAGATTTCTCATAAAAATATCAAAGTTTTAAAATCTCCAGTTTTAAATATAAATATGAATCTTGAAATATCTTAACCGTAGAATTTTATAAAAACAGTAACCAATACGATACTGATGTAGAACTCTGTAATCGAGAAGAAAACACGATACAAGTATCTCTTTCATTAGAAATACCTCACGCTCACGCAATTCCAATAGCAATGCTTTTATTTGAATTAATTTTAATTCCGTACAAGCAACACAATAGTCTATGAGTTTAAGTTATCAGAAATAAAAGTTCCAATTTCAAATTATAATGGGACTTGTGAAATCTTAAAAAAGCTACATAGCATAACATTGGCGCACACTAAAAGCAATAACAGCTGTGTGCAATTAAAAATTAAGCCGTACTTTCCATTCAATGTTTTTTTTTGTAAAATAATATGTTTTTTTATAAATAATAAGCAATTATTTAAATGACTTTCAAGAAACTGTTATTATTCAATTCCGTTGACATCGATTACATTTATTCCTAAATTTCATAAGAATCCGTCTAATTTGAATTTTTGAAATAATCTATAATTTGAAAATAGTGTAAATATTTTTATTGCTGATGTTTTATAGTTCGTATTTTTCTCATTTATATTAATTAATAATAACTAACTAACAAATTCTGCGCAATTAAATTCATAGAAAGTTCTAAACGTTTCTTCGGCTACCTGGTGATTAAAATACCTCTAAGGTGGGTACCTAAAAAGGAATTGTAACATACGTGAGAAGAGAAACTGAAGTTTGAATGAGATACGAGCTTTAAATGCTGATTCGATTGTATACAATCACTTGCTTTTTTCAGTTCATTTGCAAAAGAGTATTTAGCTTACGATGATGATTAACTGTGCTTCAATTACAGCATGTTTTTAATGTACTGTTTTTAAAGAGAGTTGAAATTGAATTTTTACAATGCTTTACTTTTATTTTCCCCTTTTTTTTTGTTTATGAAGATATATTTAAAGTGAAGAAACAATGATTTACAAATTTATTTTATTGCTTTTTATTCATTTTGCATCGACAGCAATTAAGAGAGCCAGAAAAATATTAGAAACAAATATAAAAAAAAAAAATTAAAGTCAATTCCTACTTTTTTTCACTATATTGCAGAAAGTCCTTTATAAATAATTTTCATTCATTTTTTAAAATTTATCTGGCTCCATCTATTGGTAGATACATGCAACTTAAATCTAAAAAAAAACTAAGATTAATTAATTAAATTTAATTACTGACTTAATATTTGAAAAAACTGTATTAACATCAAGTGTCATCCACTACAAGTTAAAAAAAAATGTATTTGAACTTGAGTGGATGAATAAAAAGTATTTTATTAACGATTGAAAATTTGTACAAGATATATATAGGGAGAGTGTGAGCTAATAGTAGGAATTGAAAAAGAAATTTCCAAATGTGTCGTTGTGCGTCAGTGGAACGGAATTCGAAAATGTAGCCAGTTTGAGTCACTCAATTGTTGTCGAACCATCTTCGATAATTTTTGAGTTACATTTTTTTAGAATAGTTCTCTATAGGCTACAAAGTAGCAAATATTTACAAAGTGATAATATTACATAAATAAAATTTTATTAGTGTTGATATACAAAGAGATATTTGCTTTTAAGTTGAGATATCTTTAATAAATTGTACTTCAACAGACGTATATTTTTTAAATCTAGAATGGCTTTTAGAATAAAAAAAATTTTCATTTGACATTGAGTATTAATGAAATGGAATGCACAAATACAGCAAGTTTGATTTTCTCGGTTTTTATCATGATATTTTAGAGGATTGTTGCGTTACATTTTTTAAAAATAGTGTTTTATATTGTAAAAAGCTGCAACATGTACAAAGAAATAATATTACCCACAAAAAATTTTTATTAGTGCTAATATACAACAAACAGTATGCATTTAGAGATTTTATAACTGTTCTCCAACAGATGTGAAATTTTTTTTTCAATTAGAATGACATTAATTTAAAAAAAACAAAAAAAACATAAGTATACATAAACGAGTAATAGTTCCTGAAATGGTTAACTAAGTATGAAATGAATTTAAAGAATTACTGCAAAAAGACAACATTTAAATTGAAGGACGTTATCATAAAGAAAGGGTTTGGCAGAAATTCCTCAATATCATTTTCTTTTTATTAAAAAGAAAAACTATGTCTAAAACTATCAGTAAATGTTTTTTTCTCATCTTATTACATTTTCTGAGTATAAATCCACCGAGTATGAAAACTTCAACATCTGATTAAATAAATGAATCTTGGAAAACCTTTAAAAGCAGTAGATGTTGTGTAATTTTGCCGGTTTATTAATAGGTTGGGAAAAAAACCTGAAATCTTATTTTCTCCTCATCCGTCGGAACCTTTTTGTTTTTGTCTTCAGTTAATGTTAGAAAGAGAGTTAAAAAAATAAACTAGGACAAAATAGGATTTCGTCTTGCAACGTGAATGTTTAATGTGCCAGAGCAAAAACCACCGGTGAAGTCGAATGCCTTCAGCAAAACGGATTGTTCTATGATCAATAAATAAAATGCTTCGGAACAACTGAAAGATTGAAGGAAACAAAAAAGTTTGGAAGGGAAGTAAAAAATTTGCAAACTAACTTAATAAATGTTGAAGCTTTCAGTACGGAGCCCTACCTGCTGAGTTAAGGAAAGGAAAAAAAAAATGAAAAACAGAAATCTTATTTTATGACAAAATATATTTCTGATAAATTACCGGACAGAAAATCAAACTAATTCTTGCTCATTTTTTTTGCTGGGATTAATGAAATTTTTTGACAGTATGTTCCTTTTGGAATCTTTATTTTTTTAATTTTATGTATTTTTGTTTTGAGATGGATTAATTAATTTTTTTGGTGTTTAATGTTCTTAATGACTTTTTAAATGTTAATTTGTTGATTTTCTTAAAAGCTTTTGCATGGCATTTGAAATTTTTATTAAAACATGTCTTAGAAAAGTATAGTTTAGCCATCTTAAAAAAAATCGAATTAAAAAAAAAAGCATCTACTTTTTGTATACTTCAATATTTGACATTTTAAGAGCTTTATTCTTTCTTGTGATGCAATAATTTAATTTCTAAATATTCATTAACATATATAGTCACAAAAAATTAATTAGTATAGCGCAGATCATATTATTCGAACCTCTAAAATTTAACATGTAACTTGCTTTTTGACACTCATCATTAAAAGTGTTAAAATAAAGTTGACTAATATGCTTTTATGAAAGATCCTAAATTACATGAATAAAATCAAATGAATTAATTATTCTGGATCAAGTTAGCTGCTTTGTTTGTTCCATATTTTGATCCTCAAGATATCTCAATGAGCCTAACTCTGAGGTCAGACATTATCATCCATTCAAATGAAGTAATCACATATAGAACCAACATATAGTCAGCTTGAAACTCAATCTTTGGATTGGAACTGATACCAAAGCCTTTGGACTACATTGCGAGAAACAATAAGCGCATTTAGTATCATAAGCTTAGGATAAATCATATCTAGTGCACGATACTCATCAAAAATATTTGGAAGGATCAGGAACTTATATCATGCTTTGGAATTTTCTGTATTTCTAATAAATTGTTAATGATAATAATAATGAGTGATATTAATAATAATAATATTGTTGGTGATTTAAAAATTTGCACAGGATCGTAGTAGAGTAGTAAAGGAACGAATAGATACGTAGAATATAATAGAATATGAATAGATACGTAGAATAATAGAATACGGATAGATACGTATGAACGTAGAAGATAGTAGACGATCGTTTACTAGATATGGTTCATCATAAGCCTATTCTACTAGATAAGATTATTGTTTCTCACAATGTAATCCAAAGACTTTGGAATCAGTTCCAATCCAAGAAGATTCATGATTAAATGTTGGTTCAATATGCGATTACTTCATCTTAATGGATGATAATGTCTGACCTTATTGAGTTATAATTCTTAAGAGATATCTTGAGTATCAAAGTATAGAACAAATAAATCAGCTAGCTTGATCCAGAATTTTAAAATTTATTGAGCACTTTTGGCACTGCCTTGGAAGATAGGTGGCAGCTTACAGTCTTCTTCCAAGGTTTTAATCTCATTGAAGCATTAATTTTAGCTTATAATTGAGAAAAAAAGTGGAGTAGGTAAGGTATACTTTAAAATATTTACAGTCAGAAAAATGATAAGAAATTACATCTGCTTAAGATGGTATTGGTAGAGGTCTTAAATTATGATAGGTAGCTTCAGACTGATGAATTACATGAAAGTTATTTTTCTAAAGTGCACTTAGAAGCCAGAACGACCCGGAGTATATTACGTCGGGTTTCAGAACTAAGTGTATTTGGTTGGCCAAAAGCTTCCATGTGTATGTCAGGATCCTATACATCTATATACTATAAATTATATACATTTATATGCTATCTATGTACTATAAATCTTTAGGACAGAAGGACCTTCCGTTAAACTTGGAGAGGAGAAGAGGAAGGTGTGATATCATGGATGCCACCGTTGGAGTTGTACATTTAAAATTACGGATGTAATCTGTCATGTCTCCATGGTTCAGAATGGGAAATGCTGAATTTGCTACACCTCTGTCGTTCTATTGGTGAATGACCTCAGGTTAAAGTGCTTGATCTTCCGTAAAAACAACGAAATTAGTATAGGACGGAAGTATTTTTCTTCATATCTTGTTTCTACTTTATACGTATTATAAAATACACAATAAAATGAATTTTTGGTTTTGAATTCATCAATTTAATAAGTTACTAGTGAGTTTTTGTATATCGTTATAGTGGCGCCAAAACTGAATGTTCAATCTTTCCATCCACTACACTTTCCGTTTGTTTAAACATAGAAACTTTTATATTAGAAGTTTATTATTCTGAGAAGTGAGGATCACTGCAATAGCAATAATAGCATATATCATCTTAAATTTACGATTCTGTCACATTTTATATTCAGGATATCGTGTTTAACATAGTATACTACGATCTATACCTAATAGATGAACACAATATTCTTAACCAATTATTTAAAAAACAGTTTTTTTTGTTCAGGTGTTTTGCATTCCCCATAAACATCTTGTTAAGATATGGACTAACACTTCTAAAGGTTGTTGAGTGCTATATTAATGTTATTCAATGTTTTAATATTTTTATTTGGAAACTAATATAAATTCTTCTTCAGCAATCTAATATTTACGAAGGTTAAAGAGAGGAAATTTTCACACCAAATTATGAGTTTCAACATTAGATAGCTTATTCAATACATAATAGACTAAGCGCAGACAATAAATCAAAAACTTTTTTTTTGCCTCAGAGTTATTTATTCCAAGGTATACAACATCCCAATTTTTTCCCTTCAGTTTCTGACGCATCCTTTTCATTCCAGTCTTTTTTTCACCATTCCCCATAAACATCTTGCTGTTGAGGTACGAAACCACTCATCTAAAGAATGTTTATGAATCCAGAAGGAAGAAAGAGACAAAAAAAAAAAAAAAAAAAAAAAAAAAAAACGTGGATCCCGAGTAACTACAACAATCTGGTGACGTCCTCCAAATCTAGTAGTCGATCAATCTTAATGATCGCAGGGGACACAAAACAGATCCATCCGTTTAGGGTCTTGGAGCAGAATGCTTTTGTTCTTCGGAATAAATCATTAAATAAATGGTCTCACATCAGTCTGATGAGAAGTCGGGTCTGACGGAACCCATCCTGCCAGAGATAAACATGCGATAAATAATTGGATGCTCTAAATGATCAACGTCCCTAACGAGGGATGTTTTGCAAATAAATCGAGAGCTTATTCAACGCACTAACAATCGATAGCTCAATACTTTGCAAGGTTCTTCGTTTCACCGATCTCGCCTATTCATATTAATGGTATTGATGACATATGGCAATAATAGGTAACTTGTTACATCGGATTTATTCATAAAACGATGGTAATGATCGCCCTATCAGAACTGTAATATTTTAAATATTATGTTAAGGTTATCAGAGAAATTTTAATTATCTTACTAAATGATATCAAAGGCAAAGCACAGATTATTCTATGTGAAATAGTAATTTAACGGTATTAATAAAAATTGTCGTACATTTTTGTTAATGAGGAACCTATGTATTTTACCGAACATTGATTTTGAATATGTACGTATACCAAAAAAGAAAATAAATCTTCAGTTTGTGAATAATCAGTGAGAAAAGAATGTTTACGATATAAAAACATATAAAAATTATATTCGCATATTAATATATGCAAATATAATTTTTATATGTTATTATTATTATTATATTGTAATAACATATAATATATATGTTACTAGGTATATGTTTTAAATTCATATAAAAGTTATCACACAAAATAAAAGTGTTTCCTACATTTTTAAAAAATATTAATACTTTTAATAACTGATATATTCCCAAATTTCATCAGGTTATCCAGATTTTGTAACCATAATTTTACTTTAAATCTAAGTTTATTTGTAATGAAATTTGTATGTATGTAAAGACCAGTTTTCTTTTTACAATAAATAATCTCTATAAGAAAATTTCACTCAAAATATTAAAATAAAGTGGGGAAAAAAACCCCACCGAAATAATAAATTAAATCAAATATCGCGTAAAAAGCACATGTAATTAGGGCCAATGGAAATTCGTAAATTTGTTTTAAAATTTTTTCATTTTACTTTATTGAAAGTGTAATATTTTTATCAGACTATTAACCATTCAGACTATATTAAACATACAGTTCTAACTGGTGAAAAACCAGGTTCATCACTAGAAAAGGCAGTCAGTACATTAGATTTTTACGTAAAGATAATGACTACTCACACAAATTAATAGTTTTAGCAGGATTCTATTAAAAAATTTAAATATAGTCCGACCTCCGATCGCATGGAATAGTAGGACAGATTCGAAAAGAGCGGCGCCATAGGGAGAGGAAATGTAATTTAGAGGGTCTTTTACTTGAAATAAAAATAATTCAAATTTTTAATCATTAAAATTTCAAATTATACCATATTAAAAGAAACACTAGATGGAAAAAATCCTTGCTAGCTATTATACTATCTTCTTTCAAACAGCTTATCTGATCAGAATCCCTTCACCAGTCATCGATTCGTCTGTTTCCGCAATTAAACCGGATGTTTACCATTCCGTGGTCGGATTGTAGCCACTTTTTAAAACCGAATTTTTCTATCAGGAGGATAAATTACTCAAATTATTTCATCTGCTCACCAAAGAAACTTTTGTATAATTAAATAATCTATAACAGCAATTGTTCTTGGATTTATTTCAACAATCTAAATTAACTGTGATCATTTCGTTTGATTTAATAAAGCATTTCTTAAGTTCAATGATAATTTGCAGTTCAATTGTACGCCAGAAATACCAGAATTCTTTAATTCAACTTCAGTTTTTTAATAATTCATTTAATATATTTGCCTAAATTAAATTCTGGCCATACAACTAAAATCTTTCTTCTTTTATTCAGAGATTAAAAATAGAATTTTTATTTCTATGAACTAAGAATTTTTATTTCTATTTACCCTTATTGATTTTTTCTTGATGTTGGATCAAATTTAATCATTAAAATAAGAAAAAATTTAAATGGATTCCATGAAAGTATTATGAATAGAATATTTACAATATTCTTCCTATTTTATGGCATTTATTTAAATTTTTTTAATCAGACAATTTAGACTTACTTTATTTTTATAATTCTCATTTGTCTGATACTGGTGAATATATATTCCAAAAAATATTAATTTCTATATTGGAGAAAAAAAAAATCAAAACTAAATGCAATGCATTTTCGCATCAGATAAATTGAATGTTTTCTTTTAAATCACGGCTTACGAATACAGCAAAAAGAGGAGAAATATTTTATTTTAAAATTTATGAGAAAGTCTAATCAATAAATCTTTGTTACTACTTCAGAACTTTTTATTAGTTT
Organism: Caerostris darwini; assembly: GCA_021605075.1. Classification (NCBI taxonomy): domain Eukaryota; kingdom Metazoa; phylum Arthropoda; class Arachnida; order Araneae; family Araneidae; genus Caerostris; species Caerostris darwini. The sequence continues at coordinate 359,864 of BPLQ01013769.1, forward strand.
ATTAGTTTGATTTAAAGCAGAATTTATGCTCCTTTTAAATAAATTAGTTCATTGATAATTATTTTAAGGCTAATTTTAGGAAATATATTTAGTTGACCGAAATTTGCAACACTCTGAATTACTTTTGATGAAACTTTAAACTTATTTTGTGACTACGTAGACTTGAGAGTACGAATAACTAAAATTTTCTCGATATATATACTCTGTCTGATCAATAAAAATAGTAGTAAGTTAATATAAGGGTATATATTTAAGTATATATTTAAAAGGGAATTATTGGCGAATGCATATGTAAGTTATGTTGTAGCTCAAAATTGAGAAGCCTTCAATCAAAATAAATGTTTCATGATATCTGTCAGTTGTTTTGATACATCCTTCAATTTTTAGATTAACCTAATTATTACGAATTATAACTATTTTTCAAATTTCATCTGCTGATCGAAATCTGTTGCTTAATTTTAGTTCAACATCAATTCAAAAAAGAGAGTTTTCAAGCAAGGATCAAGTTGCGATTGTTCAGTTCCTGGTGCATCAAAAGAAAAAAAAAGTTGCAGAAAGATGCAATTACATAAAATGCAAAACAATTTAAGTGCAGTTGGAGGACCCTATAAGAAATTTTAAACTTCCTTGCGAAAATAATTGTCAAGGTGAATCTTATGCTAATTTTAATTTGAGAAAACCAAACTGTGGACGTAAATGTAAAGATTATGGAAAAATACTTAGACGCATTTTTCTTAACAGAAGAGGCAGACAAAAATAGCTCACGGCATTGAAGTTACCAAGTTACCAAATCTACAATATTCCGATTTTTGAAAAAAGAAAAATCCATAAAGCGAGAAAATCCATATCCTTTCTAAGCTCAGCCAAGGAATCTAACCAACAAGTTAAAAATGCAATAATGAAATTATTGAAAAATCCGGAAAGTATCTGAACATTAAAAATAAAATGTAGAAGTAATATTTTTAATTTATTGTTTAATTTAATCTAGTTTTTTACGATAAACGTTGCTTTATTTCTATTCGCAAATATTATTACGTGGCAATTAAAATTCATCAACTGCTGCTACCAAAAGTTCATTAAGTTGTAGAAGTCATTACAAAAATATATCTAATAATTATTAGTTTCGAACTATCATTTACAACCCCCTTCCAAGATTACTGACATTCATTTTGAATATAATGCTGTCGGAAGTTAATGGAATATTTTGGGTCAGTTCTTTTACAACCATAATCAATTTCGCAGGATTCAATAATATTTTCCAATCACAAAACCTTATTCATTGTGAGCTAAATTAATTTGCTATTTGGTGACAACAGAGAATGAGAGATTACTTGATATTTCCTGCTAATATTGGATAGCATTAGTAATTGATTTCGAGTGGATTTTAGATTTCTGTTCTTTCAAAATTCGAGCATTTAACTGAATGCTACACTGCAATATCGGTGGGTGGTTTCTGTTCTCAAAAATCAATGTGCATATTTATTTTATGCAAAAAATTGCAATATTTTATGGAAATTAAATAATCGATCATTAATAAAAGTATTTTTACTATTAATCCAAACTCTCTGATCATAATTATTATGTAGAAAGTATAGATATTTAATATACTGAAATTTTTTTTTCAACCAACAGATGAGGAATGTTTATTTTGTTTGCATTCTAGACGACTAACAATATGATAGCTCAATTGAAGCTTTCAAGAAATTTATAATTTCATGGGAAATCCGGATAATATGCTCAATATCTGAAACTGTTTGTATTTTTCTGGGCATTTGTCACTCTCAAATGAGATAAGCTTCTCTGCTTGTCAATTTATGCTATCAAAATCTTTAAATAATACGACCTTTTTTTACGTTGATATTTTCCTGATAGTTTAAAATAATTAGGAACTATCAATGAACAAAATGCAAAGAGTATTTTACAGCAGAAAAATTAAATTTTAAAACCAGTGCAGAGTAGGCAAATAAATGCACTTTCAAAAAGAAAAATAGATTTTTATCTGGTTAAAGTTTTTCAAAGCTGAGAACAAATTAAAGATGGTTGATTAGATAAAATTTCTTAATATTTTGTAGGATTTGGAACATTGTCATTAAAAACAAATGCAATAATTAAGATTACTTTCGAATTCCTGTGAAATGCGCTATGACAATTTTATTCCCAAACAAAATCATGTAGCTGGAATGAAAACTTTTTCTAAGACATAACATGTTAAGTTCATTTCTCAAATTTGATCTTGCTTCAATCCTGTTCCTGTACATATTATCCAAAAATATTTTAGAATTTGGTGTAAAATTCATAATAATTAAAAATTTGTACTTCGTTTGGGGACTTTCAATGTCACACTAATTATTTTCCATAGAACATCTGTATGGCATATAATAAAGTTTGCGAAGCGCTGAAATTAAATAATGATTAACTGGAACTTTAGATTATTTGTAAATATGATATTAACAAAAAACAAACAAAAGTCTAAAGGAAATAATGACTTAATAGAGCCTATATAATACCTAATAATGACCTATATCGCCGCTGAATAATAGGTTCCTTGGCATGTGCTGAATGAAACAAAGTTAATATTTGGTACTATATATTAAAGTATTGTTAAGAAATAACCATTGAAAAGTTTTGCAGTAACTTTGGGATATTTCTCTTAAAAACCCGAAATCTGTGTTAAATATATACATAAATCTTTTAATTCATCTTCTATAATATAAATTTCAATGTCATGAAAGGTTTAGTTAACATCCTTTTTTTAATAATATAAAGACAAATATGTAGGAATTTAAAAAATTCTTACGTTAATAATACAAAGGTATATTTTAAAAATCTTCTCACTAATAAATAGCACCTATGCAACGTGATACCTATTGAGGTTGCAATATTTTTACATTAAATCGTATGTAAATCATATCATTGTACATGTAACAAATGTGCTAACGACATTATTAAATTTTCTTTTGAAATTTTCGTGATAATTTTAAATAATTAGGAACTACGAATGAACAAAATGTAAAGAGCATTTTACCCAAGTTTTAAAACCAATTTAATTTATGTCAAATTTTCTCACAAAACTGCATTTTATTACATAACATAAATATCAAAAAGTTAACATCTATAATAATTAATTCATTTCAATATGCAATTCTGAATCAACTTGTTTTAAATGTAAAACCATTTTATATAAATTATATGTTTTAATGAATATAAAATAATCCACAGCGATTTAATAATGTTCATTGGATTCAAAAATTGAATATTCTGTAAACTACATTTAAGGAATCATACGTTTCTCGAAAAAGCAATGTCGGACATTACTTCTTTAGATTTATTGGATAAGAAGCATTCGAGGTATTTATTCCTCTCACCGGCAGCATTTAATGACATATGCATGAATTTGAAGAGAGCTGAAATCATTGATATGTAAATGAGTCATATATTACGGTTCATTTTCATAGCATGGAAATGATCCTCCAGATAGACGGCTGTTGGAATCTAACTGGCTTCTGGTGATTCCACCAATTCTCATACATCAATTCAAGAGCGGCTTAAATGGAGTCTGAATAATTTAGATCGAGATCAATCATTCCTTAAAGTATAAACCTATTAATCCAAGCACCTGATACTTCAGATTAACTTAGTTCAATGTAGGCTGAGAATAGAAAAATACCTTAACCTATTGATTTTCACAATTAGTTTAAGAAATTTTACTTTCAATAATGAAATTTAATAATTGGTAATTTAAAGATGAGTGGCAAGATTTAGGGATGAATGAGGAAATCTATACAAGGACTTTCAAATTTTGCTCATTTATATGAACATTTTACAGCACTTAAAGCTAAATTCAATTGCGGATTTTTAATGCAAGTTAAGATGCTTATTTTAACCTTACAAAGATGTTTTTACAATACAATTTTGTTTCAGAACAATTATTGTTACTAAAATAAAAAATATGTATTGCTAGAATTATAATTAATAAGTTTTTATCCTGTTTTATTCATTTTATTATTGACATTCAAATTATTATTTGCCATTGGGATTATAAATTTGAATCAGAACTATAATCCTTTAATGCATTGCCAGAGGTTTCGAGGTCAGCAAACGTTACAAAAAATGTCTTCACTTTTACTCATTAAAAAAAAACCAGTGATGTAAATGTAAGTGGCAATAAGCAAGAAATAAAATGTAAGTTTTCAACAAGCCCTCGGGTACAGAAAGACATCGAGTCAAATGTCTGTAAAACAGCATGGAATTGCGAATGATCGATGCCAGATGTACAATATCACGAATGAATTCATGCTTACTTAGAATAACACAAGGTAGTCCTAAATACTTGTTGCAACAAAAATATTTTTTTAGTCCATAATTAAAAATTAATATTCGCAACAATTGACTCGTGATGTAACCGAAAGATGAGATATAAATATAGTCGGATTAGTTAGGGGATTAAATCATAATTACATATCAAGATACATAAATGTATTTGATAAGAATTTTAAAAAGTGATAAAAATTTCTTCTGGGACATTTAACGGTCTTCATTCGCTAATAGAGAGTTTTTGCATACTGTATTGTAGACGTCCGTTATTTTTTTCTCCCTAGCGCGCAGGCTGATAGGAAATTGCGCATGCGTATCTGTAATAATGTTTCCTATGAGCATGCGCGCTAGGGAGATAAAATAACGGACGTCCAAAATACAGTATGCAAAAACTCTCTAATATCACCGTCAAACTGTACCACATTGAGAGTCATCTAGGTTACAAGTTGTGGTTTCTGCTAAAATACACCCATAAGATGGAAGAGGGAAAGTGATAGTAAGCTTAAAGCAGACAATCAGAATTTTGATGCAATCCGAATCATCACCAAATATTTTTACTTTTCAAAACAATGGTAGTAGCCATCAGCAGTAATCAAATCCTTGTATGTCTGTACGCTCGTTAGCACGTATCAACAGATAACAGGCCAGCAGAGATTTATTATGTCCATCCTCAAATTAGACATAATTATCGATTTCGTTTCACTATTCGAGCTCCGAATAGAGCATTCTCAATTCGTAAACTCAAGGCGCAACTGTCTAGGTATGTGTAGCTCTTCGGTAAAAATAAATTTATTTATTATAATTTTATAGAAAATAATCAATAACTAAAAGGCATAAATTTGATTTTATTATAATTTTTATCTCATAAGAATGTAGCTATCTTAATTAATAAGGTTCAGAAAGCTGAAAGCTATAAATTTACATTATAATTCCTGCACTTATTACAAAACCTTAAGTTCGATATGTGAAAATAAAAATATTGAAAGAATTAAAAAGAAATATTTCAATGTGACATTTCGCTAGTTTGTTTTTTTAAACATGAAATAAAGAGAGATAGAATTTTGCTTCTGCTAATCTTGTCGATATAATGTTAATAAATTCATTCTTGTATGCAGTTGATATTATTTAATTGTAATCTCAGCATATATAAAATATGAGAGACTTTTCCAAATTCTGCCAGGAATTGCAATTTTTTTAATACACTATTATATTGCGATTTTTTAATGATGATTATTTGTTTATTAGGCCCTTTATCTTGTATACAGCAGATTTCCTAGCAAATTCATCATTATCCAGATTGCAGCCAGGTGTTCTTGAAATACTACGCCGACAAGATTGAAGAAAGGAGGAATGCCTTTTTACATGTCTTTCTAAAAATATTAGCAACCACTTATGTAATGCATTTGAGAATAACATTAGGCCGTCAACCTTAAAACAGCGAAGCATGTTGGCGAAACACATATCAGAATATCCTCTGAAATAATTACAGTTAAAAATTGTATCCGAATCCGTAATTTCTTCCTTTGCAGAACCGTCAGGTGACTCGCTTCGAAGATGTAATAACTCATGTGATGGTAGAACAATTACTTGTGAAAATACAAAATGAGAATCAAGTTTTTCAGTTCCAACTTTTAATAACTTTTTCAGTTCCGTTTGACAATTTTTCTTCTTTCATGATTAATGTATATTATATTTATTTTTAATACAACAATATTTATTTGACCATATTTAATTTCGTGCAGTTTTGTTAATGGAATGTCTAGAATTATGATTTAACTAACCATGAATTTCCATTTACATATCTCATAAGCCTATATTTGTAAGAAACTTTAATTACAATATGCATTCTTTTATATATATATTCGACGAGTTTTACTGTTGATAAAATGTTGTTATTTAGCCACAGATGTTTGAAAGTACGATCTATTTAAGAGAAACGGTGAATAAAATAAGAGAGAGATAATTAAAAGCTCACACTTAAATGAATTCTGGTCTTTAGGGAAAACAAAGCTGCTTTCGTATTATTTTATTTACAAGGTTGAGTTTGCTTTTCTTCTGGATGGAGAAGCTTCGAAACAAGAAAACAGGGCTGTTAACATTCTCTTTGAGAAATTTTTATTAATTCCAAAAGTGTTCAACTGACTTTATATTTTTAGAAATGTTGCATGTGAAGGACTGTTTTACTCGTACCTACTGGGACCCATAGACCGTGATGAATATATTAAACACATTGTCACGAATGATATGAAAATTACAGGACTAAGGATGGAACAAAAAAAAAGCCCTGTTTTAAAATCCTTAGTCCTGTTTTAAAATACAGGACTAAGGATGGGACAAAATAAGGTCAGTTTTAAAAATTACTGAAATATTCAAAAATTAGGAAGTAAAATTAGTTTTACTGAATAAATGAATTAAAATAATATGGAAAATAACTGTATTGTATAAAATAACTAATATAATATTGCAAAAAATATTTTGCAATATTTTTTCAGTTGAAGAATATTGCAAAATATTTTAAAACTTTTTTAATATGTAAAGTAACATATTTAATGAAGATAAAACAGATATTAATAATCTTGAAACAAGAGCTTATGATGAATTTCTGAAAAGTTAATATTGAGCTTTGCGTTTTTGACTAGATGTTTTTAATTTATTTGAATAATTCAAACAATTATAGTAGCAATACTCTACAATTTTTTAGGACGTTTTAAATGTTCTTAAAATTTTTACAAGTGGACTTTCCTATATATGCATATATTTTGCAATAATTCTAAATTAATGAAACAATCAAAAATATTTTCAAACATCAAAGATACCTTTACTAAGATTATTAATTGTAATATTGAGTTGATGATGATGACCTATTGAGACAGATGTTGGCAATTCGAGGAGTAGAAAACTTTTTATCAAACAAGTAATTGTAAAAGAATTCCATCCCATGGTAAAAATTTAAAAACCATAAGGAAGCTTTATAATAATCTAACTTAACTTAAATGTTTTGTATTATAGAAAGTGTAATGCAGACATACACACATACACACATACACACAGATTGAGACAAACAAGCACACACATACAGAGAGACACGCATTTTTACTTTACTTTCCCTTCCCCCCCATAAACCTTGGGAACCATGTTACATTGTTCTTTGCTTGAGACCCTATCATAAGGACGCACTCCGGACGGACGACCGAACCGACGTAAAAACGCACGCACGGAAGGACGCACGAACCGTCGGACGGACGAGCCGACTTTCGGACACACGCACGGACAGCCGGACGGACGAACCGACGTACGGACGGACGTACAGACTTACAGACTTACGTATGGACGGATGCACGCACGAACGAACGGACCGACGTACGGATGCACGCACGGACGGACACACGTACGAACCAACGCACGCACGAACGAATGGACGCACGGGCGAACCGACGTACGGACGCAAGCACGAACGGACCGACGTATGGACGGACGAACCGACGTACGGACGCAAGAACGGACAGATGTACGGACGCACGCATGGACAGACGCACGGACGTACGGACCGACGGATGGACGAACCGACTGACGGACGGACCGACGGACGGACGAACCGACTGACGGACGAACCGACTGACGGACGGACCGACGTATGGACGCACGCACGAACGGACGGACCGACAGACGGACGCACCGACTGACGGACGGAAAGACGTATGGACGCACGCACGAACGGACGTACGAACAGACCAACGTACGGACAGACGTACGAACGGACGAACCGACGTCATAAGGAATTTTATGCTTATCGTGTTTAAAAAATTCCTATACATTTTTTTAATTGGGAAAACTGTTTATAACAATGGATTTGCTGAGAACAATCTCCCAACTTTGAAAGGACGAATTTTTACAGCAAACGAGATTTTGATAAATTTTTTTATTTTTCATTTCAACGTGCATGTCGCGTTATTACAGAACATTAAAATTTCCAAGACCTTTTATTTAATAATGTTAATAGTAAATATTGTTTAACAAGGATAACAAAAAATCAACATATAATATTTATAATCAATATGTTTGATATTTTAAAAAATACTTGTCTATCTCTTTAGAAAAATTTTGCATACTATTTTACCTTCTTTTGTAGTATTTCTGTGTTTCGAATAACACGAGTTCCCTAATACAGATTCACTGCTATGTCACCACAGACCTTACCTGAATTGTAGCTGCGATCGACCTGTAGTACACGTTCGACTTATTGATTACTACTAAGTTTATCCTCTGTGGTCATCAGGCAATTTTAAGGGGAATGGTTTAGTGGGTAAATTTTATTTGCAGCAAACCACTGAAATAAAATGCAAGCGCGACGGATATTAATTTAGCAATGAACTGCCCCCAAGATCGGTAGAAGTTTGCGCAGTCCATGTTGAAATGTCCCCAGTGACAGTTTGTGTCATGAAAAGCGCACTTTGAGGCTTATTGCCCCGCGAAAGCGACATTCAAGGCCAAGATTTAAGACCGAACAACCTGAAAATGAGGTCGTTATCTTTCACTTTATAACTCGACTCTTTCTACAAGACACGGATGCGTTGAAAAGAGATAGAAGAAAAATATGTGTCCTTCGCTCAAAATCATCTTAAGAGTGAAATGGGAGAACTCGAGCATGTTGTAGTGTCGTGAGACTCTTCATCTTTGATGCCCTCGCCGCGTGGCGCCCCTGCTCAATATTTTTTAAATCTTCTTTTCAACACTTTCAGCGATAACTCCTCGAAACTCTTTTGTTTTCCAAAATTTGTAACTTGTTCCTCTTACAGAATGAGATTCTTTCGCTACGAAAAATAAAACATGTTGATTGCAGGAAGATTTATTCTTCGCATTTACTTTAATTTTTTTTTTTTTACTTAGCATATTTATGTTTATTTTAAAATGAATTCATTTGTAAAAAAATCATTAAAAGGAAACAAAAGTTTTTTTTTTTGTGAATTCAAATATTTACTTTGTCCTTACTTTGTACCTTATTATCAAAACAAGTAAATCGTATTTGTGACCAATTTGATTTAGATAGTTAAAATTAGTCTTTTAACTCTTCCCATTTATATTCTCACGTCATCAGGTTTATAGGAAATGAGTATTTATGTAATATTTTAAATGAAAATAGTTTGGAGATATTATTGAAGATTGAGACAGCTTAACTATCTTAGAATATTTGTGAAATTTAAAAGTGAAATGTGATAACTCGACCATGCTTTAATGCTCTGAGGCCCCTCATCTTTAATATTCTCCCCGCATGGTGTTCTATCTCAATATTTTTTAAAACTTCTTTTCGATGACTCCTCAAAACCTTTTTCTTTTACAAAATTTGTAACTTGTTCCTCTTACAGCATGCGATTCCTTTGCTACTACAAATAATACATGTTGCCCGCAGGAAGATTTATTTTAATTTTGTTCTTATCTTATCTTATTTTTTTGTTATTTTCATTTATGTAAAATGATCTTATGTTTATTTTAAAATGTACTCATTTATAAAAAGACCCTTAAAGGGAAACAAAGCGTTGTTATTTTTTATGAATTCAAATATATATCTTATAATGAGCAGACATTGAACTATCTAATCAAAGCAAGCAAAACGTATTAGTAACCAATTTGATTTAGATAGTTATATTAGTTTTTTAACTTTTCCCATTTATCTTATTTCGTCATCAGATTTATAGGAAATGAGTTTTTATGTAATATTTTAAATGAAAATAGTTTAGAGACATTATTGAAGACATTTAGAGATATTTATTGAGACATTTTAGAGATATTATTGAGACATTTTAGCTATCTTGGAATTTTTATGAAAGTTGAGAGTTAAATGTTTAATTTGAGCATGCTTTAATGCTATGAGGCCCCTCATCTTTAATATTCTTACCCGCATGGTATTCTATAGCAATATTTTATAAGACTTCATTTCAACGTTTTCATCAATAACTCCTCGAGACTGACAGTGAATACCTTAAAGCGGGCAGTGAAAGTTGGAAAATTGTTTCAGAAAAGCAGATAAGTCTCATTTAAATACTATTATTTTTCGATTCAGGACTACTTCTTAAATAATAGCCTTTCAAGAAACATTTTAGAAATAAATCTAAATTCAACAGCACAGAGTATTTGGTTCACTACTCTGATTCACCTTAGATGATGCCCATTGGTGCAATTCTAACGTGCTCTCACATAAAATTAGGCAGAAATAGCAGGATTTCTTGAAAAAGAAAACACCTTCATGAAACCTGTATGAGGAAAGTTTGTACAAATATATGATTTATCAATGGAAAGGTCACCCCAAAAAGTGTCGAGCTGTTAATAATTTACGACATCTTGAAAACTGACGGATAAATTGATCTTGTGCTGCAGAAGAAATCGTAAGAGTTTAGTATTGAGTCTTCAAGGGAGGTTTGACCATTGACTCCAAATTACTAATTTTAAAATTGACTCCAAATTAAAACTATATTTACGAAAACAATAATTTCCCTCGCAACAGTATACTGTCTTACGTCAGTTTGCAACATTGTCCACTGTAGTTCTTCAATTAGAACATTTCTTGTATGATGGTGGTAAAATTTGCCTAGTTTACTTTTTAGAAGTACTCTAAAATTTCAATTTGGCGAATATGTCAGTTCTTTTTTAAATGGTTTAATTGAGTGATTTCACTTGATACAAAATTTGTTTGCTTTTTAGAAATCATCCATGAAAACTATATAAAATATGTGAAGTTTATTTTTTGTTCCAAATAATAAATATGATATGGCTATATTTCGATTCTTTGTTTATCTTATTCTTTGTTCTGTATAGCAAATATCCATCCATTTTTATCTGTTTTAATGTTATTCATTATCTCAGTAATCAAAATCATGTATTTTTAATGATATATACCTAATTGTATATTACTTTTGAAACAGAATATATATAGCAAAAATACTGAACAATACAATGAAAGTCTTTTTTATTTATTTTTAGTTCAGGGAATTTCCTTTTATTAAACTGGGCTTTTTTTATCTTGAATTCTCCTGATTTTGAAATTTATATCTAGAGAAATGCAGATGAATGAAGTACTTCATTCGTTTTCAAAATGATGCTTTCTCAAAAAATAATAGCTTTTTTAGATAAGGAATTCTGGTGAAAAAAATCCCAAATAGATTAGATAAAATCTTCAAAACTCTGGGAATAGAAAAGTGCAAGAACATTCTTTTTCTGTTAGTGAAACTTCTCAAAATTTTGTTGGCTATTTTATAATGCACTTTTCTGGTACCTAGTAATTTACTATCCAGTTATTGCATTTTATGATATCTTGCTATGCTTTCGAAAATCAATAACATGGAAAAGATGTTTACATATTTTCAGCCAATATTATTTTCTTTAATCTAATTTTTATGGATGTTTAAGTGAATAAAAATGAATTTGCAAATATACAAACTGTAAAAATTAACATTCACTAAAATTGAGACACAACAAAAATTTGCATGTTTCTAAAATTTAAATCTTTGCAGAACTTTTTTAACATTCTTGTTTATTATATTAATTCAGTATTGATAATGTTAAACTGAAATTTTAATTCACTTACACATCGAATTAGAACAAAAATTTTGATGCTAATATTTAAACTAATATGTTTTGTTAACAAATTTAAAAATTTTTTTAATATTGCGCCTTATTTAATCATATAGAATTCTAATCTAATCTGAGAACAATTAGAACTAATGAACTATAGTAAATTCAACATTATACAGGAGGAATCAGGAGAGGATGAATTTAGCTAATTTATTTCCATATGAGAAATATGATGTAGATTTTCCTGATTCCTATCTTAATTCTGAGCTATATTAATTATGTTTTCGTTTGAGGAAAAAATAGTTTACTAACATTGCAATACATGTACATAAGATAATTTTCACTTTTGCTTAGTATATTCACATCTTTCATAAATATATGCCAGCACAATTATATCTTTTTCTTTGTTTAAGCCTTCCTTTCCAGATATGAATTATATGAGTGAGTAGAGGCTCTGGTAAATAATTCTTTGAGCTCACGCTCTCACACAGCCGGACTTTTCTATATACGAGACTCCTAAAATGAAATTTAATGACTTTGAGCCGCATTCCTAATATATAAAAAAAAAAATCCCTTTCAACTAAACTAACTGCTCGTCTGCGATCATACATTACACGGCTGTCAAGTTTTAGCCTTTCTGCTCTTCAAAAGAAAGCATGTCTATTCGGTCAACAAAGGAAGAAATTCTTTCTGCCTTTCGTCCTTGACCAACGGCTTTAATAAAAGGAGAATTTTTCGAATTTGTTAGAAAATGGAGGACTGCTCGTCTCAAATTTGAATTCAAATGCAGATATTAATACTTCCGATAAGATGAACCGTCATAAAACACGGCCATATCGTTTTATTACCAAAAGCGAGAAAGCACTTCAGTCTACTCATTCAGTGGTTGAGCTATTATCTTAATAAGAGTATGGAAATTGATCTATTAAATTCAATGTTTAAGTAATTCAAGAAAGACAGCGTAATTTAACTTGTTGGTACCACATAGAGGTTTAATGGCTATGTTTTTATGTAATACTTTGTTATAATGTATAGAAGGTATAATATTATAGATACTGAATATTTATACCTTAGACCATGGGCTTTAGTATTTTAAGCATTTGCTAATAATAGATCCAAAGCATATGTACGCTAATAATTCAAATATGTTAAAATGAGTAGTATAAATTTAAACTTTCTGAACTCATATTCATTTTTTTTTATCTCTAGTATAAATAAACCTGAAATTTTGATCTATCTTCTGACTAACAGAAAGATTGAAAAAATAAAATTTTGCTAAACAATTAAAAGATCTTACAGAGGAAAAAAAATCTTTTTCATACTTTGTCTGTAATACACTCTAAAAAAACTATACTCCAAGACACTAAAAAGGAGTTAGCTAAATGTAATAAAATATATGCAAATAACTTTTGGTCCAGAAGAAAATAATTAACTTTTCGATTACGATAATTGAATAGCTAAAATTCCAGAGCATCGCAACTGAGCCTCCTAGTGGTGGGTGAAAAAAGGAGAAATTCCAATTTTAGGGCATATCTTTTACTAGAATTATACTGAGTCTACTCATTTTGACAAGCATATGAATCACGAAATATACAGTGGCATATGGGATCGCATAATGCATCACGCAAAATATGAGCATATTTCACTTCTTGAGAAGGGACTTGGAATTGCGCTAAAAAAAAGCAACATGGTCAAATCTAAGGATCACACGACATTTGGGTTGGAATGGTTGAATCATAGCATAATGTCAAGAAGGTAGCAGTTTACCTATAGAGATGACAGAACATGAGGACAGAATTATCTTCATAACGACTCTCGTAACACCCGATTCGTCATTATCAGCTATCAGACTTGCAAATAGGACGCCAATGAGCAAAAGAACAGACGAAATGTGATTTAGAGAATGTGATCTGAGGTTAGAGAATGAAAGAATAGAGAATAAGAATTAGCTTAGAGAATGAGATCTGAGCTTAGAGACCTGATAGAGAATGGAGTATTCGGTGCCCATTGTACCTAGTATCCCTTACTTGTGCACACCAACAAATGAGTTTTCTGTGGTATCGGGCTCATTCAACATGGAATCTTATTGTAGGAAATCTAAAATCTAAATGAGTCCCACTTGGAACTGATCCTTGATGAGCAGTGAAAACGCGTCAGAAGGCACATAGGACAGATGAAGGATTATAACCTGGCCCATGATGCTATCAAGGACAACCAGGAATTATGGTCTCAGGTGTCATTTCATTTAATTACCGGACCATAGATCATCATCATTAGATTACAGGTTAGTCAACGATATTCTACACTCCATTGTATTTCCCTCAAATTCACAACACTCCATGTTTACAATTCAATAGGAAAATGCAAAGTCACAAACTACAATAGTTTTTACTTATTGATGTGTGCTTACTCCCCTAACCAGCTACATTGTTAAATCTCTCCCCTGTAAACCGCGCATTGGCTGTGATGAACAGGCGCTTCTGAACTTCCCAGGATCTCATTGATTTAACTACAAAGTTGAAGATTGTTTGGTAAGAAATTCTGCACAAGATCATACGCCAGTTCTACGAATATAATATAAAGTTCTAGTATAAAGGCCAGAAATGGTTTAAGACTTAATTAGTTTGTTATATGTACCAGGGTTGTTATTACTGTATCCAGAACAGGCTACGATAGTGCTGCGAGACATTTTTTGACATATTAATCGTAAAATTTAACATTTTTGACCTTTACTTACTCAAAACGTTTTGTCATATAGACACCATTTTTGTTGTTTACAGCAACTTGAAAATTTTATGTCAATCAAAAAATGAAATTAACTAGTAAATAATTTCGTGCGATGATTTATTTATACTTTCGATGGGATTATCTGAACAACAGTGCATCGATTCATTAATTTTAACTATTGGAGATGAAGCACCACTGTATATGAGAGGGTTCAATGAATTTAATAGTGGCCATCCAAAATTGGCTGTTGGGCCAGAAAACATCAATGCTGTGCGCGAATTCATAATGCAGGATAGTCATGGAACAATAAGATTGAATCGTCTTTAGGCATAAGTCTGACCAGCGTACAAAACGTTTTACATGGTTATTTAGATGTGAAAAAGATTTGTTCGCGTTAGATTTCTCATATACTGACAATCGTATGGCTGGCGCAAAGAAATGCTTCAAAAACACAATCTTGGTGCGTCAAATGATGCTTACAACATTTACATAGATGACGAATCTTGGATATATACGTATGAGCTCGAAAATATAAAGCAATTAACTGTATGTTTCTTCTAAGGTGAGCCAAACCCAACAAAAGCTGTTCAAGTAAGAAACACCTCGAAGCAAACGGTAGCCTGTTTTTTTCGGACATTTTTTTTAATTGGACATGTAGCTATAGTATCACTAGCTAATTGTAAAACAATCATTTCTGAATGTTACACAAGCATTTGTTTGCCAAACGTCTTTGGAGAAATAAATAAAAAAAAAAAACCGGCAAAATAAGATTATTCTTCATCATCACAACGCGAGCTCTCCCACATCGGCCCAAACAATTCAATATTTGACAGGTCAAAACTTCGAATTAATGGTTCATCAGCCATACAGACCCAATGATTTTTTTTTTACCATCTTACATGAAGAATAAACTACATGGCCAACGATTTCCGATGGCAGAAGAAGAGGCTGAGGCTTTCAAAATACATTTTGGACATACCTCAATAGGAACAGAAAAAGTGCAATGAAAATTGGTTCAAACAGGTACAAAGAAAAAAAAAATTAACATACGCATACGCATAACATAACATACGCAAACATATTTTGAAAATCAATAAAACCATTTTTAATGAAGAAAATTAATTTTGTTTATTATTTTGGATACATAAATTGCAACCTTCGTAAGTTATTTCTGGAATGAAGCCTTTAATTACTTTAATAGTTTATTTTTCCTTTCCATACTTTTAAATTCTAGTAGTTTAAATTTTTCTGCAAATAAACATCACAACCACCGATCTTCGTCCCATTCGGGTAATTTTTTCATGGTCTATCGTCTTTTTCCCTCGATTCTATTTTCACCCTTAGAAGATTTCTGCTATTGCTTCTTTAACATTTGCTATAATTTTAAGATAGATCTTATTTTCTTTTGCTTTAAAAATAAAACTTTTATGTGTGTTTGCGGAGTATAGAATGTTCATAGTTCGAAAGAAAGCATCTCTCTTTCAAAAATACTTATGATAAGTTCTCTGTTTGCTGAACCATCCAGAAAATTTCTTACAGTGTTAACTGTAAATTTAGCGAATTTCTTAGAATATTAAGCAAAAGAAAATACAGAAGAGGTCGAAATCCTTCCCTACATGTGTTATCAATAAGTAAATCATTAGAATTAAACTAAATCAATTAAGTTTCCTTTTTATTGTTGTTGTTTGAAGAAACTTCCCCATCATCTTTTTTAGCTACAGACGCATATCGATACATGATAATAACCCTTTCCTAAAATTATTTTTTCTTGAAATTCAGTTTCCAATATATTATAGAAAAGGAATTTCTTAAAAAATTTTTTATATCCAAAAATGAAACTATACTTTAAATCCTCTAACGGCGAAATAAAGGGATAGGTAGTTTTTATTTGTTTTTGTTTGATTTTGTAACAATTGCATCTATGTTGGATTTGAATAACTAGTATAATCTGCACAGTTCAATCACTATTAACTCTGCTTTCATCATTTTCGGCAATTTTTCGTTTATAAGTGTATTAATATTTTTTTTCATTATTAGTTCTTTTTTGCCTGTGTAACACTGAATTTGTTATATTTTTGCCGTTATAGCGATGAATGACTTGTCAAAATGCCTCGCATTCGAAATCCACATTGTTTTTAATTTATCTCAAGATGAAAAAATTTTATACTGATCATTAGAAAGATACCTTTTTATAATGAGCTCTTGATCTGAGTTCCTTTAGCATTGTTTATGACAGATTATGTATCAGATGCGGCGTTATCCTTGTCCAATACAACAGTACAAGGGGTGGATTTCTAACACGTTGCCCCCAGAAAGAAAAAGGCCTATTGGAAAAATGCATTTTAGTCAAAAACTCAAAGGTAAATGTCCTTCATCATAACAGCAGTCCCTTCCACCTGTCTAAACGGGAAGTCCGACTGTTGCTCAAGACACTCTACCGTAGTTGCAATGTGTCTACTCGTTCTGAAATCAGTGGCAGTAATGCACGCAGCCAACGGAAAAATAGATCTTTCTCTTTCTCCATTTACAAACTGCTTAGTACACATTAGACTTGGACCACCTACGGGACTTGTATCTTCTCTTTGCTGATTACTGAGAAAATTTACAGGACAAGACTTTAGAACTTTTCATAAGCAGGAAATCAAAAATTTCTTAAAGACAAAATAAATACAAAAGAGTATTTTTAACCATATCACTATCTACGTTGTTCATTTATAGCTTTCATAATTACCTGAATCTCACAAATGCAAACAAATAAACACATTATGCTGTTGATACACTTAAGTTAGATAGGTATGGGCAATTAAAAAGTAATGTGAATTATAATATCGCATTTTAAAGTAAAAAACTCGGATATTTTCGATTAATAGCTATATCGTATTTTAATAAATATTTTGGTTTTCATTTTAATCTATTGAATAAAAGGAAACTGAAATATACTGTTTTTCCTTTGAAAACCTCTTTGTTTGATAAAGCTTTACTATTATTTTTTTGCTTTAAAATTTTGAATTTTTTCCACTTAAACTTTTCATATTCTGAGCTCTCTTACAACAATTTTAATTAGAAAACCATCGCACTTTAATAGAATTTAGATCTCTTTCGACTTCGTGGAGCTTTCAGTGGTATTCGAAAAATATCTGTGAAAGTCATAGATCTATATCCTAAAATAATTAAATATTGAAAATTTTTTTGAAAAACTATGAAAATTCAAGTAGCATAAAAAGTGATGATATTAAGAGATTTCTAAAGAGTCTGGTCATAAATCATCTGCTTATTGAAAAGCGTATTTGGTTTCATGCTTTTCTTTTTATATTTTTCCGCTTTCTTCATATAAAATAGGAATGGAAAGTCAATTTTGTTCCGTATTTAGAAATATTTATTATTTGAAACTAGTTTTGAAAATTGATTTGCGTTTCATAAATGTTGGGATGAATAGGTGAAATATTTTTAGATTTTTGGAATTGAAATTCGTTTAATATGGATATTAATGAGCTGTGAAACATATTTCCTTACAATTTTTGATGAAAGAGATATGAATTTCACATGTGCATCTGAAATTTATAGATAAATAATTTACTACAAATAAAATTTCACTATTGTACTGATCGGTTAAAGTTAATTGGTTTCTGGATTTCTGACTGCTTCAGAACAAATTTGTTTTCGATGTCTTGAACCTTAGTCACTCTTCATTTATTCGGTGGATTCATAGCGGATTTAGCGTTATTCATGGTGTTTACTGAGCGAGTTACTTTATACCCAAAGATGAAAACTGGAGATCTTTGCAAGGATAATTAATCACACTTGTAAAACATGTGAGGTAAACCGGAAAAACACTTAAGAAGGCAATCTTATGATAATGAAGCTTGTTACAATAATGCAGATCAGGTGATCATTTTAATTGATTCGATTTAAATGAATTCGTATGGCAACCATTTCCTTTTTTGAAGTAACCCATTGATGAGATGCTCTTAATAAACAAGCCATTGTTAGTCTTAGAAGAAACAAGTAATATAATTTTTTTTAAAGCCAATTCCTACTTAGGTGAACAAAGAAAAATTTTATTTTAGTTACTTTTTATTAAATAATTACAATTAATATACATATGTATATACATATGTATATTATATACACATGACAGAATCACAATATTAAGTGGCAAAACAGAAAATATAAAAAAATGTCAATATGATAAATAGGCAATATAAAAAAATTTCTCTGCATGGAAATTCGCTATTTCCTTGCAGAGAAATTTGTTTGTCCTATATAAAACTAAAATGATAATTATTTGAAAATGAAATAAAAAAAATTTCCGATTTGACGTGATTCGATCCGAAGGCATGAGGACACCGACGCTCTACCAACTTTGCCATTGCAAGACAAATGTCTTCTTTCACTCTATTGTAGAAAGTCCTTTAAAAATGATTTTCATTCCTTTGTTGAAGTTGCACATACGCACTTTCCATCACTCTCACTCATTTATTCACATGTTTCATTTTCCATTTTGTACCCTCCTTGACTAGAACCCAGAATGAAAAAAGAATCTGAAAAAGAAATTTTTTTCCAGCGATCTACTCACTTCGCCTTCCTAAATTTATATCCTGCTAAATATCTTATATAAATTAATTAATTAAATTTAATTAATGAATTAATATTTGAAAAAACTGTATTAACATCAAGTGTCATCCACTACAAGTTTAAAAAAATGTATTTGAACTTGAGTGTATGAATAAAAAATATTTTATTAACTATTGAAAATGTGAACAAGATATATAAATATATATAGGGAGAGTGTGAACGAATAGTAGGAATTGAAAAAAGACGAGCTTGTATCAGTAACTAAAGTAGCGCTAATTAAAAATGGCACAGAGAAAAAGCTTTAAACAATCTTTGAGTTAAATTTCATTCGATTATGCATGAAAATCTCCAGGGCTCTTAAAGTTGGACACAAATGTGGATCATATTCCTTAGGAAAATATCCCTGAGTGTTTCCACCATAGGAAATAGTCATTCCATGCTGAAATGTTTTTCCTCTAGTGAAACCCTCAGATAGAATAAATTGTCAGAAACTCTTTGTAGAAAATTTATTCACAATAGAATAAATATTATTAAAAGTAAAAATTAGTAAGTATAAAAATGCTCGTAACTGAAAAAAGGAAAAATAAGTTCCAAATCAGACTTTCTTTCCTCAGATATCTTGATTCAAACTTTCTATGTAATATCTAAAAATTTTCAGATTTTAATAATGAAGTTCTCTATGAAAATTAGCTTAATGTAGTTACATTTATAAATAAAAATTCAATTATAAGTATTTCCATTTGAATCAACATAACATTCAATTTTCTAACAAATGATATTTTAAAATATTTTATCAAACCTAAGGAGTTGTTTTATTTTATTCATACTTTGAGAGATTACTATTCCAGTTAGAATTAATTTTATGAGAGTAACGTTATATTAATGTTTTTAAAAGACCAACTGAAATAAATGTTTATTTTTTCAAATTTCTAGACTTTAAAACTAACAACACTGCATTATGCAACTTGATTATGTATCTTAAAAATGTCTTATCTTGCATATAGCTGAATTTTTAGATAAAGTACATCATGCCTGATAATTTTAATAACTAATGCAGATTGTTGTCGCCAATCTAATTGCTTGGTTTTTTCCCCCAAGGATTTCCTCAAGTGAAATATTAGTAAAACCCTCTGAAAATGTCTTTCAAGTTAATCCTACTCTTTTTCAGTTCAAGAGGTATAGTAGATGACTTCGTTCGCACTTTGGATAATGTTGAATTTATTTCCATATTAGTCATGTATTAAGGAATATTATAGTGGAATGTTTGGATTAGAGATATATTTAAGAATTTTAAAGTCAAGTTAAGATTGCTTATTTAAGATGCATTAAAATCCTCATACTTATAAATGTAAATTACAAATAGAAATTAAAGCATATAGTGGTTATATTATATCTGCATTTTTAAGATGCATAGTGCAGTGCTGTTAGTTTTTAAGTCTAGAAATTTGAAAAAATACATATTTTAAGAATTAGGTATATAATTCACTTCAGAACACATTAAGAAAAGAAGTGGATAATAAAATAGGCATTCTTAATAAATAGGCATTCTTAAATTTCATCTCTTTATTTTAATCTTAAATGGACGAAAATGTTCTAAACCGGAAAAAAAAGATAAAGTGTTTCAATTTTCAGTCTGCAAGAAGAAAACGTGAAGAAATATTCTGAAAAAAAATTTATCTAAGGCTTATAGATATGAAAAAGGAAATGCAAAACTTTGGAGTTTTATAAAAAGAGATAAAAATTTCTGAAAGTGTTATTTTTTTACAATATATTTTATAAAATAACACAAACTTGTTCAATAAATACAGATTTCTGCTAGATTTCAAAAATTGAACTTTTGAAAGAAATTTTAGAGAGAAAATTGGTAGTTTAAAATAATTCGAGAACAAGTTTAGAGGTTTTAAATTACTTAAGGCACAAGTATATTTTATGTACTAGAATTAAGAATAATTTAACATCAAAATTTAAAATAATTTTTTTTTTGAAATCTAAGGTGATAAATATAACAGTTTGATTGGTTCAAACTCATAATGAGAAATTTATTTTTTTAAATTAAATCTTAAAATCTATTAAAATTAAATGTTAAATCGATTAATCTTAAAATCAATTAAAATTAAATGTTAAATCGATTAATCTTAAAATCGATTCCTAGTACTTAAAAGCACTACTCTTTTAACGATATCGAGATATTTACGATTTTATGTAAGGATGGATTTTATGTGTAGCACTTGATAATATGCCCCTCTTTTCTCCATTAATAATAGCCAACAGTTTTGATACTGATGAGTTGGAGTTTCGCTTTTCTTAAAAAAATTGCATATTGTTATATACTATATTTATCTCTTAAAAGAGTTTTAAATGAAAAACCAATTATAGATAAAATTGCGATGTAGAAAAATAGATAAGGCGTAAGATAATAAATGAAATAGACATATTATATAATGAAGCATTTGACAATTATGGGATAATACAGAATGTTAAGGAACTGGAAGTAGAATTCTAAAACTATGTATATTTACAAGAAAAAAATCTGACACGATAAAAATCCACATATAAAAATTTAATAAATATAGCTATACTTCTGTCTATCAGGCTTAGCGAGTAAATAAAAGATGATGCAGTTACATTTTCTTTCATATATAGTAAGGTTTGGTTTGTCGCCCTACGGTCATCTTGTACACACGACGGCTAAACAGTTTAAAGTGGATTCCGAACCACTAACGAACATCTGTGCCTTCGTTAAGATCCGAACCTGAAGCCTGTGATACAAAAGGTCAGAGCTCTAGCCATTTGGCCCCCAGATAACCACCAATGGCGCACAGGGGCCACTTGGCCACCAGATAAAATAATTAAATTTTAAAGCAGGTTCAACATATTTGAAATACTGTGGTCTATTTCAAATGTCGGGGCCTGATGGACGAGTGGTTAGCGCTCGGTACCATAGGTTTCGGGTTCGAATCCCGGCGGAGCCATGGCTGTTTGTAGGGGTTCGGAATTCACTTTAAGCCATAAGTTAGGTCTCATCTGACCGTAGAGCGTCACAGATCCCAATCAGACTTCTCACCCCCCTCATTCCCAAGCTGTAAAGGGGCAAATCAACTCTTGGCACAGTGATGTGATGTGGTGTAGTAGTAGTAGTTTCAGATGTCACCATGATCATAATAATCCCTATTATACGGCGAAACTGTTTGTGAAAGAAGATTTGAATAATATCTTAGGATAATACAATCCAGGCAGTTTAATTCTCTTCTAGAGATTATTTGTGTCTGCTACTGGGGTTTTTGTCGTAGCTAGTCTTTCCGGCACAATAGACGCGTGCAATCTGTGAAAGATTTGGTGAATGGAGTGGCCAAGGTAAAACTGGAACATCTTGTGTGTCGTGGAAATCGACTTCTGGTCTTACATTATCCTGTTGAGAAGCCGTTCTACAATACTCATGTAGAACATGACCAATACCTTTCAGATATTGGATTGGTATGACGACGCTTAATGCAAGAATCCAACGCGCGCTATGCACGGTGATAACATATGAGGATGAAATTATTGTTATGTTTTACCAGATTCGAGATCTGTCTGAAAAGAAAATGTGCATCGTTAAAGCTCTATTATAGCTTTAAATTCCTGTGTTGTAACGTTAAAAGTACAATAATAGCTGCGGTGCAAACAGTGATAATGAAATAACAGTGAACATGCCGTCTCATGTGCAGGTATTTATTATATTTATTATTTTTTGTTTAAGATATGCATGTGATAGTAAAGTATGTACAAGGTATGAGAATTGTTTTATAGACATAGCTATCAACACATCTACTTTGTTTTTCCATCCATCCTTTTCGAACTCATCAGTTCCATATTTGTATATCAATGGTGATGCCCCCTTTACTTAGCAGCAATTTCAAGATATGGTAATATTCAAAGTTCCAATACTTGACTGTTCTTTCGCTCTCGAATTTTGATACATCTTACAATACGTCCTCTTTTATTTTAAGGATAGTTGTCGTGTCTAGCAAATAAAATAATGTATAAACTTGATTTCTGTGTTGTCCGTATGAAAAATTCAGTGTTTTCTGTATGAATAATTTTCTGTATCAAAAAACTCCACGCTTTTCTTATTCTTTCATATGGCTTGTAGGTACTGTTACAAATGATTGTTACTTGTACGTGTGCTGCATTACCGAACATTTTCATGTTCTAACATATATTATGTTCCACGGAAATTGCTATCCGTGTCCCGTTTCATGATGTTCCAGTTTCATTTGAAAAGTGTGCATTTTTTATTTATTTACAAATAAAAGTGAATTGGTCTTTTCATATTTCAAGTAAATGAAATCAAAACAGTGTTTTCTTAGTTATCAAATTTAATTATATTTGCTGTCATTTATATAAGTAGACATAAAATCACAATTATTCCATTAATATATGTTTTGGATCTTTTAAAATGATTTAAGTTTTTTTTGTTTAAAATTAAAAATGTTATTTACAGAAAAACTGCATATTTATTTCTCCTTTACACCTAAACAGTTTGAGTTTAAATTTGAGAAATATAGGATAACACTAATAATTTGATCACGCCAAATTTGTCTTGTAAGAAATTGATCTCAAATACAAACATGTTGAAAAACACTGAAATCAGGAATCAAATACCGCATTCTTTGATAAGGTTCCTTTCAAATATATGAAAAACGGAAGAATGCAATAAATTGTGTGAGACTTTTTTATTTTTAATCTTTGATCTATAAAATTAATCAAATCTTCTTTTCGATTAAACCAACTTTTTTCTTATGGAGCCATATTATTGGAATTTCTTGGCAGCAATCAGAGATGTTCTTGTCTAGTCAGCATTTCTTGATGAGAAAGAAGATTTGCCCTCACTCTAATGAATCATTGACGAATGAATTATTTATATGAATAAATTGAGAATTGTGAAGATGAAGATATTAAATTGGAAAATAATTTTCTTTCTGTTGTTGGCCTCTTAGATTTAATTTAACTTTTGAGGCTAAATTTCTTGGATTTAACTTAATGAGGCAATTTTAAAATGAAATTATATTTCACACTGACTGCCATCATTTTATGTTTGTGTTTCATGATCGCCATTTGATTTCATGTCTAAGAAGTTGAAAAGTATTTTTTGGTGTTGAATACTTTAAATTGGTTTTCGTTTTTAGTATGTTATATTACTGTTTGAGATTTTGAACTTATTTATGCATATCGATTGTTCTTGTTGCCGTTAGTAACGTTGAATTTATCTACAATTTAGGGAAGTAATATCTGACAATTAAGAGCTAAGATATTGTTTTTTCTTTCTCTTTACTATTTCTTGAATATAATCTACTTACTAAAAACAATTATGGCAGATAATTCATATATCTATCATAATTGTTATGAAAACTAGTAAATAGATCGCACCCAATTTTTGTTACAAGTAATTGATTTCAAATACAAACATGTTGAAAAGTCGTGAAATCGGGAATCGTATACAGCGTTCTTTTTAAATTTATGAAAAAGGGAAGAATAAAATGTGTGAGCCTTTCTTATTTTTAATCTGTGATCTATAAAAAAAACCCGTAAATAAATTGCTATAATTATTTAAGACAAGTCAGAAACATATAAATCTCGCCTTTAATTTGTCAAACAATAGAGTAAAGGACCATCATATTTCTAATAATTTTCTTTATTTCTACTGAAATGTCGATAATAGAATGAATTTTAAAGTAACAGTTTATGAATTGAAAGCATGCCACAAAATTTTAACCATACATTTAAGTCTGTGCTTATGAATATAGAGATTTAGATGGTATGTTGTTTAGACCGCTGAAAACTAGTATAATAGTTATAGTTCAAGTATAATATTTCAACGCGATTGCTGTAAGGGACAGGCTAATATCTGGTTAAAAGGATATGTAGTATCTAAGTGTAATGCATTGATGCTTGCATCTAAAATCTCTAATCAAGTTAAATTATTAAGATATTTAAGATATAAAGGCATTTGAAAATTAAAGGAATAGCTTTCTAGCAAATCTTTCATATTTAAATTATGATACAAGCGACATAAAAAGATATTGGTAGAAAGAAGCAAAAGAATCTACAATAAATAATAAGAAAAAATTATAACAAATAGCAAGATCATATTTTTGTATCAGGTTTGCCTCGTGAATTATAGAAAAGTTTTTGCTTCTTTTCATCACTATTTTTTAATGAACGATAATAAAATAGTTTTACCTGTTATAGGACAGAATTAAAAAAATCATTCAATGCGTAAAATTACTTATTTATTTACTTGTAGCACTGAATAAAGAAATACATACTAAGATCTTTTTTGAGTTTCTGAATTCGAACAACTAAAGAAACATGAAAAATCAATCAAAAGACAATAAGGTTTGCATTAATCTTTTTTATTTAATCAAGCTTTGTTTGGTATAAATGGCATTAACGAAAACCTTAAAGAGCGTGTTGTTATAATAATAAAATTAAAACTTAAAGGATTAATTTGATAAATAAATAGATTCTATCAAATAGCCAACATTGGTGGCTAAGAAAAATAATACTGTTTTTAAGAAATAGGAAACTATTTTTCCCAATACATGGAGAGAAAAATCATTATCGAAAGAATTACACAGCAGAAATAAATTCTTTAAGAATGTATAGCTTCGGAATAGTGGTAAATCTAATGGATATCAAAAGTACCATGCCATAAATAATAAAAAAAAGAATATTTGTATTTAAAGGAAGAATTACCTCAATCCGAAACGTAATTAAGTTAGAAAGAGAAACTACCTAAACAATCAAGAATAATAGCCATCCCAACCATCGGAACAACACCATAATTAATATGATTATCTATGATGGCATTTAAACCCTGAAGACTCTTAAGACAACGTAATTTAATAATTAAACGACAATACAAATCAAGATATTTGAAGACGCTTCTCTCATGATAACTCAATGATCTTACAAATTATTTATATGATAACCAAAATATTTTTTAAGTATTCCTATAATAATCAGCCCAATTAAATGCAAAACACATAAATGAAATAAAAGTTTTTTGAGTAAATTATCTTATAATAGCTGGGAATATTCGTATTTAAATGTTCCGAATGTGTTTAAAGCTAAAAAATGCCGCCACTTTTCTTGAAAATAAGCAATACATCTTGCAATATATAGAATACATGCACATCCTTCTCTGAGAGCTCGATGAAATGTTTACAAATATTTAAAGAATTGATTAGTGATCTTTGTATCCTCTATATGCATATCACGGAGAATCTACTGACGAAAGCTGTAGGGAGGTCTTTTAAATGTAACTATCCTATATTTACGTGTGGTACAGGTGAAAAACCAGAAAACACCCACCAGGCATCATCTTCCGTTTGTCTTTTCTCTGTTCTAAAAGTAACGAACTCCACCAGGAGATAGGAGCCTGAGGCATTACTAGTATACGAATCAGGCAAATTTGCAGTTTATAAATATTTAAGGGGCAAAAAGAGTTAATTTATAATTTTCAGAAATGCCAATTTTTAGTATGTTTAGCTTAGCACATCTAAATCACATAATTGAAGTGTAATTTTAAGTTTATTAATTGTTAAAAATTAGGAACATTACTGTTTACTTAATTTGGATCAGTTTAAAAATTCGAAAAGCTTGTGTCTAAAAGAATATTTCAAATTTATATACAGTAAAGTTTTCTTTTATGAAAAATATTGAATAGATCGATAAGAATATTTAAACAAGTTTCTCTGATATTAATTCAATAATGAGTTTACAAGTTATTTAAATGGCACGTAAAATATTTATCAAATCTTTTACTAATCACACTAATAACTGCAGAAAAACATAGTTAAAATTATAAATGATTGTGTACATTAAATGCAAGTTGTGAATTTTCCTGATTAAATCTCTCCTGTCTATTCCCAACTTAAGAATAGCTTGTGCCCACAAGAATGTTCCTGTAAAGAATCAACAGATATTACAAATGCTTTTGAGAAAAGTGTATCTTTGTTTAAAACATTGAATAGCACGAGAAGCAACGTATGATGTAACCTTATGTTAATGCAGTTTGCAGAACTGAAATTTCAGTTTGCTTTATTTCGTCCTTCAACTTCAGTTAAAAAAAACTCTTAGCTTCTGGTAATGAGGGCTGAGTCAACAGACCTTTTCTTTTCATATTTTGAGTTATTTGTAAGAAGGAAAAAAAAAACCGCTTTGAATTCAACATTTGATCGTCCTTGCACTTTCTTCCTGGCTGAGAAGATGTAAATCAATCGTGAACAAAATTATTTCAGGAAAAGAATTTACGTTTGTTTACCTTGGACTGTTTTTATTCATGGAAGTTTTCTTTTGTTGGTTTTTAGATTTATTATGTATGGTTTACTTTAAATTGAAATTTAAATTAAATTTAAATTTTTTCGAAGCGCAAAAAAAGAAGAAAGTGTTTAGTTCATTTTTTTAACGTTAAACGGATTTTCTTTTTAAAGTCAATACATGTGCTGCTTTAATTTGTCCTCAGTTTACGAATTATTACTCAGTAACGATTATCTGGTAAAAAAAAATATTAAGTTGTACCTAATGATTTTACATAAAATCTGAACATAATTTCTCCACTTTGTTTGAATTTCGAGGAAATATGGAAGTCGTTTCTAGCTATCCATTATTTATATTATTGAATAGGACAAGAGCAAAATAAATATTTTTAGAAAACAAAGAACATTGGAATAAGAATGCAGAAATTTCACCAAAAATTTTCAAAAAATCTTTCTGATCGGAAATGAACTGAATGAAGAGATGATCTTGGGATATTTAAATTAACTTATTATTTACAAACCCAATATTCTTAATTAGTAAACGCACAAATTTGGGTGGGAATTTTGATGCCGCGTTTCTGCTATTGTGTTGAATTATAGCAAATTCTTAAAAACTGTAAATGATACTTTCTCTATAGTACATTAATTGGAGAACCGAATATATTATTTGGAAAAAAGAGCTGTTCCTTTTCAATGAAAGACATTTCAGATGTCTTGTAATCGTGCTATAGCAAGGTTGTCTATTTCAATTTTACGATCTTATTTGAGAGTAGATAGTTTGGATAAAATTAATAGTCTGAATCAAATTAATATTGTCAGTGTCTAATGTTGAAAAACAGTGTGCTGTAGGATTTTAAAAAATCAATTATTTCAGAAAATTCATACTATAGTCACAACCACAGAATTATCGGCATAAAGTTTTCATGTTTCCCAAATTGAGAATAAAAATGAGTGCTGATCAAGGAAAATTAACTGGGAAGCTTGTCAGACCTAATATAGTATATGGATACATAATGCGATACAAGCAGTTTATGAATTGTATGTGCTTAGAGTAAATGATATTCCAGCATTTTTGACGTACAATAAAAAGGAATGTACCTTTTGTACTACTACAGAATGCTTTTGAGGCCTTTGTTTTAATTCCCTTTTTTAATCAAAAACCTGGCATATTTATTATTTCGTATGCTTTCTTATAAAGATTTGCCTTCTATCGGGGTTCTGTAGGATGCTGAGCTGATATAAGGTAACTTTTTATTTCGATGGAAATCCGGGAAGATAACTTTACCCACTGCATTCTAATTTAGAACGAACATTTCTTAGAGGCATTGAAGGTTTGGAAATTAGGACTCATTTGAACATTATGAAGGGATTAAAACTGGTTTACCAATCTATAGATTTAAAGCAACCTTACATATCACGGCGGATCGAACCGAACCCCCTAACTTCAAATGCAGGTACAATCAGACAGTTCCATGTACGTGCAGTGGTATTTAAAACCTATTTAGAATATTATATATATACATATAGATTGGCATGCAAAACTTAAGCAAAGATGTAATTTTTAAACAGGCAGCCATAAAATTGCAAAACAGGCTTCTTTAGAGCAACACAATGAATACTCAATTAGAAATATGATTTTTTATGCAAATATCAGGAACAAGACGTTACAGGGGACCTAAAACGCGTGCAAAGCAAGACTACGATAGAAGGCCGAAAGGCACTATTAAAGAAATTCTCTGCCAGTTCAAGCGAGTTCGTACGTGAAATATGACAGGAAGAAACCATCTAGACCAATTAACACCAAGTTGAATTATAAGTAAGCTTGAAAAGGGGTGTAGTTCAACAAGATTAGCTAAATAATTTGATTCCATAAAAGAGTGTTTTACGGGCATGAAAAATCATCCAACAAGCAGGTTACAAAGGTTGTTAGTTAGAAAAGTTGTTGGTTGTTTGTGAAGAAAAACAATGTTAATGTATCCCTGATATGCCAGGATGCATTAACGTTTTTATATAGACTGCTATGATAAGAGATCTATAGCAGTCTACGGGCAACATTGCTCAACATCTGCGGACAGCTGTGGCTATACGTTTTGTAAAGGTAGTTTATTCGCCGACCTTTTGAACACAGCATCCTATTGACAGTTCCCATCCTTACTGGGGTAAGGATCACAAAGGCTGGACATCTCATCAATGGAACCCTGCTCTCTTTACAGAGGAGTCATTTCAGTATCACATCCTTTCCTCAAAGTCAGTTGATATGGAGATACGTAGGAACGCAGTTTTACACCTCCTAACATTAGGGACGTGATCGCCTGGGGAGTCATTTTGATGAATGGAAGGAGTAAGGTCCAGTTTAACGACGGAGGTTCTGTTGTCGTAAGTTACTATTGTTAGCAAGTGATCCTCCGTTCTGTTCCGATGTTGCTGTTGGTGTAGGTTTGGTTTTTATGGACGATAACGCCAGGCCACATCTGACTCGTGCTGTCGAAGAACTTCTGGAAAATAAAGATTTCACTGGAATGGATTGGCCAGCATATAACATCATAATTTATATCAGATAAAATTTGTGTGGGATGATTTAGGGAGATGCATTTCGACACGATAATATTCCCAGAGAACATTCAAAAACTGGAACAGACACTCATTCTGGAATCGCCACTCTTCCATCAACAATTGTTGCGTAAACTAGTGCTGAGTATGGAGAGGGAGATGCAGTTAAGGGAGATCGTAATAAGGGACGTCTGCTTGTTATTCTTCCTCTTGGGCAGGCAAGAATTTGCACAAACTTTTTTCCTTTGAAGGTCTTTTATTTTTGTTTTATTCAATGCTCTATGCATTCTATTAATTTTTGCGTTAGTATGCTTCCTCTGTCCTTTAAGTATAACATGTTGTCTTTATCTGAATTTTATATCTTCCAGTTGATTTCTTGTGAAATTTCACAAAATAATCATTGCTTAGATTTTGTAGATTAGTACGGTAGGTACATTACTTTAACAAAATCGTATTTAAAGAAATCTTGCAATTAAAACATTATAATATAAATGAAAATTTGGTTATTGAGGATTCATTACATCAACATCGTTTTATCAAAGCTTAGTGTTTCAACACCTCTCAAAGGATTGAAAATCTGAGTGCTAGTTATATTTAACCAGAAAAACTATCACTTAAAATAAATGATTGAAGTTACTTTTGAATATTACTTTTACCATTCTTTCACCGTATTCCGGCTGATTGTGTGTTTCCTGTATTTTTCTGAAATTCCGCATATACTTAAGGTAGTCCCCTTAAAAAACCTTTTTGTTAATTACGTTTTTCCATTAGAGGCAACACTAAAATATATATTTCAATAGATTTTTTAGACAATATTTACTGCAGATGCTAATAAATTGGGGAAAATATCACATTTTCAATTGTTGCTTTTTGTGCATTGATCTAAAAGTGTAAGAAGAAAAAAATATATTCGTTAAAACAATATATTATTTCCTTTTTTATTTGAAAAGAGCTAAACAAAATGATCAAGAGAGAAAGTTAAAAAGTTATCATCGTTATAGAGAAGTATCAAATATCAGTCATCTCTCGGTAGTTTAATCATCTTCTGTTTGTCCCTGAAAAACGATATTTAATGACAATGAAAAGAAATCCAAACAAATTACCGAAGACCTTTCTTTTGAGAACTGAATGTTATCCTTAATTAATAATAATTTTTAATTTCTTTCTTATCGATATGACACGTTAATATTTCCTTTAAAAATTGGACACCCAAAAAACTTGAAATAAATATATGAAATTAAGTAGAAGAGTATAATTAATTAAATTTTTGACGGGATTCAATCAGTTAAATAAAGATGTGCTTTGAAGATCAATTAAGCAATACTCTTTTTCATTAGGAAATAAAAACAGCTTTTCATTGAAAAATGAATAAATACTATGTGAAGAGTAAATATAACCAACAAACTGTATTTGTTTTGTATAGAAAAAGAAACAAGAAAAGTAAAACACGTGTTTATTTTATAATCACTCAATTATTAAAAATGAAATTATATACTTATATAAAAAATTAATTTTCATTACTTAATTATTTTCAGGATATCATATACATTCGCATACATCAGATATATTTCTCATCTATATTTATAATAATTGATTATTAAAATATTGCATAAGAACCGTAAATAATGGTAGAGAACAGAAATGGAATGAAAAAATTATTTTCGTCATTTTGTCTTTGACATCGAAATAAGAGCTCCTTAATTGAAAATGAAAATCTTAATTTTTCTTAGCTGATTATATACTATAAGTTTGTAAACTTTTTATTATTATTTGTATAATTTAATTTGGTTATTTATTTACAAGTAAAACACACAGTACATGATGAAAATCAGATTTGTACGACCGTGGCTTTTGTATGCAAAAAATCAATTTTTTAAGTATTCAATTGAAGAATAAGGCTTGTTTAATTTTCTGTAAAGACATAATAAGATATTTTTAGGTATTTTTTATGTTTATTTTCTTAATAGAAAAAATATTTTTGGTAGTGCAAATGAAGTCTTAAAAATTGGGATATGCAAGCACTCGTCGATTTTCGTTGAACATTTTCACCTTTAAGATGCATGTTTCGTCATTAGAATGTTATTATTGTTAAGAATTAAAAGGCTAAAATTCGACTAAACTTCTAAATTACATTCTATATTCCATGAGATTGTATAAAGGATTGAATAAACATTCAAGCACTTTTATTTAAATACCAGCCTAATCACCTGATTCAATTATTTGTTAGATTTAATTATGTGACACTTGAAGTGTTTGGAAGATAATAGCATATTTAGTAGTTTTCAAGGGTAGAGTAATTTTGAACGTCAAGAATTAATTTTTTTACGTCTGCTGGAGAATGTTCACATCAAAATTTTCTTAGTATGCTATCAATAGCTCCTTATATACTCCTGACTGTTTTGTACCTTCTAGAAGTAACTTGAATGGCAATTATTTCACATTTAAACAATATAAAGACTATATGGTAAGAATTTTCCTTGTTATAAAATTCTTACCATATAATTTCCTTGTCAATGCGAGATTCACACATGCTATTAAATCTCGATCGTTTCCTGCCGGTTTTAAAAGCGACGACTGCAATACACACCACCGGTGGGAATCAAACCGTTATTTACTTAGTTTGCTCTGGAGTGCGTTATGATTGCTTTGTGAAAGTAAGTTAGGTAAACGTATCAATATGCTTATTTAACAATGCTAGAATAAATTTTTAAACAAAATCCTTCGAGTATCTTATCTATTGCACTTTTGTAACGTTATATTTAATAATCTTTTATGAAAACATTTTTTGAACAAATATCAAACTTCTTTAACTGAATAAATGTGCATCAAACTTAGTTAAGCATGATTCAATCGATTTTTTGCAACGAAGCCCCAATAAACTATTATTTAATTAATGTTCCTAACTAGTTATTTTTCATTATAATCGACGTTTGATTGTCAGAAGACCACTTTTATGAACTGACTTTAGTAGACAAAGACGCTAGCATGAAAAGAGTTGGATTAGAAAATTCCGAAACTTAATAACCCATAAATGACGATGGAGATTGAACACTTCATTGATCCTTCTTTTTATAAGCCGAGTAGTTATCTTGTCATTATTACATACTCCCTATAAGTTAGTTATGCAATCTGTTACTTTATTATCGTATAAAAGGCGTCATAAATCAGAAGCTTCTCAAGCAGTAAAGTAAGAATATTTAAAAAATAAAGACAGTGTTTGTTATTCACCTCAATGAGTTGGAGGGATGGATTCTTGCAGAAATAAACTTTTTCCGTTTAATACATAATCCCATAGGGATATAAATGCAAATGGAGTTCGTACATGTTTTTTAAATTTATTAATACTTCAAAT
This sequence comes from Caerostris darwini, assembly GCA_021605075.1. Lineage (NCBI taxonomy): Eukaryota > Metazoa > Arthropoda > Arachnida > Araneae > Araneidae > Caerostris > Caerostris darwini. The sequence continues at coordinate 393,251 of BPLQ01013769.1, forward strand.
TTACTGATTTAAAATTCAGGGTAGTATAGTGTTCTTCAATTTAAAACATCCACATGATATGATTTTCTGTATGATCCACATGAATATCCACGTGATATGATTTTCTGTATGATCCACATGAATATCCACATGATATGATTTTCTGTATGATCCACATGAACATCCACCTGATATGATTTTTCTGTATGATCCACATGAACATCCACCTGATATGATTTTTCTGTATGATCCACATGAACATCCACCTGATATGATTTTTCTGTATGATCCACATGAACATCAACCTGATATGATTTTTTTTCTGTATGAACATCCACTGATATGATTTTTCTGTATAATCCACATGAACATCACCTGATATGATTTTCTGTATGATCCACATGATACGATTTCCTGTGAAGTTTCTATGTGGTTTCTATGAATTAACATTACGTAATTATTAATATTTTATTACATGAATGTTTTTTTTTAATTTTCCAATGTAATAGAAATTTGAGAAAATTGTAATTTTTGAAAATAAGTTATCAATTGACATATATTAGCAGTATCACTTTTACACGAGTCTTTATTTTATGTGTTGCATAACATAAAGAATCGTGTAAATGTAATTTTTTGTGTCACCTTTTATAAGTGTAAATAGGAAACAAAGGAATTTGCTTAACTGAACGAGTGTGACAGTGCAAAGCTACAGCAAAACATTCAGCAGTTTCCTATATGAAATTGTCTTGATAAACTGCAGTTATATTTCAAATTGAAAACTTTCTTCTACAATTTCACACCCAAAGGCGTTTGAATGGAATAAGCTATAGTTTGCCTAAATAATGATTTTCTAATAGTTAACATTTAATATGCTGATTGTCAGCGAACATTTTGTTTTTAATTCAAATAAAGTTCTTTAAATCGTACTTTATATTTCTAGATAAAAATAAAGGGTTTATTTAAATATATCCCCTATAAGAATAACTTAATATCACATATAAAATATTAATATTACATATAAATTTATAGTTTTTTAATATTAATATTACATAATATTGGGTTGGAAAGAAAGTTCTTTCGGTTTTTACCATTTAAACGCAAATGCGATAATCGAAAGAACTTTCTGGCCAACACAATAATTCAGTATTACGTATTTATTTAAAATAGGCAATATTATCAAATTGATTCTTTAAGTTAGAGTATTTTTGAGAGCTGGGTCATATTTGCATTATAGAATGAAGTTCGTCTTCGATATCATATAATTAGTCACTTCATAATTTTATATTGACAGACACTTGAGCATTAAATTGGCATTATCAGGCTTGCTGCATGGATGTTTTACTGCTTTTTCTGTGCATGATTTAAAAAACCGTTTTTCAGGAAGTGTATTCTACACACTTTTAATAAATTTTACGCAATAGGTTCCCTGGATAACAGTGAATAAACTATAACGTCCCACTTTAAAGCTCAATGATGGATAGTCAACCATCGAAAAGTAAAATAACCATTTGACTAGAAGTAAATGAAATACTTCAATGTATGGGGTAAAAATGTTAAATTGATTTAATATTTGAAAGTTAAATATTACGAAGTATTTGAAAAATTTTGAATCTGTCAAAATCTCAAAATAAATTGTTTGTATATTTTATTGAGAACAAATCTGGTGAAATAACTGCAACTTATCAACAACAACAAAAATATGACGCTTGTTTGACTCGATTTGTGAAAGTAATTCATCCCATTCATTGACGCGTCTGCATCGTCCTGGAACTTAAAATGTGTGATTCAAAGTTTTATTGGTTAAATAAAGACAAATATTTGTTATCTCGAAAATTCCCGTTTTTTAAGAAAGACTCAGCGAAGAATTACTCAAGTGTTTCAGTTAATCTTTATTTCCATGGAGACCTCAGCAGAAAAGAATTCTTGAAGCGTTCCTGGAACATCGAAGAAGAATACGTCTTGTTTTGTTTCCAAGATTATGGAATCCAGACGACCCCAAATGGTTCGGAATCATATGTTTCCAACGCAATAGTTTTTGAATCGGCATTTTTTAAATGTACCGATACAATTCCGATGGAATAAAAATGCTTCTCCTTGCGGAAGGAATCGAATGCACTGAAGAGTATCCGGAGCTTCTCGAAAAATGTAATGATAATCGATTTTCTAAGATCGATTGCAAAGCATTCAATGGAGGTGATTTCAAAAGTTCAAGAAAGAAATCTAAAGACAAGAAGATGTTGTCTGATTGATAATACATGTTATGTGAACAAAACAAAGCATGTGAATAAAAGTTTTCTGCTAGAAAACCGTCCGTGAAATAAAGTGAACCGTGAATATTTCCTTGTTGTAAATAAGGGTTCTATTATATATTGATTTTTCAAAAGAACTGCATGAAATTAATTTGTGAAATCTGATATAGTCTACACATCTCAATTAAGTCAGTTTTTTAAGTTCTTAATGCTACCTCATTAACGGCCCAAAAATTAATTAAATTATTCACATCTTCATGATGGTGAATGCCACTTACAAGTTGCTGACATCGCAGCAATTGATGAAATATGGCAGGTTACAAAACATTCAAAGTGATCCATTACAACTACGAGAAGAAAATATAAAGGTTGTTTTGCTCGATAACATTTAAGGAAAAATAAATTGAAAGCAGTAGCTCTAATACCTACTGTAGTACTGAAAGTAGAAAGTAGACAAAGAGGGGAATTGATATACAAAACTCGACGTCTATGAAAATATGGATATTTTTATACCAAACAATACATAATATAAACTGCGAAACGTTACATAACAATACGTAATACAGTACAATCTGTTTAAATAATAAATGTTACAATTTGTATATGGCATGAAGCAATATAAAAAATCTCACAGGTGAAATAAACACTAGTGAAGGAAAAATCAAAATCGAATCTAATCCGATTTCAAAAAGCAAATGCAAAGAATCGGAATTCCATCAAGGGATACAAATTCATACAAATTGTGGAGGTAAATTTCTAACACAAGAAGTGCACAAATCTCGCTTCTACCTCAAAAAAAATATATCGTTATGATGAGCTACTATGACATCATCTCCCAACGCACAGAGGTGGAATTGTAATGGATAAAACATGTTTAGTAATTAATAACTTTTCTTATATGATTTTTGGAATTATTTCTTCAACTATTTAATTTAAGGAATGCCACATAACAATTCAAATTATTTTAAATGATATTTAATATAATTTTCTTTTAAAAAATTGTGAACATACACTAGTTATCTATTTATTTAAAATTGATTGCACTTGATTAATTGCATTGAATCACCCAAAATAATTTGTTTTCTAATTGTGGGCCTTTAACCAAAGATTGTTCACCACTAATGTTTAAGACAAGTATTATATTTAATATCACTCTGAGAGTTCCATAGATTTCTTCCGCATTTAACAATTCACGAAATGTGGTGCCACTGCAATTGGAAACGAACCCCTTTAGGGAAGACATCCAGTAGCATGCACAATCATTCTAAAACCCAATAGAGGAATATTAATCCCTGAACTAAGTTCCTTCAGTTCGGAAACACGACTTGCTAAAAAAAAAGGTCATATATTTTTACAGTGTAAATGTATAATGGGGAAAAAATACAATATAAATGAAACGCGATAAAGTAAAATTAAAGAGTTTTAGTTAAACACATCAGTTGAAGTAAATCATGGCCGCACGCATGAAATAAGTTGCGTGCCAATATTTGCCGTAAGTAATTGATTTCGAACGAGGATGACACGAACCTAAATGTTGTCGTTCACTGGGGAACTTCCGGTATAAAATGTACATGATTTGACATGCTATGTAGCAAATCTGTACAAATAGCTACAATCATGTTTAGATGCATCCACATTATCTGTACATTAGGTAATAATATGCATGTAATGTTTTTTTATGTATTCGTCTTTTGTGTGCTCCATTTTTTATTGTGAAAATTTTACTATTTGATATACAAGAAATATTATTTTGATACTGATTACATATGTATGTATAGAATACTAGGGAAGAATTTTATAGTTAAGCAAAATTCCATTAATACGGTTGATTTAATTTTGTAAAAAAACGATGTCAGTTACATAGATGAGGAAAATATGAATGACTTCTAATTTTCTTGCAGTTTCGTTTTTTGTCGATATAATGATGGATATTTTATGCAGTAATTATCTAATGCTAAATATAAATGCATATTAACATATTATGCAAGCTGTTTTTAAATATATTCCTACTAATATTTATATGCAGCTTGTTTACTCATCAGTAATTAAAAGAGATCAGTATTCATTGTATAAATAACTTTTGGTCCAAAAACCGTATTGAATCAGAATCCTTAATGTTTCAAAATATGATTAATAAGAATAATTAATTAAAATAAGATACTCGTACTAAAATCGTGTATCTTTTGTTTTGCTTTTTTAAACACGTAAAGCATTGACGTTAGTAGGGAATTTATATAATTCCTCAATTCAGAATTTCTAAACCATTAAAACTTTTTTTTAATATTTAAAGGAAATATTTTGTTTTTTATTCAAAAATAATTAGAGAATGAAAGAAAGGCACTCTAGATTTGGCAAATACGTATTGAAGGCATAATTCTAGATCCAAATGTACATGCCATAATTTACCATAAGTAAAAATAATTATTTTACACTTTAAGATCGTGAAATCATAAGAACAAGATTTAATTTCGCATTTTCCTAGAGAAAGAATATTTAACAGCAGCAAAGGCGGCAAATTTAATGATTCGTAAACATTTGAGAAAAATATTCTTATCCAAGAAAATGCTCTTTCGAACTATATACATTAAGGCATATGATGTTCTGTTCATCAATTAAGCTGTCCACAACTTAGTATTTCTGTAGAGACTTCTGTTTCATCTGGCTTCTTGCCCCACTTAAGAATATAAAACTAAAGTTGAATGGTTTCATGCCGCACTCAAACATTAAAATAAAATAACTGGCCTCAAATCTCACTCAAAAATTATAATGGATAAATTGAGAGTGCCTATCAGACTGTCTTTTGAAGAATATTGGGTGAACGAGAAAATGCTGAAATCTTTTCTAATTGAGAACCGTTATAAAGATACAAAGATAAAGATCTCATAGACGACATATAAAGATTCGAAAAAAAAAAAAAAGAATGCGCAACAGAGAATTCAGTAGTGGTATTTGAAATGTTTAAAATATATACTCCTCGTCTTTTTATCCTACGTATACTACGATTAACTTTCAAGCATTCGTTTAACTCTAGTGTGATTGCTACATGCAATAAAAATTTCTCTATGTGTATTAGAATACTTAACAAAGTATAATATTAATTAATGGTTACTTTAAATACTGTATTTTATGGTTTAATATTCTTGTAGTATTGAATGCAATGAGGAAATGTATTTCCACTATAAGATAAAATATAAATCTAACAATTAAGAAATTATTAGAAAAAAGTTCTTGAAAATACTTTAAAAAGAAAATGCATTAATTTTATATTTTGATATTAGATATTCATTTTCTTATTTTATATTTTCTAATAAAACACAAACAAGAAAATGTTATAACGTACATCAAAAATATTCCTAGTTCTTCACAATAGCACTCCATTAGTGTCATTGTCTATTTAGACTTTAAATAGAAAACAAACTGTAAAAATTGTTGGTTAAAATCACACTGTCAATTACTGATAGTATTTGAATAACCAACTGACAGCTTGTTAGGATTTCGACCCATTAACTTTGAATTCTCAATGTCTTTAGATGGGCTTATGTTAGGAAAGCAGTAATGCCTGTTTGGAAGACTGTTTACGTAAGCTGATTATGGTGAAGCGATTGATGAAACCATGTCAATCTGCCATTTTAAATGTCCGTAGTTAATTGCGATGAGTTACAAACTCGAAAATACTAGCTTCTAAGAGTGACAGCGTTAACTCCAACAAATAATAGAGTGTTTACTTAAAACTGTTGACCGAAATAAAATTATATTTTGCACACCATTCTTCCAAGCCACTCAGAATATGCAAAATATATCCCATTAGTAATGTATGTAGAATGTCAACTATATAAGGAAATTCACATGCACGTTTATTTCATGTAAGAAATATTAAGACCTACAAAAATGGTTGCGTGATTTCAATCATTTATTTAGTTTTAATACGTTGCAGTTTTTTTTTTTTTTTTCAGGTATTCTTCAGAAAAACTTGTATGATTTTTCTAAAGAATATACGAAATCTTTATAGAATATTACAAGTTAGAGGGAACATTTATATGAATTTTTCTAATAATAATTTGCAATTTCAGTAAACATAGATTGGATTAACGTTATAACCCATTTTTAAAGACTTTTGATCTAGTATCTTTATTTACACTCATGTCCATAAATTAAGGATAATGAAGTTCAGGCAAAGAAAGAGACAGAATCAAAACAAATTTGGCTTATTTGTAAAGTCTATTTATTAAACAAAAGGTGAAGAGCAAAACAGATGCTATATGTTTGACATAATTAATAAAAATTGCGTCTTTTACTCCCTGGAGCAAATTTCAAAAAAGAACCTACTTACAAAAAAACAGTATAACATGGTTAGTATGATGGTTAATATGGAGTATGTCTCCCGGACGATGCAATACAGGCCTTACAACGCCTAGGCATGCTGAATATCAAATTATCAATCTGATCTTTGGGAATATTACACCACTCATCAAGCAATGCCCTCCGAAGTTCCGGTTGACGGGTGGGAGGGTGTTGACGGGCTGCAATTCTTCGGCCAAGCATATCCCACACATGCTCTATTGGATTCAAGTCCGGTGAGTATGCTGGCCAATCCATACGGGTGATATCCTCCAATTGAAGGCATTCGTCTACAATGTTTGCACGGTGAGGACGGGCGTTGTCATCCATAAACAGAAATTCAGCACCCATGGCGCCCCGAAACAAACGTACATGTTGTTCCAGAATGACATCCCGATAGATGTGGCCTGTCATCGTTACACTCTGAACATGCAGGTCAGTTCTGGAACCAAGAATAATTCCTCCCCAAACGAGCCATCCTGCACCACCGTAACGGTGTCGTTCAATGGTGTTCTCTTGGTGGTAACGGGGACCTGGCGCTCTCCATATGAAAGTCCGGTGAGAATCAGACTGTAAATTAAACCTGGACTCGTCGGAAAACATCACACCAGACCACTGTTGCGGTGTCCACAATGCATGCTCTCTACTCCAAATTAATCGCAGGTGACAGTGAGTTGCGGTAAGTGGAACACATCTGACAGGCCTACGAGCATATAGACCAATGTGCCCTAAGCGTCGGTACACGGTCTGCCTTGAAACTGTCGTACTGGTAGCTGAAGAGAGCTGACGAAACAGGTCTGATGCTGTGCTCCGTCTGTTTCTTTTGGCAGTAACTGCTAAATACCGGTCCTCATTCGGCGTTGTAACTCGGGGGCGATCTGTGCTGTAACATCTACTCACATTACCATCATCTTGGAATCGTTGCCAAAGCCTGGAGATGACACTCTGGGCGATTCCAAGTTCCTCGGATATTTCCAGCTGGGTACGTTCACATTCCAGTCGTCCGATAATTCTACGACGTAAAAAATCATCCAAATGCTTCCTTTGTGCCGTAACTATGCGGTTATTGCACTGAAAGGCTTTTAAAGCGCTTGTGAACAATTTTACTTCTTTGCCACCATTCCTTATATACCCCTCTCTTACACTCTCGCCATTGTAACGTACTATCCGCTACATCTGGTGGTTTCCTGTAATTTGCATATTCTTCTTCAAGATGTGTGTGATAATTCTACAGGTGATATTTTTATTTTTGAGTTCAATTTCTGTGTGATTCTGAATTATCCTTAATTTATGGACATGAGTGTATCACAAAAATAAATAAGCTTTGCTTGCATGTGCTTTTCATATGTATTTTTTCTGCATAATATTGGAAGGATTCTTTCCTTAAAGTTAAAAAAAAATAAGAATAATGGATGTTCTCCGAACAACTTATTTAATTTTTGAAAAACTATTTACGATATACACTCATGTCCATAAATCAAGGATAATGAAGTTCAGGCAAGATATAGAAGCAAAACAAATTTGACTTATTTGTAAAGTATATTTATTAAATAAAAGGTAAAGAGCAAAAAAGATGCTATATGTTTGACATAATTAATAAAAATTGCGATATTTACTCCGTGGAGTAAATTTCAAAAAAGAACCTATTTACAAAAAACAGTATAACATGGTTAGTATGATGGTTAATATGGAGTATGTCTCCCGGACGATGCAATACAGGCCTTACAACGCCTAGGCATGTTAAGTATCAAATTATTACACCATTAATCAAGCAATGCCCTTCGAAGTTCCGGTTGACAGGTGGGAAGGGGTTGATGGGCTGCAATTCGACGGCCAAGCATATCCCACACATGCTCTATTGGATTCAAGTCCGGTGAGTATGCTGGCCAATCCATACGGGTGATATCCTCCCATTGAAGGCATTCGTCTACAATGTTTGCATGGTGAGGACGGGCGTTGTCATCCATAAACAGAAATTCAGCACCCATGGCGCCCCGAAACAAACGTACATGTTGTTCCAGAATGACATCCCGATAGATGTGGCCTGTCATCGTTACACTCTGAACATGCAGGTCAGTTCTGGAACCAAGAATAATTCCTCCCCAAACGAGCCATCCTGCACCACCTTAACGGTGTCGTTCAATGGTGTTCTCTTGGTGGTAACGGGTACCTGGCGCTCTCCATATGAAAGTCCGGCGAGAATTAGAGTGCAAACTAAACCTGGACTCGTCGGAAAACATCACACCAGAAAACTGTTGCGGTGTCCACAATGCATGCTCTCTACTCCAGGTTAATCGCAGGCGACAGTGAGTTGCGGTAAGTGGAACACATCTGACGGGCCTACGAGCATATAAACCAATGCGCCCTAAGCGTCTGTACACGGTCTGCCTTGAAACTGTTGTACCGGTAGCTGAAGAGAGCTGACGAAACAGGTCTGATGCTGTACTCCGTCTGTATCTTTTGGCAGTAACTGCTAAATACCGGTCCTCTTTCGGCATTGTAACTCGGGGGCGACCTGTGCTGTAACATCTACTCACATTACCATCATCTTGGAATCGTTGGCAAAGCCTTGAGATGACACTCTGGGCGATTCCAAGTTCCTCGGATACTTCCAGCTGGGTACGTCCACATTCCAGTCATCCGATAATTCTACCACGTAAAAAATCATCCAATTGCTTCCTTTGTGCCATAACTATGCGGTTATTGCACTGAAAGGCTTTTGAAGCGCTTGTGAACAATTTTAGTTCTTTGCCATCATTCCTTATATACCCCTCTCTTACACTCTCGTCATTGTGACGTACTATCCGCGCCATCTGGTGGTTTCCTGTAATTTGCATATTCTTCTTCAAGATGTGTGTGATAATTCTGCAGGTGAAATTTTTATTTTAGAGTTCAATTTCTGTGTGATTCGGAATTATCCTTAGTTTATGAACATGAGTGTAGTTAAAAACCAATAGATGTCAAAGTTTGACAAAGGAATTCAAATAAAAATTGCTTCTGTCGTAAATATCTTAAAACCCAAAATGCACTTAAAAGAAATCAAACATAAATGATCCATCATGACGTACATTTTAAAACCAGGTGGCAAATGAGAACAAAAACAAATTTAATTTTTAAATTCATAACAATTATTGTCTCCTCTAAGTATTTGATTGTTGTCTGTCAGAACACAATGTGATTAGGGATTGTAAATAAAATATAAATAGATCATTTCAACAATATTGATTTTATTTCAAAAGTAGATTATAAAAGGGGAATTAATACTGAACTTTTAAAAAATGGAATCTTAAAGAAAAAACTTTTCTAAATATAGTTTAACGAAAATTAAAAGTACATAAACCACAATGATTAATATCAGTGTTTCCAAATATGCATACATTCTTAATAGATAAATGTTAATTAAGTGTTAATTTTTGCAAAACACAAAAAGTAGTGTTTCGTAATTGATTTGAATGGCTTATAAGTAGATTCTTTATTAAATATAGGAAAATACTTTTAAGTTTTTAAAACCAAAATTGTTTTTCACACCTTTAAAATAATTTAAATGTAAAAAAAGATTTTTAGGGATTGAAATGATTTAGTAAATATACGAAAATATTTTTGAAGCCAAACTTGTTTTTCAACCTTTTAAAAGGATTTAAATGTAAAAAAAAAAAATGATTTGTAAGGAATTAAAAGTCAAAGTTCATTTAAAAGAATTTTAATGAAATTTTGAAGTTTAGATTTCTGATGTCTCTATTGTAGAAAAAAATGTATTATATAATGAAATTAAAAATAAACAATGCAGTTTTATTTTAAAATATAGGAAGCTTAAAAACTAATTTGGAAAAAAAATTATAGAATTTTTAAATACATCTACTTTTTTTTAAAAATGTACATCCTTAAGAGAATTGGAGTATATTAAAATTTTATAAAGACATAAGTTTGCTTCTTGCTTATAGACCGACATTCCAAGATTCACAGAGTTTACTATTATTGATACAAGTACTATAAAAGGACTGCTTCATGGCTGCTGCTGAAATGATAAGCTTCGTCTTAAAAAACTTCTCATAAAAACATGTTATTTCTTTTACATATTAAATAGGATAAATGTTATTTGATCTTGAAATATATGCTCATTTTTTAAGAATGTGAAATTTTATGTTTTCTAAGGCATAACTATTTGGAAATTAAGTTGACCTTAGTTATTGATAAGTCAGAAATAAACGGGCAATATGGCTTTCAGTAAGGGCGTGGAAAAATTAAAAAATAAGTATATTTAATGAACTCCGTGAAATAGATTTCCTACACATTTTAAGAGTAAATAATTCATTCTATATTATTTATTTTCAGGAATATAACAAATTTATTATTTTTTAGCTAATTTGACACAAGCAACTCATTACTGTGGCCAACGAATAGTTTTAATAACGGTAGTCCAACTCACTTGTATAATTTACAGCCAGGAATAAGTACTGATGTTGAATTCGTTCTTGCGCATTGACATATAGACACTAGCTTCCCAAGCTGAGCTCGTTTGTTGCTGAAAGTTGCTTAAAATAACATTGAGAGGTATTAATGGAGTACTGAATAAATTGCTTTTTTAAGTAAATATTAGTGTTAAATTTAGATAATTCAAGCTTAGCTTATTCGAAACTTTGGATAACCACTTTTTAATCAAATTTTACCATTTCTGTTTAAATTTCTTATTAATTTATTGTTAAAACTGCCTTTTAATTGAATATGAGTTGTTTGGTTATTCGCAGGATTTACTACAGTACTAAAAATTATTAAATTCTATCTTGTTGAGAAAGAAGTTTCAATCTGTGATCGTTTTTTAATTCGGCACATTTGGGGGCCGTGGTGGATTATCGAACATCAATATAGTTTTAATGGAGATACTAAAGAAAAATTACTTAGAAAAAAATTTAAACAATTAAAAGTATGTACATAATTAAGTTGTTTGCTCCCATTCTAAGCCTGGGAAGGCGGTATAAAAATCCTAAAAAGTATTTCGCCGTTCTTCTAAATTGGCGCAACAGCCACATGGTGGGCTGAGGCCGTCTGTCTACTGACAGATTTCAAAACAGCAGATGGTTCTTTTTAAGGGGTAGGGTTGTCGGTCTTACGCCCAACGCTCTACAGTCGTATTAGACCGGGTAGGTTTAAAGTGGATTCCGAACCACTAAAAACATTTATGGCATCGCAGTGACTCGAATACAAAACCTGCAGCACCAAGCGCCAAAGTGCTAAGTCAATTGCGTCATTCTATTAACTATAAATTAAATTGAAACATTGAACTTTAATTTAATTGAATATTTTTTTTTATAAGAAACACAACTCAAAAGGAAAATTAATACAGTACTGTGGTGGATAAAAATAAGTTATGACAAGCTACCCTATGTCAAAAAAGAGCTTTGCTGTTTAAAAAAGTATCGGAAATCACGTTGCTTGAGTGATTCGGACTTCTTCAAAAATTCGTTATGAATTATGTACAAATTTATGAATTCTCCAGAGGTTTTAATTTTATTTAGATGTGGCCAATTTTATGAAAATATTTAATTAAGCAGCAGAAGTGTGTTCCCGTTAGCCTCATCTTTCATAGTTAGCATAGTTCTTCAACCACTGGTATATTTCTATCGATTTCCATCCAGTCTAATTTTTTCATGGGCAACATCAGTGAAAAATTGTTTTGGCGCATTTTCTGTCAAATCTAGTACTATATTTTGATCATTAATTGTAATGTTTGGATCCTAATCCGCAACTTCATAATTAGGCGCAAATTTGCCTAAGCATCGATGTAAACTCTCTTCTTTCACCTCATTTCCCGCTAAGGCAATTGTGAAAATTTCAACTTTGACATAACACTATCTTTGGAAATCTTTACTTAAGAGTCAGAGTTCAAAAGGCCTTGCCCAAAAGATCTATAAAAACCCTTTACGTGTTGAACACACCTTGATCCGTCGTCTAAATCAAGGGGGTGAGATTTGGTGGAAGGCAATCTACAAAAATATTTATTAGTTGTATTAGCACTTGAAGAACATCTGTTGGGCTTCGGGACTGCACAGTTGCAATATTGTGAAAATAAGTAAGAAACACTGTACTGAAATGAAAACTGACAGTTATTATTACTTTCCAATTACATTACCCTGTGTCACAATCAGGCAGTCAAGGCCAACGAACACCCGAAACCACACAAAGGAAGCCTATTCTTCAATCAGTGCTAGATTAAAGAATAGGCTAAATCATCGAATGCCGGAATAAAGCGCGCCTACTGTAATAGGAAAATTAATTAATGAATTTCATTGTTACTAAATTATTTTAAATAATATTATTGTATTATTTAAAATGCCGTTATTGTTATTCCGTTTTCTTATAATGTTCCGTAAAAATACTAATTATAATGATGTTGTCACGTATTTTTTAAGTTTAATTTCGTAACAATATTGAAAATGTTACTATTAATTTAAAGTTGTATGTTTGAGATAATAGTATTTCGAGTTTTGAGTAAAGTGGGTTTTTTTATAGTCTCAATAAACTTCATATTAACCAAATATGATTAAATTTTAAATTGATAATAATTTAATAATTTTTTGTGTACATGTGGATAGATGAAAGCTTTATTACGTTTATGTTTAGATAGCAAACACAATTTAAAATTTATTAAAATTCATCTCACAACTCATTCATCTTGAGGATAATGGTATAAGCTATTTTTTTACTATCACTCGAATATCATAGTTAAATGTAAATAAATATCATTTAAGTACTTAACAAGGTCCATTTGAACTATTTACTCGTTTAATAATCCATTTCATTTCGAATTATTTTTATTTTTGGTTTAAGAATGAAGCGGAAGAATTAGTCTTTAAAAGCTTGTAAATTTTTCTTTACATTTGACTATTTACTCTATGAACTTCTGAGTCTTCCTACTTCAACTAATGATTGTAATCTTTCACTTTCATCGCAATGAAATATGCAAACCTCCGAATTCTGTAAGTACTTTCTTAGCTTCTAAATGACTTTCTCTTTCAAAACCCAATACACAATTTAAGCAACATGGGTGCTTTAAATTAAATATTTTAGGAATTGAGGCTCAGGCAGTTTTTTCCTAAGCAGTCGAGCCGAATTTAGAAATTAAAATCAACAGAATATTTAAAAGTAATAAAGGGGTGGGGTAAGGTAAAGAGAGATTGAACAAAAAAAAAACAAAGAGAAAATAACTTTACATTGTTATAATGATAAAAACGAATATTTCGAAGTTCAAAATATTTTAATACAACTTCGTTGTATTTAAGACTAAGGAAAACTTCCTTTAAATTGTAATTTATTGTTTCAGCGTAAGCCCAATCGTGAAGTGTTAAAAGGTCACTTAAAGCTGCATTATATTTTTTTGGAAGCAGAGGTCGCTGGTTAGATTACTTTCAGATTAACAATTAAAATATTAAACGGAGGTGTGCTTTGGCACCATGTGTTTTTGCCATCTAATTGGATGTATGGGTGATTTGCTGGTTAAATTCAAATGTAACACAAATGAGAATCAGATGAACATATCAAGATCTCCAGTAAGATTTTCTGTTTTCTTGTAAGTACTGTGCATTAAACTCAACTGTGGCGAACTCCTGGGTTACTGAGCCTGTTACAAATTTTTCGTACCATAAGAAAACGATCGCATGTTAAGTGCCTGGCATTAAAAATAAACAGCAACTTATCTAAAACTATTTATTTATTTCAACTTTTGTTATAGAAGAGCTGCTTGATTCAATTTTTGTAACCTAAGAGCTGCTTTAAAATTCTAAAAGGTTGAATATTTTAATTAAATATGTATTTATTTAATCAGAGTACTGGAAATTAGGCTGCATAAAGACACTTTGATATGTATACACCCCAATACATATGCCAAAGGAATTTATAAAAAATAAATTAAAATTACGTTGAAATAAAAATTAGTTTTCTGAGAAGGAGTTGTCAGATCCGTGTGAAATTTTACCTGTATCTTTGCAATGTTTATGTAAGTAAGTGATTAAAGCAAAAGAATATTTTATTGCAGAACAATCCATGAAGAAATACAAAGATCTAATTTGTCATTGGGCCATCTCTAACTTGAATGCACAAGGCAGTTTAGTCGGTCAATAAGACATGCAGGTTTCTTGTAGAGCCATGATATGTTTCTTTCCACGATAATTGCAAGTGTGCTGATAACCATGTGGGTGAAAAAAGGAAGTCACAACTGGATTCTAAAAGTACCCTGTATTGTTACTAGAATGGATCAAGTGTTGTACACATTGATTCTCAACTCGTCACACGCGGTTTATGCGCTTTGTTACGCTTCAAACAGTTAACAGCATTGAAACATTCACTAATAATCTTTTAAACACATTCATTGGTAGCGCCTGAAGCCAAATTGAATAGCTATTCATCATTAAAGAGTATCTGTCTCCATTCCATCACTAAAGTATGCGAAAAATTATCGTAGAGCGACAAACCAAATCACTCCATCACAGTTCAATCTCACCGATTGACGTACTACTCCAAACCAAGGCGATAGTGGGTGGCTTTATGGTGCTACACACGTAATGGGAATCCCACTAACAAATCCTTGTTAAATGTGCGGACATACACAGGGCCATAAAAATTGTGTCACTTGTGTGCGGATCTAGGAAAATGATGTAATAGGCTGTGTTCGTGATTGTTAGATATTGAGGCGGTCCTGCTGATTATTGTTCTTCTTGAGATAGGATGCCTTGTCTGTGAACTCTCGTCCACTGGTCACAATATCAGCATCGCCAGGTGGCTGGGAATTCGTCGAACCCCTTAGAACTCGGGAATCCAGACTTTATCATCTTAATGATTTTTCCTATTTGGAATTCCAAAAGTTACTGATATTGTCGATAGAAGGTGATGTAAGGGAATCTCTGATACCAAAACGTCAATCTACAACATATAAACTGCATACAGATTATATCAGATATTTTATTTAGGGGCAGGAGTAAACAATTAAAGCCTTCTATGTCCTTGTATAATGCACAATCAAGCAGCAAGTTTAATCATCTACTTACTTTTATTTATTTTAATCATTTACCAATCTTTATGGAAGTTTCATAGTGGTTTGTATCTCCTTTTAGACATGCTTATTTTTATTTTAAAGACTGTAAAAAAACCAAACGCTAGAATTAATTGAAAATTATCCAATTTCAATTTTTAATCAATTTTTGCTCCAACACGATTTGTCTTCGTCACGTGCGAAATTATTTGAATACCATTTGGTTTCGAGATGAATTGGCGGAAGTTTACTAGTGACTAGCCAAAACGATTGCCCAGTTGATTCTTCTTTGATTTCTTCTTATGAGGTCACCTGAAGACTCTCATTAATGAAATTCCAAATAAATCTGTTGAAGTTTTAGTTAAAAAAAAACTGCGGTCGCTACCATTACTGTTCCGAAAATCGTTGAAAAAAATGAAATGCTCATTAGACAAACAACATCTATTGGAGAAAATACTAATTATGGAAATACAAATGGGAATAGTTAATTTTTCCATTCAGAACGGTATACATTTTAGTCATAAATAATCATCACGGTATACATAAGTCATAATTTTCGTAATACATAATCATTACAGCATGCATCATACGACATTAAATCATTGATGCAACGGCATACATTTTCAAATGTATGTCATTGCATCGACGATTAAGGATATTCATCACTGTTATGGTAGTACTTTCGATTACTAGTTGAAAAACAAACCCATTGTAAATAAACTACAAGACAAGAAACAAATAAATATACTTGATTTATTTACGGTGGAATTATTGTGTTTGAGCCTAATCTTATTACAGGGCACTGCTATACAAAAACGTTATCTTTAATAACTACTTTACTGTTAATACTCCACTACTACGTTTTACTACTACTAATTTACACTCCTAAAATGTAGGAAGGAATTTTGCTATATAATTTGGAAAATATATAATTTCAATAATACCAAAATAATATTAATTACAATACTTATTAATAATAATAAAAAATTTTTTTGAAAATCTAATATATATATATATATATATATATATATCTTTTGCAAAATATATATATATATATATATATATATATATAAAGGAACGACACCACGTTCTCATTATATGGTATTAAGATAGATCTTACAACCAGAACTGTAATTGAAATCGATTCTCTTTCACAGAAGAATGAAATTAATAGCTGTTTTTTGGTTCCCCAAGATTTGTTTTCTAAAAATCAATTCTGTCTGAAAAAATGATTGCGTCTTTATTATTTTGATAAGATCTACCCTTCAGATCGATATGGGCAGCGTTTTGGCGAACAATGTTCTGAAAGAAAGATGGTGTCTTACGTGTAACGAGGAGAGTATTGGAGGATATTTAGTCAAAAGAAGTTTACAAAAGATATTCCGAATTCATATCTGTAAAAGCATGGGACAAATGATAAATAATTGATGCGAATGATTGACATGCTTTTCCAAACAGTGCATTGAACGCGTTATAATTATAGCCAAAGTGACACGTTTCTCCAGTACAAGGTTGGATAGCTTATATATCACATAACAGCGAAAAAATGCCGTACTGCCATAATAAACAAGGCTTTTTAAAGATATATTTATATTTAGAGCTTTTTTTTATTTATATACAACATATTGTAAGAAAACTGTGGAAAACTAAATTTTCCCTAGATAAAAATGTCGTTTACAGGATAATGGAAAGATTCAGATGGGATTTAAGAACACGAAAGTTTCCTCCTAACTCTTATAAAATCTTAGAATCACTGCTGGTTGACCTGTGCTTGCTTCACTTCGATTATCCATTAAGTGCCACCTGGTGGTAAAATACGCACATTTATTGAACTGTAGGAGGTTCCAAACAAGACTTTTATAGTAATTCAAGAGCGAAACATTTAAAAAAATTCTTGAAATAACAAATAGTCTTACAAAGTAAGCTTAATTTAAAGATACGTTTAAAAAATAATTTGTTTTTGTAATGTTAATAAAAATGTTATGAGAGACTTAACGCAATCAAGATATATTTTAAATTGTCGACGTCAGAATAAATGAAATTCGTAAAATATTTACTAAATTGCCTCTACATTAATATTTAATTTTTTATTTAACTAGTCATTTCTTATGTAACTATATTTTCTTATTCAAATTGCTTAAAGCGTGTATAAATGCAGCATCCATTATCAATAAAAACTAGAGTTTGCAATATTACGGATTTTCTGGTGGACAACATTTCACACTCTGTCATGGTATATTTTGTGCACATATTTTATGTTCTTTTTATCTGCAACTGCAGTTTTGCTGTCCAACATTTCGATATTTATGTTTATTAAATGATTTTCAGTTTCGTTGCTGCCGCTTATACGCATTTTGGGTCTTGAACCGTTTCTTTCTCTTTTTTGAGAAATTTGAATGTGTGGCACCCCAAAATTTCTGTTTTGAGAACGCTATGATGGTTTTCTTATGCGATTTACGTGTAGCGAATACTGGTAGTAGTTTTTGGCATGCAAAATGGTCTTGTTTTCAATTCCCTTCTCGTTTGCTCTCCTTTTTGTGTTCTTATAAATATATATATATACATAAACTGTAATGTTAACGGCTTGTATATCACTGAACACTTGCGCATCGTTACAGGAAAAATCTTTGGAATAAAAAAAAATGAAATTAATAACACTTCAAATTTCATCAGCCATTTTTTTAAAAGAATATATTGATTTCTTTATCTGCAAAACTTTTGATTTTTTTATTTCATGCTCCTTTTCTCTCCTTTCTTTGATATCTCTAAAACTGCAAAAAATATTGTAATACTTAATGGTTAGAAAGAAAATCAAATCAAAACGATTTTCGAAAACGGATCACAAATAAGTCAAGTCAATAGTTTCAAATCTTTTTTTCTAACATTTCTCATGAAAACATTTTAAATTCTTGTTATGATTTGTAAATGTTTCATACCCATTTATGATATAATCAATTAATGTTTACTAAAACGAGGATATTGGTTTGTCATAAATAGACATATTGAAAATTTTTTTAAGTTGCAGCTCTTATAAAGGCAACATTTCTAAATTTAAGATAAAACTGATTCAATTCAGCTTTTCTTTACTTTGTATTATGCTTTTCTCAGTTCTATTTTTCCATAAATTTAGAATTTATATTTTAAACGAAAGTTCAAAATGTCTTATAACTCAAATTATGAAGTTGTAGATTACTGAAAACTGCTTCACAAATTTAGTTAGTTGCACTTAATTTTTTTATCCAATAGATTGCCATAATCTTAAGAATTATTTATCCATTAATAATAAGTTCAATAAAATATATTGGTTTCCAAAAATTAAGGAAACATCAGACATTTTGGGATTATGAAATTTAAAATTATTTGAATCCAATGAAATTTAGCAAAAGCATTAATCAAACAGCGCTCTACAGACAACAATAACAATAGACTTATTTTCTGTCTTGGAAAATATACCAAATTGAAACATAATAACATAGCTTCTGTGTTCTGTGATTATTTCTAATACCTGTACAGGCCTGACAGCGATGTTCGAAGATCAAAATGATAGTGTTTATTAACTCAGCACAAAACCCATTCTTCTGTCAAGGTAGTTCAAAGATCATTAAGAGTTGCACGGGATAGGCTAGTTCCGGTTTCACCAGGTTCCAGCTTTTGGAATTATATATAAAGATACAAATCTTCCGAATAATATATGATTTAATATGACTTTATAAAGTTTATTTTTTATGAATTATTTAGTCTGAAAAATATATTTAATTAAAAAATGATCAATTACTATGATTTTGATGGCAACATAAAATAAAAAAGTAAAAAGTTTTATTTAAACATTTTAGGATCCTTGTGTTTGAGCTATATCTATTAGTTAAAATTAAAATATATTAACTGATGTTCAAATAAAACTTAAACATTTTTACTATGAATTATTGCATAAATTAAATATTTTAATGGATAAAAGTTAGTTGCGTTACTAATTTATTTTGTTGTAAGGGGGGGCCCATATTGTTGTTTGAAGATATACATTTATTTTAAATTGGAAAGTATCCCTTTCACGCATTTTCTTCCTTATTGTGAATTTTGCGTTTAATTGAACAAAACAAAATGAAACAGTGATAAGAACGATTAATTAAATTTCTAGAAATTGTAAATAAATTACAAGCATCGTGATGCCTTAATTATCACATATAAGTTATTATTATATTTAAGTAAAACTAACTTTTTATAATTAATTATTATCATGTTTATTTAAAATTATTTTCTTGATTATCTTTTTTACATTTTTATAAAATATGCAATTTTGTAATATTTAAGGTAAATCTATTCCATTATTGAAGTTTGATAAATAAAAATATAAAGCGTAAGTAGTTTTAAATTAAAAATAAGCGAAAATGCAGTATTATTCCCTAAAACATATTAAATTAAGAATTAAAGAAATGATATTCAAGATTATATTTTGTCTTTCGAAAGTTTTGTTTAACTTTGAAAAATTTAGCGAGCATGTCTATGTTATTTTTAAAAGAGAACTTTTATTTAGTCAAATATTTGAATAAAATTTTAATTTCTTTAAACATGGATATTAAAATTCTAATTTGAAGTGAATAATGCATTTTTTCATAACGAAATAGTTATTATTCACTCAGAACATTTCTGTTAAGAATTTTTGGATCATTTGAAAACTTTGTTCAAAAATAATTGCCTGGCCCATTTTAGTCGTGATCATCTGGTTTTAAGAATCAGTGAGTTATTATAATTCTTTATAATTCGTAACATTTACAGCAAATTGCAGTTAAAATATTTATATACAATGTAGTGCTGATCTTATAAATGCAGTAAAACCTTATTTATGAATCTATCTCTTTTATATGTCAATCTTGAAAGGATTTGGTCAAGAAATTACTATAAATTTAACTACACATCGCTGAAATATTCACTCAAAAATACTTTTTCGAAATTCGATCCCAATTAATTTGTTTTTCAGTGACATTTTCTGAGATACTACTATTAGGGAAATAAAAGCTTTATAGACTTTCAACAGCTCTGTAAGTCATAGTTATTAATCTGAGTCAATGTATACTCATTTCAATGTATTTAAAAATATTATTTTAATTGATAAAAAGCAGAAACTATTTTAGATTTAATCACCATTTGAAAAATACCATACGATATGTATAGAATGTTGGACTCTTTATCTTCTTTAGGTTTCATGTAATTGAAGTTTATGTAATTAATTTAATAAATCAAACAAATACATATTATGATATTAATCTTTAAAATTTATTTGAGTTAAAATAATAAATAATTTAAATTGATAAAATAACTTTAAACTATCTGTCCTTTTTTTTTTTCATGTCCTTTCGGTAGTCTCATAAATGATAGGTTATATGTAAATATATATGCTTAATTAATTTTTTTACCATTATTTAAATTTAGAATTGCATATTAATTTATATTTTTATAAAAAAAATTTAATTAGAAATACAAAATATTAACAGCGTATTATATCAAAACGTCAAAATAATGACGCTATATATTACATTTAGTTATGCTAAGGAACATTCCAGAAGCATTTTATGTCCATCATGTAAAAATTCCCTGAAATTACTAATTAATTTAATAAACATTTCAATTTTTGTAAAGAACTTCCTTAGTAGTGGGTGTTCAATCGGTACAGTATTATAATGCTCAGGGATTATATCATATATGCTTTATGTGAGGGCATCTATTGCCATGTTTCCTATTGCTGCTGGTAGTTGGGAGCTATATCAAATACTGTTTCTTAAAATAATTGTATTTTTAATTAGCTTATGCAAAAAAGAAACCAGTTAAGCATAATTTTCTCGAGACTCATCTCAGAAAATATCATCAAAGCATTTTGAAACACATTTTGATCCATTCTTTTTGATTTTATTTTTTTTAAATATTACTATAGACAAGAATTGTTTTCTATAAGTCTCTGTAGAGCAACTATAAAAAATGAATTCCAGTCTGGTTGATTTAAAATTAAAAGCAGTAAGTTAAGTTACATTTAGAAACAATGAATTAATATCAACCATAGGCATCTTAAACAAAGCTGCAATGCAACTTGCTATGTGATATGGTATGCATATATTGCTATGTAATATGTATTATGTTTTTGTAAAGTTATCCCCACTCTCGACTGGCCAAGAGTGGGGAAATTCCGCAGCTGGCCAGTAATTAAAGTCAAATATTTCTTTGGTGTTATAGTAAGTCGTAATTTTCAACAGAAAATTAATTCAATTTAAACTTGTCGCCAGGTGAAAGACTGGAACAGCATAACATCTTAAGAAATTACGTTTTATAAAAGAATTAGAGAAATTCTTTTGAATCTAAATTTGTTCAAATGGTTTAGTTCTTTATAAATATGTAGCTTCTTAACTACATTTGAGCATCATTATCAATTTATTTGTTGATAACTATTAAAAAATAGAAATATATTGCATTAAATTTTTGAGATTACTGCAGCAATGAGCAAATTAACTAAAATTAATCTTTTCCCATAAAAATAATTTTAGAAATTTATTTGTGTTAATAAAGCTAATAGTTCTGGTTATGTAATATATTTATTAATGAGGGAAAGACAAAATAAAAGCAAATGAGAATGGTGGGATCCCAAAGTAATTTTTTTGGACCATAAAAAATTGTGTCGTCCTGAGAGGTCGTAGGAGAAGCACTCATGTAAATAACCAAACGCATAAAATTGTTTGGCCGTAAAAATAAAAGTGCATATCTATTGAATGTCCGCAGTATCTTCTACCCATGAAAGATCAAACTGCTTCAGGTAGATCCAGTAAGTATATTGTAATCCACCCCGAAGAAAAGCTTATCGATTCGGCTTTTTCCTTTCGCGTGTCCACTCTTTGTGACAGGCCGTCCAATACTAAGTGAGGAATAACTTGGTGTGTTGCCGATAGAGGGCGAACCTGTGCCGTCTGTGCAGGAAAGCTGCTCCACAGGTCTTCGAATCGGAATCCTTATTCGTTGGTAAAGCTTGAACTATTTCTCTACTCGTCTGACTCCAAACGCGAGCTGATCGTTCACTGGAGTTGGAGCGCGCTTCCAACTTTTCGCGCTTTTCTTTTACTCACATTTTTGACCGGCACTGGAACATTCGTGGCAAATTCGAAAAACAGTTTCGGGTTCTTTCCTGGGAACTTTTTTTTCGTTTTTTTTCCGTCGTTCTCTCTCCGGCTGCAAAATTGTCCGAAAGTAAATAGGGGAAAAGGCAACCTTCCATTCGGGACGAACTGTTTTTCTTCTGGAAGAAGTGGAGCATCACAAAAACACTCCCATAGAAATCTTTATCAACAGGAGGTAAGGACTTGTTGATTGTACTTTGACTAAGAGCGCTCTTCTTTCATTGTGGCATGTTTTTTTCTTTTAAATCTAGTCCAGGTTTGGGCCAATAAGCCCTTAAGAGTGACCAGTTACTAGTGTTTTTTTCATATGAAGTCTTACTGGCATTCATTTACTGCCCCAAATCTAATAAAAAATTTAATATTATATTAAAGACCATTAATATTTATTTATTTGAAATTTTTAGTACACTTTTCTGCTCTTTAGCACTGCTTAAGTTCTTAAAAAGCGCTATGTTGGTTGCGACGAATTTTGGAATTAAAAAATGTAGTTTTTACAATGTCTCAATAAAATGTAAACCCAAAAAATTACCAAAATTCAAAAATTATTTTAGGTATGGGCCATACTTATAATTTCGATTATTTCAATAAATTTAGCATTTAAAAAATTAACGAAGTTTTCTAATTGAGAGTTATTTTTAGTTGAATTCCATAAAAATTAGATAATTATTTTTATACATAATTATTAAATTTGTTTTTATTTATAATTATTACGATTTGATTTAAAATTTGTATACATTCATCCATTTAAAAAAATTATATTTAACAGTGCAACACAAAGCCTTTTATTTTAACATTCATTTGAATATTCGACACATTAATTTTATCTAAAACTAGCTAATATTGATTTTGATAATTACAAAATTACAGATTGCAATAGTTACATAGTATTAATGAAGCAACTATAAATAATTTATAATTATGCTTTCGATATGAAAAAAAAAACTTTTAAAGAGCAATTAATTTTATGAACTAAAATAAATTTGATCTAATAAATTATCAAAAGTTTCTCATTAAATTATAGAATAACAAAATAGAATATTAAAAATTTTTATGATTGCATAATGTTTATCATTTTATTAATAGAAAAAAATAAACTGAATTTGCTTTATTTTTAAAATATTATTTTTTTTATATTATTTAATGAAAAACAGAACTTCAAGATTTCAATTTTTATTTGTATAACAATATATGTTTCTAATTTACATTAATTGTTAAATGATTATCAGTGTACTTTATATAATAGTGCAGAATAGTGTATTTTTTTCAGTATTATATTATAGAAATACTACAAATAATGTGGTTTCTTATTTTTAGAAATATACATCGCTAATCGTTAAAAATATAAATAATGAAAAAATAATAAATTTTTACTTTTATATACATAAAATATTTGTAGAATTATAGAAAATTCATAAGATCTCAATTTAAAAAAATATAATGATCTTGAAGAAATGGTGTTTTTAAAGAGAATTTGAATTATGCTTTCATCTGAAAATATTTAAAAAAACATGTTTAATTTGAACTATGTTTTCAGGATTTTTAATAATTAGTAAATTAAAAAAATGTAAAAAAGGACTAATAAGAGACATATTGTATTTTTAAATTCAAATGGAGAGCACAAAAATTATTTATTTAATTTGTAATAAAGCTGTTGTGATGCTTCTATTGGTTGTTGAATAAATATAATAAATTTTTATAGCTATAATAAATTGATTAACATAATTTTTAAAATTATGATACGTAAATGAAATAGACTTATTTTATGTAGTTCATGTAAATTATTAACCTGGGTTAATGTATTATTTTGTAAGAGTTTTGGATCCTTTTAAATCCTTTACATAAAATTAGTATATAGGAACGTATATATATATTAGAACTATTGTGGTAAATTAAAGAATTATTCGTAGCAATATAGTTCGGAAATACATCCATTTTTTCAAATTAACGAATTTTACAAAGCGTTCTATTGACTGCCCGTAATTCGTGTTAGACATAGAAATTCATATATATTTCTTAATGCTTTCTTATATATTTATTCTCATATATATTTCTTAATTTATATATCTATGTAAAGGAAATAAAATATGAGAATGGTTAATTAAATCATTGAGAATGAAAAAATTTCTACTAAAATCATAATCTTAAACAGGTTGTAAAATATTATAAAAAGTTTTATTATAGTTAAAAATATTGTGTAGAATAATATTATTATTAGAAGTGCTTTCGATAGTGATTGTAAAAAAAATGTAAACTAATTTAGAATTAAAAAGATAAAGTTTCATGTGATCATTAAAATAATTATAAAGATAAGTATATTATTTTACTAACTAATGAAGTAGGTGCACATTGATTAACTAACAACATGCTGTTTAATAAAACAATAACAAACTAAAAATTTATTCACTTTTAATTTGTTAAAGAAACATCCCTGAAATAAATTTTTAAATTTTAATCTTGTAATACAGAATTTTAGTTGAATAACTTTACCTTTTATTTAGTTCTCAACCAGCTAAGGTATTTCCCATTTTAATGTTTGACATATAGCATTTTTTCTCTGAAAGAAAATTGCTAACTCATGAAAAAAAATTGATAATTTTATTGTAAGAAGATAAAATTAATTAAAGTAAAATTTCAGTAAATAATATCTATCCTTAATTTAAGAATTTGTATGCAATGTATTGACACGAATAAAATAATTTATAATTTTCATCTGAATGTTTCAATACATTGCTATATATATATATATATTTACAGATTATAAAGAAAGAGATAGAAAGAGCTATTCAAATATACAGCATCTTAAAATTAATTTATAAAAGTTCATATTTTTCAGTTTTTAAATTTAACTGAAAATAATTTCGTCCAGAATATTAAATGATTTGCGATATTTATTAAAATAATGCAATTTAAAACATCATTACATATTTTAGTATAATATATTAATATTATTTTTTTATCAAATGCACTTTTACTACCAGAGATTTAATAAAATCTTAAATGAATGTTTACTAACTAAGAGCGTTGCAGTCTAAGCTAATTACAGTCATGAATTTTCTAATTGCTGGGAAACGTTGATTTATAATTTGTAGAATATATGTTTCGCATGCCCATTAGCAGTGCCTTACGTTTCGTTCTAAAATCGATAAGTATGCAAATTTTACATTTGGACAGAGCTCATTTGTATTCAGATAGACAGATAATTTAGTAAAATAGTTTGAAAAATTAATTTCACTGAAAAATAATTGAATTATAAATTACGTGAAATAACTACATTGAAATGTTTTTATAACTCGTAAAATTTTTGTTCTGTAGTTTTCTTTAATAAATGTGTTCAATAATGGATAATGGAAATTAAAATGAAATGAAAAATGTAATAGCATATGTTTGGCTTAGAAATAATCTAATTATACTATAATTTTCTTTTTTATTCCCAATTGTTGTACATGTTTCAATAACCTTACTTAGCTTTTAAAAGCATACCATCAACACTTTGGAAAAACAATTAAAAATGCATAGAAAAATTAAGTACAAAATCTTTTTAATTTATTTACCATAAATAATAAGTAAATTTAATGTAATTTGAGTAGTTACCATACAGAAATATCTATATTCTTTATCTGGTGATAGTTTGTATATGTTTAAAATATTTTCTTTATAAAAAGTATGGAAATAAAACATATATTATTATTGTTACTTAAAAAGCGAAAAAAACAAACATGTTAAAATAAATATTAGATCTCCGAAGTTAAAGAATATATGTCATTACCCAAAAAGTTGGATCTGCTTTTTTAAGTTCTACATTTTCTTTGTCATTAAAGGAAAAAAACAAACAAACAAATAAAAATGAATCAAAACAAGTATTAAATTTTCTATATGTTCATTTAACATGATTGAATAATTATTTAGTTGCTCTAAAATGGATTTTCAAATGTATTTATTTGGTTTTTTTTATTAATTTTGTCAAAAGAGTTTTAATTTTTTTGTAGTCTTTGTTTTTAAAATTGAATTACACTAATATAATAAATGTATTTTCGTGTTTATATGAAATATGTCATGAATGAAGAAATGTTGACTTAAACTATTAATATGTCATTATAACAGCCCTTACGAACACACACACACACACACACACACACCACACACACACACACACACACACACACACACACACACACATACATATACTATAAATATATAAAATATATATCTTTGCTTATTGTAAAAGCTGTATTTTGAAATGTGAAAATATTTTTAATGTAAGGTTTTAATAAATCACCTGGTTAGTATTTAATGCAGGGCAATATCAAGATCCAATAAATATTCATAGAATCTTTCTTAATAGAATTAATAACATCTTCCAGTTTCTTGTTTTGCTGTTTATTAGAGAAAACGAATAACTTTTGAAATGCTAGAAATATAAAAAAAGAAAAAATGTGTTTATCTGCAACAAGATAAACTCATTGGTGCTATGTCACAAGCCGACAGTGAATGTAATTCCATAATTGCTTTAGGCATCCAGAATTTAAGTAAAAAACTGCTGCTTACTTGAGTAATTTAATTAATCAACAATAGAGTAAAGAGAAATCGGGAAGTTTCTTGAAAGAATTGTACAGAAAATGCCTTTTTTCTTCGGCATTTGTTATGAAAACTGGAAAGATAAACGTGTAGTCATCATTCAGGATACCTTGTTTGATGTGTCTCAAAAAACGTGAAGCTTTTAATTATAAGTAGATTTAATAAACGTTTCGTATTAAGATATTTATTTCCAAAGTTGTTTGAAAAATGCCACTATAAACATTTGATTAATGCGAAAAATGACTAATAAAATAATGAGATTAAAGAAAATAAATTATTTGATAGTTTCAACTTAATTTCTAGGTGTTTATAGGGGAAATATATTTAACTATTATTTAATAAATTAATCTTATTATTAATATTATTATATTAAAACTATATTAACTATTATTTAATAAATTAAAATGCAGGGATTTAAAATAATACTGTATTCAAAACGCGAAATCAACGCTTTATTTCGTAAGTAACTAAATAACATGTATTCTTTGTGTATTCTGTAAATTGCGTTATCAAATAGTTATTTTATTGTGTGAATTTGCTTTTTTTTAAAAACAATTTTTCTTTTTCCACCAATTTTTTTAATTTTATTGCTCACAACATTAGGAATATTAAATATACATAGGACTGTATTTAATATATTTGTGTGATACTGCTGTAAAATATTTTATCTAGTTTTTAAAGCAGTTGATAGCATTACAAATATTTTACTTTTTAAACGGAGGATTAAAAAAATTTAAATTACAATGACCTCTATCTTCATTTGGCTTTTTGGAACAACATAATTTCTTAAGAAATTAAGTTTTATTCAAAGTATTAGAAGAAGTGTTTTGAAACTAAAATTTCTCAAATGGTTTAGTTCTTTATAAATATATAGCTGCTTAACTACATTTGCATATTATTATCAATTTATTTATTTATAAATGTTAAAAAATATATATATAAATATTGCATTAAATTTAATCAAATTTAAATTTAAATTTTCATTATTGCATAGTGAATAAATAAATTAAAATACTATTAGCATGTAAATTGTTTATTATGTAAATTGTGTTATCAAATAGTTATCTTATAGTGTGAGTGTGCATTTGTTTTTCTAAAATAATCTATCCTTCTTTTGCTACCAATTTTATAATTTAGGAAAAACATTAGGAATCTTATATATACGTAGAACTGTACTTAATATATTTGTGCGATACTGCTGTAAAGCTATTTTAGTTGGATTTTAGAAAAAATTATGATTTCTCCCCCCCAAAAAAAAAAAAAAAATTGAATTGATTAATGCTTTAGAATCAATTTTTAGCTGGTTAGGAGAAGTAATTACCTCATTTCTTCAAGTCAGATAAAAGAGGTCTTAATAAGTGGTATTAATCCAAGTCTAAAATAATTATTCGAGAATTATGTTTTGCTTTTTCATTATTTTATTCAAAATCTGTTTCTTAATTTATATTGATTAGTACATTCATTTCCCTAGATATAGAGGTGAAGTTATGTATAAATTAAAATAAAATAAGTAACTCTGATAGTTCAGATTCCATATAGTGTGGCACTTAAAAAATATCTTCGAGGTGATAATAAATAAGTAAGCAGTTACTTATAAATAAATTAAAACTGCGTTGTTATACACATGTGAAAGCTTTTTTTTGTAAGGTTAGGTATTTTTAGTCAAATACAGACTAACATAAGTATGATTGTACTCTTTTATTCAGCAGAAGGTATGTAGAGCAAAGGTATTTTCAGATAAAATAAATTGACTAATAATCTAGATATATTTTTCTTTAGTGTAAACCATTTGTCCTTGAGGTCAATTTGTGAATTCAAGATAATGTATATATTTATACTCAACGAGAACTTGTCCCCCAAGCACAAATGAGGTATTATATAGTAAAATAAATTTAACGGTTATTTAGGTATGAATTAAAAAATATGTATCTTCTCGTTTAAAAAGAAGTATTCTCCTAGTCAAAGACGAGGTATTCTCCAATAATTTGTGTATCGATTTAAAAATGTGTATCATCGATTCAGTTAGTAGTTTTCTCCATGCTATATGTTAGGAATTTTGATATATATTTCACATAAAATGATTTTTAAAAACTTACCAAATAATAAACTGCACAGGACCAGTTGAGCAAGGCAGCAAGAGATCTGAAAACACTTCTTAAATGAATACATGAAGTGACAAATATTTAGAATTTGAATTTTATATATTTGATTTAATAACAAGATATCCGTTTAACTCCAAAACCTAGGAGTGAAATCTTAATTGAAGTTCTAAAAAACTTTCATGCATAAGAAAATTTGTTTAATTTGGGTGCAATCATTTTGAATGAAGCACTGTCCAGTTATTGTTAAAATGATAATTGAGTTTAATAAAAAACTTCAAATGAAACAATAGAATTTATGTTTTGTAATATAAACAATCATATTTTAATATGAATTAAAGTTAATAAAGCCTTTAAATTTGTATTAAACTTGAAAACTTTTCCCTCTATATTTTTTAAAGTATACTTTATAAAAATGTTTTAAAATAAAACGTTAACAAATTTTATTGTCTCTCTTTGAATGGTTTTAATTTTAAATAATTAGACTATTGCCTTTTTACAAAAATATTACATTAGTTAATATTACATTAGTGATATTATTTTACAAATATTTTCTGTTAATGTGATGAGCAATTAAATTAAATTTTCCAGTTATAAAACAAATACTGAATCATTTTTTAAAAATTTATATTTATTTTATTATGTAATTTTTAAAAATTTATAATTATTTTATTATGTAATTTTTAAAAATTTATAATTATTTTATTCTGTAATTTTAAAAAATTTATTCACTTTATTATGCAATTTTTAAAAATTTATATTTATATTTTAAAAAAAATGTGGATCATGTTATGTAGAATTTTTGATAAGCTTTATAAATGGATTTTTAAATTTTCATTTTTTAATTCTTTTACATAAAAAAAATAACAAACTAATATTGAATTATAATTTTTTTAGATATACCAAAATTATAACTTAAAAAATAAAAAGTTAAAACTTCTTGTTTTATTTGCGTTGTGTATTATTGTTAACTGTAGAAAAGAAACTTATGATCTTGTTGTTTCTTTCTAGAAAATGCTTTTCGGGAGTTTCAGTTTCAATACATTTCAAATATTTTATTTCAATATAAATAAAATAAATATTTTCTTCAGTTGTTATTTGTTAGAAACTGAAGGTTTTTTTAGTCAATACAAATATATTTTAATACTGATTTAGAAACCTTGACTTTTTGTGAAAAATGATTATACATAGTTATTAGTTAACCTTACCAAAATATGAAGTGTTTTTGAAATAACTTTAGAATTATTTATTGCATGGCATATAAGATAGCTTACCCTACATTAAGTGAATTGGGGCTATTATGAGTGAAGATTATAGCGACACTTGGTCTTTTTTTTCTTTCTGTGGCTTCAAGATTCGAGAAAGATTTCCATCGCCTTTCATTTTTGACACTTTTTAGCGTAGCTTCATCTTCTGCGGTTCTGAAGATATTCAAGGCTTTTTCATTCTTTTTCGCCCTTCTGAAAGCCACGTGTGTTAATCTCATTTAATTTAATCGACACTCCTTCATTCCATTCTGTCAGTTTAAATAACATTCGATAATTTGAAAAGCTTTTTAAAATATTAATTTTTGTGCTTCAACGTAAAGGACTTTGCTGGACTGAAATTCTTCCCGTCGAAGTAAGCTACCAACTTATTTTTAAGAAGTATCATTAAAGAGACATTGAAATTTCAAGTGATTTCTTTTAATTCAATGTCATAGAATAATTAATTAAAATTAATTCTTCACAGTTCATGCATTAAAATTAATTCTCCTTAATTTAATAGTTTTTAACTAAACGGTAATTTTAGTTACGATATATTTAAGCATAAGTTTGAATCATCCTTTCAGTTTTTCAATTATACAAAAATATTACATAATTTTATTTAAGAAGTCCAATAAAATCACAAATTTAGCTATGAATGCTGTATTTTAAAATATTCATAACGATATATTAATAATGATACCTAAATCGTATTTATATACATTACTTTTAGAGTATTATATATATATTTTTTTTGGATAATAATTTTTTAATACTAATTTTAGAATACTTTATGAAGTATAATGTTACAATTAAACGTGCAATATAAATTTATATATTTAGACGTTTTATTTATTTAAATAAATTGAAAAATAAAACAGAATTATTAAAAGGTTTGCAATTGATATAAATATAACATAACCAGAATAAAATACTTTAATACTAATTTTAGAATATTTTATGAAATATAATTCTACAATCAAACTTGCAATATAACCTCATATATTTTAAAATTAGTTTTAGTTAATTAGGTTTAGTTAATTAGTTAACGTTTTATTTATTACAATACATTGAGAAATAAAACAGAATTATTAAAATATAAATGTTGATATAAATACAACATAATCAGAATAACATATTTTAATACCAATTTTAGAATACTTTATAAAGTGTAATTCTACAGTCAAACGTGGAATATCGCTTCATATATTTTAAAATTACGCGTTTTATTTATTACAATAAGTTGAAAAATAAAATAGAATTATTGAAATGTTTGCAATTGATATAAATTTAATTTTCCATATAAATTAAATAAGTGCTTCGGAGCATTTATGCTCCAGTCATGCATAAATTTACAATTTCTTCGCCCGTAGATATCCGATTTAAGTTAAAAGAGATTGTAATCGAATTTGTTTTTGTCCTCTATGGAATTCATAAAATCAAATGTTTTGCAAATGCTATCTGTTTTAAACTCGATATTTTCGTAATGTTTTTCTTATTTGCTGAAACAACGTAGGGGTTTTATCTTTGAAAAGAAAATATTCGAGACATTTTCGTTTATCACAAATTCTAAGGAAAAATTACCTATTTAAATAAACTTATCAAATATCAAGCATATATTCTTTTTAAACAAACTTTGCTTTCTTTTGGGGTTTGAATCACGAAATCTTAAGCAAAATAAGGGTATTATAATAAATACTGTTGTTACTTGTGGTTTTTATATTCAAGCACGTAAATACAATTGTAAATAAACTTAGTAATTATTAGAAAAACATCAATTTAAACTTCGTTTATTTCAAAATTTTTTATTTTAAATTTTAACATATATAAACTAGATGATTCAGATTTATTAATTTTAGAGAATTTTTCAGTAATATTCAAATTTATGCATTTTGAAAAAATGTATTAAGTGCATTAACATGGTTAATTACTTACTTAGTTTTATTAAACTTATTTTATAATTATAGAAGATATTTATAAATAAAATAACATTTAAGTGACTAACAATAATATTGAATGCAATCAGAAGAAACTTTAATTACAATTTCTTTTATCTTGAATTTATGATTTAGAAATGATAATTAACTTGCAGTAATATATTTATGACAATATTAAGATTTCAGACACAAATTGACAATTTTAGAATGCCATGCATAGAGTTTTCGAATAAGATGCCTGTGATGAAATTTTTAAATGAATGATGATTCCTTATCAAATTATTGATGTTAAAAATTTTAAAACTTTTTGTCTTAATTTTGATTTTTTTCTTATTATATTTATTTCTTCTTCTTATTATTTTCTTATTATTTATTATTAAACTGGATGACTCAGATTTATTAATTTTAGAGAATTTTTCAGTAATATACAAATTTATGCATTTTGAAAAAATGTATAAAGTGCATTAACATGATTACTTACTTAGTTTTATTAAACTTATTTTATAATTATAGAAGGTATTTATAATTAAAATAACATTTAAGTGACTTACAATAATATTGAATGCAATCAAAAGAAACTCTAATTACAATTTCTTTTATCTCAAATTTATGATTTAGAAATGACAATTAACTTGCAGGAATATATTTATGACAATATAAATATTTCAGAGATAAATAGACAATCTTAGAATGCCATGCTTAGAGTTTTTGAATAAGATGCCTGTGTTTAAATTTTTAAATGAATGATTCAGTATCAAATTATTCATGCTAATAATTTTAAAACTTTTTGTCTTAATTTTGATTTTTTTTCTTATTTTATTTATTTCTATTAGTATCCTATTTTTTGCCTCTTTTTTTCCATCATTGAAAGATGTCACATGGACTGTTTGTATTCCTTAAGTAAAAATGTATTTCTTAGAATTGTAAATCAATTTACCAGACAGTGTATATATTTTTAGTGGGTATTAATTCGATTACTCTTTCATAGCTGTATTTAAACATGATTTGAATGTTATTCCTTTCGTAAATAGAAATAAAATTATTACTAAATTAAAAAAAATTACTTTACTTTAATATATAATAAAGAAAATTAAAGATAATCGCATTCTGTTTTAAATAAATTCTCTAAGAAACACACATGGAACAAATTTACAATTTTCATAAAAAGTAAATTTTATACACATTTAACAAAATGTCAATCAAATTAAAGCTATATTTACTAAAATATATAAGTGACTAATTTTAAAAAAAGTATAATCACATTCTGATGACAAAAAGCAATTTTGAATTTTTGCATATTTTCTAAAAAATAAACATGGGAAAAATATATTATTCGTATTAAAAGATAAATTTTATGTAAACTTTATAAAACATCAAACAAATTTAAGTAATCTTTACTATAATATATGAAGGGCTAATTAAAAAAATAATCTCATTAACCACCACCACGCAATAAATAACTTTGAATTTTTGTATTTTTTATAAAATATAAACATGGAAAAAATATATAATTCGTACAAAATGGGAACTTTATATGAATTTTACAAAAAATAAAAATGCTTGTATAAATAAAGCCGGTTTGATTTTCAAATATTGATTTATTATTAGTCGCATAATTTATAAAATCCTCAATTGCTCTCAGAAGAAATTTTTAATTCTATGTAAATTGTTAGTTATTTATTTTGTAAATCAGTCGAATTGCTTTATTTTTTATAAAGTATTTTTATTGTGTAATTTTAAGATTACTGTGATTAAATATTATAGCTAATTTTGTCAATTTTGCAAACAAAATATTAATTATCAAAGCTAAAATTACATAAAACAGGTCTTTCAGTCGACGTATCTAATCTCAAAAATATTTTGCCAAATGCAAAAATAAAGAAGTTTACACAAATTGTTAAAAAAAAAAAAAAAAAAAAAAAAAAATCAATACTTATGAGAAACCACCAACAGTCTTCAAATTTCAAAATTATTATTTGTGCAATATACGGAATAAAATTGGATCACTGCATGAGAGGATTTATTTTATTTTTAAACAAAACTCCATTTTCAAGATAGGATTCTACAAAATAATGTTTTGTGGTCTACATTATTAGGTTATCTGCTTGTTTAACAATTAGAACTGACTGTGGTGCAGTGTACATAATCAAAATATTCTATTGTAGTAGTTAAATGCATTTTTTCATTATCAATAACAATAATTTCAACATTATTTTTCATTTAATTATCTCATTCATAAAAGATAGAATTTATCTTATTTTAGCATTTGTAGGGGTTTTATTTATTTATAAAATGACTCGTTAAATTTAGAAAATATTTTTAAAGAAGCTTTTTTTATACTACAAGGCTTTATTGAAATGGTTAATAAATTCAATTTAAATTAAAGAAATTTTGAATATAATCGAAACAATTCCAAGTTATTGTTTTATCTGAAATAAATTTGATCAGTTGAAGAAAGATGACTCTTACTCACTTTATGGTGAAATGATAAATTTATTCAGAAATTCATTTAAAATGCATATATTTTATAATATTTATTATATTTGATTTAATTTTTTAACTTGTTTTCTGTTACTGTTATGAAATTCAGTTCATTTATTAAATTCATTATTCAATTATTATAAAATTCATTTTTTATTAATAATTAAAATTCAATTCCTATTTTATTTAAAAAGATTTACGATTTTTTTAAATTATATTTGGTGAATATCTGGTCAAATTTTTTACTAGATAATGACCTAATGGGGTTTTAATATTATTTCTGTGTTCTGGGTTCATGATTTAAATATTAGATGAATTCTGTATTGAATTATTATTCCCATTAAAGTACACATTACTTATATGTAGGTATTAACTTTTCAAAAATTGTAAACAAGCAATTAAAATATTTTATCATTATAAAAATGAATATAAAATGCTAACCATCAAATTTTATATTTGCACAAAAATTAAATAATTCGATGCCTTTTTGAGAGTAAAATCTTCATCTTTTGATAATTATATTTCAAATTCAAGAAAGTAAGCCAAATTATTAAAATATAAAGAATAATAAAACCACCTCCAGTTTTACAAGAATTATAATTACAGAAATAAAATACCTTTTATCAACAAATTAAAAAAAAATTAAAATGAGGCTTTATATTTATATTCTCGCATTACGTAAAATACAACTTTTAATTTTTCAGTTCTGTTACTATGAAGATAATCTATTGAAATTCGGCAAGTTATTTCTTGGACTTTTACAGATATTAAATTTAAAAACTTTGCAGGATAAAATAGAATCGTTAACGACAAATGGAAATTTGTCTTTCTGTATTAGTGTCCAATTAGTACTATACCCATCCTTTAATAATGCAATTTGTGTATGAGATCCCTATTGATAAGGCTGTTGAGGAATATTTATTGATCAACTACTTGTCTGTCACAATTGTTAATCGTAGTTACGTTTTGGGGTTAGAGATTCTTCTGAAGCATTCCTAACATGTTTCGTCAGATACTTGTCTATCCTTTGATGTATTAATAGAATTTATCTGCGGAAATCTAACATTATATCACACAATCTTCACCTGATAACTAATATGTGACTGAATTATGGGGCAATGTGTAATGAAAGTACTAGATATGCCCAGTTTAAAACTTTTCAAGATTTGGTGTCCACCCCTTTTTTAATGTTAAGTAATAGATGTAAAAAACATTTTCTCTCATACTTTAGTTTAGTACTTTAATTTATATTTTTGTACATTAAAATAATCAAAATACAAATTGAAATACGTAAAATAAAACTTTTGTACATTTTTCGTTTAAAAACGTTTTTTTTTTTTTTTTTTTTTTTTTGCATTGATTTTTAGAAAATATCTTTATATACATTTAAGTACTTCAAATGCCGTTTACTTACTAGTTTGTTTCAAAATATTTTACTTAAGGTCTTCAGATGCGAAGTAAAATTTAGGAATACAAGTAAAAGGAAAAGAAAGAGAAAGGAAGAATAATATCTTTCAGGAGTAATTGTTTAAAACTTACAAATAATAACGATATTGGAAGTAAAAATAAGCCATAAATTAACTGCAATTCCAAATCATTCAGTTTAAACATGACATCTCTTTTATTCGTGCTTAATCACAAAACTTTACATTATAACATGGCTCACTCTAGTATCTATCATATGTTATGATGTCCTTAAAATTGATTGTTGAATAAATTCTTCTTAAATAATAAGCATCATATTATATGTAAACATTAGCTATGCATTTAACTCTAAATGTCACTGTTGGATTCGAGTTTCTTATTATATACCTTTATCTAAAATCATTTTTAAAAAGTCTTCAAATGTAAGGAATTTGTTATGGTAGAGATATTTATTTATATTATGATTGGGAATACGATAATAAAAGTTAGTTATTTACTTCGGATATAAATTAAAAATTTGCTTGCAAATTTTACTGTTTTTTTTTGATATAGTAAAAACTTTTTATACAATTCTTTGTTACATAAAACAAAAACATTTGGGTTCAATTTGACCTTAGCTTTCGATCTTCTGATTAGCAATACTAGTGTAAAAAGGAAATATTAAGCTATATCTAGCAAATAAGCAATCAAGCATCAAAAGAGATATTTTCATTCTTAAAGAGAGAGCATATCGAAATAACAGTAGTTTTTCTGCATCAATATCCATGGAAGCATTTGCAAGAAAATTTTGTAGCCTTTTTAAGAAACACTCTTGTTCTATATATTTTTTGTAATAGAAGGCCATCAAAATATAAATCACTGGAAAATATTCTCATCTTATAATTGTAAAAGAAATATAATTCCTTGTATAAAATTTTACCGTTCCATTCTTCTTTATTGAACCACCCAGGAAATTTGTTTAAGTGTCCTGTGTGGTTTTAAGAATTTTTTTTGAAGAAGAACAGTGATATTAAAATGATCTTTATGCATTACTAAAATGCTAAAGGCTCTGGCCTTTGGTACCACAGGCTTTAGTTTCAAATTCTGTAGGTGGAATGGATGTTTGTTAGTGGTTCGGAATCCACGTTAAACTGTAAGTCCCGATCTAATTAGCCTAAAGTGAAAAATGACAGTAGAGCGACAAACCAAACTATGCTAGAGGACACTGTAATACTGGGTTTTCGACTACATTAGGAGTGAGCTTGCTTGATAAAATGTTTGCCAATACTTCTGTTTTCACTTGTTCCTTTTTCGCCTTGTTTCCCCTCTGTTTTTCTCGGATCTCTGGAAGGAACGAAGAAATGTGTCTGCTTGTCAAAACAGTGCCTACTGATAAAGATGAAAAGCAGCACTCAGTCTGGTGATCTCCGTGTATCTAAAATTAGGTTCGATAAGGTAAATCAAACGTATTGATAATTCACTTAATAAGCCTAGGATCTAGTGCTGGCTTCCGGACAGAAAAGGTTCTTAAAATCAGATTTCCTGTGTTAGACTGCCGGAGGTCGAAATAGAAAGAAAATCAATAAAGGGAAGATAAGGAAACCTTCTGTATGACAAAGAAGAATTGAAACATTTCAGCAAACTATGCTGATTTTATTTTTACGGAAAGAAAGCGTAAATTGTATTTCCTTCATTTAAATTTCAGAGCATACCACTATTTTAGCAATTGGATTTCACAAAAATTTTCCAAGAAATCGAGTTTCGCTTTTAAACAAAAGTTTTTTGGAATGTGTTTACGAATTTTTAAAAAACACAATTTGCAGAAGTTTTTTTTTATGTAGAAGTATAAAAAGTGAAAGATTTTGCATACAGGTAGTAGGTTTTCTATGTAACTCTTAAGCAAAACGTAATAAATAAAATATCTATGTACCATAATTTGATTAATATTGAAAACCTTTAGTTTAATTATAGACATATCGCCTTAGCATGATGAATTATATGATGGTAAGGCACTTGGTGTGTATTAATAATGACTAGAAGTTCATAGCAATGCGAGATTCCTGTTTGTCTAGAGCTAAAAATGTATTCGATGCTCTAAAGTAGATAAAAGTTGATAATGGAAGAAAATGAAAATTTGACCCTTTTCTTCTTTGAGGACAAAGAAAACCCAGATATAGATATTGTTGCTTCAAATACAATTGCTTATATATCATAAAAATTCACATAAAATTGTGTGGAATTTCTTAAAGAAGTAAATATTTATTCACAAATCCTTTTTCAAAAGTTATAGTGCTTTGTTTGCAAAACAATTATCAATTAAACATTCTCCCCCAGTCAGTTCACTATATATAAGGTATTGAATATACTCAAACAGCTTTGCTGTGTACTTAAGCGTGTAACATAAATCCAAGGTATTTTTGAGGTTTAACGAAGTATTTCATAAGCTGAAAAAATATTGCAATCCTGAAAAAATGCTCTTATTCTCCACCTATGTATTGGCTTTTCTTTGTAATAATAGGAAAGTACAATGATACCAGATGACAGATAACTGTTTGATAAAACATTAACGAAAATAAATTATGCTTAAAAAGATATTCCGATATATTATGAAATCATATCTAATTTAAAAAAAATAAAAGTTGTCTGTTGAATTTTATTTATTTATAGCTGATTTGATAGTTGACTGAATAATACTTAATGAATGTAAATGTATTTGATGGTGAATAGTCAACTAATAAAAAAAATGTAAATGAAATATTCCCAAATTGCTTTTAATTTTCTAAAATTATTTAAAAAAATATAACTTTAAAATAAATCTACGAGAGCAAGCAAAATAATCTCATATTTTAGAAAAATTATTTTTAATTTAATTGTTTATGTATAATACTTTTAACATAAATTGTGTTTGATACAATAAGAAATCAAATTATTATTTTTTATTTATTATTTTTGTGTTTAATGTAATACCTAAAATGCGTTAAAATAAATCCTAAATCATATCAAACAAAACCATTTTGTTGCAGATGTACTAGCATGGATATTTTTATTTTCTCTAACTAGCAGAAATAAAATTAGAAAAATTTTGACTCTGCAAAATGTTTAAACAAATCATTGTCTAGACTAATATTTGCAAATGGGACTAAAACGTCAAAAAATATTTTATCCAATAAGACTATAAGCAAAACTAACAAATAGAATAAAATAACGACTGTTTATACTTAAAATAACGACTGTTTATACTACCTAATTTGTGGAATTGAATTGAAGAAAGAAATATAAATAACTTTTTACTGTACTTCTAATTACCTTTTTTAAACATTAAATATTATTATAAACCATTTATAACGTAATTGTTAAAAGAACATTTAATATATAAGTTAATAATTTCCTTTCTTATATACAGGTGAATAACATGTTTCAATTAAATAATAGACAATTTTTCTTCTTATGGGAAAACTCATGGCATTTGAAGAATTTTTGATATTTTTATTTAAATTGTTGTTTGAAAGTATCATTGAATAAAAAAAAAGTTAAAGTTCAGTTAATTTGATAACACGACATTTGACATATAGTTTTCCAAATTTTAATTTTGAAGGTACAATAATATAATCATTAAATCGTTAATCATGTTTAAATTATTTGTTACCGAAAATTAATGAATATCAAAATTTAAATAGATCATTCTTGAAGCACTAACGGTTTTTAGAATTAAAATTTTTTAATACATTACTTCTTTGAGAAAATCAGTAGAAACCGAATGATCGTGTTAAGCACAATTTGTAATTTTTACTTGATTAAAATATTTCATTTAATATTTCTATTGCCAAAAGTACTATTCACACTTTTTACTTCAATGAAACTTATTATTAAAACTAGAATTGATTTTTTAAATATTGTATTAAGTTTAGTTAGTTGTTAAAGAATATCTTTTCAAACCATCTTGGAAAACGTAAAAATTAATGGTTGTAAAAGAATGTCTTTTCAAACTAAGACATTTGTCAGATAAGAAACTCTTTCTCCCCGTCCCATACCTTTCTCCCTTGGGCACAGTTTTTAATTAAGACTTATCCCACTAATACTTCTAGAGTACGAAGTTATTTCTGAAAATTCAATATTTCCGCCATCCTCTAAACTATAGAAATCGATTAATTTTGCAGCAAACTTGGTCTCAAAACACTGTAATGGATGAATTGCTCCTGTACCCTTACAAATACGGAACTACTAATACTTGTAATTCGTTTGCGTAACTATGAAAAATGGCTAACTTTTCAGAGCGTAAATGCTTTCCTGTAGCTATGCTCTAGGAAAATATTTACGCTCCGAAAAGTCAGCCATTTTTCTCCACATTTGATGAATTCAAATAATGAACTTTAGTAATCGTACTATTTCATGTAATATTCGCAGCATTAATAATTAGCCAAGGAAACCAATGAATTGAAAACATAGCGATTAAACGTTGAGAAAATGTTTGCATACAGTCTATTCCTTGAAAAGTGAGACTAAAGGCAAATATTAGGCTTGTCTCAATATTCCCCAGGCATTCTATTTTCCTCGTAAAATTTTAGAAAAGCGATTGGAATTTTTCCCGATTCAATTTTCTTTACATTTGCTTTATTTTTTTCTTTTTATTTCCACAGCATTTGATTTCGCCTATTTCCAATTCTTACTTGACGATTTTGTTTTCTTTCAACTAATGGAATGGAGGTGAAATTTTTTTTCCTAACAAATCTATTGTAAATACTGTAAGAAAAGCTGATTAAATATACATCTAAGGGTTAATGTGTATCTTATTAAATCTTATTAAATACTCACTTCGAAACAAAGCTCGTGATTTATTAGTTCT
The DNA here is from genome assembly GCA_021605075.1 of Caerostris darwini. Classification (NCBI taxonomy): domain Eukaryota; kingdom Metazoa; phylum Arthropoda; class Arachnida; order Araneae; family Araneidae; genus Caerostris; species Caerostris darwini. The sequence goes on from BPLQ01013769.1 coordinate 434,576, forward strand.
TATAATTGAAAGAAGAACTATTTATAAAAGGAATTTTGTTCTCTCATGTTCCATCATCTATTCACAAATAAAAATATTATTTAAATGAGATTAATATGTTAAAAGATATTTTGAGATTATAATGTATATTTAGTTAGGCAATGTATCTTATTAAATCTTATTAAATACTCACTTCGAAACAAAGCTCGTGATTTATTAGTTCTTATAATTGAAAGAAGAACTATTTATAAAAGGAATTTTGTTCTCTCATGTTCCATCATCTATTCACAAATAAAAATATTATTTAAATGAGATTAATATGTTAAAAGATATTTTGAGATTATAATGTATATTTAGTTAGGCAATGTATCTTATTAAATCTTATTAAATACTCACTTCGAAACAAAGCTCGTGATTTATTAGTTCTTATAATTGAAAGAAGAACTATTTATAAAAGGAATTTTGTTCTCTCATGTTCCATCATCTATTCACAAATAAAAATATTATTTAAATGAAATTAATATGTTAAAAGATATTTTGAGATTATAATGTATATTTACTTAGGCAATGTATCTTATTAAATACTCACTTCGAAACAAAGCTCGTGATTTATTAGTTCTTATAATTGAAAGAAGAACTATTTATAAAAGGAATTTTGTTCTCTCATGTTCCATCATCTATTCACAAATAAAAATATTATTTAAATGAGATTAATATGTTAAAAGATATTTTGAGATTATAATGTATATTTAGTTAGGCAATGTATCTTATTAAATCTTATTAAATACTCACTTCGAAACAAAGCTCGTGATTTATTAGTTCTTATAATTGAAAGAAGAACTATTTATAAAAGGAATTTTGTTCTCTCATGTTCCATCATCTATTCACAAATAAAAATATTATTTAAATGAGATTAATATGTTAAAAGATATTTTGAGATTATAATGTATATTTAGTTAGGCAATGTATCTTATTAAATCTTATTAAATACTCACTTCGAAACAAAGCTCGTGATTTATTAGTTCTTATAATTGAAAGAAGAACTATTTATAAAAGGAATTTTGTTCTCTCATGTTCCATCATCTATTCACAAATAAAAATATTATTTAAATGAGATTAATATGTTAAAAGATATTTTGAGATTATAATGTATATTTAGTTAGGCAATGTATCTTATTAAATCTTATTAAATACTCACTTCGAAACAAAGCTCGTGATTTATTAGTTCTTATAATTGAAAGAAGAACTATTTATAAAAGGAATTTTGTTCTCTCATGTTCCATCATCTATTCACAAATAAAAATATTATTTAAATGAGATTAATATGTTAAAAGATATTTTGAGATTATAATGTATATTTAGTTAGGCAATGTATCTTATTAAATCTTATTAAATACTCACTTCGAAACAAAGCTCGTGATTTATTAGTTCTTATAATTGAAAGAAGAACTATTTATAAAAGGAATTTTGTTCTCTCATGTTCCATCATCTATTCACAAATAAAAATATTATTTAAATGAGATTAATATGTTAAAAGATATTTTGAGATTATAATGTATATTTAGTTAGGCAATGTATCTTATTAAATCTTATTAAATACTCACTTCGAAACAAAGCTCGTGATTTATTAGTTCTTATAATTGAAAGAAGAACTATTTATAAAAGGAATTTTGTTCTCTCATGTTCCATCATCTATTCACAAATAAAAATATTATTTAAATGAGATTAATATGTTAAAAGATATTTTGAGATTATAATGTATATTTAGTTAGGCAATGTATCTTATTAAATCTTATTAAATACTCACTTCGAAACAAAGCTCGTGATTTATTAGTTCTTATAATTGAAAGAAGAACTATTTATAAAAGGAATTTTGTTCTCTCATGTTCCATCATCTATTCACAAATAAAAATATTATTTAAATGAGATTAATATGTTAAAAGATATTTTGAGATTATAATGTATATTTAGTTAGGCAATGTATCTTATTAAATCTTATTAAATACTCACTTCGAAACAAAGCTCGTGATTTATTAGTTCTTATAATTGAAAGAAGAACTATTTATAAAAGGAATTTTGTTCTCTCATGTTCCATCATCTATTCACAAATAAAAATATTATTTAAATGAGATTAATATGTTAAAAGATATTTTGAGATTATAATGTATATTTAGTTAGGCAATGTATCTTATTAAATCTTATTAAATACTCACTTCGAAACAAAGCTCGTGATTTATTAGTTCTTATAATTGAAAGAAGAACTATTTATAAAAGGAATTTTGTTCTCTCATGTTCCATCATCTATTCACAAATAAAAATATTATTTAAATGAGATTAATATGTTAAAAGATATTTTGAGATTATAATGTATATTTAGTTAGGCAATGTATCTTATTAAATCTTATTAAATACTCACTTCGAAACAAAGCTCGTGATTTATTAGTTCTTATAATTGAAAGAAGAACTATTTATAAAAGGAATTTTGTTCTCTCATGTTCCATCATCTATTCACAAATAAAAATATTATTTAAATGAGATTAATATGTTAAAAGATATTTTGAGATTATAATGTATATTTAGTTAGGCAATGTATCTTATTAAATCTTATTAAATACTCACTTCGAAACAAAGCTCGTGATTTATTAGTTCTTATAATTGAAAGAAGAACTATTTATAAAAGGAATTTTGTTCTCTCATGTTCCATCATCTATTCACAAATAAAAATATTATTTAAATGAGATTAATATGTTAAAAGATATTTTGAGATTATAATGTATATTTAGTTAGGCAATGTATCTTATTTATTAAATACTCACTTCGAAACAAAGCTCGTGATTTATTAGTTCTTATAATTGAAAGAAGAACTATTTATAAAAGGAATTTTGTTCTCTCATGTTCCATCATCTATTCACAAATAAAAATATTATTTAAATGAGATTAATATGTTAAAAGATATTTTGAGATTATAATGTATATTTAGTTAGGCAATGTATCTTATTAAATCTTATTAAATACTCACTTCGAAACAAAGCTCGTGATTTATTAGTTCTTATAATTGAAAGAAGAACTATTTATAAAAGGAATTTTGTTCTCTCATGTTCCATCATCTATTCACAAATAAAAATATTATTTAAATGAGATTAATATGTTAAAAGATATTTTGAGATTATAAAGCGTATACAAAGTTAATCATATGCAGTCATAATAGCTTAAAGTTTAGCTGATCATAACATTTTATTGAAGTAAATAATTATTTTCTTTTATTATATTCTTTTGTTAGATTTGAAAATATTTTTTTTAACCAAGTTAAAGGAAATAGTAAATAAAATAAATATTTGATTAAATTAAATTTTCTCAAAATATTGATGGTGTACAGTAAGCAACATATAATGATGGGAACTTAAAATAATGTAAAAAAAAATGTAACTTAAAATCAATTTCATTAAATATCTAACAATTTAGAGCAATATATCAGTAAAATGAAATATTTAAGTTCAATTTTTAATTTTCATTAAAACGCCCGTACCACAATATCCAATTAAAAATAGTTTTTATTTTTCAACCAACCAATCTATCTCTCTTTCGTAAATCACTGAGCATTTTTAACTCTCTAAAAATTCAGCTTTGTTGATATTTGCACTCGGACTCATGTAAATGCATCATTACACGGAAAAATTCAGTTTGACAAAAAGAAAACATCCAACATTGCCTCAAGATCAAATTCCTGTGGGATTCACCATGGCCTTGATGTTGAATGTGTGTGAACTAATGAGGCACGAGATTTTCTGTGATGTTCATAATACGTGAATAATATCACTCCAAATCCCGTGTCTCATTCGTTTACGTTGAATACCAAGTGTATTACTGAAGGAAGAAAATTCAAAAATCATGCACAGTGAAACCTCAGATATTCTCAATTTTAACAACATTGTTTACATCACAAATAATTTATAGTATACCATCGCCTTCAAGGTAAAAAATCATTTATCGTTTCTCTGTATTTATAGTATAGTCTTTACTGAATTTACCATTAAGGGAAGAATACAAGAAATATTAGAAGAAAAGAGGTATTAGTTATATGCTTCGAGAATTTTCCATCGAAACATTTTAGGCATGCATATATTAAAGTGAAGAAAAAAATGGTTTAATTTTTTTTAGATTACGTATTATTAAGTATAATCAGCAAATTAAAGTAGCAGAAAAAAATTGGGAAGCAATAAACTTACAAAAGCCTACATATGTAGCCATTGAGCATTAATGATAAATTTTTAACGAAAATATTTTATACAATCGCATATCGCTTCTTTGCATTATTCAAAAATGGAGTGTATTCAGCATAAGTACATATATGATAATATCTGAGTAGATTTTTTAATTGTATTCCTTAGAAAAACAATTTATACTATTTAACGTTACAATATGTATGGCATTTTTATTAAAAGCTCTTATAAAGGACGAGTTTTGTGCTTCGATTGGATAAATTTTGTATTAAAAACTCTCCAATATATTAAGTGTTTTTCAATTAACATCCTATTCATTAAATAATTATTATACGTTTTCACATATGGCAGAAACCCTAAAGAGAGTTTTCACTGTGTAAAGCAATAGCTTAAACTATTTAAAAACATTTGTCGTTAAGTTTATCACCGAAAATAAAGTAAAAGTAGATATAAACAGATTTATGATGATAACTCGTCCCCACCTCCTGAAACCATCTGGTAAAAAAAAGCTCGACTGGACCAGATACCATAATAATCAGCAGTGAGCAATCCAACTAATGGTAACTATGTAACTAGACGTCTGGAAATTGCTTGCGTGTCCTTACGTCCTACCAGGAATTATACTATGTCAAGAATTTTTAAATAAATCATCAAATTACCAGCTTTCAAACAACTAAACCAAAATAATATTTTCTCCACTGTGTTTTACAAGCAATTTTTATCTTCTTTCAGGAATACCTATTATAGTTTCTCCTATGTAATAAAATTTATTTCATTGTTTGTATTTATTCATATCTCATTAGATAATTCTCATTTGTCTGAATATATTGTTTTTGAATCGTTTAGAACAATCAATGAGGTTTCCTAAATTTCTATACTTTTTTTTTTCTTGAATTAAGTTTTCATCACGTGGCTCACAAATGCTCTGGCGTATTTTTTATTGTAGACCCAATTTCGGTGTGTCAATGTGGCCACCCATAACGGAGAGGATAGAAGCAATGCCATATGTAAGGACTTTCAAGATTCCTTAGAGAAAAAGAAATAAAAGAGATTAGAGAAAAACCGAAAATCTTCGAGTAGATAATCCCATTGTCGATTCAGCACACTCTGTTATAATCTATGCCAAGTCTACTCGCTTTTCAAAGGAGTAATTACATATTAATTACACCACCAACTTTAGCTCATTAACACTGAGGCACGAGTGAACAAAATTTTTATACACTGTTTAGTCAACATATCTGAATTTTTCTATAGACGATCTCCTAGTCTTTTAGAGTATGTCCTATCTTCTTAGGGTATAGAATCGCGCTAGTCATTGAAGCAAATCCTAACTTCAGCTTATTCATGTTCAAAGAGAAGTAGTTCTAATAGAAGAAAACAAATTGGAAAGATAAAAAAGGACATAGAACTGAAAATATTTGTATTTTAATATTTGGAAATCAGCAAAGAAGAAAACATAGATTACTTAAAGCATGCATCATAATATATCAGAATTTTTGCAAAATTTACTCATGAATATTCTCTTGAAATATTTTTCTATTTATTAATAGTATTCAATTAGTAATAACTAAGCAGAGTACAATTTGAATAAAATATGATGCTTCTTGTATACAATTATATCCAGAATTAATAACATTGCTGAATATGTATTCACGTACAAAGAATAGAAAACTTAAATTAAAATTCAAAAATATTGAATAGAAGTTAAATCTAATTATTTATCTTTAAGTAAAAATCTTAGTGAACTAAAAATTATCAAATGGAATTTTATAGAATTCTTCCTGCGATTAATTGGTTTTTGTTTTAAAGTCCATAAGAAATAAAAAAAAAATGTTTTCTACCAGGAACTAACATTAATAAAAAAGTGCAAAAATAAATACTAAATAATGACATTAATAATTAAATCCCATTAGGCACTGTACATTTTTTTTTCATAGCTATTAATTCAAAGCTGTCGAATTGGCTTTCGCGCTTTTGTTTTGATATTCATTTTCTTGTTGAAAAAAGTTACTTAAGTTTCGTGTTTTAAAAAAAAAACCTTTTGGGCTTATATCAAATTTCATTATTTTTAATTAGATAAGATACTCAAAATGTAAGTGCATGTTGTGCTCTGTAATAAATTGTGATTAAAGAATTTTCATTTAATTTTACCTTGTCCATTACATCATTAAGCAGGGGATAACATCTTCATGAATACCTTGTAAAGCATTAAAATATTTGTTTCTCAGAAATTAGAAAACCTGAATGAAAAAAACAACATTCAATTAAAAAATTACATGTTTAATTTGGTTAGATTACTTAATTTTTTTCTTTTACTTTTCGAAATCTAATTGACTTAAATATATATTTAAAAGGTGTTAGATTTTAAAATATGCATGAAATGCATAGAGGGAATTATAGTTTTCCTATCTATATTTTAACATTTCAGCACCCACACTCACTTTTTTTGACATTTACACAGAAGCTACGTTTTTAATTTGTGAGCCAATGATAAACTCAAATGAAGACTCAAGTTGAAATCTAGTATAGGCGTCTGACACAGTCACTGCTGTCAGAAACGAGAAGACCAAATGGCGATTGTGATAATAAGCGTCTCGTATCGACAGTACGGCTGTCTGGTGGGAGTATTCCAGTTTTTTTCTCAAATGGCACACAAATGGGGGTCATTCATACCTAAGTAATCCCCAATATTCACTTCCCAAACTTCATCATCCATTCTATATGTTAAAAAATTAGCATCAAATATATGTATGAAAAAAATAAGCAGTGCCAGTTTGAATGCATTCTTCAAGCTATAGAATACAGGAATAGATTATGTGTTTTAATTATTAATAATAAACTTTCTAGAATATTTATTATTAACAATATCAAAGAAATCTGAATGCACTTCTACTCCTATATTCTTGGGAGCATTCGCAAAAAAATCTTGCCAGACATCAACCCTATAACTAAGGGCATTCCAATTAAGAAGATGAGAGTAGTATATAAAATTAAAAAACAAGCTTTTATAATAATATAAAATTAAAAAATAAGCTTTTATAATAATATGAACTTATCAAAATAAATAATTTAACAGAATATAATTATAGAAGAAAAAAATAGCACGGACAAAGTTTATGGAAGTCGACTATTAATAAGGAAGTGGATATCAAGAAAAGTTTTATACTATGGAATTACATAATTAAGGTGTATAAAGGAAAGCAAATAATAAAATTTACTTTAGAAAGGTAATAGTTTAACTAGATGATTAATGATTCCTTTTCTTCTTTAAAAACTATAACGTAAATGATTTTTCGTCTGGGTCATAGTTATAAAATATATTTAAATAACCTTGAGTAAGAAATTGATAGGATTTAAAAAAATTGCGATGATATTAGCTGAGGGTTTCAATATACGATTTCATAAAATGCAATAAATACATTAAAAAGATAAATTTTGGTTCTTCATATTTTTAAAAAATTATTTGAATATATTGCTTGTGATGTTCTAAATTCACACAATTGGAATAAAGTTATCTTCAAGCCTGTTTTTTTTATCTGCACTAGAACATTAAATTACATAAATATTTTGTCTTATTATGTTATGATGAATAAAAATTGAAAGTTAATATTGTTTTGGAAAAAAATGTTTTAAAACTTTTGTTTAAAACGAAATTTTATTGAATTTTCATTTCATTAATATTTGAGTAATTTTTGGAAAAATCAAACATATTTTATTTCATAGTAAGATACTACATATTTAATGAGTATTTTTATATAAACTAAGACATTGCTGCATTTGTTGGTTAACATTTGTTTATATCTTCAGGCAGAGGAGAAATAACAAGTATTTTAATATCTTGAGGGTAAATATTCATTAATGAAGCTATCTTTATAGTATTGCCTATTTTTTCTTTCTTTCGGTTTATTGATTTCCTAAACGAATTAAATAATCTTTAGACTGGAATTTTCTTTTCATGAAGTTCATTTAAGCAAACCAGCAAATAAAGCATAAAAAATATACATTTTTATTAATGCTTGCATATGGGTACATATACTTTCCACATAGTCACCATATAACAGTAATTATTTTTATATCTCGGGAATAAACTTCTTTGTACCCTATACATAAAATTATGCAATCCAGAAGTCACTTCAGCACTGGTTATATTAACATTTCCTTGCAGAAAAAAATTCGAAAGAAAGCCATGTTTTCAGGTTAAGAAGATTAGATGTAACTAGTTGCAAGGTCAGAGCTGTAAGTTCCGATCGGAAATTTTAAATTGGACAGTACGAGCAGAAGTAAAATGACTAAACTTTTTCTTCATTCAGTTTTGCATTTCCATAAATAGTACACAATGAAATTTAACAGCATAAACCTTTTTGTATTGTGAAAGCGATTTAGCTCACTCCACATTTGATTTGACTTTGTACTATGATAGGTATTGTAAATTATCACTCAAAGGAAGATGATACTAAACTCCTACATCATGTGCGCAAATGATATGCGCATATTTGATCAGTGTTGCCATTCAGAATTTCTAAAGAATCAGGACCCTTTCTTTTAATAGCGACTCATATTGTTTATTTAATTTGCTTTTGGCATATTTCCTTTGTTACTTGTACTGGAATATATATTTGTATTAAAAATATTTCTATATCTGTATATGCGTTTATGTTTACAGATATAGAAGAAAATAAAAAACACAACAAATTTCGTAACAAACATTTTTATTTTAAACTATTGTCAATTAAACTACGTATTATTGACTATAATTTAAAATAAAATAAAATAAATAAAATAAAATAAATTTTTATTGAAAATCATGAAATAATTAGTTTATTGCAGTCCTTTCTTTTACTATGTTGTCATGTTATTGCACTGCGGTGCCTTGTTGTTATGTAATGTTACCATGTTGTTGCATTCTGTAACCATGTAGTTACCATTATTGCACCACCATCTTGTTCTGCACCTTAATTTTACAATTATCAAAATACTTGAAAACAATATGATCGTGTCAAAAATTTGAAAATTTAGTTCTTTTTGTATGAATGAATTTTGTGTACCTTTGTCAAGATTTACACTGAAAATATATTTTCTAGTTTACATTTATGGTATTAGTTATTTTAAATATTAATTGAAGATTATATTAATAAAAGTCTTAAAATCTTCCAGATTTATTTCATTTTAACATTTCTTTTTTATGGTAAATCCCAAATTTGTCAATTTTTTCGTAATTTACCGTACATTGCTCTCAAATACTTAATAAACTAGTACCAAATGCAGTTAGAAGTAAGGATGCAAAAATAAAGTTTAAAGGAAAAATAGAGATAATTTTCTAAAGCTTACCCATTAAAATACAAATAAATAAATTTAGTACACACATAAAAGTTGTAGTTAAAATTTCATTTTACTGTGTATAACTGTGTGTGATGGGATATTATTAAAACAATCAAATATTCAAAACCTAAACACGTATTCTGTCTCTTTCAAATTGTGCCAATTTAATAGTTTCTCATGCAACAGGGACTTCCACTTCAACAGCTTCTCTAATTAATTAATTTCTTCCCCTGAAACTGTTCTATAATTAAAAAAAGTATTCCTACTCAAAAGGTGTACTCAATTAAATACTTTCCTTCACTTAACCAATTGTGAGAAGATCCGATAGCAATTCTCTTTTCCTTTACCGTGTAAAACAATTCGAACACTATTCTTTCCACGAAAAAGACTCAAACGAGTTTTGCTCTACAACAAGACTAATTCTATTATCCTATTAGTAACATGGAACAGCAAACCCTTTCCTTTTTTTTAATCTTGATGTCTCTTACCATTTATGAATACCCTTAATTTCCATAAAATGTTTCTAAATAACAACGGAATAGTGTTATCACAATATTTGTAATTAGATCAATTCTGTTGTGCAAAATTCGTAAATTAACCTTAATAGGATGCATTTGGAAATTGAGTCCAAGCTGCTTTGAACAAAGAGATTCTAACAAGGACTATTTAAAATTGCTAAACTAATGAGCTAGTCCTCAGTATTTAGTTAATATATATTTTAATTATTTACTTAACGTAATTAATAAACTATATAAATTAATTAAATTATATAACTGATAAATAAGTTAAATATAAATTAACATATAAATTTAATAAATATTTGCATTTCATGTAATTTTTATCTTTTAAATTTATTATGAGCATTATGCATTCAATAGGAATTGCTTGGATTATGCTTACATTAGTGTTGGTAAATGAGTATTCTAAGCTGTCAAAATAATAATGAAAAAAACCTCACAATAAACCAGCAAGTCATACAAAACTATTAACATTATTCAAAAATGATTCCATTTGGGTAATGCATCTAGTGCAAACAGCAATTCTTACTTCTTAAGTGCTCTAAAGGTAATTTCAAATGTATCATAAAAAATTCATAAATGTCATTTACGAGAAACCATTTTCATTTTGTCTCACTAAGGCGCATTAAAATAGTCTGATTTATTCATAGTGCTGTCTTTAAAACGAATGAAGTTTTCAGCAAATGTTTGAAAAATCCCGAGAAATACTTTGTTTTACTGGATACATATGTGAGAAACGCATATTTAAATACACCTTGCGTTTTAAAAAAGAAATCCTCCGTAAAGTGTCACAAATTTTAAGTGCTTATTTAAATTTCAGAGCATTAGATGTGCTTTCATTCTAAATAGTATCGGTTAAAAACATTTTTGAGAATAACCAATGAATTTACAACTGAGGTAAGATTTTTTTTCAGAGGATTTTATTTTTGAATAGTAAGCTACTTATCTATAATGGAAAGATTATTTATATTGCCTAAATATGCATTTAGTATTTTTATACAAAACAAAAACCAGTTTGCTTCTGTATCTGATCTTTATATATTTTTTCTGCAAATAGTTTTTAATGTAAAATAGGGGGGATTTAAAAATGTGTGTCTATAAAACAAGATTTCGTGATTTATAAACATTTTTAGTGATTTGTTAAAGTAATGGCAGTTTTCTTTGTTTTAATTTCACCTTTCTTATTTCATGGATGACATATAATACTGGCAGATGAGAATGCGAAACTCAGATTTTATTAGTTTTGTGATTTTTTAAATGACGATGATTTAAATGGAAAATATTTATATTTAAACATAAGTAATATTGTAAATTATTATATTACAATTTGTAAATGTGAAGTTAGAAATTAATGAAATTTAGCAATTAATCAAACATATCCCAAATCTTTTCTAAATGTTACTCCGCCCTGTAACTCTAGACAAAAAAAAAATAAATAAAATAAAAAAATAATTTAATTCGTTACAGTCATGAGATTCCCTAGAACCATCCTTTGCTGCAATTACCATCATCTTGGCTTACTAGAAAAAAGTATTATATTATTATTTGCTTGCTTTGAATTTATACTGTGATTTTCATAAATTGTATGTGGTGCATTTTCATTGGCCATTTCTCTAAATCATATATCGAACCAATGCCCTTTAAATAATCGATGATACCAGAAATGCAATATTATTAATTTTTTAAAAAAAGATTGAAAAAACGTTAGCATGACTCACATTGTATTCGACAATTAATTTGAAAATCATATCTAATTTTACTCCTATTGGCATTATGAACAAATCATAAACTAAGCGAATTACTGATTAGCCTGATCATCCGAGACATAGGTCGGTAACAGCTTTTCATTTAGTAGTCGAACATGACTATCTCGTTGCCCATTTATACCATGTGAGTGACCTAGCAAACTCTTTTTCTACTCCATATAGGAGAGTTGATATCCTACTCATCTTTTAAAGGGTGTCATACCATGTATAAAAAAAATCAAATTTATATGCAAGTATTTTTAACTTTGTTCTCCTGTTACTCTATTCTCATTATACTCTACTCAATTACTCTATTCAGAAATAAATATTTAAATATAGCAATTAATTGGGTATTTAATTTCATTATGTTTTTAACAATGATATTTAAATTTGTTTACATGTTGCAATGCTTTATATATATATATATAAATTGTGTACTCCAAAGAAAGCCATCGCCAATTAATTTACCAGAAAAAAAATATATAAATCGCCTAAATGAATTAAGGAAATGTGATGTTCTCTTGTATTTTACAATATGTCAACTTTTTATTTAGTAAATATTTGAAAATTGACTTATTATTAGTCAGTATAATAAAAATGATAAAAAATTTTAATTCATTTGATTGATTATCTATTTCATATCAACATTAATCGCTTAGATTTTGGAATATTTAAATTATATTATTCCGCATTCTTTTTTTGAAAAAAAAAACTATAATATTTTTCAGAATTTAATTACTTTGATGAAATACTTCTTTATAAGTTGGACAATAGAATAATGCAGAAATATAATACAGGACAACAAATTTCGATGAATGTTTTTTCTCTGAGATTAAAATAGCCATTTAGTACTAATTTTGTGAAAAAAATAATTAATAATTTATGAAAAAGAAAAATTTAGATTGCCTCCTAGTTCCTTTAACATGAGGAATTGATCACATAGCAGATGTTATATTTGGATGCTGCACTTTCGGGTTTTTTAACTTGTGATTCTTCCACGAAGAGGTTGGACCATGCTGAAGTAGAAGACCTTTATTTGATTTCTTTGTTTCCTCCAAATGATAGGAATGACAAATGGCACAGTCATTTTCTTTTTGCCTCGCAGCCATATGAAAGTTTCTTTGAACATAAATTACAACGTATGCGTAGAGCCCAGGGCTTGTCCTGATCTCCAGTTTTGCATCTGAAGTAAAGATGATCGGTTTTTTTTACTGAAGTAGTGATAGAAAATTTTTGGTCTTCAAATGCCACTTTTCTATATATATATATATATATATATATTACAGAACACAAATTCATTGCAAACATTTCTTTCTCACACAAAACACTGCTTACAACTAATAACTATCAAGCTATTACATTTTTATTTATAAAGCCAGTCAGGAAACAATGCGGACAGTCACACTGGCGTCGTCTCCTGCAAACTAAATAATGCTAAAGCTTTTACTCGATAGCATAAAAGTAATATCTTGGAAACCAAGTTTCTAAATATTACATTTTCAGATATTTCTTGTATAGAATATATTAATATTTACAACTTTCATATATATTTAACATATAATTTAATAAATTTCTTTTTATAAAGGCTGCTATATAGTTTACAAATTATTATAGTTTGTAAATTATATTATATAAATTTACATATTCCCATATTTAATTTTTCACATATATTTGAAAAAATTGAGGGGATCTACAACTTCCGTATCTGGTAAAAAAGAGCTTATCGCCAATTTTCATTGGCGTTTTCGCGTTAAGCCCCCTAAAATTAGATGAGATATGGCTATTTTCATGTTTAAGGAAATGTGCGTGTTATCTAATGTTTTTCTACTTAAACAAGTAATATAAAAACAAATTAAAGTCAATACCTACTTTTTTTTCACTATATTAGAGAAGTCCTTTATAAATAAAGTTGAAATTTTCCTTTTAAATCTGGCCCCATCTATTGATCGATACATGCAACTTAAATAAAAAAAACTCAAATTAATTAATTTAATTTAATTAATGAATTAATATTTGAATAAACTGTATTAACATCAAGTGTCATCCACTACAAGTTTAAAAAATGTATTTGAACTTGAATGGACGAATAAAAAGTATCTTGAGAAAAAGTATATTGTTCGTAACAATTTATTAACGAACAAGATATATATAGGGAGAGTGTGGACTAATAGTAGGAATTGAAAAAAGGAAATAAATATTGAGAAAAATAAATTTAATTAATTGGTACTCAAGTTTAAAAAAGATAAAAAAGAAACGGAAATAAAATCCATTTTATCCTTTATTTAGCAATCATCTAACTGTTTATCATACAGTACAGAGTTATCCAAAATGTGCTGAAATTAAGAAATAAAGAACGAATAGTGGCTACATTTGGCAGCCACAGACTGAAACCTAAAATTTAAGTTAATCCATCAAAGGAAAATTAAAAACAATCTTTGATAAAAAGAAATCCGCAAACTCTGGGATTTAAAAAGGTATGAAACATGAAAAAGTATTTCAAAATATTTAAAGAAAATTAATATGGAATTTTTACTTGAGATTCGTAAAATCGTAGTTATGAAAATGTAAGAGAAATTTAATGTAAGGTTAGATTTTCTACATTAAAAAATAGATAAAAAGTTGAAATTAACAAATGAATGTAATTTAAAATTTTCCAATATTTTTAAATTCTTATACATTTTTGATTTGATTGCATTTTAAACAAAATAATTAAAGCACTGAAAATAATTGCATTTTTTGAAATTTATTTTAACTGACTTTGAATTATTTAACAATTTCAAAACATTACATCTGTTATAAATATTTTTGTTATTTTATTTTCTTATGTAATACAAGATTTAAAACCCAAAAGTTTCCCTCAACGAAAAAATTCAGAACTTAATTTTCCATGTTTCAAGTAATAACATTTAAATATGTATCAAGACTATTAAATTAATATCTCGTACAAATATTTGCTTTTGCTAATTATTTTCAATGAAAAAAATTTCTGAAGATTAGAATAGATCTAGTTATAACGTGGTTTTCGAAATTAATTATAAAATTTGAAATAAAGAGCAAATATTTCATAGCAATAATTTAAAAAATAAAATTAATATTTCGAAACATTTTAATGAAAAGCAATTAAATTTTTACTATTGCATGGATATATTAATTCAAACCAAACTAAAAGCTTTCAATTTAAAAATATGCAGTTTCTAGGTTTTCTAATTTAAAATTCATTATTGAAATTATAAAGATTCATTAAAAATATCTATATTACTAATCAATGATTGCTTTCTATATGTGGTATTTTTATTATCACTCAATATTGAATATAATATGTTAAACAAATCGTTAATTATGCACTTTTAAATGCAGTGAAGTTTTTAAATATTACATAATTCATTTGATTGAGGTTGAATTTTCGGGTGGATAAATTACATTGCAGCCATTTCAATAAATGATAATAAAAGATTTCATGTATAATGTAGCGTTTAATAATGTTTTATGACATAAAAACAGCTGTTTTTTTTTCATTTAATATTGCTACGCATTTTTGCGCATTATAACCTATTATTAAATTAAGTTTTCTTTTTTTTTTTTTTTTTTTTTTTTTGAGATATATGCATAAAATCTAAGCAAATTTGATGAAGTACTCAAAAGCAATCGCGATAAATGCAAATTGAATCAACAAACCAGTTTTATATCTTCCTAATCTTTCCTAGTAATTCTTCTCTCATTATTATTAAAAACTATTGAATAAATGAATTTTCTCTGGTGTTTTGGATAAAATTTCTTATTAGTAATACTTGCATAATTAGTCGAAATTATCTAAATTAAGCAGGTTAATTTGAAGTCCTTCGCAGAATATTCTTTCTGATGTTTTTGTTCAATATAAGAATGAGAGAGTGCAATGGAGACTTAATTAACCCATGTATCATATTCATGTAGACTAACTCGATCAGGTAATGAAAATAAAAGTGCCTTGTGCCCGTGGCACTCCACCCTGCTACAGAAAGTACCTCCGGGATGTTGTCAGAATCGCTAACCATCAAAACACTTTATCTCTGTAGAAAGAATTTATAGCCCCAAGATTAATAATGATTATGCGATACGTATCTTTCATATCTTTTCTATCCGACAAAATGTATATAACAGGAGACATTGTTTAAAAGTATTCCTGTGACCTGTAAGTGAATAAATTTCAATTAGGAAAACAAGCATTTGATTTGTTTTAGAAATAAATTTCCCTTACGAAGGCTCCATTACAACTGGAAGATTTAAATACGAAAAACTGCTTTGCTAAAATTTTACCTATTAATTGTTTTTACTTGTGAGGGTAAATACGATATTGGATTATTTCAAAAAATTCTGTTTGTCTTTTGATACTAGTAAATACATTAAAGACTTAATTGTGCCCACATTGTCTCAAGTAAATAATATCTTTTTTAGATGCTCTTCAAAGAAACTGGTTCTTATTTATTTTTTATAAAGATAAAAATGAAAAATGGTTACCTAAACAGATAGACATCGACAAAATGTGTCACCAAAGGACATATTTAAATAGGTTTTTTTTTAATGACGACAAATACTGAAATTGTAACATCATTTTCCAAAATATCCATAAATTAAATTTTTATGACATTAGTTGACCAAATCATGGTTTAGATCTTGTATTTAATATGGATTGCAAAAAATTTTCGTGTTAAGAATTATTAATGTGAAAGTAAAAATACCTCAAATTCCTTGTCTATTTCTAAGACAAACCAGAATTGCACCCCATTTAGAAATAAAAGATTAAAAATTTAGATTATTAATTTTATAGAAGTATGCAGCTGAGAAAAAAAACTTAAAACTTATTATATTTTATTTAATTGCTATATATATTAAAAGTTTGTCGAGTATTAATAAATTACTGGCTTTAAAAATTTTAATAAAAATTCTAAATTAGTTATGTTAAAGAAATATACATTTGAAATTATAATCAATACCACTGGCTATCGATTCAGTCATATAATGCAGGTGTAAAATTTAATATTAGTTAAAGTTATTCATGTAATTAATTATGCACTTTTAAATGCAATGAAATTTTTAAATATTACATAATTCATTTAATTAATGATTATGTAGTAATATGATCATAATATCATATAATATATTAATTTATATAAATATTAATATATTAGTATAAATTAATTACTTAAATAAATAGCACTATTACGTTTTGTTTTGTTCGATATGACTACCAAATTTTGGCATCCAGTACAAAATTAACTGTTACTCCTGGCATATATAATTTCTGTTACTATTATTTTGTGTAAATTTTAATTACCTATTTAATAATTTCGAAAAACTGTTTAACAAAGAAGGAAAAAACCCAACATATTTTTGAAATACATTATTTATAGTTACATCCTATCAGAAGGCAATTTGCTTATTACCTTCATCATCAGTTTGTGGGCTGTTCGTGACACACATAAGTGGAACATGACGCCCAACAATGTATTGCACACACAAAAATTATTTATTTTTTCATTGTCAGTTCTAAAATTGCAATATTGTTAAATTCTTGAAATGTTCCAGAATAATGAAACATAAGCTCAAATTTACAATATATTTTCTTGTGTGTAATAGTTAAAATAAGTTTTGGGAAATCTGAATCGATAAAGAAAGATTGGTTAGTTTTGATAAACCGTAAAATCTTATTATAAATAAGAGAAAGATATTTTATTTATTGGTGAAGACATTTGTAGAGAAAATCAAAAGATGAAAGAAGCAATACGATGTTGAGCTGAATATTAAAATATTTGATGGCATTAAATCATAAAATTTCACTGAGCAACTTACATGATTTGTAAAAGAAACATATCTTCTAAAAATTCCCTTTCTAGGGAATTTCTCACTCATTGGAGAACAAATCACATAATTCTTTGACTTGAAAAATTATTTACCTGGAAGAAAACGAATCACTAATCAACCCAAGAGACTCTTACCTTTGAAATGTAAATCGGCATTTTCTTTCGCCCTTATATTTTGAGCAACGCACTTAATAATTCTATCCGCTGAATTTTCTCACAATGCCCATTTTTACGTTTATTTTCGTAGGCATTCCCTATGAATAACTTGAATAAATGATATCATCTTTTTAAACTTAACCTGTCATTTTGTTTTCAGAATTTTACTTAATATTTTATAACATGTATCGTACATAAGTGATTTTTATATTATGTTAGAATTTATACACCGGAAAAGTAAATTTCACGGTATTAAATTTTCTGCATCTATATTTATTATTTTATAAATACTATATATATGAAAGGTTTTCTTATGTTGTGATTTTCTGCCTTTTTGTAGTTAAGTTTCTACTCTAGTAATGTTATTTCCATATCTTAATACTACTTGTATTGCGTGTTACATTTAATATATATATATTATATAATTTATATAGATAATATAATATCCATTTTTTTATTTCTTGTTCTCCACTTTCCGATTTCAATTGTTGCTCTAACCCTACTAAACTTACATTTTCTTTTATTTTTTCTCATGACAACATCTTCTTGCCTTTTCTAATATCACTAACTTAACGTATATCTTCGGGAACTTTCTCGATTTCTTCGTTTCCTCACTTGGCAAACTGTTAACCTAAACACTTTTAGTGATTTGTTTAACTGACACTCTATACGACTGTCGGTCACCCAGCAGTTTTTGCTGTAATGATACTTTTTTCTATCTTCTACCACTGCCTTCTTTACACTTCATCTAAAATGGTCATCTTTATTGGTTTGTTGATTCCATTTGGTTTTTGTTTACAACCTTGCAGCAGCCGATGACGTTCCAATATACAAAAAAGGGGTTGAGAAAAATGCAGCATGTTGTCTCTAAGAGCACTAAAAATTGAAATTATTTTTAAAAAGTTTTTTATGTGCTCAGAACTTCATCATTGCTTCGCATCAAGGCAAAATATATTAAGTTGTTTTATTTTAAAATTTTTTATTAATAGTTACCATTTTTTCATGTTTGAATATTAAGTCAAACGTATCTTTTAAAATCTTAATTTTTTAGCTATCATTTTTAGATGTTCGACCACCACCATGAAAACCATCATATTTCTTAAAAATCTCGGTTAATACAATTTTATGACTCATTTAGGCAATTTTTGAAACAATAAAAATAATAAATAATCCAGAAAGACATCCAAGCCATATTGTATACATAACCAATGTGAATTCTTATTGGATTTTGCTCACCAAATTCTGTAGGAAAGAAGGGATAAAATTAAAATGCTGGTACAAATATCATCATATACCAGAAACTTTTTATCGATTAAGAATTTTTAAAATTCCAATAAAATAAAACTTAAGTTAAAAATGTGACCGATAAGAGAAATATAACATATAGCAGATTTAATGGATTATCTTAATTTTTTTTTCGAGAACAATTCTTTTTAAAATTTGGAATATCACGAGCATCTTTTCTTCTATCCAGCTCAGATACCCCTTTTGCGTATCGATCCAATGTTGACAGAAGTATTTTCTGTTTACTCAGATATAAAACGACATGAGTGCACCACGATACAAGCGTTAAACAGAATTTCCAAACTATATTTTTCTGTATCTAAGGAAGAATAAAATAAAATGCGTATTTGATTTATATACAGGTTTATAAAAATAGAATGTATAAGAGCAAAAATTTAATTTTACTGGATATAAAAGTTTTAGAATACAAGTGAATACAAATATTAAGTTCCTAAAATATACCCTGCTTTGCTGCATCACTCTATGAAACAATTTAATAATACAAGAAGAACATTTAAATATAAAATATAAATCATATATTTTTGTTAGATAAGAGAAAGAAGTTTACCAAAACAATAATTAACTTTAGGGCTTATTGGAATGTGGTGATACATGGGAATTTAAATAATTATTTAATCAAACATCATTGTAAGAATCCATGATTTATGCGGTGCACTTACATGTGCATCAATTAACAAAAAGGTCTGTCTTTCTGTACTGGTATAATCTGGCTTATAATGACTAATATTCAATAACTATCTTTCGTTAAATATTATATCCAATATCTTATTTTTTTGGTGTATTATACTTTTAAATGAATCTTGATTGAATCTTCTATATGGCTACAGTCTTACAGTGTCAAAAATGATGTATAGGAAATATTACAGGGAAAAAATGTTAAAGAAATAGAATAATTATATTGAAAAAACGTAAAATATATGGAAGAGTTGTTAAGTTTCATTGAATGATATCTTTCTTTTATATTTTGCATTTTTCTGTGTTCTTTATAATGTAAATAAATTTTGAAATTCAGAGATTGGTGTACATCATAAACTGAATCAAACCTACATTTATAATATTCACTAATTATAATAACAAAACAATGGGATACAATTTTATCTGTTTTGGGCAAATAAAAATATTGCAAAAGTTTTGACTAATCTAAAAAACGAAGACATCATTTTTGCATTTGAGAAATTCGAAAAATATTCTGTATTGAATATCTACATATGATGAAAGAAAAATCACATAATCTTAAAAATAGTCTTTTGGATAAAAGGCTTTCGTAGAAAATTGTCAAAACTTCGATCCGACTAGTGAATAAAATTGCAACAGGCCTTAGAAGGGGGAAAGGAATTCTTATAAACTAACCATAAACACATTTTGAATGAGACCGTTAAGATCTAGATTTCACTGCGAGTGTTAGGATCCTGTTCCAAGAAATGAAGTAGGATTGAGAATTTTGGTCCCTTTTTTCTACAGGAAAAAACCCCCAAACAATAGAGCCTTCTTCAAAATATTTATTTTAAAAGCTTTTTGATTCTATTTAAAAATCATGTTAAATAGAATTATATTATTCTCACAGCAATGCAGATCCTTAAAAACAAATTACTGAGTTAAAAGGATTTTAGTTGCCTTTAATTATTCATTTATGTAATTATTACTTCAGGGATTGAGATTGTTAATATTGCTGGAAATCTCTTATAACTTGTTAACTCTTGAATTTTTTATTAAAACAAAAAATTTAACTATAAATAAACTTTTTAAAAGCATGCTTAGGCCTGTAACTAATAAACAAATTATTAAATGTCTTCTTTAACAAAAATATAAATAAGAAGGGAGAAGATTATATCGCTTTAAATGGAAAAAAGAATATTTATTCGTAGAATAATTAGCATAAAAGACTAGTATAAGAGAAGAAAAGGTGGCTGGTATTGTTTAACATAAGCGAAGATATGAGGCATTGCTTATTCTGTTTCTCGCTAATAAAAATGTGCAATTGCTTCCTGTGAAATTTGAGGCAGTAATTATGCAAGTCAAGATGGAAAAAGCAAGGAAGCATCATGAATGAAATTAAATGCTCGCAAGATGAAAACCATTTCCGAATTTCAACTTTCGTCTCATTTTTTGTAAGGGGGATAAGTTAAGCACACCTCCTGCGAAAGAAAATTAGACCTAAGTGTAGGTAGGTGCGAAATAAAGCAAATAACATTTCCATCAGAGGAAATGGTGAATGCGCTGTGTTAAAGGTTGTTTACGTGCGTCGTTCATTCGAATTGACTTAGTGCAATTCCAATCTTAATGTGGTTTGTTTGGTTGAGTTGTTTGTCCATAAATGATGCTTAGAATGCTTTCCTTAGCTTTCCATTAATATATTTAAAATATCCCATTTTATCAAAGTAGGAAAAATGAATTGTTTTTAAAGTTTCATTGATAGTAATCTAAAATTATATTAATTCTTGGAATCATTAATAAAAATAATTTACCTAAATGAATGAGATTGTTATCGCTTCAAAAAATCTCCTGCTGATTCGTGAATCCATTATTTAAATGAAAAATTTAATCTCTTAAAAGTATTTTTTGCCAAAATACCTTTTATAGATTTTTCATTAGACTAATGAATAAAATAATTCGTCTTAGAAGGTAGTAAAAATACCGGTTAATTAGTTAATTACTAATTGTTGGTTTTAAATTAGTAATTAGAAATTTGGTACATGAAGTTTTAGAATTCAAATTTTTAAATTTCCTGGTAGAAAGAATGAAAAAAATTAATTAGTTAATTATGGAATGATTTACATGTTTTTAAAATATTAACTTAAAAAATGTACAAAATATGATTTGAGAAGTAATGTATTGTTAATAAAAGTTTCTAAGAATTTGCATCTGAAATTATTGAATTAGACAGAAATACCAAGGAGTTTATAATTATGATAGCCCTATATTTTGGACACATTTTTAAAAAATAAAATACAAATTTGAATTTTTTCTATAAATATATCGAGTTGCGTTGGTTTTTTTATTACAAATATTGAAAAATTTATAACATTCATTATAAATTGCACCACACCATGCAAAGATTAGCAAAGAAATGTAATGAACAATACATGTTCAAAAATTAACATAATATTTTAAGTTTTATCAACTTCACAAGAATAATTGTTTTTTCTAAGGAATTAGCCATTTGATTTTAAAACCCATCATCTATGCTATAAAAAAGATGGAGTTATAAAATTGATGATCTTTCGTTGAGCGAAACTACTGCTTGACTATTTGTATGCACGAATTAAAATGAGGCAAAATTACATTAGTGAAAAAATAAATAATACAAACAGAGTAGTTAAGAGAGAATATTTAACTAAAAGCATATGGTTAGTGTATACATATTATAAACTTTTGGTTTAAATTGGTTTTAGCTTAAGCATTTAGGTATAGCTTTCAAATATTAAGTACAAAGAAATAAGATAGTGGTATATGTATTTTTCATAGTAGCTCTAGGTTTATGCATTTAGGCTAGTGGCATACATTTATTTAATTTGATTACAAATAATGCAAATTAAAAAATATTATATAATAAAAATGAAGGCATAATATTTGGTTCGATTTGTATTTCAGCCAAAAGCAAAAGTGACCAATCAAATCGTTTTTATTTACCGATTTTTCATATTCATGCCTAAAAATGTTTGTTCAAAAATATGTTTCATCCAAATAGTATTCAGCATTGTAATATATTTTCTATCAAAAACTACATCTATTTTCTCAAAATTTAAAATGAAGCATTTTTTTCAGTAATAATTATAATAGAAATATAGATTGGGATCCTACATCCACGCTGGAGCATTATTGAAAAAGGTTCGGATTTTTTACTCGGCAATAAGTTAAAAAACATTGAATAAAATAATGTTTAATATTTAGATGCTTACTTTTTTATTAAACTAAAGATGGCTCTAGCTGAATATTTTATTATTTATTTAAAGTCTGAAAATGTTAAAAGAATAAATGTCCTATTTTTTAAGTAAAATAGACACATGATGTGGCAGACAGCTAGGATAGAAAGAGACCTGATTGAAAAAAAGGGGCTACAGGGCTTTCCCTGCCATCCAAAGCTGTCTGGCTCGCCAAAGTTTAGAGTATGGTAAAAATATTATTTATTACAATACAGTGGAAAAGGGAATGATTCACTTTCGCTACACTTTTCAATACAGAGTATTTTTTGCAGTTTTTTTAAGAATTGAAACGTTATAAATTTGAAATATTTTAATTAATTTTAGAAATTTTGTTATTTCTTTTAAAATAAATATCAATAGCTATGCTTAATTTTTATTGAATGCAAATTTAAATATTTAGATAAAAAAATATAAAACTTTTAATGAAGTGAACTTAATGATACTTTTTAAGAACAAAAAAATATTACACTATCTGGAAGAAAGTGACGGGACACCCCTTGAAAAGTAGAAAAGTCGTCAATACAGCTGACACATGCGCAATAATAGGTATCACGTGTCAGCCATATCCTATAAATACTCTGTGGAGTCGACTAGAGTTGTTTTTTGTCAAGATACCGCCACGGGAAGAGTTGTCTGAGTTCGAGAAAGATGTGTTGGTTGGATTGCATCTTGCCAAGGTGTAAATTAGGGAGATATTTCGTCTCCGTAACTGCTCAAAATCAACTGTAGGACGTGTTGTGTGTCGCTACAAGACTGTGGGACACTGTCAGAACAAACCCCGAAGTGGACGATATACAGTTCTCACCAGCAGGGACCGGCGAGTGCTCGGCAGGGAGATTCGAAGTAACCGTTAAACATCCATGGATAACATCGCTAATGAGTTTAGACAAGCCACAGGTGTGACCGTTTCGACCAAGACTCTTCGTATCGAGGCTCATAAGTTAGGTATACTGGACGTTCGGCGGCCCATAAGCCTTTGATTACGAAAACAAACAAGAGAGCGCGCCTTCGATGGGCCAAAGACCACCTTACTTGGACTCTGGATGACTGGAAACGCGTCCTTTGGAGTGACGAGTCACGATTTACCCTTTTCCGTTCCGATGGACGTGTTTGGGTATGGCGTTTACCAGGAGAACGCCTTTTGCCCGAGTGTGTCGTCCCAACTGTAAAGTTTGGTGGAGGAGGATTGATGGTATGGGCCTGTTTCTCCTGGTATGGGGCTGGCCCACTGGTGAAGGTTGATGGTGCGATGAATGCCGATAGATACTGTGATATTCTCGACAATCATGTCCTTCCTACCTTGTGGGCAACGTACGGTATGGATGATTGCTGGTATCAAGACGACAACGCAACATGCCATGTTGCAAGGAAGACTCTTGATTGGTATGTGAACAACAACGTTAAACACATGGAGTGGCCGGCGCAGAGCCCTGATCTTAACCCAATTGAACATCTCTGCGACGAATTGGACCGTCGGTTGAGGGCCTGCACCCCACTTCCCAAAAGCAAGCCTGAACTATGGAAATTCATGTTAAGCATTTGGAAGGAAATTCCTCTTGCCACTATGGCTAATTTAGTGGAAAGCATGCCCAGAAGGGTTGCAGCTGTGATCGCAGCCAAAGGAGGCCCTACCTCCTATTAATTTTAATAAATATGGGTTTATGTCGTTATAGTGTCGTGTCCCGTCACTTTCTTCCACATAGTGTATAAATCAAAGCTTCAAATTAATATTACTTGAATTTTTTTTCCTTTTATAATTTAAACTTTATTCAAATAAAACCTTTATTCTTAACAACAAAACAGCTGTTTTCATCTGCTTTTTATATACTATTTAATATTCACAACTAAAAGTATATGTCACAAATAAATTTAAAAAATAACTAATATGGAACATTTTTTAAAACGCAATTACTCAATTTCTGAAATGCCATCAATAACTTCCATTCGAATCAAGGAAATAAAGATCATTTTTCACATCAAAGATAACCTCATTCTTCACGCCATTTAAATACTAATAAGTACATATGAGGATTGGTTTCATTACTCAAGTTCATTTTCATGAAGTTTAATGAGAATTTTCTTATCGTAAAATGAAATACAGCTCTGATCTTGTCATCTAAAAGAGATAATGAATTGAAATGGAGAGCTACTATCAAATGACAAAATGACATAATATAAAAGAAGGCAAAAAAGTTTAGAGACATTCTATAGATTCCTTAGGATAATTTCGGCAAGTATTATAAAATTAAATTTATTTATGTGAAGACTGATAATAAGGAACTGTCGTTTCAGTTGATTGCTAAGTTAAAAAATTGCTTTGCCTGAATTTTTAATCGAACAGATGTTGTAGCCCTTTTATCAAATAAGAAAAAAGTTTCAGTAATTTTTTGCTTTCAAAGAAAAGATGTGATTTGTTCTTTTATTTTAAAGACCAATTTATAAAAAATTAATAAAATTTTTACAAAGTTCGCTTGCACAAATTATTTTTTAATGCTATAATATGAATGTAAAAACTAATAAATTTTTAAATAAAAGAATCATCGAGTTAAAGAAAACATATACGAAATGTGATAAATTTTTAAGAAGCGCCCAAGTTCGACGGCATCTTATCTCCTGAATCTTGTTGGGGCTTAAGGTTTCTTCCACGCAAAACAACTGAGTCATAAAATTTTTCTAGGATGCTTAATTTCCCACAGGTCAGGATTTCATTGTCCAGTTACTTCCTGTTTAGATTTATTTACCTCTTGAGATTATACCTAGATGAAATCACCTTACGGTACAGTAAACAACCATTAGAAGATTTTAGTCGTTGAAAAAGTAATCATTATGTGAATACTTGAGATGAATGAAAATTAATTTCTATATTTTATACCTTTTTCAATTTGCACTACTTTCTGCATTCGTTTCATCAATTAATAATTATTATTTTAAATGTCATTATTTTTTATATTCTAAAATATTGGTAGGAAATAAAATGTTAAGATAATTTTAGAAGTTAAGATCTCTAAAATCATTAGTATTTTGTAAAAATATGACATAACCCGTTGTTTTGTCTGCTGATATACTTTTATCCTAGGAGCTTTTTAAATTTATTTATTATTTATTTATTTTTTTGATGACGCATTATTCTTTTTATAATTATTAATTAAAGAAAGACGATTAAAGAATAGGATAATTTTATTTTAAGATGATAACTATTCAAATATATAAAATTTATTCTATATTATAACTTAAAATTATAAATATTTCAAACTGGAATTTTATACGTTACGCCTAAAAAAGAAATAGAACATCTAGAAAAAAAAAAGAATATGAAAACGCAGAAAGCTTTTATTTTTTAAATGATTGGTTACTCGAAAATAACAAAAAAAAAAAAAAAAAAAAAAAAAAAAAATGGATTAACAATTTTTTATGCTGTTTGTTTTTTTATCTGGTTTTGTCATTATTTTCTTTAAATATATTTTTCCTACTAATATTTGAAAAGCATTTTGTTTTTAGAACATAATGATTCTATACTTGAAGACCAATATAGATACGAAGATCAAATTTTAACAGAGAAAATAAACGAAAAATTTAAAATTATTTTTAAGGAGAAAGCAGACTTTCTTTATTTGTTTCATTAAAACTGAAAAGATTTATAACAGATAATGTACAATACAATAATCAAACAAAATTTTATAAATCACACATAGTTTAAACAATAAAGTTATTACTTAAAATGCAATTATTATATATTTTGAAGACGAAAGCTATGAGTTAGATTTTAAATTAGAAGGAATTATGAAATTATATCAATGTTTATATGATTATTCAATTAGAATAAATCAAATTCAATCATGAAATATTTATCATCGCTAACAAGTGTGGAGGAACCTAACCAAGCTTTTTCAGTGTGCAGTCAGTTGAGTGCCAATTTTTAATTAATTATCGAATTTCCCAACATAATGAAAAAAATTCCCTCACCAATTTACCAAAATTTCCCAAATAATACCTGGGAATTAAGGATGTTGCATAATTTTAGTCGGATTATTTTAGGAATTAATCCTTTGAAGTTTCGAAATTTTTCAAAATTTTGAAATAAGGTGGTTTTACTTTTAGTTTAAACATAAAAATAACTTTAATAACTTTTCTTGTGACTAAACCCATTCTTGCAGTACTTAATCCACATGAAACCAATTAAGCATACCATTTAATATATTATGATGTTTCGTCTCTTAAACAATTGTGATTTCTTTCAGGATAAAACACCATTGAATATTTCGTGTGAGTTAAATTGGTTTAAAAGTGCTTAATCTACACGAAACTGATTAAATATCTTATTTTATCTCTATTTATTTTTTTAATGCATAAGACACAGTAAAATATTAAAAAAGTTTATATCAGTAAAGATATTTATTGAGATATAATAAAGATTGAATCCTTTCATATTTTGTCACCCACAAAAGATGAAATACATTTGATTTTCATTTAATTACTTGGAGTTTCATGTAAAATCTAATCAGGTTACAAAAATTTATCTGATGAAAATGTATTCAGAAATTGCTTGCATTGCATTTAATTTATTTAAATTAGAAAATTATAGAAACTATAAAGATTGAAGTTCTGAGAAATCTTCTGCCATAATTTATCATTTTAAAAAGTACTCCTTCTGTTCTGAGAAAACCTGATATAGAACTATTTTCGTGAGTAATTAATGGTTATTTGCATTTATTCTTGCAGAAGGCCATTAATCATTTTCGATCGACAAGGACTTTTAAATTTTGTTTTTGATTTAATAAGGATATTCTGTTACTATTTTGAGAAATATATTTCTGCTAAGGAATACACGGAATTTATTTTATTTTCAAGAAAATATTCTATTTAATTCTAAGAATACATTTAAATTATATTTAGGGATATTTGGTGTTAATTATCTTTTGACGATGCATTAGAAATACGATCTAAGAAAATTGTTTTTAAAATATGTTGCATATTTCTTGATTTTAATATTATTAATTTGTTTCTGTTGACAATGTTATTGCACTAAATAAAACTTGTATTTTTAATTAATAAAATAACAGCTGCCTTAAAAACTGAATTTAAGAAACCTTAATTAAAAACTCTTCAAAAGGTACACACCTTAATTATATACAAATTCGTAATAATAATGATTGTCAAGTTTAATGCATTATAGCTACAAGATTAGACTGTGGAAGAAAGCTCGTTATGTAAAATTCATGGAATTACTTGAATCTTCTCATATATTATTTTATGTATTTGAATCATCTTATTTATTACTAAAAGCTTTTATAAAGATTGTCAAATATTTTGTTGGCATCTCAATTATGTCCATTTGCAAATTACTTAGCATTTCATGACATAAAATAAGATCTAATTGCTGTATTTCTAAGAAACACAAACACAAAAACTTATTATTTGAGTGTTATTCCTAAAATAAAAATTACTAAATTAGTTTTTATTATTATGTATTTAAAAATAATAAAAAATCAAAATAACATAATTATTTGCATATGTACAAGACAAATTAACAACAATATTATATACATTTCACATGCAGTGCTTAGTGTACATATTCAGTGCTTAGTTTTTATTGAAAAGAACTAAAAATAGGAAAGCAGTAAAACTTTAATTAACGTATAATATCAGTGAGTGAAACAAATTAAAAATGGAATGCTGTTACTGACGTCGTTAAAAGGCGTCGACGAAAGCAATCCTTGTTTAAATTACTTTTACAAGAAAATAACCGGAAATTCTTCTAATCAGGACCACAAAGGTAATTTTCTGTCCTCCAATTAAAAATCGAGATCTATTCGTCGAACGGCACATGAAAGCAGCGCAGTTGAAAAAGAATGGGACGACGAGTTGAAGTTATGAAGAAGAATTCGGAAGTGGAATTTCAGCCGCTTCTCTGCTTCCGGAATGTGTACCTTCATAATTAGTTTGGAAGTGGTGATGTATTAAAACGAAACCGCATTTTGGCTGGATTACTATTATAAGAAGTTTATTAAAGGGAATGTCTGCAAATTCCTCGCCATGAGAATGTTATAGCAACATTTTGTTCTCTCTACAATGGAGGCATTATATCCTTTTAAAGAAAATGTTGTTACTAAACATTTGCCTTCGAAAACTTTCTACCTAAACTAAGCCTGCAGAACAGCGTTCTTCTCATTACATGTTCTTAAATGCCTTCTAGTGTTCATAAAGTTGCTCTTAGATAATTTTTTAACATAAAAACCTTTTCTTGGCACTATCTACATGAAAGAATCGTTACCTTTTGCAAACATCTGCAGTTTATATTTACTGTAAATTAAATACTCTTATAACTTTACTTATTCTGATACTTTTCTTATAAATATCGTAAAAATTGTTCTCATAATAATTCAAATACTTTTTCAATTAACTAGATATATTGTCTTTCTTAAAACATAATTATGAACGAAGTGATGTATACATTGAATATTGAACCGAATTATATAAAGCTAAGGCTACGTTTCTTTCAATAAGTATTTATAATAATTATAATTATTATTTAAGAACAATGTTAGAAAGATTCTTATAATTGTTTTAAAAAACTGTTTAAAAAATAGATGTGTTGCGATTAATAAATCTTAATGGAATGGCAATGGAGTATATAATGAAGAAACTGTATTAGAAAGGGACATATTATTATTGGTGAATAGTGATGAAATTATTGCAGGTTATTTTTTGTACATTGTAGACAGATATACTGTCTGTAAAAATAGTTTTCTGTTGACAAAACCAACCGTCTTCTACGAAGTGTAGAAAATAGTAGCATACGTAAAAAAATATTAATATTGACCTCTTACACCTGCAGAGATGATATGTAATAAAGTGGACGCTTCTCCGTCCCATAAGTCAATAGGCGGGGGTGATGCCTGTTTATTTCCTTCCTAAGTGGGGGAACAGAAAGCTATTTGCCGTTTATTAGTTTGTGTCGTATTTATCATGATGATTTAGCCTGATATGAGAAAAGTAAGGGAATAACAGGATTGATTTTTTTCAATTCTTAGATGGAATTGCCTAATACAAATCATGTAGAAAGAGAGACAGTAATGTATTTTGTAAATAATAGCAATTTTTTACTTGATTAAGAATTCAGCTAGAGTTCAACATTCTATTTGTATTGAATTTTTCAAACCACCTTACATCTATGTAATATTTGCCACATATTACTGCATATTATTATATATTACTGCATACTTTCATTTATTTGCTGGATATTATACTATAGCTAAATTGATTTCAAATTTAATACTAGATTTAGTTTAAAATGACATTGCTTTTTTTCAATTCTTAGATGGAATTGGAGAGGGTATGCCTAATACAAATCATGTGGAAAGAGAGACAGTAATGTATTTTGTAAATAATAGCAATTTTTTACTTGATTAAGAATTCAGCTAGAGTTTAACATTCTATTTGTATTGAATTCTTCAAAGCACCTTACATCTATGTAATATTTGCCACATATTACTGCATATTATCATATATTACTGCATACTTTCATTTATTTGCTGGATATTATACTATAGCTAAATTGATTTCAAATTTAATACTGGATTTAGTTTAAAATGACATTGCTTTTTTTTTTTCAATTCTTAGATGGAATTGGAGAGGGTATGCCTAATACAAATCATGTGGAAAGAGAGACAGTAATGTATTTTGTAAATAATAGCAATTTTTACTTGATTAAGAATTCAGCTAGAGTTTAACATTCTATTTGTATTGAATTTTTCAAAGCACCTTACATTTATGTAATATTTGCTACATATTACTGCATATTATCATATATTACTGCATACTTTCATTTATTTGCTGGATATTATACTATAGCTAAATTGATTTCAAATTTAATACTGGATTTAGTTTAAAATGACATTGCTTTTTCAATTCTTAGAGGGAATTGGAGAGGGTATGCCTAATACAAATCATGTGGAAAGAGAGACAGTAATGTATTTTGTAAATAATAGCAATTTTTTACTTGATTAAGAATTCAGCTAGAGTTTAACATTCTATTTGTATTGAATTTTTCAAAGCACCTTACATCTATGTAATATTTGCTACATATTACTGCATATTATCATATATTACTGCATACTTTCATTTATTTGCTGGATATTATACTATAGCTAAATTGATTTCAAATTTAATACTGGATTTAGTTTAAAATGACATTGCTTTTTCAATTCTTAGATGGAATTGGAGAGGGTATGCCTAATACAAATCATGTGGAAAGAGAGACAGTAATGTATTTTGTAAATAATAGCAATTTTTACTTGATTAAGAATTCAGCTAGAGTTTAACATTCTATTTGTATTGAATTTTTCAAAGCACCTTACATCTATGTAATATTTGCCACATATTACTGCATATTATAATATATTATTGCATACTTTCATTTATTTGCTGGATATTATACTATAGCTAAATTGATTTCAAATTTAATACTGGATTTAGTTTAAAATGACATTGCTTTTTCAATTCTTAGATGGAATTGGAGAGGGTATGTCTAATACAAATCATGTGGAAAGAGAGACAGTAATGTATTTTGTAAATAATAGCAATTTTTTACTTGATTAAGAATTCAGCTAGAGTTTAACATTCTATTTGTATTGAATTTTTCAAAGCACCTTACATCTATGTAATATTTGCCACATATTACTGCATATTATCATATATTACTGCATACTTTCATTTATTTGCTGGATATTATACTATAGCTAAATTGATTTCAAATTTAATACTGGATTTAGTTTAAAATGACATTGCTTTTTTTCAATTCTTAGATGGAATTGGAGAGGGTATGCCTAATACAAATCATGTGGAAAGAGAGACAGTAATGTATTTTGTAAATAATAGCAATTTTTTACTTGATTAAGAATTCAGCTAGAGTTTAACATTCTATTTGTATTGAATTTTTCAAAGCACCTTACATCTATGTAATATTTGCCACATATTACTGCATATTATCATATATTACTGCATACTTTCATTTATTTGCTGGATATTATACTATAGCTAAATTGATTTCAAATTTAATACTGGATTTAGTTTAAAATGACATTGCTTTTTTTCAATTCTTAGATGGAATTGGAGAGGGTATGCCTAATACAAATCATGTGGAAAGAGAGACAGTAATGTATTTTGTAAATAATAGCAATTTTTTACTTGATTAAGAATTCAGCTAGAGTTTAACATTCTATTTGTATTGAATTTTTCAAAGCACCTTACATCTGTGTAATATTTGCCACATATTACTGCATATTATTATATATTACTGCATACTTTCATTTATTTGCTGGATATTATACTATAGCTAAATTGATTTCAAATTTAATACTGGATTTAGTTTAAAATGACATTGCTTTTTTTCAATTCTTAGATGGAATTGGAGAGGGTATGCCTAATACAAATCATGTGGAAAGAGAGACAGTAATGTATTTTGTAAATAATAGCAATTTTTTACTTGATTAAGAATTCAGCTAGAGTTTAACATTCTATTTGTATTGAATTTTTCAAAGCACCTTACATCTATGTAATATTTGCTACATATTACTGCATATTATCATATATTACTGCATACTTTCATTTATTTGCTGGATATTATACTATAGCTAAATTGATTTCAAATTTAATACTGGATTTAGTTTAAAATGACATTGCTTTTTTTCAATTCTTAGATGGAATTGGAGAGGGTATGCCTAATACAAATCATGTGGAAAGAGAGACAGTAATGTATTTTGTAAATAATAGCAATTTTTTACTTGATTAAGAATTCAGGTAGAGTTTAACATTCTATTTGTATTGAATTTTTCAAAGCACCTTACATCTATGTAATATTTGCCACATATTACTGCATATTATAATATACTATTGCATACTTTCATTTATTTGCTGGATATTATACTATAGCTAAATTGATTTCAAATTTAATACTGGATTTAGTTTAAAATGACATTGCTTTTTTCAATTCTTAGATGGAATTGGAGAGGGTATGTCTAATACAAATCATGTGGAAAGAGAGACAGTAATGTATTTTGTAAATAATAGCAATTTTTTACTTGATTAAGAATTCAGCTAGAGTTTAACATTCTATTTGTATTGAATTTTTCAAAGCACCTTACATCTATGTAATATTTGCCACATATTACTGCATATTATCATATATTACTGCATACTTTCATTTATTTGCTGGATATTATACTATAGCTAAATTGATTTCAAATTTAATACTGGATTTAGTTTAAAATGACATTGCTTTTTTTCAATTCTTAGATGGAATTGGAGAGGGTATGCCTAATACAAATCATGTGGAAAGAGAGACAGTAATGTATTTTGTAAATAATAGCAATTTTTTACTTGATTAAGAATTCAGCTAGAGTTTAACTTTCTATTTGTATTGAATTTTTCAAAGCACCTTACATCTATGTGATATTTGCTACATATTACTGCATATTATCATATATTACTGCATACTTTCATTTATTTGCTGGATATTATACTATAGCTAAATTGATTTCAAATTTAATACTGGATTTAGTTTAAAATGACATTGCTTTTTTTTCAATTCTTAGATGGAATTGGAGAGGGTATGCCTAATACAAATCATGTGGAAAGAGAGACAGTAATGTATTTTGTAAATAATAGCAATTTTTTACTTGATTAAGAATTCAGCTAGAGTTTAACATTCTATTTGTATTGAATTTTTCAAAGCACCTTACATCTATGTGATATTTGCTACATATTACTGCATATTATCATATATTACTGCATACTTTCATTTATTTGCTGGATATTATACTATAGCTAAATTGATTTCAAATTTAATACTGGATTTAGTTTAAAATGACATTGCTTTTTTTTTCAATTCTTAGATGGAATTGGAGAGGGTATGCCTAATACAAATCATGTGGAAAGAGAGACAGTAATGTATTTTGTAAATAATAGCAATTTTTTACTTGATTAAGAATTCAGCTAGAGTTTAACATTCTATTTGTATTGAATTTTTCAAAGCACCTTACATCTATGTGATATTTGCCACATATTACTGCATATTATCATATATTACTGCATACTTTCATTTATTTGCTGGATATTATACTATAGCTAAATTGATTTCAAATTTAATACTGGATTTAGTTTAAAATGACATTGCTTTTTTTCAATTCTTAGATGGAATTGGAGAGGGTATGCCTAATACAAATCATGTGGAAAGAGAGACAGTAATGTATTTTGTAAATAATAGCAATTTTTTACTTGATTAAGAATTCAGCTAGAGTTTAACATTCTATTTGTATTGAATTTTTCAAAGCACCTTACATCTATGTAATATTTGCCACATATTACTGCATATTATCATATATTACTGCATACTTTCATTTATTTGCTGGATATTATACTATAGCTAAATTGATTTCAAATTTAATACTGGATTTAGTTTAAAATGACATTGATTTTTTTTCAATTTAGGAGTATTTTAGATACAGTAATGTATAGATTATAATAAAAATTCAAGTATGAATATTTATCTAAAATTTGATTTAAAAAACACAAAAACTAATTAAAATTATCTAAGGAAATAAAATTTAAAAATAAATTTAAGTGGAAATTTAAAATGGAAATCCTATATGATGAATTTTTAGTCATTATTGTAGAATTTAACAAAACAGTGTGAATCTGGGAAGCGAAAACTGCCCCTTTCCGAAATGATATGCTGTGTGCCAATATTCTGTGGATCACAGCTATCATAGTACAATCCACAAATCTTCAAGCATGCAATCTAATATAAATAAGTCGAAAAAAAAGTACAACAGTTTGAGTCTGAACTCAAGCGGAAGTAGTCATTCTGGTGCCAGTAGCCATTCTGCTGTTGTTAGGATGTTGCTGTTAAATGGCGTTAATTTGGGGCTTCCTCGTAACTATTTGTTTTTAAATTCCAATCTTCAATTTGTGTTGTTACTTCACAGATACGACTTTGTTCTGATCTTCAGATAACCTTTTCTTTAAAGGCTTCTTCCACGGCAGATTTCCTTTTCCTGTTTATAACTGACCTATGGTTCTCAAGACTTCTGATACACATGTTTTTGGAATATCGAATTGATCGTTAAAAAGAATTCAACGGGTGCCAATTTTTTCTTATATTCTCCTATGTAATGAATGCATCACTTCTTATCTAAAATGCGTAGTTTTTTCAATCACAAACAAAATTTGGATTCATCTAAATTTGTGAACGTGAATTTCCTCTTTGTTTAATTTTTGTCAAAATTAATTTATCATTTAATTGTTTCTTAGCAAACTCCTAACATTCTCTACTTGGAGCTGTGCAGATGATTAATTAGAAAAAAATATTCGAAAGACAGATTCTGTGAAAGGATTTACTAATGAACCTTAAAGCAAACTTAAATAGGAAAGTTTTAACAAAATAAAAAATAACCAATACAAGCAGAGTTGGAAATTTTCAAATATTTATTTTATTTCATAAAAACTTATTAATTGATTACTTTTTTGTAATAAAAAGATAAATTTAATAAATTAAACTTCTAATTAAGGCTGATGAGTTTTGATACTAGAATTATTGTGAATCGCAATTTGTTAAGAAAATTAAAAACACGAATCTCTACTACGCTTATAAATTCTTGTAATGCGAACGAAATTAAATCCAGTTACCAGTTTCAACGAAATTAAATTTGTTGGTGTTACTTTAAATGTTGTTATAGGTTAAATAAAGAACACGATTCAAATACCTTTAAGGAAAAGTACTACTTCCATAAATTAAGTTAAATGGCACAAAATAAATTTCTTTAAGTGTAAATACGTTGAAAAATAAATTTAATCTAACATTTAATATTATAAATGCTTACAATAAAATGTAATTTATTTACAGAAACATTTGTGTAAAAGTATTTAATAAATATTCTGCAGTATGAATCAACGGTCATTAAAAACTTTTTTAAAATCAATATTATAGAAACTAATTTTTTTCATTGAATGCTAATATTAAAAAAATAGCAGAAACAATCACCATATGAGGGGGTACTTAATGCATCTTTTAATGTAGTTAAATTTAACTTTTAATACTGTTATTACTTATGAATATGAATTTAGCTCTTTAAAAAATCTAAAATAGTACTTGTAAAAGCCAATGGAAAATGATATGATTTCGACATTTGTCAGATATAATATTGCCATGTATTTGAATTTATAGTAATATTACGCTAAATCAATTTTTACTCACATAATTTACTCAGAAAAAGAACTGGCAAGGCATCAAAAGAAGATATTAAGGGAAAAACCTAAATGTAGGGAGAATTCCAGGGAAAAATTCAAGGGAAACCTAATTCTTTCTGAGTAGCTAACATTTTATTATTTATCAAAATGTATCTAATCTAACATTTTATTATGTACAGTTCCAAAATGTATCTAATCTAACCTTTTATTATGTACAGTTCC
Organism: Caerostris darwini; assembly: GCA_021605075.1. Taxonomy (NCBI): domain Eukaryota; kingdom Metazoa; phylum Arthropoda; class Arachnida; order Araneae; family Araneidae; genus Caerostris; species Caerostris darwini. The sequence continues at coordinate 471,045 of BPLQ01013769.1, forward strand.
AAAATGCATCTACTTGTAGGAGTGTAAGCAATTTAGAATTCTGAAAATCAAATTTCTTGGATATTTTGAAAAAAATGATCAAATTCTTGAAATGATATTGTGAATTTTTCTGTATTTATTCTACTAACAAATCAAATATTTGAAACCATTTTAATAACTTCCTAAAAAACTTATTTTCATTAATAGTCCTTAATTACCCTTGAAATAACCTTGCCGTTTTCAAGGGATTACATGCACGAAAGAAAAAGATTTGAATTTAATTGGACAATAAAAACTGACAGCACAATATACATACTGTTTACTATTATTTTTATTAAATGTTTGCCAAGAAAATCTTTAAGAAACATTCAACTAATTGAAAGGTTAAAGAAGACGGATAAAAAAAATTAAAAAACAAACAAAACTGAACTAGGAAATAAAATAATGAGCAACAATTTTAATGAAGGTTCAGTTTTTAAAAGGAAACCTCATTATGAACAGAAATAGACGAAATTATTTTTAATAAATGGAGTCTGATTGCCAGATTTTATATTTAAAATACGTCAAAATAAAGCTTTCAGAGAAAAAAACCTTTTAAATATAAGGTGATTAAAGCAATTAGGACAATTGATGTCGGATCTAAACTATAGTTCTGAATAAACAATAGAATTTGACTTCGTGAAATTCTCCAGTTTTCTAACCATCGGAGAAAATGTTTGACTAGGTCCTGTCGTATTATCTTTCTCTAAGCAAATAAGAATCAAATATTTTTTGAATTTATTCAAAGTTAGATTTAACTAATAATCTGTAAACAGATAGCTTGCTTCAGCTCGTATTGCGCATGAAATGTTTCGTAGAAGATTCTTTCTATTTCGAACAGAATAATGAATACGATAGAAAGAGAGCTCTCATTTATATAGAAAATAAATTAAGTTAATTTATTGTAATGAAATAAAGAACTTACTTAAAAAGTTTATAATTAGTAAAATTTTAAATTATAATCCCAGTAAATGTTTTGAAATAAATTTAATTAATAATATTTAATATTTATAAAAATGCAATAAAGCATTCCTTCAAGAATACAAGACAACACAGAAACAAAAGCGGCAAGCCAAATTTCTTGAAATAAATGAAGTATTCATCAATTCTATGCAATGTGTATGCTCATAATAGTTCATGAACACGGTCAATTTGCTGATCATTTTATAATTGAGAACACCATTTCAATGGGTCAAAGTTGTTCTAAAGTGCAATTTGAAACAAGAACCTGGGAAATTCCACCTTCCATCCACCTTTTCAAACCCCATAAAGAAACATCACTCCAGCAGAAGTTAATGTATCCATGAATAGACTTTTGATGTTACGTATCAATGTCGCACATAATTCCCTTAACTCATTCCAGCAATCTAACCAAACTCTACATCAAGACCTTTTTAAAAAATACTTAACAGGAATTAATATTTAAAGTATTTATTAAATATCTTTCAATTTGTTCTTAAAATTAAGTGCGCATTTTTGAATTTCAATTTCATTACCTTGTAAAATGTTCCTTGTTTAAGATGTCCCAAATGATATTTATGCAGTACTTTCTTTCACGTAGATTCAATTAAAATAAAATAATTTTTAAAGAGTTTTAAAAATTTTAATGAACACCGATTTATTACTCGTGAATTAATACGAAGTCATAAGAGAAATAAATATACCACAATTCTAAAAATTAAATGTATTAATCCCTCAGAAAATACCCCTAGAGAAATTAATTCTTAAAATGCTTTTACGAAAACCCTTTTAGTTATTTTAAAAAATATCTACACATTTTCTTTAATCCTTATTTATTTTTATTGAAACATGATATCGCTTATTTAAGCAGTCCCAAAAGATACCAGTTGAGTAATTTCTTCTAACATGCATGAGTTAAATCAGAATTAAATCTTTTTTAGATATACATCAAATTACACTTCATGATGTCACTAACAAGAGGGTTGTGGTTCTGGGATATAATTAATGGTAAGAAGTTTAGACCGATCAGCAACTTTAAATGGCCTCTCACAGGTCAGAGGATATAGGGTGTAATTATGGGTATAAAATATTTCGCAGACATGTTCTTTATACAGAACTATTTAATTGCCTTTATATAATAACATCAATTCAATCTCAGACAAGAATCAATATTAAACTGGCGAGTTAGTTAAATTGATAATGTTAAGCCTTTTTTTTTCATAGAAAGAAACTACAAATTGAGTGAAGTTTTATTTTTTTTTTAATTAGTAATAATCCTGCTAGTCTATAATGCTGCAATGAAATATCCACTGTTTTCATTGTAAAATAATGCAGAGTAATGAAGATCTCTGGTAATATTAAAAGTATGAAATAATTTTCTGTCTAGTTATTGGATCTTAAGAATTATTAGACATTAAATATTCTTCTTAGTAATAGTAATGGTGGGTTAAAAGATTATATGAGATTTTAATTTTAAAATGTAGGGAATCACGAATAAAATTGCATTGATATAAAAATGTTTAAAATTCATTTAGTGATATTTAATAAATGACATTAATAGGAAATGTTTTTAAAAATTTTGTAGATTCCTATTTTAAATTGAATGATTCAATAAAATACCAATATCTCCTTTAATAGGGCTCTAGGTACTTCGTTATGAAGGTTGATTTTTTCAGTTTTTTGAACGGTTCTAATCAAAATTGGAATATATTTTTAAATATACTCTGAATGTCTTTTTTCAAAGTGTAGTTTTTTTTTATGGTTTTACTTCACTAGAATTTATAACGAATTATAAAACTTATTTACTGAATGCTGAGTAGTATTGAGAGGTTGGTGTTTGATTTATTATAATTTGTCAGCCAAAGGATAAACATAATAAATCGGGTGTGTGTTTACTCAAAGAATAAATTTGAAAATAATAAATTTACCTGTAGGTAGTGTAAAGTGTTAAGGTTGGTTGTTGACATTCACTGCTGTCGCTGGTTTCAAAAACAAGGAGTCTTGATAACAATTTAGACAGCGTTTTGTAGATTTCGCACCAATATTAACTGATTTGTGGTAGTTTTTAAGGTTTTCTTTGATACGACACACAGATGTAGGGCAGATACCCATTGAAAGTTCTTCCTGGAATGTAAAATTCTATCATCATTACTCGTTGGTGGGCTGTTTGTAGCTTATATGAAGGGAACATAAAATCTATCGATGTGAACACTCCATAAAATAACCTTCTTATATTATCTAAAATGTAGCAGATTATTAACTAAGAATTTCACAGTGTAACATTAATATGCATTCACAAATCTGAAAGTAAATATAATAATAATAAATATTAAAGATCAGACACTGATAAGTAAGGAGCATTAATTTCAAAACCCTTAAATTCATTCAAGCTAAAATTACTCGAATAAACTTGAATAATTCAAATCAAAAGACTTAAGGAGAGAATTATGTATTATTGAGCTAAATCGTCCTAAGTTTTCTGACAATGCTTAAAAATGTTTATATAGCTCCTTAATAAACAATTTATTGCATACAGTCAATGGAGGCTTATAATAAAATCGGTACATTTTCAATGATTATTGAAAATTCTGCATCCAAAAATCTTTCAAATTTCAAATGAGGTTTTGAGATTCTCAATCCGATTTCTAATACTGCATAATTTTAAATAAGTGAGGAATTACAATTTCTCGATATACAAATAAATGTTACAATAATTTTCAAGATAGTTAAAGCAACAATTCAAACATTTTATTTGCATATTTAACACAAAATGAAGTCATTAATACGTATTATAGGAATTCTGATGTATCCCGGGAATTATAATATTGCTTTTCTGATATTTTACAAACAAATAATTAGAACTTTAATACCTCTCATTTCATCTTTTTCGACTGATCCTTTGAACGAATACTAATAAGGATTCCTAGTTTTTTAATTACTGGACCAATTAGAGTGAAGTTTTAATACATTGCATTTATTGTTTAGTTTTCTATACCTAGAACTCAATACAGACTTAGAATTCTTCTACATAATAACATCAAATTATTTATTCTCTAAAAAATGTTTGATGTTTAGTTTTCGTTTTTTATTGATATTGGAAAATTATCCACATTCTATTTCTATATTAAAAAATGTATTCTGTGTTTAACTTTTACTAAGCAAATAATAATATTAATAAGTTTAATATAACCTTACATGCTTTGGTTAATTTAAATGTGATATTTTAAGTGAAGATATTAAGAGCATGTTCCTTGCTATATCTAAACAAGAATCACTTAAACTGTCCTGCATACTCTTTAGCAATATCCTTGCCAATGTAGAGTGATTGCGGTAGTTTTTATTTTTCATCCATTTTAGGAGTCGCACACAGCTGCCCTATATATATATATTCGTATTCATAGACAGCTTCACAAATTTATGGCTTCTTTTATACATATAAAACTTCCTATACTTATGCAGACTAACATACTCTTTCGTAATAGTTTTGTTATTGTACAGTGACTGTATGACTTCCCATCTATTATAAATGTGGGCCGATTTCACTGAAATGCCCACAGTAATTCGAATTTGGCCCTTGCTAATGTCATGTCCTCGTTTTCTTTCTAATGCACAAGATAATTAGAGTAGTGATTTGTTTTGTACGTAACATGATAACAGAAGTGATTTTTTGTTCACAAGTTGATTACAGTTGATGGCAGTGATGATTTCTTTTAAGTACACTTGATAAGAATAGAATTTTTACACCAGTTGATATTGAATCTGCTACGGTATAAAGTTACATATCTAGAATCAATAGATGTTTATTATCAAATACCAAGAGTTATGACTTATTCTTCAAATTAAACCATTAACTTTATTTTTTCAATATGCATGAACAAAAAAAATTTAATTTCTTTAAGACGGCACAGTATTAAAATGTTTACCATTCATAAGTCATAGTTAGATTAAATAAAATTTGTTAAATTGTTTAATCAAATCGTAAATAAATTAGCATTGAAACAATCATGACCAGTGATAATATAGTGTGAATGAATATCTGAATTAAGAAAAAAGGATGCAAGTGAAAACTTTTTTGTTGTTAACCATCGGTTGATCTCGTGTTCCACAATTGGAAACATTAAGTCAGCAAAAAAGTATTAAATAAAAAATTAGTAAATAAAAACTAGTATTAGTTAAAAAAAATTACTAATTCAATTAATAAAAATTAAATTCAATAATAAAAATTACTATTTACTAAACTCTTCCTTATTAAATATACATATTTTTTTAAATACAAATCCGATAGCCAGATTAAAGAATGTAGTTAAATGTAGTGTATAATTAATGTTTTATTATTTAAAATTACTCTTAGAATAAATGAACATATGTATTAAGCTATTCTAATTTGAAGTAGAGTTGTTTTCCCTAGTAAAAAGATAGAAATTTACGAAAGCTACATTCTTTGCAATACAGATAAAAGAACATAAAAATACTGCCAACAAATTATTTTTGTCAGATCGTTCTCGGTGATACTGCAACCTTAGGAGGGTGAGAACCTTGTATGTGTCAGATCTTCTTTAAAACTAACGGCCAAATACAGAGCGGCTGAAGGCACGTAATGGTACACAGCCGTCTGAGAGAAATGCTAATAAAGAAAACCTGCGACAGCACATTTTTTGCACGCTCCTGTAATATTTCTTTACGGTTTTTAACAAACGTCAAGAGAAAACTCTTGAATCTTTAGAAATAAAATATTATTGAGCTACTTTAGCTTGATTTGTTTCTTGTTTTTCGACAATGAATTTTTTTTTCTGTTTTCGAAAAGAAAAAGGAAATATACATATAATGTACTATTATTTATTGTAGAAAACTAAAACTAAAGAAATATCTCTTGCAAATATTTCTAATACACAATAAAAATTCAGCTACTTAATCCAAATGATTTTAATTGCGTTACACTTTGATTCACATAGTCATTGATCAGATTCATGTGACTTCAACCTAGATTAATCATTTTATTCTCTTTCGAAGTATTAAATAAAAGACAAAGATTCTAATTTGAAGCTGATTTCCATTTAACTAAGGCTATACTAACTAACTAAGTAATCTTACTCAATATGCTAAATTAATAGACTGGTCAGGTGTTTTCACAGTCGGATTAGTTACAAAAGTGTTTTCTGGTTTAGTTCATATATGATACACTGTGAATTAAACAGCTCCAGTTTCCTTTTAAATGCCCCCAGGAAATCAATGATTCTTTCCATTTTCATGAACACAAATTTCAGATTCAAAAGAACATATTGACAGGAGTGGAAAACATTGTTAAATAAGGATTCATATACTGACCGTGATTAGAACAAAAATCATTTAAAGTTTCTGTAATAATACAAATATTTATTAGAGATATGTAAAAAACTGAATCATCACTGCACAGCCATTTTAACTACATAATGCTCTATAATTTTGAGCAAAGTAAACAGCCCTTAATATAAGAATTATTAAATTAATTTTATTACTATCGCTGTTAGTATTAAAATTAAGTATTTGATAGAGGGATCTTATTTATTTAAAATCATGCATTAAGATTCAACATAAAAAAGTTATTTCAGAAAATTTTTACATGTAAAAATATATTTATAAAAGAAAGAAAATATGTACTAACAACGTACTTTTTATGTTAAATAAAAATGTTAATGTTATAACAAAGAGTTTTATTTACAAAATCTTAGATATTTCAATAAAATTTCGTAATTTCCTCTCATATTCCGTACATCCCAATTCACGGTAAATTAAATTAAATTTTGATTTTCTGTTAAACAATTTATTTGTAAAAATTTTAAAAGAATGATTTGTATTTATAAACTGTATAGGTTAACTGAAAAAAACTTGTTAAACTGAATTCTAGACAGTCTTCACAAAAGGATAACTCTTATTTTAGAATATATAAAAGATAATTCCTATAGTTACAGTTTTAGCTTGCGGTTTATAAAATTCCTCCCACAAGCATTGAAGCAGTACTAAAATGGCCCAAAATCTCCCCTAAAGTCTTTCGCCGTTAAATTACAGTCTTTTTCCCTGGTGGCTATATAAATAAAAAAAAGCAGACAATTCTCAATGCTTCAACTATTGCAAACTCTTTTAGATGACAGAGCATGAAATGTACAACTCTCCCGATGGAGTCATACTCGGAGATAAGCACAAACTAGTCTTTCAACCAAAAAAAAAAAAAAAAAAAAAAAACCCACAAAATAAATCAAATCTCAAGATGATTGAGAGAGTTTTCCGAACACAAACGAAGCGCATCTTTCGCAAATACCCCAGTCGCTATCTTTCCACAATTAATATAATAAATACCGAGGAAAAAGTGGACGGAAAGCTATTAGCAATCCCAGCTGTAAAAATAATGTTAATGTTTTTATGGCGTACCTGTTTAAGCAACCCTTCCTTGGATATTTGGGGGCGTTATTTTGTCTCATCCATCCTATTGCTTTCAGCAACCCTCCACTTTTTTTTTTTTTTTTTTTTTTACCTTGGAGATTATGTCGTGGATTCGAAACATGGCTGAGGTGACATTGATGAAGCAGATTGATTCCCCTTCGCAGTGCTTTCATTCCATCAGAAAGACATTTACCTAGTCAATGAGGGGCATTCACTCGACAGACCCCCAAAAAATGACTCCGCTCGCATTCCCATTAAGAGCGACGACATTCGTTTGCATTATACTTTAATTATTTCGGCAATAAATTGTTCCCGAAAGCCTTTTGCGGTTGCGCTCTCTCTCCAGCTCTTGTGAAAGGAAAATGAAATCGCATTAACATCCCCATTGGAGGAGGCAACTTTTTTTACCACTTCCAGACCGGGCCTTTGTTTGGGGACGAATTTAGAGACTCGAAAGAAATGGAGTAAGATGCTTTGCATCGAGAAAAATTTGTTTTGTTTCTTAGTAACAACGAATTGCATTGGATGGGATTAGGATACATTATATCGATCTTGATTGGAACACAAAGACGCCTGCATAACCCAAACGATACGCATATATGAGATATAGTTAGAATGTTCTTCTATTACGACACAGCTTAAAAACTGTATTAATTCAATTGAAAAAGATTAATATATTTTAAGCACCTGTAGCATTTAAAACTAGATAGATTTCAAAAGATGCAAGATTTGATGCCCCATATGGACGTACATTAAAAGGAGTAGATTCGATTGAAATTTCAATTTTGAATTGTATTTTTGTTTCGCCAAAATTTCGCTAAGTTGCCAAACCGGCGATGATTTACAAAATGTTTTGCTATGTTTAGAAACGTGTGTGAAGATCCTCATGGTCATCGATTATTATTACTTGCATTATATATTTTTGTTCTCCTCCAGGTCCACATGCAATAAAAATGACAAAAGAATGCAATTCTTTATTTAAAAAAATTATTATATATATATATATATATATATATATATAATTTTAAGAAAATTAAAAATTCAATTGCATTCTACTTCAAAGTTACTAAATGCAAAGAAAAAAAGAAATGTAGTAAAGAAAAAATTGAAAGAAATGTAGTAAAGTTTTTTGTATTGAGAAAAGTATGTTTTGCCCCTTCATTTTAAAACAGAATTACATTGAATAAACTGGATAATTTTACAATGATTCTGACTGTCACAATTGAGATGTTTGTGTAAGTAAGGTATAAAAATATATGAAATATAAGTGAAATGCTCTTTAAGATACGACACATCTAAGAAAATAGTTTCTTTAGCAGATAAGGTCGGACGTATTTTAAGTGTAAGGACAATGAAGTAAGTTCTATCTTACAAACTAAGATTTTCTTTGGTATTATTTTAGAAAAACAAAGTAAATAACTTAGTGTATTTTGTATCCAAAAGAACTTGTTCTACACAAGTTAAGATTGAATTGCGTTCAGAGGATTTGATAGATTTTAGATTGAACCTTACTGGAACAACATAAATGTATATATGTGACAAAGATAAAAATATACAAGTAAGAATCTTCTTAAAAATACTGCGCAAGTTAGAAACAGCTTATTTCAACAGAGGTAGCATCAAAAGAAAGTATAAATTGATCCTGGCTGATGCAATAATATGTACTTTTACCTTTGGTGAATTGATTTTATTTGAGGACATACATATGTTTGAATGTAAGTTGTTCTTGTTGTTGAAAAATGAATTGAATTTGAAATACTAATTTTTTAAATGAGCAAATGACATTCTTTATTCATAATGGAAATGGACACAGAGTGTTCAATAGAAGAATGCTCCATTATTCAAAAGATGTATCGCTCGTAAACTGTAATTAGTTAAATTTTCTTTGCATTCAGCACTTTTACCCTTTTGCTGAATATTGAAAACATATATATGATTTTATAAGTGATATCCATTTCGAAATTTAAACATACTAATGAAAAAGTGCACACTACCTATCTACTGTATTTAATAATAACAAATTTAATTTTATTATCACTATGGAAGTTTCACAGCATTGCTAGGGCAAACACAGAGAAAACGTTCTATGAAAAATAATTGAAGTTAATCTGTAGCTAATTGCTTGATATGCAAGATTATTAATATATCTTTTTTTACTGCTGTTAAATTAACTATTATGGGTGTGATATATTTTATATTTGATATAAGTATTTTAATATAATCATCATTAAGAAATGTCTATAATTTGATTAATAACAAATTAATTAAAGTTTGGTTTAACAAAATTTTAAAATTATCTTGAATTTTCATTTTGGGGATGCTAGATTACCTCCAAACATCTTGAAGACTTTAATGATATTACCATGCTTATGGAACTTAATACCATTAATTGACAATTTTTATCTAATAGTACTCTTCTAAATGCAAAAATATCTTCAAACAATTATATTACTTCATTGTTTTACAAAAGATTCTGTTCTTCCCATCAAAACACGAGTATCTGAGAAAAGAATTTCCATATGTTCTGTGAAAAACCGATTATTTAATTAACTTAAATAATAAAGTAAAAATAAGTAATAAATAATAAAGTAATAAATAAGTAAAAATGATATTATTTTAATCTATTGTCCATTATCTCTACTGCAGTCTTGTCAACTTTGTTTTTTATTCTAACAAGCAATAAAAGTTTGTAAGATATTCTATAATTTTTTTAATGTTGTGTTCTTTAGTGCTCTTATACTTCAGCCAATTAGCCCGATGTACTTTTCAGTGGAATAATAGTATTCTACATCATAGTATTCGTACTCTTTATCATTCACCCAATTCCACAACTTCCTAGAGATTTTCCAGCTGAGATATTTTACGTCCCGTCATGGAATCTTCAGGTTAAGTTCGTTAACTGGGTTTTGAACTTTATTTCTTCAACTCAAAACTCCAATGAATCAACCACCAGTTTCAAAAACAAGTTTATTATATTATGAAATAATTTAATACAGGCACTTGCAATGTATGACGATAATAGATAGAAATATGATTAAATAAACAGTTTAAACTTGGAATAGTTTAATGAAAAATAGATTTTTCCATGTATATTAAAGCAACGAAGATGAACTGGTTAGTTCCGATTTAAATCGAGTGTCAGAATCGATTCGGAATTTTACGGACTGACCATTCAACTCGATGGACCTCAGGCGAAAAAAACAGGAATGGATAAAACTTGTTCCTGCTCTTTCCGAAAAGAGCTTGTAACACTAGAGAATCGTCTCCAAAAGATACAGTCGAGGGTGAGCAAAAATTCCCTCTCCACTTTCTTTTTGGCTCCGCCGAAACTTTATTCCTTCCTTAACAATTCCTTCCCAGAAAACATTCCAAATAAGTAAAGGGTTTGGACCATTTGTTGGGCTTCTCGATAATTCTTTTATGACTGAGTATTAAATTCTGCCACCCTTTAAAGTCTGTTGAAGATGGACGTGTTTCAAGTGTTCAAATGTAGTTAATTTACAGCAAGAAGTGGTTACTGAAAAGAAAAATGACATTGCCAGAAATTTTTTTATTTTTTGTAATATTTACTTATTGATACGGTTGAATTCGATTTACGAATTGTGGATTTTTACAATACTTGGATAGGAGTTGTGGAATTGGATGAAGGTTAAAAGGTATAAATACTACGATGTCGTCCCTTAAGTGTAAATTACTTTGGCATCAAGAGAAAACGTTGACTTAAAGATATGGCGTTTCCATTGAAAAGTATTCAACAGATTTAGCTGGCTAATTGGTTAATGTATAAGCATTCAAGTGAAGCAATTTTAACATAGAAGTTAAAGGAGGATTTTCCGATATGGTATTAATAAACAATTTAAATAAGCATAGGATTGATTTTTTTTAAAATCTGTGGAAAATTATTTTTCCAGATTCTCAAAATTGGTTAATTTGCTGAGAAATAGGATTTTAGAAAAAAAAAAACCTGTTGATGGATGTTTTTGGTAAATTTTAAAGAGTAGTTTGATGATCAATACATATGAACTGTTTTCATATAGATTTTCTGAGATATAAACTTTTCACGTACTGCAACATTATCTTAAGATAAATATAGCGCTCAAAACACGAATTCTGTCGATGAGGCATAACATTTCACTTTGAAATTTATAACTGAAAATTTAACTAATTAAAATTTCATTGATTTGTTTGTATTTTGAAACAGAAGCTACAGTGTATGTTTATTTTTATTTGTTATTTTTTGTATAGACAACTACATAGACAATTTTGACAAGAAATCAGGCCATTTAAAACCACAAGAAAGGCTCGAATTAATATTTATCTTGCAATTTCGCTTCTGTAGAATTTAGATTAGAATTGATTTATTTTGACAAAAGGTACCCTAAGAATATTTTTTAAGATAAAGTGGAAAATATTATATCTAGATATGAGCCAATGTAAGAAATTAATTCAAAATAAAAGGTAACAAGAACGGGTAATTTTTTTATTTACCTGATTTTTTTTAGTTTCTTAATTTTTAAAAATTTGTATCGATTTTACTACTGATTTTTTTTGCTTATATTCCTTTATTTAAAAATGCGAAATATGATAAAATTGATTATATTCGAAGAAAGAAAATTTATAGATAAAATTCTCTTAGCCAATAATTTTTTTAGAATTATCTATTTATTTTATAAAAACTCTATAATGGTACAAAAAAAATTTACAGTAAAATTAAAAAAGCGTTTATTTGAGAAAATGCAAGATTTAAATATACCTTCTTTTTATTGAATTCAATATTTATGCAATACTATTATATGTAATCCTTTTCATCAATTTCATTTTTTTATTTTAACTTAGTAGAGTATTAAAAAAAAAAACACCTTAATGCTAAGTAATCATTAATTATTTTCTTAAGAAAAAATATATTAATGTTATTAGTTAGTTGTTATTAATGTTATTAGTATTTATGTCAGAACAATGAATTGAAATAAAACTTACTTTGTTTTAAAAAGCTTAAATAGTCAAATCGCACTTTAGAATTTTTATTAATTTTAAATCAGAGTACAGAAATTCGTTGAAAACACAAAGCAATACATTTAGCGTTCAGAATTAAAAATATTCATTGCAACATTTTGCTTCCTCTCTGACATTTACGAATCCTTTAGTAGATTTTGCCGTAGAATGAAATCTAAATAATTACAGTTTTATTCTTATTTATTGCCTGTTTTGGAGATGCGATCTGCTTGGAGTGCTGCTTGGATTTGATCGGAATGTGCAATGCTTTGTTCTGGAAAAGAATCATGTTGCAAACAGAAAGAGAATTACAAACGTCTCCAATTTCATTGTGTGTAATCTAAAAATGGCTTACTAAGAGATAGAAGAAATGAAAGAGAATATTTATTGTTGTGCGATCTCTAATATCTACGCCCTAACGGCAAATGATCATTTCCGTTTTTGAAAAATAGATAAAACTTATGATTTATGAATGGAAAATAATTTTATTTTATGAATATTATTTTTTCAATAGTTTCTTATAATGCATCAATCGAAGATGCATATTTCTCGTTGCAACAAACTCACCATACTGGAAGTTCAGAGCAGAAGTTTTTATTTCTGTGACGTACTTTTAAACATATTTTTATTCCCTTTTAGGCAATGAATAATTAGGAATGGCCTTGCTTTACTTTTTTAATTTGTTTTGAATTTAAATATGTTAATCATGGTTTACAAACTTATATAAAAATAAATATTTGTTTTTTTCTTAAAATTCCATACGCAATGAAACTGCATCAATTTGTAATGAATCAAGAAAAACAAAATATTTATCCACCTGATTAAAATGATTAATTTACTAAAATCATATAATTATAGACTCTCAGGGGCAGGTGTTTTATTTCCAATTATTGCATTTTAAAGATTCCCCCTGATTGTATTTTAAAGATTTTCCCTGATAAGTAATCAATAATAAGGAATTATCTTGTTTATCTTCTAAATTTATTTTGGATTTAAATGTGTTATCCATAATGTTCTTACTTACATAAAAAATAAACATCTGCTTTTTCCTAGAATTCTGTTACCAAGCTTTCTTACACGTTAGGAAAACAATATTGCATTATATTGTACTAAATCCAGACAAACTGTATTCTGTATTCAAACAATTTCAGTACTTTCGGATAAAAATTCTTTTTATTATTAAGAATTTTGTGATTGGCTTCAATAGTTAAGGAATGTCAGGGATCGACCATCTTGTTTGCGGATATGAAGAAGTACATTTTCCTATTGTCCATTGAATTAATAAGTGCAATTAAAAAATAAACTCAAAGTTTTATTTTTATTTAATTATTTATTTAAAAGTATTGCTCAAATTAATAAAGAGGAAATTTATTAATTACAATGCAGTGAAAGGAAAAGGAATAGTTTCAAATATGTATTTAAATTGTTATATACATTTTACGGACACATTTGGCATAGGATTGTATTCATTTGTGTATTAATAAATAACAACAGACATATAAGCAAATAAAATCCAAGCATGTAAAAGTAACATTAGCAGTGTTTCTATATTTAAATTAAAACATAGTAATTCAAAATTGAATTAAATTACTAAGACGAGTAGAATTTAAGTTGTATATATTTTGTTATTAAAAATTCATGATGCAAATGTTAAATTTTTGGTATTTTTTAGTTTTTCTCTTGCTTTTGAAATATAAATTTAATTATTTTCAGACAGTTTACTTAACTATTTATGGATATCTGAACTCTCAGACGTCTTATTATACTTATTGAGGAAGAAAAAAAATTGAAAAAAATTCTAATCTCGACAAAAAGTATATCTGTTCAATTAAATATTGCTGTGAAATGTTTTTCTGTTATTTTATACAACTTTTATCCTCTTTAATTGCCAAAATGTACAGATTATGTGTAAATGTAAGAAATTATTAAAAACAGATATTAAGCCATTTCTACCCAAGAATGCTTATACCCATTCAGAATCAAATTAACATATTCAGTAAATTTTGCAATAGGTGACTGATTCCATTTTTTCATTTGGTACATTAAAATCTGTATTGTAAATGTATAAATTATAAAATATTTTGCCAATTTGGTCATGAATTCACTTTTTAAACTTTCCGATTCTTTATATTAAACATCTCCTACCTCCTAATTTGAGGGCAATGTACACATAGACGAAAAACAATTACAAATGGTCTGCTGTTAGCATGACCAGCAACCTAGTTCAATACATAATCAAAATAAAATCAGTATTGGTTTGCTTAATCAGTGTTTCATTATTTGAAAATTTGCGATTTATGAAAGATGTAATTTTATTTGTAAATCTTATCAATGTTTACATGATAGACAAGTTGCTTTTTACGCGAATAAATTCTCTTATAAAACCAAACCTATAATTAATGTAAATGAAGCGATTAAAAACAAACAACTGTTACATATAAAATATAATTTAGAAAATACAAATGTTGAACAAAAGAGTTTTATTTTGTAATAAGTATTTCCTAACAGTTTGTAAACTTCCATATCAATACTTCCTATTCAAATTTCGATATACTTCCCATATATTTCACATATCGGAAAAAATTAAAATGAATTTAAATAAACAACCAACCATTGATTTAGTTATCATGACTTCAAACGACAATCGAAATCCTACTTAATCTAAATTTTTACGACATCATTTGAACTCATTTAACTTATTTTTTTATCTTTTTCGTAATAACTATAATGAGCAAATAAAAACGTTCGGTGGAGTGAACTTAAAGTGTGATTATTTTCCAAACATAAAAATAACACTTAAGCCTTTTTCGAATTTGTCGCGCAAACACTTGGAAGCGTTTAAAAAAACTCGTCATTATTTTTAATGAAGGCGTCTGTCCTGATCGTAATGACTGTAGCTTTCCTGGTTCTAAGTATGAATGAATTTCCTTTTAGCAATAATCAGGAAAAAGCTTTTGCTTCTGTCAGGTAAATGTCCTTCGACGGTGAAGTAAATCTTTTCCTTTCCCAATCATTATCACTCCAATCCAAATTAACGCCGGATTCTATTTGCCATCGACTAATCACACTCAGAAAGAATGTCTTTCATGACGCCTCATTGCAGCTGTGGGAATTAAAAGTAGTTAGAATTCTTAGCATTTGCATACTGGTGATTAAGGATTTAGATTTTAACTTAATGAGAGAAAATAATTAATCACTTAATCACAAATAGTCTCTTTTAAGTGATTATTTTTTACCGCATCTGTGCGATTCCTTTTCTGAATGCTTCATAGACTTGAAGAGGCACTTGATTAGCAGCTTTGGACCGAATTGCTAAGTGAACAAACATCCAGCTATTTGGAAAAGCGTTGTATTTACTGATGTATTTAAAATAAATGGGATGTTAAGAGTGAAATTTAATTAATTTTAAGTAGCTTCTCTTTGATGTACGGAATCAAACTCTTTCATATTAAATAAAAAGAAGTTACTTGTTGCAAAGCTGAGGATTTAGACTGGAATTGCTATCATTTCAAAGATACTGTTACTTAGAGATACGAAATGAGTGTAAATGAATTAAAAATTGCTTTGGGCATTTTAGATTAAAGCTGATCATGCACAGATTGAGTGAAAACTATGATGTGACTTTCGTAAGTTAGATCGATTAAATCAAATTCATTTACCGAGTTTTCTGCCATGTCTAATATACTCCTCCTATTTTTTTGCATGAATCATTACCTTAAAATAATTTGATTCATTTAAAGGTATGTAATGTTTTATTACTTTCCTTAAACATTTGTGGAGTGATGAACATTACAGAAAATTTTAAGATTTTACGAAAAAGTTTAAAAATACATAATTAGATTCTTTTGCAAAATTAAATTTCATTTTCTACTTTACATTCTAATTTTATATATCTAAAGAAAATTTATTAAATGTTCTTTTTACTGTATGTATAAACATTGGTTTCCAAAAATTAGAGGAAAAATCAGATTTTGTGATGATGAAATTCCTATTTATCGGAATTCGATCAAATTTAAAACATTTATAAAAAAAAAAAAAAAAAAAAAAAAAAAAAAAAAAAAAACTTCATAAATTAGGTACAAAAGTAAAAAAAAAAATTTCATTTTCAGTCTTGAATATAGATATGTCAAAAATAGTATATGGATTCACTTTGTGATTATCTCCAATAAGATCACCTCTAACAACTATAGAGGCACGCCAGTGAAGTGTTTTGCTAAATTTCATGGTGTTTAACAACTCAGTTGGCAGCAAAGTTGTGTCGAGTCAGTTCGATGACCCTGAAGAGTTTCAGGGCACTTATTAAGTGCAGCAATAGACCATAGACCATCTCAAACATACTCCATATGATTCAAGTCCAGATAGAATACGACTAACCCATTCGCACAATATTCTACTTATGAAGGTCCACCGAACTGATCTCGTATCGTCTTGTAAGTGTAGGAAGTCAAGAATTGAATATGTGTAAAGATGAACAATTGCATAGAAAATGTCGTCTCTATATAAGTGAACAGTAACGGTGAATCTTGCAATAATATACAGATTAATGCTGTTATCCAACGAATATCCTGCCCACACGCATACACTGAACATATCAATTCTGTTTATGTTGTGAGTATGACTTGGATAATAGTGAGTTCCTTTCTACCACCAGAATAACAATTTTGAGTCACTTTGCATCCAAAATGTGGATTCATCAGTGAAGTGTTTACATCCCCTCTAACTTGCACTTCAATTGACATATGTGAGTGCTCTATTAAACCTTTTATTATGGTGCAGTGGTGTGAGGAGCATACACAATACTGGATGTCTTGCATGCAACCCTCTTTCTTGAAGACTACTGCGCTCAGCGGATCTGGATATCAGTCTACCAATGGATGCTCCAAAAGAAGATTTGAGGAGGGTTGGTGCAATTTGCCTCCTTGCAGTTAGGGGTAATTCTGTGGCATTTATAGTTCTAGGTTTTCCTTGGTTGTACCTTGTAATTATGCGTTTAGAAATCATTATTCGTTTAATTATAGAACAGCTCGTCCTGAATCATTTAGTTAGATAACTTTGACTCTGGACTGATTCTTTTCGTCTAATGGTTTAATAAGTAATTTCGTCTAATGGCTCGAAATTATTCTAAATATTGATGTCAAGTACTCATATTTATACCAGGGCTATATTGTTATTTCTTTAAGAACTTTCTATTTTGAGATACATAAGACAATTATATAGCCTGCTGTGAGCCACGAGTACAATAACGTTAAACGACACCTCCACTAATTGCATGTCATATTCTGATTCAGCGTTACTAAAAAACACTTATTTTTAGCTTATTTACTTATTAGCTTATTTACTTTATTTACTTATTTTGAAAAGTGCAACTTTTCTGAATCTTCCTTAAGTTTTAGAAACCACTGTACTTTTTTAGAGCAATTTATATGTTTTTATAATAGTTTTCTTTGATATTAATTTATACGTTAAATGTTATTTATAGAGCACGTAATTTACTGAATTAATAAATTATAATTTATCCTAAAAATAATGTAACGATTTTAACCCACTTAATAAATTGATATTTATCTCAATATTTCTAATAATTTCAAGTAAAAAGGTTCATTCTTTGATAGTGTCTTTAGTATTCAAGTGTTTAAAAATAAAACAATCATATAATTATTACAGATTTTTAGCGTTATTTTCTGTAATTTACTAGGTTTGTTTCAGCTTTCACATTAAAATGCTACATCACAATTTCCAACATAGAAATATTTTCAGAATAAATTGTGTTTGTTTGCTATAAATAGTTAATTTCCTGACTTTATTCTTTTTTCAATAAAATATTTTTACATAACGCTTTGATTGTTAAAATATTTTAAGTCTCTTAATTTTCAATGTTCTTATTCATCGTATTGTTATTAAAAAGATTGCTGATGAAAAAGTTTTATTTCATTACAGCATACTTTTTCTATACATTTCTTATAATTACTATAAATTTCTACATTGCTATATTTCTTATAAGTACCTGCACTTTCTGGTAGTTTTATTGTGTGTAGATAATAAATGATTTTTAGTATAGGAAAAACAGCTGGTTAAGATTTTTTGTGATTTAAGGTATTTTAACAAAAATACATAAGAATTAAACGTCAAGCATCTGTAGAGACACATAGAGTCTAAATAGAGTTCATCGGGATAAAACTGTCCAGACGATGATTCGGCGAAGACAAATTAAATCAAGCCAATAAATCCACTGGGACAAAGATGTCACATCAATTTACAAGCAGAAGACTTCTGGCACCAAATTGCTGTGTTAGGAAAAGCTTAACATCAACGAAAAATAATCATACGGACGTGTGTTCTTTCGTGGAGCACATAATTAGATCTGGAAAATTTAATGATTAGTGTTTAGGCATTCGTTTCGGAAAAAGTCCGTTCTTATAGGTATTAACATGAATCTTGATTCAATTTTTATGTAGTTTCTGGTAAATCTCATAAAAAGAATATGTACTTGTTAAATTGATTACATAAAGAAAATTGATATTGTCTCTGATAATATAATTTTTATCATACATAATTTTTATCAAACGTATTTTTAAGTGTATTGAATTAGTTTCATACTTTTTAAAGTCTTTTTAATACAAATCTAACCGTGAACACATTAGGTTGTTAATCACAGTACAATGGGTACACTTTTTCGATAGATCTCCACGTCGTTTCTTTTACATTCGTTACTGTACCACAATAATATGAAATGAATACAACATAAAAGGAAAGTTATAGGAATTGATTTTATACTTTTAATCTTCTTTTTCAAATCCAAAAAGGGGACTTTACGATCTATAAGCATATACGATCTAGTGATCATATATGCCGTACGTACTATGACTTGTCTTCTATTTTGCATCTTGTATTTTGAACTGAATTTTCAACAAAAAAATGTCTATCCTATCAAACGATGATGGACAATATCATATTTAAATTTCAATTATTTTATTCATTTTTAGTATGCTCAGGCGTTTTCTTTAAGTTTAAATACTGGAACTTATCAAGAATTGAATTCTGTAAACATTTTTCTGTGATTATATATAACGTTAAATTGCGATTTTTTTCATTGTATAAATGTTTTATTTAACTTGATAATTATTTGGCCATGATTACTATATAGTACCTAGTAATTTGATTTTATCAGCAGAGTAATTTTTATACAAAAATTAATTTAAAATGTCAATACTAATAAGGTGTGCTATAATAGTATGTATTTGTAGCAGTAATGAAATATGAAAGAAAACAATTAAATATAATTGTTAAAATTAACAGTATTCAACATTCTTTCCTTAATATTAGGTTCTCTGAAAGTATTTTCAATTAAATTTTGTTTTTACTAAGTATACGTCGTATATATTACCTAGTGATAAATAATGATATCAAGAGATTGTGAAAAAATATGGATTTAAGTAGCTTAAGTTGCAAGCTAAAAAATAATTTCAAATGGAATCAGTCCTGGGTCTTATCTTTTTGCCTTCTACAATTTGTTACAGGGTTTTTATTCTATCGTTCAAAAGTAAGAAAGAAGTAAATGCTATATTTTACTGTTTCTTTAATTTTATTATGTGATTTTATAACTATATTTTGGAGGTTTTAGTTTATTGTTAATCTAACCTGCGGTAGCATGCACTAATTAGATCTTATTTAAATTATAAAAGAATTGCATGGATATCGAAAGTGCGAAATTCAATTAGCAGCATGTTTAAATTAAACCATTATGTAGTCATTTTAACGTATCAAAATGTTAAGTTTGAATGAAATTATAAATAAGTGAATTACCAATAATAAATCTATATTATTTTGCTGCTTATTAATTTATTTATTTAGGATTAATTTTAATTTTACCCAGGAGTGTCCTATTAAGTGAGTGCATGTTGTTTTCTACATATATTTACATTTAAAACAATAATTTCAATTAAAACTTTCAATCCTTCTTAACCATGGTTTGCATCTCGAAATCCTTGTGTCATGATAATTGCTTTTAAATTTTATTATTAATTTTCACAAATCTTTTTAAAATATAATTAATTTTGACTAATCTTTCTAAATATAAATTCATCTTAAAATCTATAACGCCTAGATGACAAGTTATATATTCTTTTGAATATATCCAATAACTTGTAATAATAGACTTTTATTTCTTTAAAACGGTACGTAGGTGGATTTAATTTCACCTTGACTAACTTAATTAATTTTTTTCTCACATTACTCGGAATTCACTTTATTTTTAAAGTATTATTTTATCTTACTTATCTTTACTTTAGTCTCTATAAATACAAAATTATTTACCAGTGATTGGAGCTTCTATAAACAAAATGAAAAAAAAATACAATTAATTTTTATTTCTTTAAGTAAAAACAAGTAATATAATTTTTTTTTTTTAAAGTCAATTCCTACTTTTTTTTCACTATGTTGCAGAAAGTCCTTTTTAAATAATTTTCCTTCATTTTTTTAAAGTTTATCTGGCGCCATCTATGGGTAGATATAGGCAACTTAAATCTAAAAAAAACTAAAATTAATTAATTAAATTAAATTAATTAATTAATATTTGAAAAACTGTATTAACATTAAGTGTCATCCATTACAAGTACAAAAAAATAAGTATGAATAATAGTGTATGAATAAAAAGTATTTTATTAACTATTGAAAATTTAAACAAGATATAGGGAGAGTGTTAGCTAATAGAAGGAATTGAAAAAAAGAAGAGTAAGTGATTATGATTTATGCAAACGATACAAGATTTGCAACATAAGAATACAGCGATTCCTAGTCAAGTAACAAATTTAGATATCAAAATTTATTCGATAGGAACTCAAATAATGTTGCTCATTGAGTGGTTATTAATTTAGGAGTTTCACTAATACAAATTCCTTAGCTACAGCAAAAATCAAAAATGTGTGGCGTTTTTAAGACAAATGTGACATTTTCACAGCTTGGAGATTAAGAGGTGAAAAATGATGTAATCGTAGAAATGTTGACATTGTTACCATTAGGCTATTAATTTTCATGAAGATTGTTGGAACGCTTATCAGTTGTTCTGAGAAAAGGAATTTTCACGCGAAAGCTACTGACGCTTGGTAATTTAGTAGAGTTAAAATTACGTGAGACCTTTCTTAATTTGTACTTCTGGACGATCATTTATTGTATAACTAATGGAATTTTAAACAAAGAGAAGCTTTTCTGAAAATATATATCAGCAACAGTAAGCAAACCTGTTTGTGGCTATCTACAACTCTAGAATTTTTTTTTGTTGCATTTACTGAAAGATCATACCATAATTTCAAATATATCTAAATATATTCAGTTACTTGTCGCTTAATGTACGAAATCCATTCATTTCAATCGTCTAAAAAAATATATATTTTTATTTTTAATACTCAGAATTCAGCTATTGAAGAACGAAAAATATAGAAACTTAAATGTAAACAAGTAATATAAAAACAATTTTTTTAAAGTCAATTCCAACTTTTTTTTCTCTATATTGCAGTAAGTCCTTTATAAATAATTTGCATTCATTTTTTTAAGTTTATCTGGTGCCATCTATCGTTCGATATAAGCAACTTAAATCTAAAATAACTAAAATTAATTAATTAAATTTAATTAATGAATTAATATTTGAAAAAAATTGTATTAACATCAAGTGTCATGCACTACAAGTTAAAAAAAAATGCATTTGAACTTGAGTGGATGAATAAAAAGTATTTTCTTAACGATTGAAAATTTGAACGAGATATATATAGGGAGAGTGTAAGCTAATAGAAGGAATTGAAAAAATAAGCATCGATATCAACAATTATCAATGACCTTTACAAAATACAATTTTTATCTTATAATAAATATCTTATAATGTCTTATAATAAATTTTTATTCTATTTCACAAATGCAAGTTATCCAACAATACACAGTAGTTGAATTAGAATTTTATAAACTTTTAAAAGTGTACGAATGTACGTGTAAAAGTGTACGAAGTAAAATTTTCAGAATCGCATCAGGTTCAAATCATATAATCGAAATGTAAAGTGAAATGAGATCTCAAAACCTTTTGCGTAAAATCGTTTATAAATAAAGGAATAAATATAAAGAATAAAAAAGACATAATTTAACATGATTAATTGAATTAATTAGCTGAATGCTGATATACAAGTGCTCTCTCAATGGAAAAAAAATTCATTGAGTTATTGACTTTTGATTATAGGTTTCAATCATTTTGTTAAAGTAGGCAATTTTCCTTTTATAACTTCTGTCACACGAGGAAGGTTTGAAAAACGGTAAAACTAAGTTTTACAGAAAACAAAAACTAAAATCAGCATCCAACATTATGAGGACTTCTTGCCCTATTATACAAAATAGAAGCAAAAATAAATGTTGATTATAGATCTAAGATTGAGTGATCGAAGTGAATTACTGAGGTAAATTTAAAAAATATATATTATTTGGCTTTGACCAAAGTTTTATTTAACCATTAAATAATATAATTTACAGAGAAAAATTTTATTATTAGTAATTATATAACTCCATCAATCACAATAATATTTTATGATAATAATACACATAAAGTATGATTATGATTGATATATCCCGCTACGCCAATCACAAGGATGTTAAAACCAGGTATTCATGTAAGAATATCACAGTTTTTCCTTTCATGTTACTTACAGATTTACAATTTTAACATTAATATGTCTAGAAAAATTAGGAATAATGTAAGTATAATTATATTGCTAGAACATTATTTCATGAATTATTATTATATATGTTCTTAAGCTTTTCAATATGTTTATTAACGTTATTATAATAGAAAATACCAACTTTAATATTTTCATGCGCATTTACATTGACGCAAAAGAAAACAGGCAAAAAATTAATATTCATGAAAGAACAAAACATTAACATCTATACATAATTATACCTCAGTGAAGAAATATAAAGAACAGATAAAAGTCATCCCCCAAAAGCAAGTATTTGAGTTTTAAAGTATTATTACATCAGAGTATCAAGAAATATTCGTATCAGAAATTTCTATTTATTTTTTAAATTTTGAAGCGCCATGTCTAACTTCAAATTTACGAAAATTGTAACGAAATATTTCATATCTTTTTTTACCTGTCTATTTGTCAGTGTACAAATAACTGTGATGTAAGTCTACTCATGATAGTGAACTATACATAAATATACAATGAATTATTAATATTTACCTTAAAAGTAAAAATTTACAACTTTGAAAATTTCAGTCTTATTAGAGAGATTTCACTGATAAATATGAACTTTGTAGTTCAAGAAAAGTTGTGTTAGATTTTGAAATAAATATATAAAATACAACATGGATCAGAGTTTGAGGAATCATGAAAAATAATTCCATTTGGAAAATATATAATCTGATACTTTATTTCTTTTTAAGAACATATACGGAAGTCCTTTTTATTGTGAATAGTTTTGCAGGCATTTTTATATCATTTAAATAAATATTTTCATTTTTAATCATCAATTCGAGACCAGAAAAGGAAACCATCTTGGATCAGCAAGTCTCAAAAGATCAGCAGACTGTCAAATTAGAAAATTTCCTATATTTTATGTTTCATTCCTTTGAAACAAAATGTTTTAGTGATGAAAAGTTTTCTTGAATGAGGTAAATAACTACACAATAAAGGTTACACAATAAACTTAGTGTAATTACTAGGGATATTCAACTATTCAAGATTATTAGGGAATTCTACTATTCAAGAAATAATCTTTGCATGCAAGTTCTTCATGTATTTCGAGTCACACCAATTAGTTTATAATTCATATTTTTCTTTTTTACGTGCGATTTTTAACAACTAAGTTATATTTTATCTTGTGTCATTGTATTAAAAATAAATGGATTTTTTTTAGACATTTAAGAAATGCGAATTAGAGTTATTTATAATCAATAAAACATTATAAAATTAGTAAAAATATTTGAATAAAGCAATTATAAAAGCTTAATTTAACTCTTTTATAATCTTGAATCTTGAATTTTTAAAATAAAACCAGTTTTCCGCGTTGATATACTTTAATTTGTAATATTATTGAATTAAGATTTATACAAAAGAAATAAAATAATTTAACTTATAATAAAATAAAATAAAATAGTTTCAGACATAATTATTCTCACCAAATTATTTAATCATTGTTTACATTTTGGGAGGTGTTTTTTTAACTTTAATCTTTTTTTTTTTCATCTTAGTTTGAAATCTTTTATACATTATCTTCTTCTTAATTTATCTTCCTAGTTTGAAAATTATTAATTTTATGTTGTTCACAATTTTTAAAATTTTTGTTGGCGTGTTCACTTGAGTTTTGCATTTCTAATTCAAAAACTGGAAATTAAATCATTTTTAGAGGCTACTAATTAAAAAAACGCTTTTGATTAACTTTTGTGCAGTAAAATATGAAGGGGATGAAAAAGTATGCAATGTTTTTTTTATAAGTGAATGAATTGCATGTTTGTCGATTTTTGAATTAATATTGCCATGGTTTCATTTATTAGACAAAACAACTGTAAAACATTTTAAATAAGCTTATATCAATCAGTTTACAAGGAAACCCTTAAAATGTTGTCTCATTTTAAGGAGACAGACTTCAGTATTCAGACAGAATTTCAGTATTTGTCTATACTGAAATTCTGTCTCTTGATGAAGAATTTGTCGACATTATTTTTGTTGGATTTCACACTGAATATTTTGTGAAAAAAGTATTATAGATACTGAACAAAAGGAAATATATACATGTTTTATGTATCTTCGTGAAATTTTCATCTGTATTTTACTTCAACTTAATGGAAAGTTGGAAAGTAAATGTAACAAACTCGTAAAAAATTTCTAAAATAATAAAAAGACAAACAAAATTTGGTATTCTTTAAAGTATTTGAGCGGTCAATGAACCAAGAGAAATTACGAACCCTTTATATAAATAGTTCAGAATACAGAAATAGAAAAGAACATCCTTTCAAGGGCTTTTAACAGAAAAAGGGTAATTATTGTGAATGAAAACATCTCAGTTGGACCTTAAAAGACCAGGTACAGGTCATTTTTACTGAATCGAAAATCGAACCTTTTTGCCATTAAAGAATAAAGTTTTCTGATACTCGGCATGCGTGCCTGCCTCCCCACAGCCAACTCTGATTGATTGCAGGAAATCATTCAGATGGAAAAAAAATTTGTAATGGTATAAGCTGTTTTAAAACAACAAATGCATATTTTTTTTAAGGTAATGTAATTTGAATTAGTATGACCATCAAAATAGTGTGAAAAATTAAAGTGTATTATTAATATTTTAATTTAAAAAGGTTTTCAGACAGAAAATAATCCCAGAACTTTTTAGAATTTATAGATCTGAATACTATTGAAAGAAATATCAGTTTGAAAGGGTTCTATTAAAGGATCTTTTTAATCCCAAAGCAAATGAAGTGATATTTAAAATCTTAAAAATTTCTTTATTAGTCAGTTTGAATTCAATTAAATACAGTTTGTTTAGTATTTAAAAAAATTCTAATTATTTTTTCTTTTAGTTCTCCAAAAGATCAAAATTAATATTTCTTAATTAAACCTTACTTGTATAATTTCGCTGAAATAAGCAACCAACGAAAAAAAGTGTTTGAAAATTCGTAATATTCGTATAACTTTTTTTT
Source organism: Caerostris darwini (assembly GCA_021605075.1). NCBI lineage: Eukaryota > Metazoa > Arthropoda > Arachnida > Araneae > Araneidae > Caerostris > Caerostris darwini. Next base: position 497,104 of record BPLQ01013769.1, read on the forward strand.
GTAATATTCAACAGTACATTGCTTATTGAACAACTTTTGTTTTTAACCATGTCTGATTCCGAATTTCGGGAAAGAAATTAATTAAATGAATTTTAAAACTGTTTATTGGCGCTATAAATTCAGTAGATTTAAAAATTAAAAATAAGCATTGAAAATTATCATAAGAAATAAGACTAAAAAATACTGCTATTCGGAAAGCGTTTTTCATTTAATATATTGACTATAATAAAAGTATGGAAAATCTGCATTAAATGCTTAAATAGTTGTTAAATGAATCCTTTTCCACTATACTTCTATTGTCAGGGAAAATTTTCAAACCAGAAATTGAATTTACTTATGAAGAGAGTACAATAAGTGCTACTTCAATATTTGTTTCCGTTGAGTAATTTGCAAAACAATAACATACATGCGAGATAGCTCATTTTATAAGATTTTTTTCATTTATTTGTATTTAAGAGGATAAACAATATGCAAGCAATTATTTAATTTTCAATACATAGTAAATGACATTCAAATTACTCTTAAAACTATCAGCTACAAAAGAAAAATTACTAATTTCAAGAATTTCAATATAAGGACTAATTTTCTTGTTTACTTAATAAATACTCAAATAAATCTGTTTAATACAAATATATTAGTTTACTGAAGAAATATTAACCATTTTATGTCTGACATAATTTTTAACGAGGGGCTTTATTTGAAGTGGTGTTCTTCGACATTAGTATAAAGAACTTGGTTTATTATTATTTTTTAAAAAATAAAGTCTTAGGTTGTCGTTTGTGTTTTAATTAAAAAAGATAAGGATATTGCATACCTTCGACTTTAGTATTATAAATATGAAACGAAGATATAATTGGCTAACTAAAGTCATCATTAACTCATTTTTTTCCCAAAGTTATACCACTTTCAAATAAAATTCATATTTTTTGATGTTTTAAATTTTGCTGTTTAAACTGTTTGGAAATGTTGGGTCTATTAACATTAATGTTTTTTTTTCTAAAAATGTCTTAGAATAATTAATTTGATAATTTCTTGTGGCTTTATTGTTTTAAGGAGTTTTATTCCAAGAAATAAAGTTTTTTTTTGTTAAAATTTTCTGACTGTAATAAAAGCATTTTCATTTATTTTATAAAAGAGTTCTCGAATTCAACTCAAGACAGTTTATTTCTTAAAAAGAAGAAAAGAATTTGCAATTAAAAATACGTTTACGTTTTCTCATGAGTTGTATGGCCAGCTAATAAATGTCCGCCTTGCTACCAAAACCTTAAGCGAAGAAAAAGAACACAGTCAAGGTGTAAACTGAAATTTAAAACGGTTGAAGATTGATTGAGCTGACTTCATTTAAATGCGGTTGAAGGATGGTAACTTTTTGTTCAAATTTTCCCCTGCTGAAGATTACATTTCTTCGGAAGCTGAACAGGTTTCTTTTTTCTTACATTTCTTAAGGAAGTGTCGTGGAATAAATGAAAATCAGTTACGGTAAGAAATGGCTCTCCCGATGAAGTTAAAAAGAAGAAAGAACTTTCCGGAATTCTAAACTTGTGAATATTTATTTACTTTTTATTCAATTTCCTTCAAGATTGTTGGAAGTAAATTTGTTCTATCAAAAACATGTATGAAAATATTTCTTCTGAACTAACTTACTGAAACAATGTGAAAAATGGAATATGTGTGTTGTATAAAGAGAAATATACAATATGATGTTTTATTTCATGTTCGGTTTTAGTATACTAGTCTACCGCGTATTTTTTATTACTTTTTTTTTACTTATTTATGATAAAATTAACTTAACAAAGAATATCAATCACACATTTTTGCTTGATTTTTTTTTAATCGTTTGGTAGAAATATACCACATTTTAGGGTTCTATAAATATAAATGTAGACAAGTTTTTCCTATTTATTAAAACTGTGGACTAAATTTTTATCTTATCTTAGCGTGATTGATATTCAATATGAAAGATTTCAATAAAGAAAGAATTAACCCAATGTTGATCGCATAAGTGTTGTTACCACAAGGAAAATATTGAGTGGATTTGTGTTTATGCGGTAAATTGTTTTTAGTGAATTTCCTCTAATTTGTTACCAGCAATAAATCTTTGAATTTCGTAATGAAGTATAATGCCTTATATAGAGTAGGTGTATGAAACAGAGGCTGAATAGCGTTTTAAAATGTTAAGCAGGTATTTTTTGATCCCCAGATAAAATATTTTAAAATTTTTTTAAAATAATTTCTAAATAAATTTTATAAAGAAAGGAAAAATTTTAAACATTATTATTTGGGAAATATTTTTTTTTGTAATTATTCTGGAGATTTTCTGAAAAACCAACGGAAATCAAAAGAAAAATTTCATGTAAAATTGAAAAAAAAAAAAAAAAAAAAAAAAAAAAAAGCCAAAGAATTCAGTATATTTTTAGATAAACTTCAATTAATAATTTTTATATCTTTTTTTAATTTCATTCATAGATAAATCTACTTTTATCATTAATAATTTTATTGCTGGAAAGTAACAGTTGAAGTAAAAATTCAACTAAAACTATTATCCTCAATTTTACGTGTATCCATAGCATACGATACTAAAGGTACATTATGAACAATCGATAAACATTTTATAACCCTTTTCTAACATTTCTTTGCCTATCATAGAATTTTTATTTAAAGTGTAGCCAAAAACTAATATTTACTTTTCATTGTAATATCCTTTTTGGTGTTAAAGTAAACCAATCAACCGCCAACTGTTCAATTTGGTATGCTTTATGTCAGTGCATTAAGTAAGTGTAAATAGTTTTCACAAAATTACTATCCTTAATATGCATTCTAACAACCATTTTCCTAACGAAAGCATAATTATGTCGACATAGAATTCACATAAAGGTCATGAAGTTTCAACTATGTGTCTATTAGAAGCCTCCAAATCCTTTATTCTATTACAGTTTAACTATATTATGTTATGCCCTCTTAAAACAATTATTCTATGTACTACTTCCTGGTCTTTGCAATTAATCTAGCTTGTTATTTAAGACAAATCCGATATTTTGTCACGAAATTAATATAATCCACAAAAACTAATTAATTTGCATTATTAATAAAATGAACCTAAATCAGGACTTAGTTTTAAAGTTTCTAGAAAATTATATTAGCGTTTCCTCAAGGAATGATCTTGAATGATCGAGGAAGATTCATTTTTAAGTTTCATACATGTAAACATGAAGAATATATTAATTCATTGAGACCTTTTCATAAATTATCAAAATAATAATAATAACAAATAAAATAAAATTATCTATTTCAAGATATAACTCTATCTTTTGTAAATACTTCATTTGACAAACCTGCATTCATGAAAACATTTTTTGGATAAACATAATTCTAGATTACTAAGCACCATAATAATCTATGATCGGGTTATAAAAAATATTTTTTACATTTAAATATTAAAAACTAAAACTATTGAACTATATAATGTACTATTAAAACATAAAAAACTTTAGTATTTTAATTAAGACTTAGCATTCATGACTAAGCAATTTTAAAGGAAGAGAAACATAAAAATAAAATGGAAATTCATTATTCCTTAAAAAGTTATTTTTTACAAAAAAAATCAATCAATTTCTTAGACAAAACAGTAAATCATTGTTAGAACAAAATACGATGAGAAATTGTAATAATAAAGAGATGGAACGTTTATAGCTTCAGATGGATCATTCCTAATTCTAATTTTTTTAATTCTTAGTCACTGGACAAACTTAATTGTAAATTAAAAAAAAATTTAATTGGAAAATTCCAATGCTGTATACGAATAACATATAGGTAAAAGCTAAACGTTAATAGGAACACTTTGAAAATGATAAAAAGTTATAAATTAAATAATAATGCCAAATAGACTTTGAAAGGAGTATATATGTATATAAATACTGGTTTAATAACCCTGAGAAAAAGAATAAGTTTTTATTTTAATTAATATTTAATTTTAACTTTTAAAATGTAATGTTTTATTTTTTAAACATGTTACATTGAATCAGAACGCCAAAATAATAAAATAAAAATGTAGAATAAAATGTAGTTAGAAAGATTTATGTATACAGCAACAAGTATACTTTATCGAAGTAAAAAATGCAATATGACCTAATAAAACCATTCACGAGAAAAAAAAATATCAAATCATGAGAAAGATAAGTCGGTGTCTCCTGCCATATGTAATCACTCCCATCAGCTGCAACACGAGGGTTGAAGCAGATTAGTTCAGGAATAGTAATAACAAATGACAAGAAAGCTGGACATATTAGTATTACTCAAGAAAAAAATAAAATCTATTATATATAACGTCATTTATTCTAGCGGCATTCCAGACAAGAAGAAATTTCTAGAAATGTCTTCTCTTATTTCAGTTTAAATAAGAACATTAATTTATTTACATGTATTTACAGTGCTGTTGAAACATTCTTTAGAGAGTAAATAATGTCTGAAATATTATTACAGTTTATATATCCCCTTAACTCGATACAAATCCAAGTTACGTCAAGAAACCTATGTAAAACTTGTTATAGTTAACTAATTAAATAAAAAAAGATTGTAAGTTTAATAAGTTTGGGGGATATCTTTGTTATTTTGTTTACTAATGTTCCAATAGAACAAAAGAAAAGAACTCCAATCTTAATGGATAAAGAGTCCAATACTAAGACTGGTTATTAGTATAACACAACAGTGTGCCATCGAATTCATCAGTTTCAATGATTCAATTTATTAGATTTATAACTGTAGAAAATAATACTCCTTAGATTTATAGTAAATGGTAATATATGTATTATATACTGGAAAAACGTGGAGCACACTTCTTTCCTGAAATCTCATATAAATTTCTTAGAAAAATTGTCAAGTCCTAACAGAAAAATAGATTATTAGAAAAAAATTCATTTAATAGGAAATGTGAAAGTATAATACTGTTGCCACAATATATGTAATATAATTTATTTAAACCATAGCATTATTTAAAATAGCTGCAATTAAATGATAAAAATTCCCAAATTAAAGAAATAATTTAAATTAAAAAAAAATTAAGCATCTGAAATGAAATAATTAAAACGAAAAAAAAAAAAAACCCACATTAATTTGTTTATCATAATCTAATAAATTCAGCATCTTTATCCATATTTTAAAATGCCTAACAACAATAGAGATATTTTTGAAATAACAATTGTTTTTGTTAAACAAAGAAATTAAAATTAAAATTAATGTATACTTAAAGGGATACAATCTTTAATTGTTTGTATAGTGTTCTGCCTCTTCTGTTCTACTTTTCTATGCTAATTTCATTCACAAGTTTTATTACCCAATTTAATAGGTATTACGTCCCATAAATTCATGTCTAAGTTCTATGATTTAAATAACATAGGTTTTGTAAATACTAACTTGCATCTCTAGCTGGCGATCAGTAATGGGTACTCTGCTGCGACGCCCATGTATAATGGACCAACTCAGGAAGTTTAAAACAGGCATTCAGAAAATAATAGTAATAAAATGTTTATGTGCTAGAATATCAATTTCAGTGAAAAATAAAAATCAGTTAAATATGACTGTACTGATTTCATAACCTACTTTTGATTATATAGGTTTTTCTATTATATCTAAAAAGTTGTTTTCTCATTAGAAAGGTTAAATATGATTAGGTAGAGAAAACAAATTTTAAAAATCTGCACTGGGAATTATTCAAATTTTTTAAAACTTTTCAATAGACCCAATTAAAAATTTTAATACGTATAAAAAGCACAAAATGAATTTTCTTCTCCTTTTTTAATTTAATTTTATTTTCTTAATACAATTCAGTTGTTACCTTAAGTATTGTTCTTAGAAATCTTATATTACAAATATAAGCGATTGTTCTAATATTCCTTAAAGATACGTCATTTAAATTTACAGCTTATTTTATAGCTACTAATCTAATTTGACCTAAAAGAAAAGGCTTCATTCGCTCACATTTCTATTCCTATCACTAACGCACAAATAATGATTTATGTACCACGTAGGAACTGCTAGCTTAAGTATTAAATATTCTTTCGTCTATTTTTAATATCTCTATGTATAGTCTAAAAAAGTGAAAAAAAATGGAAAGGAAAGTTAAAAAGAGTTATTAAAGCACACTTAATCTGTAAAATAAAATTGTATAACTAGTTTTAAAAATTACACGTTTTTGTAAATCAGTTTTATCAAAAATTGAAGATTGATATAAAAAAAAACTACACAACAGCTATGACATACTCGTATGATTTTGCATAAAATTCATCGGCACTGGAATTCTTAAGCAGTGCTTACAAAAATGTATTGAAGTTTGTTCCTTTATATGCACTATCCGCACGCGCATATAAGCTCAACACTAGAAATTTGCATCATTGTTTGAACTCTTACCTTTCGTTCAGATTTTTCCGAAACAAATCAAACAAATACAACGAAATTCTCTTCATTTTGACAGTAGTATACTTCTGAATGTATTCATTTCATAATACAAGCTATTATCAGAGTATTTTAAGTACACTGTATTTGTTTCGTTGACCTCCGGAATGCATTTTACTATTTAATGCATTCCGGATTTATTTTATTTTTATTTTCTATTTTAGTGTTAATCCTTATACCAGTTTCTCTATTCTGATCACTTTTTGGTTTTCTGTCCTTGAATCTTTCTTTTTGAAAGCTTTCTTTGCAACTTGAATTCGTAGCTTTTGCCTAAATCTGGATTTTAAGGATAAACACATCACTACGTCTCTAAATCTGCGGATCATTAAATCTACTTTTTAAAATTAAATCTCTTAATATTGTTGGGGTAGAATGAGTGATTTTTTTCAGACTACGGCAGTTATCGAGCAGACACTATACCTCATTTTTAATTCCCTTGGTGTTAAGTGGCTCTTGATAACCCAGCTTCCCGGTATTATCTCAAATTTCGTCTACTTTGAATAGGTGAAGTTTTCCCTTTTATGCTCTCTTTTTAAGTTGTGTTTATTTAAAATATTTCGTACTTCTAACATAGTAAAGCTTAGATCATCAAAACAATTTTGAAATTGAATCAATATTCGTTAAGAAATTATCCCATTAAATTTTAAGCCAATTTGACGACCTTTCGTGGTTGACGAATTTTTCATGGTTGACATTTTTTTAATCTATTGTTCTATTCATAAAAAGTTTTAAGTTAAAAAAAATTTATAAAAATATATAACGTATTGACCGATGAAATACAACCAAGTAAAATTTTGGTTAGTAAATAAAAAAAAAATTACGTTGTCATTTTACCAATGGAAATGCTCGGGTTTAATCCGATACTCCTTTACTCACGAATAAATCACCAATATTACATCCCGAAGTATATTTCCAATTCTTTTAGGTTACGGTAGTTCAATTCTAGGAATTTTATACTGGATGTTCGAAATTTGATAGCATATGGGTGAGCTTAGGAGATATAGTATGAGAGAAAAAAGAAAATATCTATGGGGTTGTTCATTCTAGTTGTAGGAAGTAGTTTTGTTCGTTGAAATTCACGTTGGTTTTTATAGTTAAATTTGCAATGCCGCCAAAGAAAAGAAACCTAATCAATCAGACGAGAATCCGTATACTTGGTTCAAAAGGTTCATGAGCTTGGATGAGAAAAAAAACCTTAATTTTTGTTTTAATAATTTAATTAGCTTTATTCACTAATTAAATAGGATTTAAAATGAATTATTCACTAATTAGCAGAATCTTTGTTTTGGGAATTTATACTCTAAATTATGGTGTCATTAGTGGTTATAGTGACTAGGAATAGAAATAATAAATTGTTTTCTAACATTTCCAACATTATGTAACGTTTTACAGCATATCCCACATGAGGGAAAGCGTCAACTTGCATCCACACGACATCAGATAAAGCAAGTGCTGTTGCAAACCAGCAATTACCTAATTAGTAAACATCCCCATTTTCCATAGTGAGCATTCGTTACCATACACGGTTGTAGACCTTCGGCAGAAATCTCATTAAAAAAGTAGGGGTCGTGTTTGAAGGTGTTTATTATACCACACCACATCGTCCCTTTTTCTTTGTGTAATAGAAGTGCAACTATATTATGAGAATTATTCTCTGCCTAGTGCACACAATTTTTCAAATTAACGTAATCAGTCAAACAGAAATGGGCCTCGTCCGTCCAAAGATTGAGTAAAGGTCAGCTGTTATCGTCATCATACCAGATGAGAAACTCGAAATTTAGCCGTAGTTGGTTATCACCAACTTGCAACATTTGGGCACGCTAGTACCTGTACGGAAATATGTGGAGAATAGAGAGCAGAATCTTACGGACAGTAGAATTTGGCAACTGCAGAACGCGTGAAACACTGCGTGCACTTACAAGACGAACTTCGCTTATATTATCATGGACTTTTGAAAATGTCACGACATGAACGGGAAGATCGTCCAAGCTGAGATCGATCGTATATGCAACCAGTCTCTTCAAAGTTGCGTATCAAGTCCTTTACAGGACATCGGCTGTCGAAGAACCAGGACATCGGACATGGTTTCTGCGATATTCACGCAATGCATCTACGGCATTTTGTCCTTTCTGATAATAATTCTTAACTATTTTACCTCGTTGTTTCGCTCTAAGGGGCATGCTGTTCAGAGTGCGAGAAAGAAAGATACGTTGCACGCATTTGACAGTGACACTCATTACGGTATCTTACGCTGAACGCATACCTTGTTCCCTTCTTTTCATTTCCAGGGAGTTTCAGTGGGATGGAATCATAACCGTGATCTGGTAAGCGCACCAGTTGTGTTCTCTTTTCTTATAGCGCCAGCGATTTTTGTACTACAATTACCATTCCAACGTTATTTATGACTTTTTTGCTACGGTGATCACATTCCAATAAAAAAGTAGGTCATGCCATTTTAAATTTTCGAAATTCTGTCACTGTAACATATAATTTTTAAAATTTAACTGTGTCTTCATGCTTCATAAGCACAAATCTCAAATTATTGCTAAATCAAAGCAAAATTTTTCAATCAAATCTCAAATGTTTTTCAATTTCGGTGAATGGTAGGATAGATAGCGGCTCATATATCGAGAAAATTTTTTTTATAATCACTCATTTATATGTATCTATCTATATATATTTATTTATATAATGTCAAGTGAAATTCTGTAATGTAATAAGTAAAAATGTGATACAGTTTCCTAAAAAGATTTTTTCCATTTTCTAAAGAAGTAACTTTAACAAAAAGTACAATAGAGGTAAAATAGTAATTTATGTAAAAGTAAAAATTAATAAAAACACATATTTAAGAAGCGAGCAATTAATATGCGTGGGAAAATAACTCATTTGATACCTTTAACTGCCAACGGAGAGAATAAATCAAAAAAACAATTTTTCAAATGCCATTTTTCAAGTGCAAAATATAGTCATAAAAACGAAAGTTCTTATCTTTAATTAAATTATTTCGTTTCCAAAAGAGTAAATTTTTTACACTTTCTTGATATCGGAGGCTAATTTAAATAACAAAATATTCAAAATCAACAAAAAATGTCAACAGTAAAATTCGTCGGGAATTTTGTTTCTTTTATTCCTTAATTCTTTCACGGCTCAATCGGTTTTGTGTAGCTTATTTTCTAATTTGTATGGAAATGCACATCATCAAAATTAGTCGCTTAGTTTTTATGGCCTTTAAAGCTTGGAATAAATATTTAAAAAAAACGGATTATTTTGCTTTGTTATACTTTAATCAATTTGCGAAAATTATTTCTTTAGTTTTATTGCAATGCAATGAGTGGAATGATTTTTCCCAAAAGGATTTGTCTATAAATAGTGGTCTTTTGGAAATATCATAAAAAAGTCATTTTTTTCTAAGTTAATTTACAATAATTAAGTAAAGTAGTATAATAACTATACATAATTAGATGTTTTTATTCGAAAACAGTTAAATTTAACTTCTTTGTTCGTTACTCATATGTTATTTTAAAACTTCAAAAATTAAGGTTAAAACAATTTAAATTAATTGAAATCCTAAAATGGAAATTGTTTCTAAAATTCTAATTGAGGTTATTTATATGAAATTCTATAAAATCTAAAACCATCAAAATGCTTTAAATTCTAATCCTAAATATTCAATTCTTAATTCAATACTTATACAATTGTACAATAGTTATAAGGTAGTTTATATATTTGTGGCAGCTTAGTGGATAGCGTGTTAGTTTCCCGAACAGATGGAGTTTGGTTCTAAACCATACAGAGGATGTCGAATCGAAAATTCCCAGTGGTATGCCCTGGATGGGTACGAAGGGCTTTCTACAGTCGACAGTTGGTGCCATTGGTCTCGAAGAAAAGGGAGGAAAACCTGAATGCCACTCTTCAGATGTTCATTACAAATTGCGGTTGCATAATTTCGGTGAAATATTGTTATGTCCCTGTAGTGCATTCTTAGTAAAGGTGGATTTTCACTGATTCCGAAATCTCAAAATGTAGAAAACCTGTCGACTGGAAGTCGGTTTACCTGTTCCTCGTTGCTTTCAACTTGAATTTCATCCAACATTTCAGTCTGAAAAATTTGGTGTAGACCATGTCAACAAAATAGTTTAAAATTACAAAATACAACAAATGTCAGCAAAATGCAACAAAGGGTTCTTTCCCTTGTCCTAGTCTTCAGTTCATGATGAGAATCCGCATTGACTCTGAATCTATCACGTATCTGCCATTTCAGTGAAGTATAAATTAAGGTGCAAACATATAACAACATCATTGCTATATATTTTAAATGAGTGTTTCGATACCAATTTTTATAGACTCAATAATAGAATATTTTTACAAATTGTAAAATCTAAGAAACTTTTTTTTTTAGAGTTTTTCTACATAGTTTTAATACGTTTTCCTCCATTAAAAAAAATAAGGAAGAAGACATTTTCTTTTTTAGGAGGGATAATTTATTTTTTACACCTTTCTCCTCTTTTAAAAAAAGTGGTAAAATATTATATATTTTATATTACATTTATTTTAAGAATAATTAACGGTGCTGTTTTATTTTTTGGAAGTGATATAAATCAAATTTTCAGGAAAAATAAGTTAATGATGATTTTAGTTACACATTGATGTCTTCCCTTATTTATTATAAGGCAGTCAGTGGTTTACAATATTCTCGTAATATATTTTTTACTAAAACATTTTAGCTGACTCAAATGCGTTTACAGATATAATATCTCAAAGTATCAATAAATGCACACATCTTAGATGAAATTGGCTTAGTTTTAGGATTATAATATATTTGAGCATTATTTCTTTTTTTAAATGATTGAGCAAGTCTAGAAATTTTAAGAAATATCTAAAAAAATAAATTAGGAAATTTATATTAATGAATTTTTTATTTAAATATAAATAACTTCGTCTTTTTATATATTTTTAATTAGAATTTTTTAAATAAGTAAAATATGCACATAAATATCTCAGTGTCTCAAGAAAATTTACAATATCATTGTAATTCTTATTCATACCATCGATGGGTTACATGGAGTCCTGAATGTGTCCTTGTCATTAAGTTCATGTAAAAAATTTATTATTTTCTTTTTAAAATGTCTGATATTTTCCTATTATGCTGTATTAATAAAATACAAAATTCTCGTCTTTAGAAGGCAATAATAAATATATTCTAATAGTCAAATATCAATTGATTATTTACTGTTGACTTCACTACTTTTAATCCAGTTCTACACAAAATATACAAATTAAAGATTAAAAAAGGAGTTAGTTACACTTTGCTTCAGAGACAATTTTATTTTATGATTTAAAATAAATAAGTTACTTAAACTCTCGTATTTTTATATATGAAAATTTATATTAATTCAATAGAATCTCCTACCGAATATAATAATTAAACTTATCTGCGTGAATTTAATAGATTTGTTTCTGGTAAACAATAATCGATTGGTGATTGACATAATAATATATGTAGTTGTACGTAGACGCATTGTACTATCAATATTAATTAAACCTTTATAAATAAGCAATTTATTTAAATATTTTCTATAAAAGAAAAAAACTGTTTTTCACGTTTCATTGAAAGTTGATGTTTGAAATATGCTTAGAGATGAACATCGTTAAAATATCTTTTTTTTTTAATTTGTAAAAATGTGTTTATAATGTTGAATGCGTTGTTAATAATTAATGCGTTGTATAGCATTTCGATCTAAATTCAAATTTTAATCCTGTATCACTTACAAAATCAATTGAATGATTTCTAGCAGAATAACTACAAAAAGACCATTTGAAGCCTTTCAAACTGTTTCATTATGTATATTTAGTAATACTAAGTTTTGAAAGATAAGGTATTTTTGCATAATGTTTTCATGTTTTTTATGATACATAAAAAAGTAATATTCATGAATATTTTTGAATGAAAGGTGAATTTCGATAGGTTCTGAAAAGGTGTATATTAGAGTAGTTATTTTTAAAAAAAATGGTATACTCCATCATGAATATCTTTAATGTATTTGCATAAGAATTTTATATCAGATATAATTAAAAACTATTAAACAATTTTTTCATTAATTTTTTTGCATAAAAATAATTTTGTTATTCATGCCAAGAAATATTACATTCTCTTACATTAAACTTAGTAAGTTCCATGTGTTAGCCTGAAGGCTATATTTCGAAAACAGATGTTAAAAGCCTTTTTAAATTCATTGCAAAAAAGGCTTATTCTAATGAATAAATTGTTTACAGTTCTTAGTATATCTCGAGCGTTTTTATTTTTTTTGAAGAAAACTAGCTATTTTTTTATTCATTTATTGCAATATATATTTAATTTTTCTTAACTTAGCCTTGGATAATTAACATTAATAAGAATGTTTTTCAGTAAAATGATAAATTATTGCTATTTGGTTTCTTCCATTAAAAAAGATGTGTACCCCATTACTAGAATTACGTAAATCATTTTGTATATGGTACTTTCAAAAATGGCGGGAATAAACTGCAATAAAGTTACGCAAAATGTATTTGAAAATTGATATACCTACATATAACTTTGCATAAAATTATTCGAATTGAGATAATGTTTATATATTTGATATATAAAGTGTCAAGGAAATGATAATAAATAAATAAGATTCCTTATTATAAAATTACGAAGGGTATAATAACTAATTACTTCTACTACTTAAAATACAGACAGAAGGTATAAACAAAGAGTCGTGTTTGAAGCTGGATCATAAAATAATGCATTAAGCAAAATTGGTGTGTATGTTAATTAATTGAGATTTCTTAAAATCCTGTTTTATCTCAAACATTTCTAATAGAGTCCAAAAACACAGTATATTTTGTGTATCTTTCAGCACTATAGTGAGTAATTTGTAAAAAACAATTTAAAAATAAAAAAATATATTGTCTTGAAACTCTTAAAATATATTTCAAATTAATTGCTAGAATTTTCTTTTATTATTTAACATGGTAAATTTATAGTATCCCTTTGTTATAAATGTTATTAGAACAACTTTTATTACAGAAATTAAATTTGCAATTATTTAATAATATACATCTGACATTTGATTAAATTTGGCTTAATAGACATTTACAGTCAAGTTGGAATTATCTCCTTTCGTATTATTATCAAGTTGTTATAATGGATTCTTCTATTTTTGCTTCAAAATGTTGCCTGAGAGAGGTTTCGTGAATGATTTCAATGCAACTTCCGAGAATTGTTAGTTGGACTGTCACAACTGAATTCAAGTTGAGTGCTTTGCGTGACTCTTTGGGTGGCCTGAAAGAGCTTGGTGTACAGTTGTTGAATCCCGCAGCTAATATCATCAACAGATTAGCGTAATCTATCACCGCTTGTCAAGTGTGCCAGTATCTGATTTATTTGTTCATTTCTGAGCCAGGATGCACCGTTGGGAAATCGATAACCCGAATCCTAAACTGAATTTCTGCCGAAAAAGCAAAGAGCCTGTCGCAGGTCTTGATTGATTCTTCACAAATAGATTGGCTTCTAGTGTGCCTTTATTCTGAAAGATATATTTATTATGTAGAATGTAGTGAAATCCATAGAAGATGTAGAATTTCCTTAACTATTTCCAATTTTGCATTCCATGTTCAGAATTGGTATTTCTTGGTAGCAGCATAGCCTATCACAGCTGTCACATCGACATCCAAATCCGTGTCAATTAGAACTTTTATGAAAACTTACATTTTGGTATACATTTTTCCATATATCTTATAAAAGTATTATTTATGAGTAAACACCAATTCAAAGTTCGAAAATGCCAGTGGCAAACTGCATTTCACTATTCTCCCACATTAATTTAAAATACAATTTGAATGATAAATAATTTGACAAAAAATTTAATGAATTGTTTTTACGTCAGAAATTTAAAAAAAAATGTAGCTATTTATTTAAATTTAAGTAACAAAAGTTACTTTAAACTACTGGAAGCTGGTATATGAAGCATGATAGTAAAAAAAATTATTGAGTAAATTATATCTTTACTGTAAATGGAAGCATTATTAATTTAACCTTTGATGGAATTAGACGAACTTACAGAGAAAAAAATTCAGCAAAAGTGAACTACATAGGACAAAAATAATTGAATTATAGAAATTGCACTATTCCTGCTATTGTCCCAAGAAATAATTTATATATGGTATAGAGCAGGGGTCGGCAACCTTTTGAGTCGGAAGAGCCAAAAATGCAATTTACAAAATTTCAAAGTTTTTAAAGAGCCACAAAATTTTTTTCTTGCTAACAATAAATGACAGGTGGGCTGAAAAGTTCGTAGGCTGTTACACATATGGCACAACTAGTATTAAATCCATATGATTATTAGTTAGCCCTAACCTTCAAAAGACACTTGTATAAATTTGACAGCTATTGCATTATTAGTATGTGAGTTATAGCATTTTTAATACGCTTTTATTAGTTTCACCTGTATGTTTGTATGTTTGTATGTTTGTATGTATGTATGTATGTATGTATGTAACTGACTTTTTCCCCTGGAGATCTGTTTCTCCTCATATACACTATTTAAGCTGCAAAAAAACATTTACAGGCATCTTTCAGAAAGAAAACAGTTGATTCTTTTTAATACGCTTTTATATTAGTTTCACCTGTATGTTTGTTTGCTTGTAACTGACTCTTTGGGCTCGATTTTGCCTTACTTTAAGCGATAGCCTTTGTTTTACTCACAATTACATTATTGTAAGAACTATAGTTCCACTTCTCCATACCGGGACCTCATTTAAATATTATAGTTTAAAAACACTAAAAAATATCCTTTTTGAGTTAATCAAACTAAAATAGTTTAAAAACTAAAAAAACGCCTTTAGTTAATCAAATAGTTTAAAAAACTAAAAACACGCTTTTAGAGTTAATCAAACTAAAAAGTAAAAAATAATTTAACATAAGAATAAAATGACTGACGAGAAAAAGAATGTCACTGTTCTAAAAGCGTGGGGTGCTTTGTATGACATTTTTAAATTAACTCTGCATTTCGGAATGAAACTAGGGAAAAATTATAACGATTGATATCGAGCACCCCACGCTTTTAGAACAGCGACATTTTTTCTCGTCAGTCATTTTATTCTTATGTTAAATTATTTTTTACTTTTTAGTTTGATTAACTCTAAAAGTGTGTTTTTTAGTTTTTTTAAACTATTCATTTATTAGTGAAGTTATAGCATTTTTAGTGTTCATCACGTGCAGTCCACTCGGCTGACTGTCGATTGGACTCCGGTGTGAAATGATGGAGCCATGTTTCCTCCATTGTCACATATCGACGCAAAAATTCGGGTTTATTACGATTGAACAGCTCCAAACACTGCTTAGAATCATCAATCCGTTGTTGTTTTTGGTCGGTTGTGAGCTCGCGCGACACCCACTTTGAACAGAGCTTTCGCATATCCAAATATTCATTCACGATATGTCCAACACATTCCTTTGATATCTTTAGGGTCTCAGCTATCTCAATCCACTTCACTTTACGGTTATCAGAAATTGTTTTGTGGACTTTTTCTTTTTTTCGTCGGTAACAGCCTCTTTGGGGCGTCCACTGCGTGCACCGTCCTCGATGCTTATTTCGCCTCGTTTAAATTTAGCAAACCACTTCTCTACGGTTGATTCATTTGGCGCAAAGTCCGAATAATGTTTATCAAGCCAAGCCTTGGCTTCAATAGTATTTTTTTTCGCCAAAAAGCAATACTTTAATTAACACACGAAATTCCTTTTTATCCATTTTTTCAAACTAACAAAAGTTGCTTCACTAAAAATGCTATAACTCACATACTAATAGTGCAACAGCTGTCAAATTTATACACGTGTCTTTTGAAGGCTAAGGCTAACTAAAAATCATATGGATTTAATACTAGTAGCTCCGATTTAATAATACTAGCCCACCTGGTAGTAGTCGCATAAATAAAGTTTTTTGCTAAAAAAAAACTAATCTATTTATTCATAAGAAAAAATATCTATTTATTCATATATCATTCTATTTATTCATTTTTAGATAATTACTTATTATTTAAGTAAAAAATTAAAACAATTAAACATTTACTTACAACACTAACTTCTACTTCAATAACAAACAATTGAACAAACAAATTCAATGGGAGCGATGGCTTTGCATGCTTATTCAAGTAGAAAATTTAAACTTTACTAAACAATGTAACTTGTACTTAAAATAAAAAAAAAATAAAAAAAACATACATTTGAGCAAACAAATTCAATGGGAGCGTTGGCTTTGCATGGTTTTAGAAAGTTTGGATAAATTTGGCTCATAGCTTGTTGCTTTGAGTTTCAAACACGACTCTAAATTTTCAATTGCTTGTTGGCTTCTTACTTTACTTTTAATTATATTCATGCAAGAGAACGCTTGCTCGCATGAATATGTCGATCCGAAGATAGTCAGCACTCCAAATGCCAACTTCTTCACCTCACTGTAGCAATCTGGTAGACTATTCCATGCGTCGAATATAAGTGCAGCAACTCGCGGCATTTCTTTTAAAGTTGTCCAGTTTTGTTGCGTTACGTACATACATTTCTGGACCTCCAACTCTTCCAACTTGCTTTTCAATTCTGGAAATTTTCCACCCCACAAAGCTTTACTTTTTAAATCGATCAATTGCATTTCTAGAGATCCAGTATCAATTCCAAATGGCTGAATGTGGATTTCGTTACTATTTATGTTAAAAGGATTTACTATGAATGCTAGAGGGGTTTTGTTGGTTTTGAATTGCTGAAATCTGTCAGCAAATTCATCTTTAAATTTTTTTTATAACTGTGCTGAAGTACCTCGTGTAAACAGTTGCACTGGTTTTATCGCGATATTGCTTTAGAAATTGAAAACGACGTAATTTACCGCTCTGAATATCTTCTGCAAAAAGAATTAATTTTTCTTCAAAACAAACCAATTCTTCTACCAAAACATAGGTTGGGTTTCCCTTTCCTTGCAGTTTTAGATTCAGCTCATTTAATTTCGCTGTGATATCCACCATAAAGTAAAATTTTTTCTACCATTTGTCATTCTCTAATTCAGGGTGATTAATGCCTTTTTCATTTAGGAATGTATTTATTTCATTCAAGCACAAAGCAAAACGTTTCAATACCTTACCTTTGGAAAGCCATCGCACTTTATTGTGAAGAAGGAGGTCGGAATACTGAGTCTCCATTTCGTTTAATTCTTTAAACTGACGATGGTAGAGTTCTTTTGACAAGATGCTGATAACAATCTTGATTACCAAATTCATGACCTCAACTATTTTGGCCGGAAATGTTTGGACACAAAGCGCTTCTTGGTGTATTATGCAGTGAAACGTAAGAATTTCTTGGATTATTTTGCTCTGAAGAATCGTTGTTGCCCCTTTATTTTTTCCTGTCATACTTCTGGCTCCATCAGTTGCTATTGAAACGAAATTATTTAAATCAATGTTATTGTCTTCAATGCATTTTTGCACGGCATTCGCTATATTTTACCCTCTAGTTTGTCCCGAGAGCGGTAACAATCCTAGAAGTTCTTCTTTTGGACTTTGGGAAGACATATACCTGACAAAAAGGGCAACTTGTGCCGTGTCTTTTATGTCGCAAGACTCATCTATAGCAAGTGATAAGGCAGAAGAAAGTTGAATATCTTCCACCTGCAAATATGTTACACTTGAAGACATTTTAGCTATTCCATCTTGTACTGTTTTAGCAGACAGTGGCAAATCTTTGATTTTCTTCAAGATTTCTGGTTTGTTTTTGAAATTACAAAACAGTTCTTCAGATGCACGTATAAAGCAATCTTTGACATACTCACCATCTGTGAATGGTTTGCCTTTTTTTTGCAATTTCTAGTGATACCGCGAAGCTTTCCAGATTAGCATTATTTGTAGATTGTGTCCAGTTACTTAACATGGAACTTGATTGGTGTTTTTGTTTTTGGAGCTCGTCGACAGCTTTTTTTTTGTTCTTCGCTGACTGAATATTTACTAGCAAACTGAGTGTGTTTTTTAGTGAAGTGTCTCTCTATAATTTCTTCATATTAGAGTAAATCAAAATTAATGTTAATAAGAATGGATTTGTACCATGTATATTTTCATTTTTATTACACATTACTAAGTATCACAAACAGAACATTCGTAAACAGAATGGGATATTCGTATACAATTCGAATAGACATTCGTATGAGAAAATATACAAAAGAAAATAATGTAACTGTATACATGTAAATTAAGAACGATTAATTCGCTTCAGAAAACAATTCCAGACTTTCAAACTAATGTTTTAACCAATTTTTATGTCCTTAACTGAAGCTTTCCATCATCCAGAATCCCCTAAGGCATATTGAAGTTTTACGACAGCGTCATTTTAAACCAGAATGAAGAGGACAGTTTTCGAAGAGTGGTTTAATGGAGGTACAATCTATAATGGCAATAAATCTTCCTTAATCTTTATCACTATAGCTGGGACACAAAACTATGAAACTCGAAAAGTGATAGGTAATGAGTCTCTTTCCATCGACTGAAACACATTTCTTTCAAATTCCTTGGAACTGGATAAAACTCACTTAAATCATATTGATAATGAGAAAAGTATCATTTTCTACACTACGAGATAATAAAAAGAATTAGTTTCTGTAAAAAAAAATAATCTGCAAATGATGAAAAAACTGCGTTGGTGTATATCCATCTTGGCCTAGTTTCTAAATAGGCCAAGTTAATAATAATTTCTTCCTATGTGTAAGGCACAACACAACCTTAAGATTTTTGAACACTTAAGATAAAACTCCTAAGACTAATAACCATTTTGTGATGTGTAATGTCAGCACTTCTTTGGTTGGACTCACTGGTTCCCCAAGTGGGTGTTATTGCTCCCTGGGGCAGTGGTCTCCGAAGTAGGGTAGTGGATGGGATTGAAAACCTAATATGCAGATTGAGTAAGCGTAGAAATGTTACCAACGGCTTCTACTCACATGTGGGAAATCTATAATGACATCCATTCAATCTAAGGGCAGAAATAATTTAAAGTTATTTTAAAGATACACTCACAGAGGAAATACAACTGGTTTCTTCCAATATATATCTATGATATGAGGTATGGTTTCTAATTACTTTCGTTTTAGGAGTATGCGATCAAAGATATGATACCACTGCTCTAGAAGAAAATGGATTCATCAAAGGGACTTTAGCAGCCTTAGCAACATTTGAGGGCGTTTAATATAAAAGTGTGGTTCCAAATGTGTAAACAGCAACAATAACAACCAAAAGAAAAAAACCGCCCTCAAATAGCGAATTGCTATAATTTACCAATACTACAGACAAAGGCAGAGTCAACGATTGATCCATCGATAGCAGGGAACGGCTTCATCTTTTGCATTAGGATCATATTTAATGTTATTTGTCATTTTAATTTTCATGCTATATTTCGCTATCATAATTGTTTGTGTGTAATGCGAATGACACAAAAATTACAAACCAGTAACCATGGCTGATTTTAATAAACAATTTTATGACTTCGAGGTGTATTATTTACAACATCTTTACTTAAGAAGTAAGTAGGTATATGGACATATAAAAGAACACAATTTCTTTAGTACATTTCTTTCATTTATTCGCTTAAAAAAGGTAGATTTCGAAGAGAGGCGGTGATAATAATTTTTTCTGAAAAGAAGACGATGGGTCAAGTCAATTTCAGAACTATTGCACCAACTCAATTTGGAACAAAAATTTTCAAGATTGACCCTCTCCATCCAGCGCTTGAAATATATGGACGGACTTTCTAGCAAACATATTAAGCGTATTCATAGTTGGCATAAATGCGGTAATTTTAGATTGTGTTTCCCTAGGCTTAAGCTATCCCTTTTATTTCAAAGTCTATATGCTAGTCACCAGAACCTGTGGAATGGATTAATAGATTTCGAACAAAAGGCTGTCAAACTCTGATGTTAATGTCACGAGAGAGAAAAAATAAACTTCCTATCAGTTGGTCCGATAGTCCATGCGTGACAGTCTACCACAATTTCCTTTGAATCTATTCGGTTTTTGGAAGAAGTGACTGAAATGCACTCTACCCACGGGAATCAACTAGAAAGCAATGTTATTGGGTCACAAGTGGAATTGCTTGCATAAGTAAATTATGTTAACTAAATATTCTTGAATAATTAGCACTTGAACATGCGTATAAATTTCATAAAATTAAAAAAAGTGTAGTGTGGTTTAAATATTCATACACACAAAATTTCGAGAAACTTGTAGTAATATCCAATCTTTAACTCTTAATTGGATATTCAAAAGTTAAACTGACTAAAATTTCTAATAAGCGTTTTATTTTCATATAGGAGTAAAATTTTCTTTTATCATCTCATTGCTTACGTAAGTTTTCTCTAATAATATAAAATTAAAGAGATTTGAGACATCTACAAGACCTGTTTATTAGATGAATGTTCATTTTTATATTTTGAAAATTACACAATCGATTACTCTAAGCTCTCTTGCTTTTGGAAGCATTTTGTTCTGGCGTAAAGATAACAGCATTGGAAGAAGATATCTTGCATTTTATAGCTCACTTGAAACGTGCTTTCGCATCCAAAGAGAAGTCAATAAAAATTTTGTATTTTTCTTGTACTTTCACGTCGATCTTGCGTTTGAAACAGTAAAATGGATAAAAATACGTCGTATCTGTTGAAATATTTGCGATGCTCAGGACACGGTGGCATTAAAAAAATGCATTCCAAACAAGTGCTTATATTTCGAGTGTGGAAGGACCGAAGTACATAGAAAGGTGGAAAAGGAGTATGCGAGGAATGTAAATAAGTGATGAAACCAGACTACCTAACAGTTCTCAGCACGAGCATGCTAGAAAATGCAGAGGTGGATATAAATACGTAAGAATAACAAATCCCAAATTCCCTTCTCAGGACTTCAAAACCGAAACATTTGACAGGCATCGTCAACAGTGTATATCACTCCTACTATTAAAATAAATAAAAATGTAAACCTAATAGAAGGGATGACTTTTGACGTTTCAAAGATTACTACATACATGCATAATGATTTTTACCACGTACATAAGTAGTCCTTGATTTGTCTTCATTCATGCATGATATGATGGATGCAGTAGATTCAATTTTATCCAGGATATATCTTGGTAGACCTACATTAAGAACAGGAAAATGGAGTATCCATTTCAGAAATTACAAAATTTGTTACCCCTATAAACGATACTCTTTAGCTTTAACCAGGTGTCTCCTTCGAAGAAAATAAAGGTCAATAATAATAAGTCATATAAAAGAAAATAATAGGTCATATAAAATGTTAGAATATCGCACAAT
Organism: Caerostris darwini; assembly: GCA_021605075.1. Taxonomy (NCBI): domain Eukaryota; kingdom Metazoa; phylum Arthropoda; class Arachnida; order Araneae; family Araneidae; genus Caerostris; species Caerostris darwini. The sequence continues at coordinate 518,895 of BPLQ01013769.1, forward strand.
TGATCATTATAATACACTATAGTGGAACTAATTTAGTGGTTCATTTTCTAGTTTTATTCACTGGTCTTTTTTTTCCTAAGAAGTCTCTAGAAAATTGTTGAGTTCTTTTTTTCTTTTTGTCATTTGTACAAATGCCAGTAAAACCAAAATGTGAAAACAAATTGAGTCAGGATACATGAAATTCGTAAAAACAGAGCCTCTTAAGACAAACAAATTTATGTAATTTTCAAAAGGAAAACGAGAAGAATTTCATCCAGGAATTTAGGATTTTATAAGAAACCATGCTGATAAGTGGAATCTTTTTAAAATAAACACAATTTTTTATGTATTGATTCTCATTTATTATCTAATTGAAAAAAAGCAATTAATTAAAAAAATTCAATTAATTAAAATTCAATTAATTAAAAAATTCAGTTAATTAAAATTCAATTAATTAAAAAAATTCATTAGAAAAAAATTAATTAAATATTCTGCGTAATGCCGAAATATTAAAATTTATTGAATAGAAGGAAAGTATAATTGGAATCTAATTTTTTAGAAAGACAAATCTAAAAATCTAGTAAATTAAAATAATATTTTATAATTATTTGATAATATTATTTAATGCATCGTTAATGTCTTTTGAATTGATATTTTAATTGGATGTGCTTTAGTTCTGAATAAAATATTGTTTACCTTCGAATTTTGTTTTTGTTATTTCATATAGAGCAAATAAAAATAATATACCACTCCACACTAAACTATTTGACTGAAAATAGCTTAACAAGTGATATTATAATAGAGACATAAAAAAAAACAATAATTCGAATAGAGTCAAGAATAAAATTGGAGAAAACTGTGAAAAAGTCTTTGGAAAAAGTACGTATATACGACCATATTATTTCAGGCGTGATTTACTATCGGCCATCAAGTGTTAAATGGTATGTTAGGATATAGCGATGGATTTCACAAGAAAATGAAAGAAGAAATCTATACGCACAAAGTTTTCGAGCCATGGAGAAACAGAAAAAGCGAAAAAATAATCACACATTTAAACTAAAAAAAGGTATTTAACAAAGGTGAAATAACTGGGTAGCGAATTTATTTGAAACCATTCAAGTAGAAAATTACTTTAAATGCAATTTTAGATTGCTCAATACTTTTTGGAGAGTAATATTATACCTGAAATGGCCAGAAGAAATTAAAAGAGATTTGTTTTGCTTGATAAAGCTAAATGTTAATTTTTTTTTCTTTAGAGACCTTACTCATACATCTATACCCTACATTGTCTATTAGAAACCCTATTGATCAATGTAGTGCTTGAATAAAACACAATTAATCAAGTAAATAACAATTGTTTAAATATCATTATCTTCTCAATATCTGCAAAAAAAGCAGATATTGAATAGATATTTAGTATTCATAAAATTACACTGAACAGTAGAGTAAAAGAATGCAATTTATAAAAATATATGGAGTTTTCTAACACAAAACATTAATTAATACTAATTCGATTAATTACGACTAAAGCATTAATATTAATTAATCCAAATAGAGTTAATCAGAATTATTTGTTCTTAAAAGTTGCTTTGCTTACAAATATTTTCCGTAAGCAACTAATGTCAAAGGCTCGAAACATACTTTACGAGAAAACCTTGATTGCAGAATCACAAAATGGGCTACAATAAATATGAAATTATTATAAATTTATATAAACATGAAATAAATATATAATTACTATAAATATGAAATTGTAATAAATTTCTTATTATAGATTTAAGTGGAGTGAGCAATCCAAAGGTTGTATTTAAGAAAAAAAATATATGCAACAAAATAGGATTTTCTTTAAAATGAATCAACCCGCTTAGAAGACAACTATGTTAACTGTAACAGTGGTTTTACTATTTATTATTATATAGATGTTGAACATACTTCTCTTATAATACTAATTTTAAATATTTTATTAACTATGTATAGTATTACTTATTTAAATAAAACACAACATTTCAAAATTTTTAATTCATTGTTTGACATTTCCTTCAACTATTCTTTGCTTTTCCCAACATGCTTTTTCCAACATATGAATTTTTTATAGTGCACATTTTATACATGATCTTAAACAGATTGAATTTTAATGTATCTGTAAAATAACAACTTACATATTTACACGCTATTTTATCTAAAACATCAGTCGGGGAGTAAAAAGGTATTTAAAAAAAAAATTCTCTTATTTTATTTTCAAAATGGCAAACATCATATTTCATAATTTTAAACTACATAAATATTTTCCCGCTTTATGCAAATGAATAAGTACTAACAAAATATCATGCATTTCTTTTGAAATTCTCTCCATGTAATTTTATGTTTTAAATATTTTACCTTTTCCGTATATGTTTTGAAAAGTTACTGTCGGTTGCTTGGCAATATGCAGAGAGCTATTTTAGTGTTCCCCAGTAAGGGGTCTACATTTAGTATTTACTTGGACATTATGAGATGGTTGACATATGATAAATCTACTATAATGATGTGCCACGGTCAGCGATCTAGTCTGAGATATCTTTTAATAGAAAGTACTGATATATATTTGCTTGCTTTTTAAAATGATCTGTCTTTATTTAACTAGATAATTAAAAAAGTTAAAAAAATATATTTTGTTAAGAATATGTATTTTATGAGACAAGTTTAAGTTCCTTGCATCTTCGAAATGCTAGAAGTTTATTTTATGTTAAAATACAATGTATTGAACATTTTAAAAATATTTATTTTTCATTCAATAAATTTCATGCATATGTATATTTTTAATTTTTGGAAGAAATTTAGTTTAATAAATAAAATGTTTCATTTTGATGTTTTTCTTTTTAAATATATGTACTAGCGGTCTGTTGCAAATTAGAAAATAACACAATTAGTAATTATGCAAATTTATTTCATGGACAAATTACTGAAGGATAACTAAAATATATATAATTAAATGATAGAACTTATAAACATATGTCATATTTTGAAATACGAAATGTTTTTTTTTACTTTTATTTATTTATTTTTTGATTGGTGGGGCATTTAAATGCGGGTTGTCTGTCAACATAATAAATTTATTTTGGGCCAAACTAGAATTCTTTATAATAATTAAAATATTTATTTTTATTAATTAAAATCATGCATGTACGATTTATAATTTTATTTGATATTTATTTTAAATAAGGTAAATGAAATAAATATTTCATTTCGGTCTTTTGGATTGTGAGTCTTTTTTAGGGCAGTCTTTTGCAAACTAAGAAATATGCTGAATTTCCTGAATGATAAAAACTTATTTTTATGCTAAAACATAATTACCATGACAAAAATTGAAATATTTATAACCTTATAAGTGAGAAAATGGTCTTGTATCCCTTTATCATCAATCATAATTCATAAAATATTTTTTCTGTGTCATTCAGTGATTTAAAGCATCATTATTAATACAGCATTAAAAGGCTTAAAACATTATAAAAATTAAAAAATGTACGATGGAAAAGTGACAGTTTAATTTATTTACATCCCTTTTCTGAAAAATGAACTTTAATAATAGTTCGTTATAGTTGAACATATTTTTTAATAATAAATTCCTAAGTAAATATAAATAATAAGATAACCTTGTACTTTAAAATAGGTTTTTTTTTTACCTTAGAACCTTATTTAACAGTTTAAAGCAAGCTAGAATAATTAAATAATGAATTAATTTTAAAACTGATGCACCTTATCCTTAAAATAATTTATTCTTTCTTAAAATAATTTATTTATGTCTTGGCTTAGAGCATGGCTTGAAAGGATTATAAATGGCATGTAATTTCAACAAAAAATGTTTGCTTAATACATTTTTTGGTTCAGGAACTGTTTGTTTTGACTCTGTTAAAACAATATTATTATATAACAAAAAAAACTGCTTATAAATCAACTTGATATATTAAACTGATAATATTTTTCAAAATAGCTTTTTTGAAATATTCATTTTTTATTTCAAAACTCTTTATGTGTACAGCTTTCTTAAAACAGATGAAATAAGGTTTTTATATAATAAGAAATAAAATATAGAATTTATGAATTCAATTGAAACATGAAATTACTAATATTTTAATATTATTTGAAAAAAAAAAATTGACAAATATTTATAGTATACTAAATGTACAGAAACAATAATTTCTGTAATGAAATATAAATGTAATCAGTATTGATAGAAAATAATTTTAAGAAATTTCCTACATATTTCTGAAAACGTGGAGATATGAATAACGTATAAGATTTTTGAAGTAATGGATCTGGGTTAGAAATATAATAAATGAAGTCTAACCTGAAGCACCCGTGCCGGAGGAATCGGAACAAAGGATTGTAACCAGAGTAGACAAATCCGTAAATCAGGAAGTCTTTGCTTTGGGCTGAATGAGGAAGATAGAACACATTATTGGGATGTTTATTTAAAACTGTGATAGCAAAATGTCAGTGTAATAGGCCATTTCATGTTAAACTATGGATAAAATTGAATCTATTGCATATCTGTTCATCTCTAAAGGCAGATGACCTTCTGTAACAATGCAATTCGAAACCAACATCCATTCTGATAGTATTTCTCATTGTAATGACATATTGTTGCTGGTTCCAATGAAATTGTGTTGTATATTTTATAATTTTTATTATCTTGTTGTATATTTTATCATCTTTGTACGATGTCTAATAATATCATACAACACTTAAAAACACTACACTAAAGCAAAAGGAGCGTTTGTGCGCTTTTGACACAATCCTTAAAATTTGTGCAAGACATTTTGGAATACCTTGTACTACATGGGGAATAAAATAAATGTTCGTATATTTCTTTTTCTTTTGAGATTGAAGTTTATTCACTAATTTTACAGATTTTAAGCAATTAAAAATGGATTCTTTTTAAATAATCCCAGAAAATGAAAATATTAAGTTAATATTTAAAATAATTGTAACTTTTTCATTAGTTATAATAAAATTATGGACCTTTTAGATGTGTAACCACAAAAGAAAAATCGAAAAAAAAAACCTTTTTGTTATCTAATGCTTATAAACTTTTTATCATTCGTACTGGATGTACGTGGGATTTATATCCAAATTTAAAGTAAAAGTTACAAAATTTGACAAAATTCTGAAAGAAGTGTTTGTATAATCTAAAAGAAATCTCTAAGTACTTTAATAATAAGTTAATAATTTAATTGCATAAAAAAATAATTTATAAAAAAATATTCTTTATTTTAGTTCAGCCTCAATTGTTTTTTTAAATTGAGTTTGGTTCAAATTTTTTTTCTCACTTAATTAATAAAACGTTTAGGTGAATTTCCAGTGAAGTGTGTTTGAGAGACTCAGGATAATAATTATCTTAAACGTAAAACGGTTGAAAAATTAATACTTACTTATAGTGGGCCTTTTTGTCCTTAATTCAGTTTTTTACAACTTATTTTTCTTCATGAGATACATTTCAATAAATTTTTACACCCTGCCTGAAATTGGGTAGACGTGCTTGAGGGACTTGCTTTCTAAATAAAGTATTAAACACGACGTGAAAATTCTAGAATTTCTAAAATTACTTATAGCTGTACGAGTTATTCAGAGGAAAAGTATACATCCGGCTTAAAGATGGAAACGAACAAATCGATTATTTGAGAGTGATGCTAAGCAATTTTGAATTTTTTTAGTTTCCAGAAGGATGTAATAAAATAAAATTAAACAAAACTCAGAAATACGAAAGAAATCACTTGGAATAAGAAACGCACACACAAAGAAACCCTCCGGATTTTCCTTTCTCCCCTTTTACATTAATTTTCTTGAAATAATTTGGCTTGGCTGCCTTCTACTTATTTTTTAGCAATGATGTAATATATCTTTACAGTAAGTGTGCTTTAAAATATAATTGTATTTTCCCAAATTTAACGGGAATCATTTTGGTGTTGTTATTGTATGACTGACCTACTCATTTCGAACGGTAAAGATGTAATTGATTCAATATTAACCAGGGTGCTCTACGAAGTGCTTGATACGCGACACCCATGTTTTGCCACTATCTATGTGAGCGAATGCCTCCAAACATTACATAAAGGGAATTTACTTTTCTTTCCTTCATCTTCCCGAACATAAACTGAAGTACATTCCGGCCTACAGATACATCCTGCCCATTCTTTATATAGACACTGATACGTTCGGTTAGGCATCGCTTATAGAGTTTCATATTAAATGCTATTGTTGTTTGGAACGAAACATGATCCACCAAGTTCTTCCAGATTAATAGCACTTTTGTCTGTCAGGGATTTTTCTTCTGAAAATGTTGTCTATCCAAAATAAAGTTAAATTTATAAAATACGCAGCACAAATACCAAACAGAAAAACAAAGCATGGACTTAAATAACGCTAATAATATCACTGGAGCTCAAGGTATTCTACGTTATTGATCACATTGTGAAGCTTTAGTTTAACAGCAACAGGATTCGAATTCGTAATTTCTCCCACGAACTATGCCGATTTAGTTCTTTATTATTTACTTTCTAAGAAACTATGACATATCGCTGATTTTCACATAAAAATCAATGATATGTCAGAGTTCAAGGAATGAACCTTTTGTTTTTATACTTTTATCTATAATAATTAACTGATATTTTTAAATAAGGAAAAATAAACTATTTTATCATATTGTTGTACATTTAATTTTCCATTCATTCTCAAATAAAGTAAATATTTGGTAATTTTTCATGTTTTTATCTTGGATTAGCTAATATAGCGTTGGAGATATTTATCAAACGTCCAATATTTACATATTTTTATAACCATGTTTTTGGAAAAAAATCTTTAAAATTTAAAGTAAAGTATTATCCTCTAGTATTATATCTCAATACCTGTTTGATGTGAAACTTAAAATTTTCAGATTTATTTTTTGTAGCCAAATATTATATATGTATATTTGTAGCCAGATATTATAATTTTATAAATTAAGTTTATTTAAGTTAAACTAATTAATTAATTACAGCTTTTAATTGCAATTAAAATAAAAAATATGATACTATTCAATTAACATTTTTAACCTTAATTTAAAATTTCAGTATTATTCAACTTATGATCTTTTAACTTTTTATTCCATTTTATTTTTTATTTAAAGCATATTATGACAACTCCTTAACAACTTTAATACTTCTAAAGAAAGGTTTTAAATTACACGAGAAAACATCCTATATTTTTCCGAGTTTTGGTATCAATATTTGCAGATTAATTTTCACAATGAATACAAATAGTTGAGTAGTAAGGAATAAATAAAATCAAACTACACGCTTCATAAATATAACAAACTGAACTTTCTATAGATAAAAAGTTGTGAAAATGATACAATAGGATTAAAGAAAATCATTTTTACGATAAAATAACGAAAAATTTTAACCTACTTAAAATTTTTACCTTATAAATTTAGTACAAATTAAATGATAAATTTTTAATGTCGCGCTTCTATTTTATAGGATAAATTAAAAATGTATGAGATGAAACGAAACAATTTAATTATTCCCGAGTTAATTTTTTTCTAGTTTGGACAATGCAAGTTAATTTTTTCAGAATATTTCCCACCATTATAAGTAATTACAAATATGAAGTTATAAATATACAAAACCAAAATTAGGAAGTTGTATCAAGGCATAAATTTCGTTCTACAAGTTAAAAATGCAAAAAAATAAATAAAATAAATAGTTTATCAAATTTAACTGATTTTAAAGTTAAATAGAAAGGTTAATAATAACTATAATAGTTATAATTTAATAAGTAAAATATCCTTATTAACTTGACAATTTTAATACATATTTAATTTTAATAATATTATTCTATCACTTCTAATAGAGAGATAATTCATAAATGTGTCATTATAATTTAGCTAATGACTTGTTACTTCATGCAATATTTATTCACTCTATATTAATTAGCGAAATTATTACAAGTATTTAAGATGTAAAGTTTCAATGAGAGTTTTATTTTCCAACGAACTATTGAAACTTAAAACTGCAAAGATTGAAGGGAAAGTGAATCAAGTCTATTTCAAGTAATTAATGCAGTACTTAAGTTCATTTCAAGCATTAACATACTCAATAGATATTGTCAATCTCTCATGCTTCAAAAAATGTCCTCATACAGTATCTTTTCTGGAATCTTTTAATCATTAGTAATCCAGATTGTTTCACAACATTGTAAATCGGTGGGTAACATATTATAATTATGTATATCAAAATCCCATTGATTGGTAATATCTAAGATTTATTGATATTAAAAATAAGATTGATTGATAATAATAGTAAGATTGATTAATAATAATGATACCATTGATTGGTAATAAGCCCCATTGATTGGTAGTCTATCTATTATAAATAGTCTTTTGTCTTCCGGAAGAACTTTTGGGACTAAATGCCCCACTTTTGTGTATCGTATGGTAGAAATCCCGAAAAGCTCACAGCAGGCAGCATGACTATGGGTGCGAAACTCTTCTACACTTCATTGAGTTTCTAAAAGTAGTGACTTTAATGAACGTTGGTAGCGGATTCGCTCAGACCCGCTTTCACTGCATCATCCTTTGCGTAATTCAAGAAAATCGCAAAACACAATACTATTGTTACCATATGTACAAATACTTAAAATCACAAATCGATCAGAATTTTTATAAAAACACAATCTATTTTATATAAGGTTTTGAAAAAAAAATGTGAAATCATGTTTAAAAAAATTCTTCATTTGCTATTTTTTTAAATAAAGATATTTTCATTATTAAGTTTAAAATAATTAAATAAATAAATAAAATAATAATAATAAATAATTAAAAAAATTAATTAATTAATATATAATTAAATATTTTCTAGATATGAAAATCCATATCCAAAAACCTATAAATTTATAGAGAACTTTAAAATTAAAAGGAAATTAAATTAATTTAATACAACATATTTGCAGATATAGAACATATATGTAAAATCATAACAGTGTAAATATCGGAGAAGTAGATCACGTCGTTTCACCATAAAAATATTGTAAAAGTAAATTTAAAAATTTTCAATTTAACTGCTTTTAAAATGTAATGTTGGTAACATTTTATTGAGAGCGGCTTTTACACTTTTTGCTTTACATAAATTTTATTCTTTGTACTGAAGCTATTAAAATACATTATACCCTGAAATGTGTGTATAACATTTTCTTCAAATAAAATTGTCGATTGCTCAAATAGTGGCTCAATGTTAACGTGCGCAATTAGCCAGTTCGAGGGCTCAGATATCAGCTCTGTAGTTGCATCCATTGCGAAATTCTTTTCAGAAACAAGGACATTCGATGACGATTGTCAAAATGTATAAGTATCACTCATGGATTGTTTGGCTGCCTGGTTTGCTGGTTTTATTTTCATACAGCATGTAAATTCGGGACAGGTTACCACTGTTGTGACTAATCCTCAGTGTCCTGCAGCGCTGAACGGACACCCCATCAGTAGAAAGCAGGGAAAAGGGAAACTTCTCTTGAGATGGACCACCAGCAGGTAGAAGTCTAACTTGGCCTCCAGTCGCTGAAGGAGAGCAGGGCAGTCCGTAGGACTTTTTTAGGGGGAACTACCTTACATTTGTTTATCGCATGGGAGAAAACCCGAAAAACTGCCACGAGATAGTCTGACTAATGAAGCAAGATGCTGAACATTAAAACGCCATAGAGTCTCCTCGGTTTTGAAACAATGTTTACAAGAATGCCGCCAGAGAACTGAACCTGAGCCCTAATGCTCACCAGCGGAGCACGTTACCACTAAAAGTTCTCACCAAAGACATTTATCTCCCTTCTTCATCTATCGGTGGGCTGTTCGTGGAATATATTAGTGGAAAACGAGGTCCATCTATGCATCAAATAAAAAAATCTATCCGTTTATACAACTATAAGTTATGCAATTTTATTTTGCTAATGAATCGCAAAAACTCTATATAAAACCAAAAATTACAAATCATGACGGTGGATTAGGTCTCGTTGAAGACATAAATAATGCAACAAGTTAATTTCGGGCTCGATTACACACAATCGATAAGGTGAAAGCCTGTAAGAAAAACTTCAATGAAATAATCCACACTTTTTCCTCTCCTACACCCTGTGAGCATTCATTATTAATGCGAAAGTCAATAGACGTAGCTGGCATTCGTGCATTTTAAATGACTCGAGAATTCTCCGAGAAATATCTTACTTAAAAAAGCAATAGTTGAAATATCCCCCGAGGGCTGCGAACAAGCATTAGCCCATTGATACAGCTCGGATCCAAAAGGAGCGCATCTTGGGAAGTATCCATAAATATTTAGATGTTGTCATTAGCTGGAAGGGGGAGGTGAGAAATTTCCAATTCTGTATTCGAAACTCTTGGTCAGGGTTTTGCAGTCTAAATATCTTTGCCGATAACCGAACGCCCCTCCAAATACCGTCTCGAGTGCATTTGGTAGAGGAAATTAAGCGAAAGCTCGTATGAATATGAATTAGAAGAGAGTGAAGATTTTCTTCAGCTTTTATTACCAGGGAGGAGAGTCATCTTTATCAATAAAAGGGAAGATAGTCACTGTCTCCGCTTTACGAAGCTTTCAAGTAAATGGAGACGCGGAGAGTAATTCTGCGTAAAAAAAAAAAAAAAAAAAAAAAAAAAAACTGACTGTGGTGCACAAGTAATCGAATACTGGAAGCCGATGAGATTGAGTTCTACGCATGCAAAATTGGATTTATTTGGAGATGATTACGAGCTTCAAAGCAAATATGTATCAATAAGGGAAATAAATGTCAGATCCTCTACTTTATATTCTCAATCCTTGAAGGTTTCGAAGCTGACACGTAGGCTTTGCGAAAAATGATGTAAGCCACTTGAGAAGCTCGGGATGCTTGAGCTATTAATGCCAATTTTGTAACGACTGAGAACCAGGGACTTCAATTCTCTTAACATGGCATCCTTATGGTCACAAGCCAAATGTTTTAAAAACTATTAATGGCATACTCATTATATTATAATGAAGAAATATCTGTGCAGTAAGCTATTACTTGAAAATTCATTAAGTGATTGACACCTTTACCAGATAATGTTTCAAATGAATAGAAAAGTGAAATTCCGGGAGTACTTTTGCATAAAAAAATAAAGTTAATTGCTACAAGTAATTGAATAATAGAAACCAATCATATTGAGTTTTAGGGACGCAAAACTGAATTTTTTCGAATATAATTGCAAGCTTACAAAAAATGTGTTAAAATTAAGTATTGCAAAAAAATGGTGTAAGCCGTTTCATGAAGGTTAAGAATCTTGAAAAGGGTAATATCAATTTAAAGCAATTGATAATCAGAGTTGTTAATTCTTTTACCATGTGAAAACTACGGTTATAATCAAAGTGTATGCAATGTGCTTTCAGACAGATTCATTATATTATTATATAATAATGTATTTACAGTAAGTTATAAATTAAATACTTTTATTAATTTTCTATACCAGTTGAGCAGTTATTTGAAAGTTTGTTAATTCAAACCCAATTTTACTGCCATAAGACGAGTAAACTCGGAATTTATTGGAAAAAACTGTCCCGCTCAATCGGGCAATTAATTGGAGTTTTTAGAAGTTTTTTCCATTACAAAAAATAAATGTGCGAGGGTAACCCAAAAAACATCCCCCGGAGAGCCTAATCTCCATCCCTAACTGTCTTACAGAGAAGCAATAAATCACCGAAGAGATATTCTCATAAAAACAGCCAAGAAGTTTAATGGGTTCGCAGACACTGTAAAGAAGCGTGAGTGATCCCCGTTATGTATATAATACACTATAGATATGGATAGCTACAGGTTTTATTTTCCACATATTTGTTTAGTGGTAAAATATATTGACAGCACTTTTCCATGTAAATGAAATGAAATTTAATCTATATAAGTCGTATAGAAACAAATGGAACCTTTTATCTTAAAAAAGCATTTTCATTTAAATACTATCTTAAAAACATTTCCACTCAAAATTTGAAAAATGTATAGTTCCTTTCAAAGCAATTCATGTTTGAGAACATAATTCCAAAAATGCTCCCAAAGGTACAGTATTTTTTAATTAAAGGTCAAGTTTATCGACAAAATTTTGAATTATTCCCTATTTTTTTCAATTAGCATCTTAGTTTTGATCTCATTTTGAAAACAAGACTACAACCTCATGATAGCGATCTGTAAATTACAATGATCGCTCGATAAGTCTTGTCGTTTGTAATCTAAATGAATACATACTAATTTGTCATTCCGTCGATCGATTCTTTATACTGAATTGAGATAGCACCTCGAATTATTACTTCATTATATCAAAAATTATTTGTAAATGGTGATTTGAACCTAATCGCAAATAGAGTAATAATTTTTTATAACTTTCATCGGGAATGTTTCTGGAAACAATATTGCGAAAAAAAGAAAACATTTGAAGTAAGTTTGTCCACCTCTCAGGACTATTGAATGATGGTACAAGCAATTTGGAAGACGATGTTCACATAGGCACACCGAATGATGCAAAATCATTGGAAACTGTGGCTGTTGTAAAGAAACGTGTGTGCACAAATCGCTGAATAGCATATAAACAGATTAAGAGACCCTAAAAGTATCAAAATGCTTGATAAATATAATTTTGCATGGATATGAACAAATGTTTAATTTGTGTTCATGTTGTTGCTGTTGCTGTTGCTGATGAACTTGTAAACAATTTTTAAGTACTTACAAATGAAAGCAGTTTTCTGTAAATGGAATATCTTACTATGTAATCGTAATCTACAAAAACGTTTAATAAATATTAAAGATACAAACATTCAGAACACTACGTAATATTGAGTTTCATCATTTATTCTTTCAGAAGGTTTTTGGAGGATTCTACTTCGCATGGGAGGGAAGGGGATTCTAGTCTATGAGTGAGTCATATTTGCATGCTCTGTGTAATTATTCTTTCACCAAAATGATGCCCTTTTACTTCATTCAGCCCCTATATTGTTGTTCTTGCAGATTATGCCTGAGTCATCATCCCAGCAGATGCTGAGGGAGTAGTCTCGAGTTTAATTGGGTTAATGTACCGAATAATGATACAGGGTAAATCTAATGCATTCATCACGTATATAAATGTGCCCATTTTGAGTGTGAATTTGCGTGGCCTTAGTTTGTCTATTTAAAAATTCATTTGCTGAAAAAAAGACCCCCCCTGAAAAAGGAGTCCATTTCTAAGCTTATTTTTGTGAGTACTTTTAGCACTTAAGAAAAAGAACTAAAAGGTTATGTGCCCCTAGGTAATATGTCAACAAATGTTTTTTTTTGTTTTTCTTTGTTTTTCGCATTTTTACCAATTAACATTAAACAATTTTGATTTATATGTTAGACATGAGTTAAATTATAAAAAAAAAAAATTAAAAAAAAAACCATGAAACTTTTTATGAGAGAGAATAAAGTATTTTATGTACATTCTATCGTATTAGGAACTTTTCGCATATACAAACATACCTTCTACAAAATTTTTCTTTCCCTAATTGCAAAAAGAGATTACGATTTAAAGTTGTAAATATTTAATTCAATGTTTAAGAACTTTAAAATTCTCAAAACAATCTAGATTTATAGACAATGTCCTTTACCTTTCATATAGCACAATCATACATGATGAATACAATCAAAAATCAGTATTTTTATTATCACAAGTGATGATAATCATTTATTATGAATCAACCATTATTTTTATGAGAATACAATATATTCTAAAAGTTGATTTTTATAATTTACTAACAGATTATCTCCGAGTATTTTGAAGCATACACGATTATTGCTATAAAATATATATTTCATTTGCTTCATAGAATATTCTAATTTAAATAGTTATATGGTTATGTTTAACATCAATTCTTTAAAACTTTATTACATATTTCTTTATCAATATTGTTTTATACCTGATATTTTCTCCTCTAATATGTTTTTGAACTATGCATAGCAAAACAATTTGTAAACATCGTTCACTCAAGTAAAAGATTGTCATGAATTTCCATCAAATCTAACTTCCTTTGAATTCTACCTTTTAATTAATTTTAATACTTATACCGTTTTTTAAACAAAATAGATAAACAGACATCCATATTGACCGGCTACTTTTGATAGCGTCAAAAATACGTGGGTGGTGACTAAAAGTTTATAATATGTTATTTGTAGCCGTAATTTATTGGCGGCTGCAAAACGTGTTTGATCAGTTTACAGCTGAGTAATGTAACTATGCAACATTTCGGGCTGAATTGATGATATCTTGAACCGTGAATTACTTTGGCGATAATTGCGAGGGATGCCAATTCACAGCATCTGTTGTCTGTTTCAGAAAAGCGTGGGGAAACTGGATTGAGATTCTCGGTTCGTTCTGAACTTTAGAACGTGAATCAAAATGCCAATATAGAATTAAATTCAGAAGTTTGCTGTAAATAAATTCCTTTGTAAACTGTATGATGAACATTTTCTAAAAAATTTTTAAATTTATGAAAGTAGTTTGATAAGATTTTGTATTTTTTTAATACTACAAATGTAACAGAAATTTGAATTTTAAGTTAAATACACTCCGTGAAGTTTTAATAGGAGCAGCGGAGCTTCACATTTCGAAATATTTTATTATTCTTATTTTATAAGCATTTTACTAACATAACACCTACTGAAGAATAGTTTGTATTTGTAATAGTTCTGTATTTAAACATTGAAATGGTTTAATAATTTCATAAAAAGGTTTAATAAATGGTTTGATAAATTCATAAAATGTTTAATAAATGATTTAACAAATTCAAAAATAGCTTTAATAAATGGTTTAATAAATTCATAATAATATAATTTCATCTGAGTTACCAGACGGATGCCCTAGCTTAAAGAAAGAAGAAGAAACAAGGTTTTGCGAAGTGATTGATCACTAAGGAACTTTACACCTGGAACGCAATATACTTAACAAATAATACGAATACTATTATAATAGCACATCAATTTTATATATTTAAGGCAAATACGGCTGACATTGATTTAGAACTATGAGCTCGAAACACATAAATATTTAAAACGGAAAACACATTTTGCATTGATTTATGAGAATCTTGTTGATTTTAAAGCATATACCAGTTAAAAAAAGTATTAATAATAAACTGAAGAAGAACACATTGTCAGAGAAAAAAGAAAAATTAACCAAAGTAAATATTTGAAGTAAAACTATATAGTATACCATTGAGAAATGTCTTACTATTTTGTTATAACTTGTCACAAACTTTCCTCTCGCAAGAATTTATCTCTAACTGGTTTGTACTCAAAACTATTTGATGCTCGTTATTAATGAAATATGTTTCAAGTAGTTTCTGCAAAAGAACCTAAACTACCATCCTATAATCCTTTGTTCTTCTCCAATATAGAGCCAGAGATTGAGAATCCTTGCGTGCCCATTATTATGCATAATTGCATCTGTAATTAAAGTAAGATCTACAGGATAAACACATATTCTACTTTAATTAACTTAAAGTCAAGTCCTCCGTCAAAAGACTAACATTCGTACTCGAGTCTTGTTTATTTACCAAGTGCCTTAAAGAGAAGAGGCCAAATTTGCATGGTGTTATCTACCACTTCACTTATTCTGGTTTTAACGAAATAAAATTCAGGAATTAGTCGGTTTAAAATGCAGTTTAAGTCTTACTGAAAAGACCCGTTGGACGACCACTTTACAGAATATTGTCTAAAAGAGTTTATTTTTAAAGATTCAATGATATTTCCTTTATTTAAAAAAACGCTTGTTAACAAATACATGCTAATAATAAGCATTAAAGTAATCAAAGTAAGGAAATGGAAATGCTATCTAATAAAGAAGAATGAAACCCCAATTTAAAAGCAATATATTTTGCCTAAAGTCTTTTCCAGAAAATTACATAGACAATTTAAAAAACAAATTAAATTTATGTATGTTAATGTAAAAATAAAGTATATGACATTTGTAAAGGGGATCCCATATTTGTTTCAATAGATACCATAGTACATATGAGGCGAGTTTTTTCGTATTATTTTCATGCAACATGATGACACAGCAGAATCTTCTTCGTGTCTGATGACGGAATAAAACAATCTTTTCATGTCATAGTCAATTCATTTTTTCCCTTTCATCCTGCATGCCTTTTTATACGATTCCAAGCAACAAGCAGGACCAAAATCCAATCAATAGTTGGGTTATATTTATTTTCCTTCCAAAAAGTTTTCAATGATTCCTCTTTAGCTATTCCTTTGAAATTGTTGTATTATTATTATTTCAGAATCATAGTTTATTTTCTTTCACTAATAAATGTTCAAAAATAGTATTTTTTTTTTATTCGCATTTCGTATTTATTAATGAAAAAACCACACAAATCATATTATGTCTAGTAAAATATTACCTGAATAATATGAATAACTATGAATATGAATAACTATGAATATGAATAATAATGAATGAATTTTCCTGAAACTATGCCGCCTGCATTGTAGCATAATTTTAATTCAATACATTTTAGAATTATATGTCACTTGATTGTATTCTTGATTATATAGTTTGTCTTTCTTACTTTAATTCTTCAGTACAAGCACTTATTTTTTATAAGTTAGGCGACATGCGGAGTTAATTTGACCACTAATTTTGAGTAATTTTCTCATAACAATAAGCTCACGAATATTTAAATTTTAGTTGTATCTAAGAATTCAATGGTCTTACAGTAAAATTAAATTTCATCTACTCATTATTTCCGAAATGATATAAGCTCATCAGGAATTTGGGTTTTTCCGGCATCTCCCTTGATGGGAACTTTTGCTAGAAGGTCTCGCATTCTTAGATAATTGTATATCGTATCTGCTCGCAAAAGATTATTTTGATACCGACACCTTTAAAAGAGCGACGTGATGGGCAGTTGTCTAGAACTCTGGCCTTTTGGTACTACGGGCTTCAGATTCGAATCCTGGCGGCGGCACAGATGTTTGCTAGTAGTTCGAAATCCGCGTTAAACAGTAGATCCCGATCTAATTAGCCTAAAGTGTGTAAAAAAATGGCCTTATAGAGACAAACCACACGACACCAAACCAAACCTTTAAAAGAAAACAAATGCATCTGTTTTTCTCATTCTAATATTACAAACCAATATGAGCATATGGCACATGTTATAATGTCCAGAATTTGAAAAAAAAACGTATTACATTCTGTTATTAATAAGAAATTTGCGAATGTACATAAGAGTCATAAACAGCTTTTGAGAATTTTAAATAAAAATAAATCTGGCTCAAAATTCTTCTTATGCAAATGAATGTAGCTAAATTAAGAAGTGAACGTGATTAAATTAGGACACGTAATCACAAATAGAATCATCATAAAAAACTCATATAATTTTAATTTATTTCAAGTCTGTGAAAATGTATAAATGCTTTTACATGCATAAGCATTCATTGATAAATTCAAAGCAACTGATAGAAATTTCTTACGCAAATCACGTGAATATTTCGGAAATTACCTTTTTGTTTCCCCAAGTCTGGTGCAACATTTACTTATCCTTCCTTTGTGTAAACTTTGCGATATAATTTCCTTTGGCTGCTTTGGTCTCTCTTTGATCATTACCCTAATGCACTTTGTCATTGCAGCTGATAATTTACTGTTCGAGCAATAGACGGTTAATGAGCGCATGCAAAAGATCAGGAAGCGATGTCTTTATACCAAGTATTCTATCCCAGAAACGCCCATTAATAAAAGAGACCGTCGTAAATGCAAGACAGTGTGGTCCAACCATAAATTCCCAGTCTTGAATGCGAAACAGATATGAGTTCAGTTAATTGGAATTAACGGGGCAACTGGTAACTTTTTCGGCAGCGATCGTTCATCTTATTAAAGCTCTGTCAGCACGCTTATCATTTCCATAAATCAAATAAGCCATTAATTGAATAACAATAGGCCTTTTTGGTCGAGAATATTTCAGTTTAACTCTTAGTCCAGTCACGTTGCCCTCAATGCATAGTGTTACGAAAAAGTTAACTATTATTTTCGTAAGTTCCTCGAAACTGAAAGGAATCTATAATAAGAAAAAATAATTATGATATTATTTAATTATATAAAGTTTTATGATTTGACATTCCTAGTCGTATTTACTTTTCTGTTATCTTGAAATTGTGCGGACACTTTTGCAGTAATTTATCATATATTTTTGTTTGCCCTACTCGTGGTTCTGTTGTACTACATGCTAATTATCATAAGAGAGGACAAAGATTCGTAGCCCACTGATGGGTTACTCTACAGTCACTAGTTTGAGAAACGAATAGACTATCATTGGCATACATATTGATTGCCTAAATATTTCCGAGTGTTTTTACATTACCACACCATGACTAATACCAAATAATGACGTTCCGGAAATTTTATTTTATCATTAAAATCCCTATGTGCGATGATTAAAACTATATATGCTACAAATCTGCCTTATTAATAGAGAAAGACCTTATGCCAAGTTAAGACTGGTAAAGAAATTCTGTAATTTTTAGAAATTGAATAGTTATGTGTTTAATATATCTGGGATCCTGGAATGATGCGAAAATTCTGTAAGCAGGAATGCTCTTCCGGTAGGCGGTGAGAAATACGGCACAAAAACCTCAGATGCCCCATCGAGAATATTCGTTCAATGTCATGAGGGGTACAATGTGGGTGCAGTAAAGCAGGCTTCAACTGGTACTGTCTGGGTAAAGCTAAATCTACTACATCTATGAGATTTTAGTACGAAAGATTTCAGATCAGAAAACAACAACATGACCTGACCTAACAACTACCTCATCTTATTAATATCTAATTATAAATTGCATTGTTAAATATTTTGTGATTTATTATTTAACGTTGTTAAGTACGTTAAATATGCTGTGCAATGCTTTTGAAATAAAAATAGTACACTATAATACAGTAAAACGGAAAGAAAAATGAACGTTCAAAATTAAATTTATTTTGTCTATGGATTTTTTGATAATGTTCTTATGGATGTTTTGATCTAGTAGTTAAATCTATTAATTGATCTAATATAGTTAAAAGTTACAATTATCGCTAAGTTAAAATTAAACTATTTTTCCGGAAATCATCATATGTCCCTTTTAGTACTTAAATATAAAATTCACAAATATTTGGAAAAAAGACAGTAAAGGAAGCAATGACTTACGAAATTAATGCTGTTTATCTTTGAACATTTTGCAATGATATAATAATTATCTGAGATAATATAATAATAATTATTAATAATATAATAATAAGATAATATAATAATATAATAATAAATAATAATTATGATAATATAATATAATAATATAATAATATAATAATAATTATCGAAGAAAATTATATTTTCTTCCCCTTTTCAGATTTAATGCATCTGTTATATAAAAATGAATCGAATTTCAGTCTCAAAATTCACCTAGTTAACAATGCATATTTGAAATATTGCAGAGAATTTTAAATCCTATAGTATAGAATTGATATAATATCTACCTCTAATTTATATCTATCTATGCTAGAAGATTGATAAAGTATAAAATTATTTTACAAGAATACCTCAAACTTTACACTTTGCACAAAAAGGCAATAATGCCAATTCAAATAAAATAAAAGTCTAGACAAATAGTATGGGTATTTTAATGAATATTATTCAAGATAACAGAATTCATCATTATTTAGGTAATATAACGCACAAATATTCCAGTGTTTCCTTTGAAGAGAGTCCTGAAATGCTTCAAGTAATCCTTTAATTTTCCGTCAGCAATGCCAACTGTTTTCTGTTTTAATTTAGTTTCAGCAAATGCAAACAAGCCTATGAAAAAGTCTAATTTAAATTGACAAATCTCTATTTTCAATTTAAATCAACTTAAATCTGTGTAATCAATAGTTCTTAGAAAACAAATCAACTTAATTTTAGAACAAAATAAAATTTGTAACTTCCACGTGTGCCTTTTAATTGAATTAAAACTTATTCTTGTTGATTATAAGAAGTTGAATCCGAAAGTGTTTGGGTATTTCTTTCAAATACAAAATTGATTGAATTTCAAATATTCTTTTCAAATATTTATTTTCGATAAATCTTCACTTCTTTTAGGCTTGCACCTTCAGCTATTCACAAAACTTAATTAATTTGTTTTTCTTTCTTTGTCACTGTGATGGAATCTGAAACGAGTAACAAGTCCTTATTAAATTTACTCCGTGATATAATATTTCAAATTTTGCGATATTAATTAGAAGGCAGACTGTTTTTAACTTCAAGCCCAAGAGTTATTTTTCAATTATCGTTCTTTCGCCTAGAAATACCGGTCGCATGTAAGATATTTTCCCAATCACTAAATAAATTATTTAAATCTATTTAGGAAAAATCTAATTTCCGGGTCTTAGTCAGTATTTGAGTCTTAGATTTAAGTAAGATGTTTAGTAAATATATTTGGCACTGATTTATTCTACTACACCAGTCAAAAAATACTTCGAATAAAATTCAAGCAGAGTGAATTTGGACTCAGTTTACCTTGACGTGACTTTTAAATTAGAGAAGAAAATAAAATTGTCTTTCACTTTTTAGATTTAGTGTCTCTGTTACGTAAAAACAAATTGAATTTTAGATGCAAAATTCAAATATTTAACAATGCACGTTTAAAGATAAAAAAAATATTTTTTTTCTCTCTTCCAATAAATCCTCTGTTCTAATAAATTATATCACATTTCAACGGCAATAATTCCATTTTCTCGAACAAAAAGATAATTTTGCTGTAGTCAGTTTCTTTAGCGATAGAAGTAAAGCAAATAAAATAAGACACCGGGTTTTCTTTCTTTTAATAACATAAAATGATTTGAAAAAGTTTCGATTTCGGCGTTTTGGTTCAACAATTGTATGAAAAATTCTTTTACAAATATATCTTATGAATTTTACTTTTCATGGCATTATAGCAATATTCCAGTTCCGCAAACAAATTTATGAAAAATAAAAATTATCAAGTGATATGTAATCTTTTTAATAAGATGATAGATGTGACTCCATGACAATTAGATTTTCATGGTTTTTTCTTTCTTACATTTTTTTCTCTCTGCGGTTAACCGATTTTTCCATTTAAGTTATGGTTTCATTTTAATCTTCTCTCTATTTCACTTTTTTCGTTTCCTGTTTTTTCCTTTTCGTAACACTTTTTTATAGTTGAAATTATGTTAATCTTTGTTAATTTAAAATTATGGTGCATTAAAATAAAAGTTTTAGATTACGTTTATTGGTTAAATAAGGGTCTTTATCTTTTTAGTTTGTGATAATTTGTAACTAGCTTTTTCAAATTTGTATATTTGGTATTAGCAGTGTTAGTATTAACACAGTGGTGTTCTTGAGATTTCTTGATTAGTATCTCTCCACAAAAATCAATTAAACATTGTGTTATAATCCATTTTTTTAAGTTCAAAAATAAAAAGTTAAAAACTGAAAAATTTGTACCGCCTTTTTATTCAATAACAACAAATGGTATATAAAGGAAGTGAATCATTTTATTTTCATTTTCAGGCAATTTACTTATCTCCATCAGCTACATAAAGCAGATTTGTAGCAAATTCTGCCACATGTATAATTATACTATGTTCACATGAAGATGTAGAATTACTTTCCTGGAAGTGTTTCTAAGTATAATATTTTCAGATTTAGTTTAAGTGTTAGGAAAACCAGGAAAACACCCACACAGACAGCTTGGCGACATGGATTTGGTTCGGTTTGCCGCTCTACGGTCATTTATGGCCACTATAGGCTAATTAGACTGAGACTTACAGTTTAACATGGATTCCGAACTATTAGCAAAACATCAAGGCCACATTCAGGATTCGAACCTGAAGCCTGTTGTACCCAAGGCCAAAACGTTAGCCAATTGGCCATCAGGCCGTGAGCGACAGGGAAGCAAGCTGCCAAAGTACATATCAATCTATCATTTTTAAGAGATTTTATTTAAGCGGTGAACTATATAATGAGTAATCAGTTCACTTAAATTGATTTTGAAAGAAAATGAAAAGCCAATATAATTTTTAATATAATTGTTGATAAAATTTAAGGTTTATAAATCAACAATTTAAGTTTTAAATAATTGATTAATAGTATGATGAGAGGAAGCAATTTATATTCAGTCAAGCATATTGTTTAATAAGAATGCATTTCCCAATGAGAATAGCGTTCGCAAACTCGTGTTATACCACCATTAAATTAGTAGATTTTTGTAGAAAATATTCTCATCAAATAAATCTTTACAGAAAGCAACTTAGTTTTGTGGAGTAAGCTAACAGCTAAGCCATGCAGAGCTACAGGCCATTACAACAAAATTCGTTGATCTGAATGAAATTTAATAAAAACACAAGTGTCTTTGAAGTTATCTTTTGACCCTACTAAGTACTTTTCATATTTTTTTCCGAACAGAATTGAAAATTTAAATTAACTTCAGTCTAATATTCCTTTATTAATGTGAATAAGTGCACATGAATAAATCCTTATAAATTGTGAAAGAAATAAAGTAATCTTTTATAGGAAAATTTAGAAAAGAAGTGTTTTGATTAGATTTGCCGGTAGATAAATTGAATTTTGTATGGATTTGGTGAAGTTGCATTCAGGTGAGATTCAAGAAGCAATCTTTATTTTTACTTTTAACATAATATACTAGCTTAACGTTGTTATTTTGAAAACTTTATTCCTGATATTGAGAAATAGAGGAAGGGTGCTTCGATCCATTTTGAATAATTTAATCACTGGAGAATTGCTGGCTATTCGGAATTTTAAAATGGCGCAAAATGAACTATGAAAAGCATTGCCATCTATAATAATTGCTACTAGCTGATGACTCCTTTTAATGATAGGAACCTGTCTCAATAATATAATTTGACAATTTAAAATAAAGTATATATTAGTAAAAAGTATTTTTTTCCGCAAGCCTTTGGCTAACTTTTCCATAAAAATGAAGTTAGCAAATGTAAGAAAGCTTTTAAGAAATTGTTGCCGTAGGGTTCATTGTAGCTGAAAAAGCAATGCCTTAACACACTTTAATCAGAGTTTCTGGCATTATAGGAAATACTTTGAGAGTTCAATTGATAGTGTAAGGGTCTCAAATAGATAAGCATCATGCTTTTCGACGTAAAACTTTTGGAAAATTGAAAAAAATCTCCTTATCATGCAACTTTCCTGCAAGTGGTTTTTGGGTCAGAAAAATCCAAAATACATACAACAAAGAACAATCATACAACAAAAGGCAAGATGAAAGCGTTTCAAAGCAAGTACCATTGTATTCAACATTTTCCATTTGAAATGTATGCTACATTCGATATGTATATAGAGTTTTGTAATATATGAGACAAATTAATTTTATGCATAAAGTATAATATATATTTCAACATTTTCATCGTTCTTTCATCCTTTTCAACATTCAACTTTTCAGCATTTTCATCGTTCTTTCATCCTCTTCAGCATTCAACATTTCAATATTTTCTTAATATTTCTTCTCTTTTACTTAATTTAGTCTAAGGTTTTTCGAATATTTCTTATTTAAAGAAGTTTTTTAGTTAAATTGAAGTATTTCATTTTTGTGAAAGTAGTGCAAGCTTTGAATAATCCCTATTGCTTGAAAGAAAAGTACTAAAAATAAGACACAATAAAAAATAATACATTTTATCCAATTAGAACTAAAGTTATAGATTTTGAAACATCTTAATAATCTCAATAGTGCTAATTTTTACCAACGAAAAAAATTATAAAAAATAAATAAAAGATGCTTTTGACCTAATAATGATTTAATAAAAATATATCCTTTAATATTGAAAAAGAAATGCTTTTATTTTATGACTTTTAGAAAATATCGCTATTTTTTATTCTATTTTATATATTTTGTCTTTTATAACACGATTTTTAAGATCTAAACCACTGTGTATACAAGGTCTACTCGATTTTAAGGAAAAAATAATTCAAAAACTTAAAAAATATGAAGAGAACATTGTTACATGAAACGGTATAAATATATATTTCTTCAAAAAATAGTAGAAAAATTATTATATTTAGGTAATGATAATCAAATAATTTATTTGAAAAATCTATTCAATTTATAGTTTACCTGAATAATTACAATATCTGAATATATGCAACGATTCAAATTCAGGACATGATCAGATTTTTCAGGATGTCTGATTATAATATTGCATCTACAAGTGCATCTGTAAAACATAAAGTTTTTTTAGAAAGTAGTTATGTTACTATCTATTTTGTTAATTTTTTAAATATAAGGAATTTTAAAATGATTTTTTGTGAAAATCTCTTTAGTGATAAGACGCATTGCTCTAACAGAAACATTAAACAATTTTATACACTTAAACAATTGTTGTTAGTTTCTCACTTTAACCTCTATTTGCGATGTATTAGTGCTAGTGCTAGTGTTCCTTAGCTATTGTACAAAAGAAAAAAAGGGCTTTATCCACATGTTAAAATTGCAATCGCTGCTTTGAAATCTTATAGAATCGCAAATTTCACACTTCTCTCGTTTGAACAAAAAAAGGATAATAAATAAATAAGAAAGTCTAAAAATCCACTATGCCTACCTCCTCTTCCTTTTCTAATGGGGCAGCCCATTCATAAAAACGTGACCATTCTACAGTGACTGGGATAGTATCTGTTGAAGGAGTTATTTCTAATTAAGTAAAATCATTGCATTTCCTCAACCAACTTAGAAAACGACCATGGCCCAACAAAGTGGTGTTACTATTTACAAAATGATATATATAATCGCACCTCCCGCGTTAGGACAAAAATGATAATAAATAAATAAGAAATACTATAAATCTACAATACCTCCCCCTTCCTTTTGTAATAGGACAGTCCAGTCATTGTTTCTACAATTTATAATCTGTCATTTAAGAGCAGAATCAAATCAAGAAAAATTCCAGCAATAAATATGATTTTAACTGAAAAATAAAAGTTAAAAGGACCCTTTTATAAAAAATGTATACTTGAAGAATGGATGATAAAGCCATGTAACTATTTTATCAGTTCTAAATAAACAGAATATGTTACTCCAAACTAACATTAGTAAAGATAATTTACCTAAAAAATCATTTTAATGTAAAAGACCCGTAAAAATAACCAACTTCAATCTTTTACCTTAGCATTTTTAAACGATAGGAATCCCTTACCAAATATTTTCTCTACTTACTTACCACATGCTTACGATAGATATGAATATGTTTCGAGTTACGCATAAAGCAGACTTTGAAATGATTACTACTTGATGCAACTCGACATGGAAATTAAATTATATATGGGAGAGTATTTCGTTGTCACTAAGTCGTATTTGAAAAGCTCTCAGACCTCCACTAGATGTCATTTATTAACTTCAAATGTTAAATAGTGAGTTAATTAATGTCTAAATGACACAATACTATCCATTTTGAACATTTAATGGCATTTGTGATAGACGGCATCGTTGGATAGCAAATGGGGTCAGCCCATTAAATCACCAATTTTCTTTCATGAAAAGGAATGAAAGGATACAGTGACAAATTCGTTCTCGATTCTAAGTGTTCGATAGATAGCGTCACTATAACGATTCGATAAAAACTCCTCAAGTGAAAATTGATAATTTTTCATTTGGGTATAAATTAACGAATAGGGATGGAAAGATAAGATTAAAAAATTAGCATTATAAAACCTTTTCTGCGAAGTACGAAAACTGTGTGTTTATTTTTTTATTCAGCAAGATTACTTTTATGCCTCTAGCAAAATATTTTTTTCCAAGGAATGAATCAGCTTATCTTGTTGAACTCCTTAAAACAGCTATTACTTGATTAGTGTTATTCCCTGGGATAAAACTTTAAACAATTCAACCAGACATTTCGAACATCGAGGAGAGATGTCTGTCTTAACATGATTGGTTAGTTCTCTTCCGTTCACTGGTTATGGAATCAATTTATTATGACATTAGGCAAAAATATATTCGGGTTAGAAAATCTTTTCTTTTCCGAACATGCATATTCTGTGTCTTATGGCATTGAAAATTACACAGGGGCTCTACAACAGGAATAAGTAGACTTTGGTACATGTACTCATTGTAGTTTAATATCAAACCGAAAAAAAAATATTTAACATACGTTTATTTCATTTCTCTATCATCATCATCAGCGGCGCAACGGACCCATGGTGGGCCAAGACCGTCTGCCTGCTGGCAGATTTCGAGACAAGAGATGTTTTCTTTTTACGGGGCAGGGTTGTCAGTCCTACGCCCAACAGTCATATTAGACTGGGGCTTATGGTTTAAAGTGGGTTCCGAACCACTACAAACATCCATGGAGCCGGAAACTCGAACCTGAAACCTGTGACACCGTGCGGCAGAGTGCTAGTCATTCGGATGTGACGCCCCTCATTTCTTTATACATAATGAAAAATAAATAATATAATATAATAAAAAGCAGATAATGAAAATTACGCGTGATATAACATAAATTTAATAAATGTTTTAATATTTGTTTTGAATTTTATAATAATATATTAATCGCAAAAGTCGAAATCAATCGTTACAATTGAAAAAGTAACTTTTCAAATAGATTTTATTTATAGATGGTTTTGATATTCACTACTAAAATGCTTGATTACAAATATATATTATCCCAAACAGATTTGCCCAATTTACTTTATATCTAGTAACAACGACAACTATTTTGCTTAGCGTAATTTTAAAATGGAACAATATTAGTACACCGTAAAAAAACATACATACATAGAGATTTTATATTCGCGCTAGCACTTTATTGGAGTGTTCTTATATTCTAGCTGGTAATGAGAAAACATTAAATAAAATTTTTTTTATTATTTAAAAGATTACTTTTTAAATAAACTAACGCCGTATAATTTTCAATGCATTGATCCTAATGCGGAAAATATTCCATTTTTCTGTAGAAACTAAAAACGGTTCTTTTACAGCAGGGATGAGCAGAATACAGTCCAACATTGGTTATTTAAAAAAAAAAGTTAGGGTGTGGTCTGTGAGTTAAGAAAATGAAACATTTCTCTTACTCTTCAATATCTTTCTATTTATAAGCTTCATATGGCCACTTATAGGACGATAACTTCATAATTTCGTTGCATCTACCAAATTGTTTGCATTTCAGTGATATTCTGCATTTTAGTGGTATGGAGTTATTCCTCATTTCTGATCGTTTGCATATTTCCCTAAACTTTGTATATCTCTCTTACATTTTATTTCACTCGGATAACTTCCTGATGGTGTTGCAGTTTCCATTAATTTAGCATTCCTTTGTCACCCATAAATCTTAATAAACAAAGTAGATCTTATTGATAAATTGCTAGTATGCTTTCACCTAAAACGTCTATCACGATTTCGTATAAGAAATAGATCAAATTTATACGTGAAATTTCGGATCACAAGCAAAAACAACTGAGCCACTTTGTTATAGAAAATACATTCTCCATACCTTATGGAACTCCTTGAAACTAATTTAAAATTTGTTAAATATAAGCGGAAATCAGGCAGACTTAGTTTTATAACCCATTTTAATAATTTTCATTGCAGTGATACTCATTTATTTCGTATTTCAGATCATTAGCGTATGAGACCCTCTTTTTTATCTCTTGAAGTTTCATTTCAATTTAATAATTTTCTGATGGTGTTGATGATTATTGAATGTTTTCGATTTTATCTTTCTTTGTTACTCGTAAACACTAATGAGAATTTGAAAAACATCGTAGATCTTATTAGCAGTCTAGTACTTTGATTTCGCAGAATGGCTATTGCAGTTTCATTTAAAAGATTTATCATTATTATTTTATGTGGTAGTTGATTTTAAATGCAAAACACTTTGCCACTTTGGTATAGAAATACATTCTACATATATTTTTTTAATTCTTTGAACGAATCTAAAATTTAAATATGAATAGAAGTCAGGCAGACATATTTCATTAGTAGGGTATTCCAAATACATCATCATGTTTATTAAAGTAATTTTATCATTTTATATGAATGAGAACACGTGTAATATGATTGTTGCAATACATTTTATTTTGTAAAAACATATAATTAAATTTATTAAAAATTAAAATAATAAAATGCACTATATTACTAAGGACTTGTTTTTATATGGAACATTTACTATAAGTTAATGTTTTATTACAGATTAAAGCATCTTTCCATTACAGAAATTTTTTTTTTTTTTTGCAAATTACGTACAATTTGGCTCAATGAAATATAAAATTTTCTCTGTGAATAAATGATTTTCCCTTTGAATTGACTTGTGCAGATATCTCATTAATTGTGATGCAAGCAGCCTGTACCCCTTTTCTATTTCTGCGCGC
The DNA here is from genome assembly GCA_021605075.1 of Caerostris darwini. NCBI lineage: Eukaryota > Metazoa > Arthropoda > Arachnida > Araneae > Araneidae > Caerostris > Caerostris darwini. The sequence continues at coordinate 547,256 of BPLQ01013769.1, forward strand.
TTTGTTCCGGCGGAAGTGAGCAAAAGACGTTCTTAAAAAGAGTCTGCTGGACCTAAGTAGGGGATTTCAATCCCGAATGGCTTAAGCGGAATACTTCAAAGAGCTTTTTGAGGTACTTAAACCTTCGAGGAAAGAACCTGCAAAATACGAACAATGGACATAGAGGGATAGTCCTTTGTTTAGCTGAATGTTATGAGAGATTCCCGGGAACTCTTCAAAACTGTAACAGCGCCGAAGAATTCATTGGGCAGTAGGTGGTTTAAAATTTGAATTTGAATGGTATCAATTCTGGAATAATTTACAATTGCTTCATGTGCAGGTTTTACAAAAGTATGACGTGTCAGAAAGAGATCTAGAAAATTTTCAGTGAGACAATGGACGTATTCTAATGGAATAAACTCTCAAATGGTTTGCATCTTTGGAATATTTTTGTTGAAAATAACCATTATGTTAAAAAAATAGGATTTTTTAGAATTTGAATTGTAATCAATCAATTCGAATTGATACAATTCAAAATGATTTTGAATAGCATTGATTCTAGAATTATTTACAATAGTATCGCTCAAATGGTTTGCATCTTTGGAATATCTTTGTTGAAAACAACCATTGTGCTATAAAAAAAGGATTTTTGAGAATTTAAATTGTAATCAATCAATTCGAATTGATACGATTTTGAATTGCTGTGATTACAATTCTTATTTACAATAGCCTTGCGCGTTGATTTTGAAATAGAAATCGTGTCGGTAAGAGTTCTAAAAAATTTTCAGTTGGGCAATGGGCGATTTTAATAATCTAATTAAAAATCCCATCCTACATGATTTGCAGTTGTGACATATGCTGAATAAGAATAATCGATGAGTGTAAAAAAGAGTTCTTTGTGATTTTTAAATTTTGAATTGCATTGAATTCAATATATATATATATATATATATAAAGAGAGAGTTAGTGATTGATAGATAGATACTGGTAATGATTTTGTGATAAAAAAAAATTGAAAAATGAATCGAATTTTGAATTTTGTAAAATGATTGTGCTCTAGTTCACTCCTTGTCTGTTTTCCTTTTGTTTCTGTATAGTCTATTATATATATATATGCTTTGATGCTCCTCTCTCTCTCTCTTTATATATATATATATATATATATATATATATATATATAAAAAGAGAGAGAGAGAAATAACATCAAAGCATATTGAATATTGCAAAGCATATTCATAGATATTACGAAGCATAGTGTCTGGCAGAATATTGACTACAAATGCATTTCATTCGTAATATTATGTGCCAGAACTACTGCTGTTGGATTATATGAATTTCATCTTGTGTAAAAAAGATTGTTTTTTTTTTTTTTTTTTTTTTGTAATTATCGAAACGGAAATAAATATATCTAACAAAATTAATTACTAGTGGAATCAGTAATTTTTTATTGCTTATAAAAAAAAGTTTAGTTTCTTTTTTCCTTTTTACTTCTTGCAGGGATGCATGCCATTGTAAAAGGAATGAAGGTGAATGATTTTTTTTTATTTTCATATCCTTAAATCCTTTGGTTAGTTTCCCGTTACTACATCAATCCATAATTTTCGTATACAACTGAATATGGAAGATCCAAAAGAAATGATCGAAACTACCCTTCTTATTCCAACCCCCTGGATTTCTGAGGAGTTATCGATAGGTTGTAGTGTTCGTAAAAACATGACAAGGCAAAATGACGTCATCTTATGGTTGTAGAGCAGGAAATTACACTTCTCCAGTCTTCGATTGTATACGAAGTAGACATTGATCGAAAAGACTGGGATTCGAAAACCTCCAACCTAAGAAAGATAAACTGGTTTTTTGTACATGTTGTAGAAACTTATCTGGCCAGGCGGCTTGGGGAAACAGAATGAATATTTGAAATTTCTTTTTTTTTTCCCAAAAAAACTAATATTCTATGAAGGGGTTTTATTTGACCAGGATATTGTGAACTTGTTTGCTGAAAAAACCTGAAAAAAAGAACGTTACATAAAAAATGAAACTGTACACAACAAAAGGTAAAGTACTTTTTGTTTAACATTTAACATTTTGTTTCGTTGCATTTATGATTCTGTGAACTTAAATATTAGGAATTTTTTTTAAAAAAATTATTTACTCAACCATATTCCTTTCATTCAGTTCATTTAAACACTAAGAATTTTGTTAAAAGCTACACTGGTTTTCTTCAAGAAAACTAACTTGCTCAAAAACTTTTTATTAGGGTTGTACATTTATTGATGGGAATAATTTTAAATGTTAATTTAGACACAAAAAGAGATTTCGATGATATAATTAATTATTTTCTTTCTTCGTAAAACAAATTTAATATAAAAAAGACTAATTAACGAATGCACACCACACACACACACATATAGATAGATAGATAGATAGATGCTCCTTAATTCATTTAATCTTTTAATAATAACTTTGATATTTTTACGATAGTTCTTGTAACATTAAATCTAATATTATAAATTTTAAATTTAAGTAATTTTTTATACATTAAAATCGTTTTCTTTGTGATTTCAAATGTCTATCAACGCTTATGTTATAATATAATTAGCGCCTCACTTCTGCTTTCACATGAAATATATTATATTCTTCATAAAACTATATGCTGAAAATCAATGCTTAATGGAATAGATAGCGATTCTCTCTTTTGTTAATGATATGATTAAACGCAAATATTAATGTAATGGATTGTAATTAAGCAACTCTTAGTATGATTAATATATTTCAATAAGACACTTTGAGCACCATCGATAAAGGTACCACTTGGCTTTTATCATGTATTCTGCGATAAATTATCAGAATTTAGCATTTTCTGCGACACTGAAAGATCTGTTTATAGTTATTAGATTAAATTAAAATTATTAATTTAAAAAATCATATCGGTTAGCTAAATACAAACAATGAAATTAAAGAAATCGTCGTTTATATTCACTTTTCTTTTTTTAATTCTAATCAATAACAATGATCTGTAACTCAAAAATACTTCAAGATGAAAAAGCCGTGCAAGTCGAATTATTAAGTCGGATTATTCATTAATAAGTTTAATCATAATCATAATCATAAGTTTAATCATAATCATAAGTTTAATAAGTTTTCATCTTAAGTTTATTCATAAATAATTCATTATTTTTTCTCAAACTGCTACGAATGTGAAAAATTTCTTTTGCTGGGTGCATTTTTTTTTCTTTGGGAATTGCTTTTATTATGACAAGAATAACGGATATGATGACACATTGGGTTTCCGAATCCATGATGCTTGATTTGAATCTCAATAAGCCATTCCGAACCAAAAAATTTTCTGGCTACTTCGGTGGTGGTCATGATAAATCTGTAAGTTAGAATATACTTCCCTAATTTTGGAAGAGGAAGCCCCAAAACCCCCAAAATCCGCGTTTAGAGGTGTTCAAAACTGTGGTGGTATAAATTTACCCACTTTATTTCACACTCAGTTCTCAACACATTCTTATGTGATATGGTGTGTGATAGTGTAAAATTAATAAAATATTAAAATCCAAAAATGCATCGCTTTTAATTTTTAACTTAAAAAAATGTGCCTAAATAAGTTAAAATTAAAAACAGGCAACAATACTGATAAATTTCAAGCATGTCCATTTTCACTTCTTTTTTTTACACGATACCTTTTCAGAAGACAAATGAAGGCATTTTTAAAACTGTCTACGAAATTAAGTTTATTTTTACTGTCTACTGTGTTCAAATTAAGTTGCAAAAGACGCGATAATTTTTCTAATAAAAAACGATTTTTCATTCTTTTTAAATATCGTATAATGCTTTAAAGCATATTTCTCTTCTCATTTTTTAACTCGCATGAAAAGGATTAAGGAAAATGATATTGGAACTGACATTAATGAGAAAAGGAGAGAAGCAAAATGAAAACGTTGGAAAAAATTTCCGAAAAATGAAACTAGATAAGGCAGTAAAAAAGAAAACTTGAGAATTTTGTTTCCAAATAAGCTTCTACTGAGAGGTAATAATGAAATAAATAAATAAACTTCTTGGCGTTTGTTTTATTGTTAATTTAGATATTTGAGTAAAATAAATCTCAACTCAGAAATTTAACTTAGATTTACTTATTTAATGAAAACCACTTTAACTTTTTTTTCAATTTGTCAGCAAATAAATATTTTTAATAAAATTATATATAAAATGTTTATACTTATAACTTAATGTTTTCTTTAAATCTTTGGGATGTATATGGCTACACATATTGTATATTTTTTTTATTTATTAGATTAAAATAATTTTATTCATTCCATTTTAAAATACTTGAACCAAAATATTTTTATTTACTCTAGTTTAAAATACTTGAACCAATTTATTTTATTTACTGTAGTTTAAAATACACAGACCAAAATAATTTTATTTACTATTACTTAAAATTCTTAAACCAAAACAGTTTTATTTACATTCATGATAGACTTAGTTATATTTCGGCTTATATTTCCGATTTCTAGAAATAAATATGGAAATGGAAATGAAAACAAACAACTGTAAAGTAAAAATAAAAAAGTCACTGTAAGTTACTTTATATAGAGATAACTTTAAAAAAACATTTACAATTTCAACGATAATATATGTCACAATTTCAAATTCATATCTTGCTGATTCTTGATGTCCGAAAACGTCACTTATGTTGAAGGCTTCAGACAGTCATTTTCGAAGAGTCAAAGGGAAGTTGAATAACAAATAGAATTCTAGAGCTCAGATCAACAATTTTTGAGTACTGAACTGTCTCATCCAGAAAAAATCTGTCTTTCTGAAGTCTATTTTCGTTTCAGTCAAAAACTAAAAAGAGAAAATATTTTTCCCGTCTGGATTTTCTAGTTATTTTGGCTGAGTAAAATCAGATGTTTTGCTCAATTTTATTTTTACAGTATACTATTGAGAATTCAACTTCACTTTCATAGTAGTTGTTTGTTCGAATCTAGACTTTATAAACTGATGTTCTGTGTAGAAATCAATTTTCGGTTACTTGACATTAGATAGGCTGCTTTTCTATCAAAAAATGATAAAAAAGAATTACAACAAAATAATTAAATTGCAAAGAAATGGAATTTCTTATTGATTTAAATAAGCAATATTTCTAATAGATTCCCCATATGCATAGATAACATACTTTAATAAAGCTGTTGTTCGATCAGCTATCGCATCGAAAATTGACAACCGTCAAATCAGACGGATTCAAAAACGGTGGTGTAATAGCGAAAAAAATATATATAATTTCAGAAGGATTTAATAAATAAATATATAATTTATAAATATATAGTTTCTAGGATTTGATAAATATATAACTTCAGAAGGATTTAAATTAAGAATAATTTAAATTTGTAATATTTGAAATTTTAAATTATTTAATATTAATAATAAAAAATTAATTAAATAATTACAATGAAAAATTAGATTAACGCAATTTCTATGAATTTTTTTTCTCTCAAAATTGCTTTGTTCCACTTATGTCTGACTATCATGCCTAACACGTAATCGAGTTGTCCGTTACCGCCTTTAAACCGGATGTTTACTTTTACATTCGACAACTGTCTTTTAGCCCCGTTACAAATTCAATAGAAAAATTATTTATTCCATAATCGCTTGTAAAACCATTTAAAGGTCAGTATAGCTGTAACATCTCCTTTCATATATCTGGCAACTTCTGCTGTATAAGCAGTATATTGGTTTATATTGGTTAACTTTTACTGTAGTGGCCAAGAACTGTTCTGTGTGGTTGAATGTCACATCTTTCTTTCATTTTACGATTGACTTTTTATATTTGTTCATATTTAACTAAAATGTAAAAAATAGGTGTGTGTTATATAACTGGCACCGATCACAAACAAACCTTATTTTTACCTTTTACACTGGCATCCAACATTTTCTATTCATTTTTTAAAAAAAAATTATATTGCCAGGTAATAATTTTTCTCAGATTAAAAGCTTTTCTTCAGCATGTTTATGGATCCTGAACCCCAAGATTGTCATTAAATCCTCACCTCAGGAGTATAATAAATAAAAAAGATCACCCTGTAAGAATTTGTTTTGTTTTGCTTGCAAAAAAGAAATTACTAATCCTAATAAAAACAAATCGCATTTTTTTTCTATTTTAAACAGAAGCGGAGATTTAATATATATTTCTTGAATAACAACCCTTGTTATTACTTTCTTAGGAAAGTATAAATTACTTTTACATTTAAAGAACATCGTTCTGATGTGTTTATTAAGGGATTTCATATATCTGTTAAAATTGTTGACAATTCATTTTTGCACAATGTAAACTTACTATATTAATATATCAAACAGAACAAATATGTAATATTGTTTGATAAAAGAAAAATATCTATAATAATTTTTAACCTATTAATTAATTATAAATCATAAATGCTGTTTATAAGATCGCATTACTAAGAGAAACTTTCAAAAGGGCAACTTTGAACTGAGTCAGCTTTTTGAATCGCAATTCTCGGTGACCTTCTTTTTGTTTTGTCTAAGTTGTGGATTACTGAATACTAACTTTGTTCTTGTGTGCGTTCCTATTTAAAAGTAAAACTTTTCAGAATAAATATATTTTTTTCTGCTCTTTATGGCCGAAAAATTCAACTGTGTTCATTATATTTATAAATAAAAAAAAGAAATGTTATCAGTAGAATTGAAGTTGAATAGACAGCCATATATTTTAATTTTGTTTTGATCTAAAAATAATCAAATATTTGTGTAAAAAAATGTTTTAATTACTTTTGCTTTCAATATTAAAATATTTTATTTATTATTCATAATACCACAGTACCATTAATTTAAAAGTTTATACTGTAACGTTAAAAACTAAAGAATCTAAATTTGTTTAACATTGATTATTCAAAAGGCATTCATATAAGTAATTGCATTACGTGTCAGAAGATTTTAAATTAAACTATCTTACAAATCCTTTGTATTAAGTAATTGTATTATATGTCAATTTAATTTCATAATTTATGAACTGTAATGCAGTTAACTATTACCCAATTCAATGTCACAAAACATAAACTTGTCCAACATTGTATTGACATTTACAATGCATTTTCTGTTCAAAAGGAAAATATGTGACCTCTCCTTTTTACCACAAGAAGTGAGCATTGACATACCACAAGAATCAAGAATCATGGATATCAAAGAACTCATTACCAAAGACACGAATTTTAAGGTTTTCTCAGAAATTACTTGACAACCAAAATTGAAAAGAGATTAAGCAAAAACAAAGTAACAAAATGCATTCAAGTTGAAAATATGTCGACTGCAAATCGAAGCTCAAAAACTTTTACAATCGACACATAACTTTCGTCGCACATAACCAACTATCAATATACAAGTTGAAACCGACATGGCATTGTTTTTTAGTTTATTTGAAAGGCAATTAACTTTTTTAAAAGTAGAAAATGTCGATTGGGTTGCATATCTTTTTGGAGCTCTACCTAGTGACATTGCACAACTCATCACAAAAGAACATGAAGAAAAATTTCAAACTTTGACCAAACAGTGATTCCTGTCGGGTGCTGAAAGATTCCGTCATCTTTTTAGACCACAATTGGAAAGCTTATAATTTTGAACTCAGAAATTACTTTGATGGCTAATTAGTGAAATTGAAAATTCAAGACTTTGATGGTTTAAAGAATTAGATTATTATTGTTGACCAAATAAAAAAGATGCTCCTACCAGAAGTGAAACACCACTTCTTGGATTTATGGTGTGACTGAGACACCCATGAGGAACTTAGTACAGAATCTAGACACCTATAACAATCTTCGAAAGTAAGATTCACAAGCAGATATCAAGAGGTTTAATCCTATCTCGAAGTTTAGGGACATAGAAATTCCACCTTCAAAGAAATAATGTTCATTAAGACAGGAACAGAAACCCAAATTCCACCAAAAGCCAGAAACTCGTTCTGCTATAACTTGCTATGGCTATGGAGCGTCATAAAATCTAAATCTTTGAAATAAAATCTACCAATGAAAAAAAAACAACAAGCTTCAACCACTTCAAGTTCCACAATTTTTCCACGAAAGTTCATCCAGTGAGTGTCATCTGAATTTCCGTCTGTAACACACAAATAGCAATGTGTGCTGATACTGGTGCTACACATTCTGTTTCTGGCGAGGAACTGTCGTATTATAAAGGAGCATGATCTGTCTATCGATAACAAAACTATTGACACTTGTGGATTCACGAATTCAAAGAACTGAGATACTCACTACAGTTGTAGACATTAGCCTCCTAAGAAAGGTTATCCCAACAGAAATGATAATCTTCAAAAGTGCTAAAGGAAATAGTACACTTCTCATTATAGACTTTTTAAGAGCAACATATATATATATATATATATATATAATGAAATCTGGGTCTCTGGGTTATTATACAAAGAAATGAAAAAATTTAAATAAATTTCTATCACAAGTGCACGAATAAATCACACGTACAGTTCACTCCAAGGTCGGAGATTTTCAGAGTTCTCGAGTCTAGAATCGAATCTAATTGCCTGGTCTGCGGCAGACCTTAACTATGACAAGGCGTGATTAATCAAACCACAAGGGGTTCACTTTGAAAAATAGACGGAAACTCCGGCCTATTCAGTCACTTCAGAGAGAAAAGAAAAACATCACTGAAAAGAAAACTGATCGACTCATCGCAGAACTCTCTCTCTTCCTCACCAAAACCCTCCTTTTGAGATAATACGTCAAGAAGAGGGGAGAGGGGTCAGATTCCTTCACTTCTTTTCGAAGTAGACATTTCTCCGCTCGTGGTCTATCACCAATCCCGATGGTACAACTCATGGTGTAGTCCATATTCAATCTAATTATTTCGTCCTGTGAAGTTCGCACAGACATTAGCTAATTTTATGAGTTTCATTATACATGATACCGAATATCAGTTATCAGTTTTGAGTGGCAGATAGTTCTTAGTACAAAACACTAATTGCATGTAGCATAACTACCCACTATACTGATTGTCTGCAGTCAAATTTGGGTGATGGGTTGTCATTATATTATAAAATAGCATACATTACTGTCTCCTGGGAATGAAATACCAAAACTCTTCCTTCTGAAAAAAAATTTGAACTTTTTGGTGGTGGTGGTGAAATGATAAGTCAAGTATACATAGATGTTTTGATAGACGCCGCTTGAGCGGTAGAAATCGACTCCTAACCTCTGAAACGACTAGCCACTTTTTTCGATCTGATTATGTGTCTGTATCACCCTCCAACAATGAAAAATCCTGTAAGCCCTTGGGCGGATTTGAAGAGCAAAATCCGACCAAAAACAAAAGAGCGTGAGATTTTGGAAGAAATAAAAGGTGGTTTTGACACAGAATAAGGATCGGAGAAAGAGAGAAAGAGAAAGAAGAGAAACTGTAACCTCTGGAGCTAAAAGTAAGAGAAAAGAAATATATGGTGGCCTTGCTGGAAGACAGAATGCGGCCTCAACTGTTGCTCAGGTTCCGAAGAGTGTAAAGTTGCACTGTGGTGTTGAGGTTGGTGAAACCTCGAAAAAGGACCAAATAAAAGGACTGGAACAGCCATGAAATGACCGTGATTTCTTGTGAAAGTGGTGTATTGGCCGGCGTTAAAAGGGTAGTTGCTCAGCAGGAAATGTTTACCACCGAATGATGATCCGGACAGCAAGATAGCCAAAATTACCTACTGCCGAATAGCCTGAAGTCGCAGCGTATGCAATTGGGAGAGTAAATGCCTATTACTTTAAATTTAATTTTTGTTTTGGAAGCCTCATAAGGCCAATTATTTCGGTATTTGTATTTATATAGCAGCTTAATTATTGATAATGATCAGTATAGGCGTACAAATCTATCTCTTGCGATGTTTATTTTTTGAATGTTACTAATTGTAGGCGTTACGTTAACATTTGAAATATATGCACTGACTTTTGCTTATACTATCTATATTGGTGATAATTTTTTAAAACGTATGTGGACAATTCTGACTACTGTATTTGCTTTACAGAAATGACTTTAATTAATTACACACTGCATTCTGAATAGAAATGTTGTTCCTAAGATGTATTTATCTGCTTATATTTTAAATAATAAAAAAAAATTTTTATTTAAAATAATGAGATTTTGCATTTGATATATTTCATATGTATTTTTTTCCCTCTCCAATTTACATATGTCATTGAAGGCTTTCGAACCTGATAATAACGGCAATTGCAAATTATTAGTTATATTTTTTATTAGTTTATTGTGATATTTTTTGTGTTTTTTTAGTGTTTTGGGGAGTCAGTTTAAAGTATACTCTCCAGGTATGGTGTAGTTTAAAATTTAAAAAAAAATCCCCACATTTCCTAAACCTATTAGTTTTGGTGTACAACATTTGTTCTGATAAATTCACCCACCACATTTCAAATACTAAACACCTATTAAATAGTTTGAAAACATCTTAACACTCACCTACCTCGTCAACATAATAATTTTATAGGACTCTTTCGAGAAACATATCTCACATTTCCAAACTATCTTCGAAAGATTTTTGCTCTTCAAGCAAACAGGGACAAATATCCCTTTGTTTCTTCTCATGTCAAGTGTTTATGAGTTTGAATCACTTAAAAAGACATCAAAGGTAATCCAGATAAAGTATTTTCCACAAATTCCCACCTACAAAAACATTAAAGAGGTGCAGTCCTTCCTTTAAGCCCGTTTATGATTTCGCTGATACATACCAGACATTGCAAAAAAATCAAGGCAATCTTATCAAGAAGAAAGTTCAGCGGGAATGGAGATAAAGCCAACAGAAGTCATTTGAAACTGTTAAAAATTGTCTCATAACACCTCCCGTGTGAAAAAAAGCTCATGAAACTAAGTCACATATTCTTTGAAACATAATTTTACGCAATACATTCTATATATTTTATATATTCTGTAAGTAATTATGCTCCGGGTTGTGTTTTGCTGTAAAACAGAACCAGATAAACACTTTATCGTGTACGCAAGTCGATTGCACATGACTTGAATGAACTTTGCCTACAGTCATTTCCTTCAAATTATAGGAAAAGCAGGTGTGTGGTCCATGGTTTCACAGACGGCCATATTCATGGTAGAACGAATAACAGGGAGTTTTGAATGCCAGTTAACGTGTTCCTCTCCTACAAGCATTGCAAGTATTTTGACAAGTATTTTACACATCAGGTGACAAAGTTTGGTTACTTTAAATTCCATGAATAAGTCAAAAAACAAAAAGACTTTGAATCTCATGCCAAAGTGAGATGGTCCATAATTGTTCTTCATCCAAAAGTCGCCCACATTCTACGTCTTTGCCAACCTTGAAAAACCATTAGATCCAATTGCGACATACCACACTTCTTCACTAACACCCTTCAGAGACAATGAACAACCTTCACCAATTCTGTCTGTTAAAAGGCAGCCCTCAAAATGTTCTGTGGAATCATGCAGGGATCAAAAACTTTAATGTGCTTCGGAAAGGACTTCAGGGACAAGTCGCCAGCCCAGACATCCAAAAAGTCAAAAGTTAAGTTTGATACTATAGGAGCTGCAATGCTTTTCATTTCTAGATCCTTGCTTGGACGTTGGTGGAGTTAGAAGTGGAGATTGTAACCGCTCTTTTCATATTTTTGGTAACATCTACTGCAGGGCATTAGCAGCGCCCTCATTATACTGACTGAGCTTGTGGGTGATGGCTTGAACTGCACTCACAATTTCGTGCGCCTACTAGGTAGACTTATTGTAGCTTGTCACAGAGTGTCTTGCATCGACTACCGAAATTCCTGATTGTGTGTTTTAATGCAACATGCAAGTAGGAACTAGTTATCCCTGAATGCTAAAACGGAATTCATAACTGCCTCCGTAGTCTTAAATAACAACGAAAAATCACTAAAAGTTGTGTTGCTGATTATAAAATATATTCAATGCACTTATCGGGTTCATAAATGTAAACTGAATATTTTGATTTGGAAATATATTGAATTTGTATCGAGTTCTTAACCAGTAAATTGATGAATTTTTCTTTTGGAACAGTTATTTAAAGTCTTATTATGGTTTTGGAATTAATAGCAAAATAATATTTTTAAGTATTATTTGCTTTATTCTGTTAACACAATCTTCAATGATATTTAGTTTATGTACAGTCTAAATATATGAGCAGTTATAATAGCAATAACCAAACATATATATATATATGAAACAATAAGATATGCTTCAAGTAGATAGTTCAAAAAATACAAATTTCATTGAAAGCTTTTTTAATCGCATTATACATGTTTCGATTTTATGTTTTGTATTGTTAAAGAAACAAAATAAACAACAAAAACAACTAAACTAACTCCTTTATCTATAAATATGCTTATTTAATCATCTCTTCTGAATAATTAAACATCAAAATTGAACTTTCTTCGTAATTCAATTTTTAAAGTTAAAAAAGATGTATTGAATATCATTTTAAATATACATGTCTGTAAATGCATTTTCTGCAAGAAATAAAAAAACAAGGCATTAAGAAGATTTTTAAAAAAGTCAAGCCAATTTCTATTTTAAATATTTTAAGTCTTCACGAATTATTAAATTATTTTTTTCGATGTAAGGAGTATAACAAATGTGATCGTGAACACTTTTACGCACAAAATTGAAATATATAATTTTTGTGGCAAAATAAAGATGAAATAAACTGAGAAAAAAAGCTTATAACTTTAAATCTATTCATTTTGTTCGTAGCAAATTCAACTGCTGAAAAATAATATTTCACAAAAATAATAAGAAAACTATGAAATAAAAAATCTTAAAAAGTTTTAATCTCAACTTTACACAAATAAAAATTTTTTTATATATGTATTATCTTTCTATATAGCAGATCGTACAGTTATAATTAATCTTAACTTAGTTGTAGAATGCAGTACTGATGACCTAAGCCCTGACTCCTTTAAATTGTTCTATTATACAATCTCTTCAAACTTTCTACAAAAAATATGAATCCAATGAACACAGTGATAGGTTTCCTCAAATTGAATTTTTTGAATTTTATAAAAAAACAGTGAAATGACTTGCTTCAAGAAGATACCAATTCTATGCAATTATTAAATCTTACCGTGTAGGAAGAATGTCATCTCTTAAATAATAAATTTCCATATAAAATTTAAATATTAGATTGCTATACAAATTAAAATTGCAATCAAATGCGAAAAAAGAGGCAATGCTAAGGAAAATAGCATAACTTATTTGTAGCACATAATAACTACTAGGACACTTAGCACGAAGATATGAAATGAGATATATAGTAAAAATTAAAAACTACAAACATTTCAATAAACGTTATTAGTTTTAAGTCTACATAAATTGCTATAAATACTTAAATGTGCATTCGTACACAATTAATCTTTCTTTCAAATATTTTTCGAATCATCAGAATCTTTCCGTACTCAAATATTTTCGATGTCATTGTATTCAGAAAATTGTGCTTTGCTTGAATAAAATCATTTAACAACCCTCTGTTTTAAGCGCTCTTATTTATATTTGGAATAAAAAAATAAGAAAAAAAAAGCTTGCATATTTACCAATAATTAATGCATTAATTTAAAAAAAATCATTTATCTCAATTATTTATAGTTTCGACCGATTCGGATATTCAAACCTTACTTTAATTCAAAAGAATCATCTAACAATAACACATTTTCTAAAAATAAACTACATTTATTTCAGTCGGAGACAGGAAATAAAAAGTATGCATTAAAATGTAAAGTGCATTTTGCTGGGCAATTTTTAAGAATTTGTCTAATAACTCAAACCACTATCAATAAATATTCGCATATCCAATTTTCGGTACTGCGATTACTGTGATCCTTTGTGCTTTTTTACTGTGATTCAGTAACGATGTTTTAAACAGTCTTGCATGCATTAAAAGTTGAATACAAAATATTTTCATTTAATTGTCTGTCAGAACCACTATTTATTTTGATCTATCCGAACTACTATTGTTGCGATAATGCATTATCTACTGCAGTAGAAGGATTCATCCATCTATACTTCTGAACTCAACAACTTTAGTTCGAAATCGAATACAAGAAAGAAAAAAAAATCTCTTTCCTCACACTTTGTATTTTTTTATATATTAAGTTACTATGTAAAACGAGGGCTTTTCAATTTATGCATCGCATAGAAAAATAACAAAGCAAATCTACTTTAAAAAATATTTTTTCTTAGATGGTTTTAAAGGAGAGCACGTGGGAGTGGGAAAATGAATCTCCTACTCGGTGTGCAGGCTTCCAAAGGCGAACATAAGTGGTTGCGACGGAGATGGGAAGTTACTGGCTTATCAAATTCAAATATTGCTGACATTAATATTGAAGCATGTCATGCTTTCAGGTTTTAGAGAATGTATAAAGATTTCTTTCAATTGCATTCATGTTTCTGCAGCATGCGCTTCTATTTATAAGGTTATTAGATTTCGAATGTACGAGTTTGGTTTATTTACGTATAAGGTAAAAAAAATCTTGGCGGTTCTTTGTAAATGGTGAACAATATATATATATATATATATATATATATATATATATATAGATAGATAGATAGATACACCCGAGTTCTCACATTGGCCATCGTCGAGTCTCTTTGTCTCTGAAAGCAGTGGTGTAATGGACGAATCACGCAAATTGAAACCCGAGGCCTTTTGCACACTTTACCATACTACGTGATGCAACTACTATTGTGGGTTACCATTTTCTGAATTTTGTGCCCTTATCAATTTTCGGGAGCGTAGTTTAAAATCCAGCTGTCGAAATCAAACCAAAAATTTTAATGGCCCAGTACGATAAATCCGCAATCTGAAATGTCTTTTATTTGGGGGGGAGGGGGGTCAAGCAGAGGGAAGGATGGGGCAACCCTCTCCAACTGCCATTCCTGGAGATGTTCATTTGAAATTGTGGGGCTGAAGCGTGGGTGCATTGTAGCAGCTCCTTCCTTGGGGCACCCTGAGTAACGCTGAATCTGATTCATGCATGCCATAATTGTAGTAAGTGATATTCAGGCCAAATACCTGGAATTCGAAAACAACATATTGTGAGAAAATTACTATTTTAAATAATTTTTCATTATAAAATGGGTTTAAATTCTTATAATAAATTTGAAATTATCTCAAAATTTTTGTATATTTATCTTTAATAAGAATTATGCTGCTTTTAAAATATTCATTGTAAAACTTTACTTCTGATTTCACAAGAACTCATTGAAAAAACTTTTTTTTTACTTTTAGGTTATTCTTTCATATAATATTTTAATAAAATAAAAATAATTAATAGTATTAAAGCCATCAACAATAATAAAATAATTAATAACAATAATAATTAGTAATAAAATAAATAACGTTATTTCCTCAAAATGTCCCAAATTCTATATCATGAAGTCTGATGCATTTTCTAAAATAATTGCTATCTTTTAAAGTATTAAGTAAATATTTCTTGAAGATTCTGTCGTTACTTTATATTTTGGTATTACATTAAAGTATTGTTAATGTGTTATAGAAGTGATTAGATTTAAGAATATATTTTAAAATTTTCCTCTGAATGTTCAGACTAATTAAAAAAGCTATTTGCGTTTTGCAAACAAAAACAACATTCTTGATTGTAATGACAAGAAAAATTCATATTAGTAATTTAAGGTTTTTGAAATATTAGAAAACAAAAATTTTAATAATCAATTACTCTTAAATATTTGTAGTGAATAAAAAATGTTTAAAAAATGTATCTTTTTTTCATTCATTTATTTATTTTTTACTTGTTTAAAATAATTATTTTCTACCATAATAAATAATTTTTTTTTTCAGTTGGCAGAAAAACAAGTTTGCCGAGTCGAAGGGAACAAAAGATTCCTACAGAAGTGCAAAAAGTTATTTCAACAGGAGGTAAGTAACTTTGAAAAATAAAACAAAATTATTCTTTTAGTTCTCTTATAATTAATAAAGTTTCCTGTTACATAAAAATCAAGCAGTTTTTGCCTATGTAAGCTCTGCCGTTTGTTTAAAAATTTAAGAAACAGTTATCACAAACATGCAAAAAAAAATAATAATTGAAAGTTTAGTTTCAGAGAAATAGGATACAAATTACAAAGATATTAATGAAAATTTAATGAGTTCTTAAAAGAAGTAATTATCCAATTAGCAAATGAAATAGAAAATTAATATTTTTATGAACTATTTGTTGTGTAAAACAATACGAAAATTAAAGTACAGCTTTGCTTTTTCACTTCATTTCTTAATTTCAACATTTTTTTTCTTTCTTATACTTTTTTTTTATATTTTATACTATTTATTCTTTTCTACAAATACCAGATAAAATTATGTAACAACTTCAAAAGATTATTATTTTTATATGGAAGTAATCTGGTAACTTCTTTAAAAATTCTTTACTTTGTTTACTTAAATTTTTTTCTTTATTAAACATTTTTAATTTATTATATTAATTTATTTTTTGATTTTAATCAATTCTAAAAATGAAAATTTTTGATTATTGTAATAACTTAATACAATAGTTAACAAACTATGTACCTAAATACCTAAAGGAGGGAGGGGGCTACATTACGTTAGAAGAAGGCCACAATATAATCCTTTAGATAAAAATTAAATCACCTTAAGTAAATGAAATATTAGCTAATAAAGGTGAGGAAGAACTCTTTGATAACGATAAAATTTAATTATTATGAGCCTTTAAATAATCCGTAAATAGTCTCCAATTTGTAAGAAAATAACAATTTGCAAAACATTCAAAATCTATTTTCTTTCACAACAATTGACATGTGAGCAAATAAATCTTTCTTCATTTGGTTACAATCAAATTGCAACCAAATATTTCTTAATAATTTAGATTTATTTATGATAAGACAAAAAAATTCTATTAAAGAAAGGAGTTAGGAGAAAATCACTCGTAAATTAAACCTTATGTTATTTTAAGGCTTCCTACCAATCCGGAAATGAGCATAATAAATTTCTAGGCTGGAACGACCTTCCAATGGTCTAATAGAAAATGAGATTGCTGTTAAAAGTGTGAAAAAAAAGTTGCGAACATTGAAGTTGTGATCTTAGAAGATGTCCAAAATTGCGATAGTTCTATGCAGGTGTAGTGTAGAAGCACTCTGACTAACATTGAATCTGTTACATGTTCTAGTGGTGTTCAGCTTATCAGATTCGAAAGATTTTCAGCATTCGAAAACAAACCAGCCAAGTTATATCATTAAAAACATTAAAAATTATTAAAAATAATTAAAAATATAACTCAGTACACTAACTAGTTTAACAGTAACCTTATTAAAAATAAATAAACATTTAAAAAATGTAAAATTTATTAATTATAATTTATAATCTCTGAAGCTATTGTCTTTATTAGTCTCTTATAAAATGCGTGCACTTTCAGATTTATAAACTACTAACTTGACCGTTTTAAAAACTTTACAATAAATTTATAATAAAAAATGAGTCATCTGCCCTTCTGCTAAGTTTGGATTTAAACTAATGATATTGAGAAGTTTAGAATACAATTATTTTGTACTAAATTACAAATTGAATCAGGCTTCAGATAATCATAGAAATATTTTTTTTCTACAGACACACAAAATGAAACAAGACCGTCCTAAAACCAAAACAAAATAAGTAAATAAAATATTTGCAGTAAAATAGTCACAGTTGCATTGAAATAATGTTGTTTACATGCTATTTTATAGTACCAGGAAGTTTGACCTTTTATGGCAAATTCTATGTTACCTAGTCTGCTACAATGCAGCTCAACCCTCTGCACTGAATTTATATTTTGCCATAACATTCTTCAATGAACATATCGAAAAGTAGCATCTTAGGCAGCTCGTACTCGTACCATTCTTTTCAAGTCTAGCTTCAGCACACTTTGTCATTTACATGGCCGTCGGAAATACTAAAGCTATCCCTTCCGTATCACTAGTCGGAATTCGAATCAAATTTGTTAAGTTCTGAATCTTGCTATCCATTAAGCCACTACTGTATGACCACATTACAACGATTAGCATACTTGCCTTCCAAGCAGTTGACCTGGGTTCGACTTCCGGCCGAAGCAGTAATTTAAATAATCACTTCAAAGGAGTAATCTGAAGGCCACTGTGTTCCTTATATAGAAATTCAACTAATGATACAAATATTTTCTGCATTACAAAAGCAGTAGTAACCAAAAAAAAAACAATAAGTTTCCTCTGGAAGTTTTCGGACAAATTTATTATTAGATGGATTTTAATATAAATTATTATTAATTCCATTCCAATAAGAATTTCAATGTAAATTAATATTGATTACATATTGATAAATTACATTTCCATAAAAATTTTAATACAAATTATTATTATGTGCATTTGAACGCAAATAATATTCAGAATATTTTGATTTTAATTTTAAAAAAAGGGTCACTCGTACTAAATTAAACTATACTAAAAATCAAAATTAATTTGATATTTTAAGACGGAAAAGATTCTAAGATGGGGCACATTGTTCAGAAGTTTTAGTTTTATTGCCTTAAATAACTGTGCTATTAAAAACTATCTGAAAATCAAAGCGTAAAATGCTGTCTTAATTAAAGATAGAACTTTTTGAAATAATCAGACAAATGCTCCTAAATTGTTATACTGATTTTTATGAAATTCTAACAAAGCCTATAGCTATCTTTTTTCTAATGATTTATTTAAAAAACTAGGCGGGTCGGTAATGAAATTTAGACATCATGTGCTTTTTTTAAAGTTTTATATGTGCTTTATTTAATAAAGTTTATAAAAATTCGTTCATTTATAATTAAAATATTTACAATTTTTATTAATTAAAATTTTAAATTTTAAACACATGAATATCTCATTGAATGGGGTTTATAATACATAACAGTCTTTTTTTATCTTGAAAGACAACGTTGTTTGTTCATAAAAACAAATACGCGAAATTTCAAGCTCCCCAGACGTGAGCTTTGAGTTCCCGAAAAAATCATTTCAGCATGACAAAAACAAAGGCAACCAAACAAAATAAAGCAATAAATTCTATCGGGAACAACCTCAATCTATTTGATAAATGGAAAGATCGTATTTCTATTGATTAATTAAGTTTGTAAAAAAATAGAGTTAAAATATATAAGAATTTACGAAATTTTAAATGCAAATATATTTTATAGTATGCGGATTATTTGGTTTGCCCATAAAAACTAAAACGCAAAATTTCTACTTCCCAGACGTACACTTTGCGTTTCTCTGAAAAAATCATTTCAGCATGAAAACAACAGCAGAAAAAAACAAAACCCAAAAAACAATGCGTTTCCTGGAGAACAAGCTCAATCTATCCAAGGAATGGGAAGATCGCAGCTCTCTCATGTATGAAGTTTTCCCCCCCCCCTACCTCTCAAACAAATAGAATTAAAATAGTATTTTTTTAAACATATTCCTAGTTGCAATGATTTTTTTTTACGTAACCAAAAATTATTTTTCATTTTATCACAATTCCGCTGGATAATTTTTTTTTACTAAGCTTGTTCAAAAATATTTTGCGATGTTTGAGATGTCTTCGTATATGGGATATTACATCCTTGATAAAAAAAATGTTTTTTTGCGTGTTTCTTCGATTTCATGGTATTGATCTAATTAAACACTTAAGTACTTTAGCATATCTCATGAAAGACGTTTTTTAAAATTTTCTTTCCCCTGTTTTTTTACCTTCTCGTCGTTAGATGTAAGGTTATGTGTTTTTTCTCGTAATGTCTTTCGAAATATGTTTTTGTTTTTGTCACTTTATTACTTGCGACGAATTTAATATATCTGGGGAAAAATAAATTACATTTCATTTTTTCATCTCAGTCAAAGAAAGTCATATCAATTTCACATGCAATAAATTCCTTACGACACAAATGTCAAAACAAAATTCAAAACTAACAAGAAATATAAAAATAGATTCCTAAAATTGCCAATAAAATGGGGTTTTTTCTAAATTTATTTATTTTTATTTTTAATTTGCTTATTAAAATAATGATTGATACAAAGCATTCTATAATAAGTATTTAAATATATTTAATAATCGACAGTAAAAAAGAATTTAAAATGCAAACAAATTCCAAAATTCTGTGCACAGAACTGACCCATCATGCTCGAATTAAACATATTGAATTATGTAGGGTCGTAAATTTATTGCAATTCTGCATTGTTAACAGATTTTGCCTAATATCATATCGTATTAAAAGATATAGTACTTTGAGTAATCTATGATGTATGAGAATGATACACATTTTTTCCTATATCATTTTTTGTAAATTATAATCTCAGAAACACTGGAGGTTTCGTGATATTTTATGACACATCTTTGAGCAATTTGAGTTCAAAGATTCCAGTATTGCTAAGGTGAATGGTAATAATTATTTTTTCATGTTTCTTGTTTTGACTACTTTATTTGTTATCACTATTTTTACTAAATTTTTAAAATTTAACTTGACATTATTGTAATCATTTCAAGTAATTAATCTTTTTGTCTTCAATCTGATAAAATATATTGTTGCCTTCTCATGAATAAATGATTTTTTTAATGCTTAGCGGAAGAGACTGGGTATTTAAGAATGTTATAATTCTAATGTACAACCTTCTTCATGAGGTTGTTACAGCACCAAAGGTTTTAAATGGACATAGATGAATTTTAAACTCTTTTGCAAGTAACTGTAGGTGATTAAATGTAAATTATTTATGAAAAAATGTTGATACTTTAAAAAAATACAATTTGTTCTAAAATAACAAAAAAGTTTTTGAGATTTATAAAAAAAAACTACAATACCAAGAATATAAATTTTCGTCTATTTGTTTCTGAATGAGGTTTTGTTTTGTGTTTCTAAATAATAAAAAGTCATTATAAATTGTCAAAAAAGGAAAAACAGTGATTAGATTAATAGATACATCAGAAATAAAACATATTAATTATTCTATTATTCTTTTATAGTTTATTTAGCAATGATTCACGTTTTACTTTTCGAATAAACACATTTATTCGTATGAATATATTGAAATGGAAATTTCTTCGATTCGTATGAATACATTTCAATTCATTTAATTTTGAATATTTTATACAAAATATAATTATTTTTTATTAACATTAACATGATAATTAATTCATGCATGACTAGTAAATAAACTAATTAGATTATTTATTACTTTTTGTTAAATAAAACACTTTTTTTGTCTAATTATTAAATTGAGCTTCAGTTTCGAAAATTTCATTAACAAATTGTTAGCATTCCTCAGTGGCCTTAGTGAAAGCTTTGAGAAAATTAATTAAATCTGTAGTGAATACTTTCTGTAGTGACAGTTTAGGAAAAAAAATACTACAATAGATAAAAACTTTTATTAAACACACACACGAAAAAAATAAACATTGATATATCTAATAAAAAAAAAATGCGTTCCAAAAATATTCAATTCAAAAATTATTGCACTCATAAATTAAACGAATAGTAAAATAAAACTACAGTTTATTACTTAGGAAATGATAAACTCCTGTAGCATTTTTCAGCTAATATAAAACATACTGGAGCTTGAATTATATAATGGAGCTTTACCCAAAACCTGAAAAATTAAGAAATGAGAGAAAAAAAAAGTTTTTTTTCTTTTTTTCTTTTGTATTTCAAAGAATTGTTTAAAATATATACTGTCAGACAGATAATTCAAATGCAGACATTAGCATTGTGTAAAAAACACAAACTTATTTTTTGGACATCAATGGAATTCTACCTAAATATCATGAGACAGTAAATCACAAAGTAAATTAACAATTCTGTTGGAATATTGTAATTGGGAAGAAAAAATATTTTGTTTCAAATGGCAAGTTTGAAGGACAATAAATATAAAAAAATTTCAAAGAACACGATAGAAACAAAGGACATCAGTTAATCCATCAACTTAAGTCTGGCAATCCAATAACGCTTCCATAAAGAAAGATGATGCAGTTCAGAACCGGAAGGAAGGTGAGACATATTACTTTCTTCCTGGTTATATCACACAGGATACAGAGAGGATCAGGAGCCAGTTTTATTCTGTGAAGACAATCGCGACCAGAGAAAGGCCATAGCAACGCCATCAGTTTTTTCTCTAGGCCATTCAAAGATATCATGAATATGATCGTACCAGAGCTTGTGACCGTTAGCCAGACTGAAGATCGTGTTAGTAGATCATTTTGCCATACTAGACGTTACCCGGAGTGCACCACGAAAAGGTAGATCTACGTTGCACTCCAAAGAAAACATTGAAATTGTGATCAGTAAAATATTATAGTCTTCATCAAGATTACTCGATCATCAATTGTTTAATCTACAAACAGGTTTTACCCTAGAATTCACTGATCACCAACGCCTATGCAATTTACTCACCTAGTCTAGAATCCTGAAACATTTTTTCCTCGCAAATCAAATTGATACTGAAAGACAGATATTTTCGATACCGCTAACGAAGCTTAAGCAGAATCGATGGAATTTCTTTACACATTTATTGAACAAAACGGTGACAAAAAATTTTCTGGCAGTAGTGCCAGCTCTGTAAGTGATTTAATATTGTAGAAATAATTTTTTTAAAGTTATTAGAGAAAATAAATAGTCTTTAAAATTTTAGCACCACCAATTTGCGAAACATTTAGTGGCACTTACTATCATGAATAACATAATTGAATATCATATATCCTGATTATATACTTCTTGAAATAATGTTAAACTTGAACATTAAGAAATAAGAGAAAAGGAAGATTTTCGTTTTCATTTTTCTAAAAATTTTTATTAAATATTACTTTCATACAGTATCGTTACGTTTAAATAGGATTCAGTACTTGAAAAAAATCTCTTTTAGCATAGCATTCCAACAACAAGTTTTAGTTTGTCACTACGGATTTTTTTTTTTTTTTGCACACTTTGAAATAATTAGACAGGGACCTACTATTTGATGTGGATTATGAACCACTAACAAACATCTGCGTCACTGCCAGGATTCGAACCTGACCTGATTTAATAAAGACATGCATCCCAAATTGCATTTTATTACGCTGAAATTATAACTATAGATTAGAAAAAATTATTTAAAATATTGAAAATTAGTGGCAATTATGATGACGAAGAAAGTATCATAAATAATTAATACTACAGTGCTAGATGAATTATTGATTTGTTAATTATGTTTTATTTATGTATGCAGTAAACATAGCATGCATTTTTTTTAATTTTTGAAACATAACCTGTTGTTATACTAAAAAAATTCACATGAAACATTCAAAATTTCAGAAACCTAGCTACTGCATCATTCGAGGTTTACCGTTGTTTTCGTATTATGCGGTCTTTTACATTTCTTTTTATCTTAGCCGAATTTGATACTAATTTTACACTTATTAAGTCATTGTTATTAATTCTCACATGAATTATAACAAACAACATTCACAAAAATATTTTCCTATTTAATACACGTGACAATAGGAATCAATTTGATTTAAATTCAGGTTCTGTACATAATTATACCCTCCTCTTTCAATGCTAGTTTTTTAGAGGAATTTTGGATATTAATGAAAAATTAACTTAGGGAACATGATCAAAATTTAATTTAATAAAAATAATATCTATTTAAATATTATAAAAATATTTTATTCAATGTTATCTATATTATTGTAGATTAAAAATCCTATCCTTTGTCAATAAATTACTAGGTTTGATGCAGGATTCCTATCAATGTATTTTTTTCAAGTGCCTATGACATATATTGTCGAAAACGTGTTCCATTTAAAATTCTACCGAACTAAGAGCATATGGTTTTTAAAGGAGCTTCATACCTTTTACATTTACACCGAGAGGTGTAACTTTTTTGATTTACCATAGTATTTTACACTTAAAGCTAAAATTATATATATTTTTTATTATTTAAAATGTTTATTGAAAAGAACCATTTCTAAAATAGTATTTGAAACTCTATTTCTTAAATTTCTGTCTTAGAAATCGATCAAAAGACTTATCTTCATAAACTAGTCAAGGCTATCTTTCAAATTATGGCGATAAGTACTTCAATTCCTTCGATTTCGAATTAATATCCATAGTACTGTCTGTTAATGAGTTCCTACGCTTCACGTAAACAACAGATCATATTCCGAGCTATACGATAATGATTAATGAATTTTAAGAGCTTCAACTACTCAAACAACGGTTCGTAATTCGGACACCGTGTCCAATTTGCACTTGGCATTTATTTAAAGATATTTTCAGCTTTATTGAGCTTCTTCTGTCATTATTCACAGAGAAAACCCAAATTATAAATTCCATATGGAAAATTTGGTTTAACTAGCCATGCAAATATTTTTTTAGAATTGAACATTAAAGTGCATACAATTAGCACGAATTTTGTAGAAATTTCGCAAATATATTTTAATAAAATTATGTTTCGTAATTATATAGTGGGTTATTCTTCCTTTTTTTCCTAAAGAGCGATTTTCAAGAACTTTTGTGTTTCTCATTGCTAACATCATGAAAACTTTCTTAGAGGGTCTTTTACGCGTTTCATTTACTCAGTGGCAGAAGACGACAAAATTTTTGATTTTCCATGGTATTTATTTTTCTATTCAATGCTAAAATTTTAATTTTTTGGCAGGTGTTTTATGAGAAGTACAACATATTGTATATTTTGAAAGATTTATAAAATAAAAAAAATATTTTAAAATTGATTATGAAATGTTCTTTTTTCTTAAAAAATTAATATAACATTCATTGCACGCAGGATTTCATTCACAAAAACGATGTTAGAAACAAAATACGGTTGTAATAGATTCCCAAGTACATGTATTTTACTTTATACATAAATTTGAAATAAAAAAATTGTAATAATATTTTGTAGAGAAAATTTAATTTAATTCTTAATTTTTTTTTTACATAAATTTAACCATTTTGAAAAAAATATTGCACTAACTAATAATTTAGCATTAAATTGATTTATAAGTTCGTAAGCAGTATGTAATTAAGGTACATTTCACATTCTAGATACATTAATTTTTAAAATTCCTTGAGCGCTAGATCAAAATATGAAAAAAGCTTTTAAACTTGTGGATTTCAAAAGTCCCTGCGAACATAAGTTTTTCATTCCTTCATAAGAAGAATTTCATATTCAGCTAATTTTTTCCTTCGTTTAGATCTGTGGGCTTCAAATGATGATGTTTTCTTTTTTTATCAATAACAATATTCAGTTTGTCCTCGTATAAGAGCTGAAAACATGTTTTTTCCTAATTTAAAAAAAAAATAGTATTATCATCAAATAACTTGACCTTAATCATTAAATGTGCAGCAATTTGTGCAATTGTTAATTGTTACAACAAAATGATTTTGATGAATTTTTCAAATTATAGAGATCATCAATTTATTAGAATTCTGTATCGCCCCTCCATGACACTGTTTCATCAGCATAGTACCGTGAACATGAATCTGTAAACACTGGCTTTATGACATCACTGATAGCTTTCGATAAAGGTTATTTGTGAATATGGATGCAAATAGTATCATTGGACCCGGCAATGTTATATGCATACCACGTTTCTGGTACTTTGGGACAAAATTAATGCATTGGTTCATCTTCTGTATTGGACGTAGGAGCTCTTATAGTATTACGCATATCGCCAATTCTGTGACAATTTTCATGTATGGCATTTTCATAATAAGATGTTAATTTATGGATCAAACTGTCAGTCAGTGTTCCTTTGCCACCCACAATTTTACTATCAGACAGCGTCTTTCGTTCCAGACTGTGTTTTTTTCTTGATCTTGTGCTAATTCTGTTCTGAAAGGGATAAAAACACTCCACTTTTTGAAGGGGTATTCCAGTCCATAGGGGTATTTTTCAGTAAGATCATGAAATATCTTAGAGTCACCATCAAAAATATACTGTAGATATTTGACACCAAGCACTGTCTCTTATCTCTGAAAAATTCTAAACATTCCCTCCAATTTCATTTGACCAGAAGAACCATAGTGGTTTCTTTTACATACAAATTTAAGTCTAATTAACTACTTTGCATACTATATATATTATAAGAATCGCAGCTTTTACAGAAAACAGACATTATTTCTGCATCGATGACTTTTCCGGATTCATTTTAAATCAAGGTGCATACTGTCTGAGAAGTGTGCCCTCTTTTCCTTCAGGTACAATCTTCACTAACAGTCAAAAAGCCAGTGATAGAATTGATGCTATTTCCTTTTTAAACTTCTCTTATCATATTCTCTGCAGCAACTTGTTTTGTGACAGAAACAGGCATCGTGTCATATGAGTGCTGGGATATTGGAAGTGGCAGAGTCATCAGGATGCAAAATGTTTTTAATGCATTGTAGCTTTGTCCAATATAACGCATTGTGAATACTGATTTTCTGTTGATTTTCTGATGTATTATTTTCACACCTAGCCATTTTACAGTTGGAGAAAGAGCTTACGGTCGAACATTTTTCACAAATTGTTTCAAAGTGTCTTCATCAGCCCCGTATTGACTTTTAATTTATTTTTATTTTGCCTCTGCACGTTGAGCAGCAAACCACTTCAGTTATTTTTGAAAAATCATTGTAAAGTCAACAATATAATAATAACCTTAAAAACTTTCATCAATCTTTTCAATATTGCTATTCACCGATGAACAAGAAAATGACACTTTTTTGCGCTTGACATTTTAACTGGACGTTTATTCACGATTAAAAATTTATTTTCGTTAATATCAAACACTTTTTTTTATACATATTTCCTTGAAATCTCTTCTTTCTTTGATTGTCACCAGAATCTAGCTTAGGAAATTAAGAATTCTTCATAAAGTTTCAACAATAAAAGGTGAAAAGCGTGCGAACAAAAAATAATCAAATTTTGCACCAAAAGTAAACATTAATGGCAAGTGTTACATTGCGTTGCTCGAATTCTTCTCACTGCTGTACTATTAAAAAATAAATCGTAAGAGAAAAAAGTGTTATCAAATCTAATACCGAAACTAAAACGAGGGTGTGATATCGATCATAACAATGTTGAATTTTTGTAAACATAAATTTACATTTTTTAAAATATCTTTAGAAGTTTTCAGTGTAAAAACGTCCAAAAGTGTTTATAAAATGTTCAGTATAAACTAGATCATGACATATATTTTTGTTTTTAAAAAATCAAAAGTTTTCAAGTTTAACACGTCTGAGACCCATTAGACATAAAAATACACATAAATGTGTAAAAATATAAAAATACACCCCTAATACATTAAAATTCACATTGCTTGGATCAACATATAATTTGTTAACAATATTGTAAGAGAAGAACATCTACATCAAAACGGCAAATAAAAACCATTTGACTTAATTCTTTAGCAATTGGTAAATACAAAATTTGAACCAAATTAAAAATGTTATTAAATTTATGTAATATTATACAACAAATTTATTCTATTCTATTTTATTTTTTGCAATATATATATATGTTTGTGTGTGTGTAATTTTTGTAATTTTCATTTGTGTAATTTTAGAAATTTTTTTATGCGACCAAATTAGTGCATGCTGCCAGCAAGCATCAAAAGTCTGTGCATCTCTAATCTGAAATTTAATAATTATTTTAAATAAATAATTTTTAACTGGTTATATGATAAAGGAAAATAATTATTAAATCTATGTAACATCTCGCATCAAATAGATGTTATTTGATTTTATATTTCTTTTTCTGCTATGTATAAATTAATTAAATATGCATATATTACTTGATTTTCTAGATTTATAATATTATTTTTATTTATAATACATATTTATTTATAATATATTATTTATTTTTAGAAAGGTAAAAATGCAATTGTTTAATTTATTTAAAAATAATTTGACGTTTATGAATTTTATTAGTAAATTTTTCATAAAAAACATTTATTTTTAATAAATCGAAATTCAACATCCAATTTTCGAATCACTTCAAAATGTTCTTTTGTAGATTAATTAAATTTGATAAAAAATAATTTTGTAATTTATTTTTAAAAAAACTTAACTTTATGTATATGCAGTTATTGTAAGCGGAAATAGAATTCGAAAGAAACGAAACAACTTACTCGAATAATTTAGCACTTATTATTAGCACCTATTGTCGTTAGTACTGATTGAAATTAATTGATGATTTTCAACCAAATGTTTTCAATATTTTTTCTGTAATGTTTCAAATGATTTATTTTCGTTTAATAACTTCAATGGGATATAACTTGCTGTCAACTTTTAGTATGAAAAAAAGCTTACATCAATTTTTTAAACGACATTTAACAATTTTTTCCAATGGCATCATCTTGTTATTTCCTGTAATCATTTTGGAATCATATTTATAATTCTTATAAGTAATTTTCAATGTATTAATTAGTTTATATGTGACAGTAACAATATTCTTTAAATATTCTTCATTTTCACATCTTTTCTTGTCTCTATATTGTTTCTGCTAAAAATGCTTGATAAGATGTATTTTAGTTGTATTGAATTGATTGCAGCAGATGTCATAAAACTGTTTAAAAGTTAGAATATGTTCAGACATTTTCATTTCTTTAATACCACAGGAAATTATTCGCTTGGAAACATTTCAAGTCTCATCGAAATGTATTCTACAATTTTTCCTTTTTCAATTTGTTATACGTGTTATTTTTACTGCTTTAGACACGCAGCTCAATTTACAATATACAGTACGTATAATATGATCCTAGACATAAAATAGGATGATTCTCATACATATAACATTCTAGATAGATAGATAAACTAAATTTTCAAAGTAAACCTGAAAGATTCATAAAAAGAATATGCAGATAATTTTTTTTTCTACACTTTATATGCTTTGAAAAAGTAAAACCTCAAAAGTCTTCTATGTTGTTAACAAAATTTTCGTAGAATTTCTGTAATATATGCTAACATTTCTAAAGGTTAGCGTTTAATTTCAATAATACCATGTTGAAAATTTTACGCTATTTATTTCTTTTCGATAGGAGCTTTCTGTATTTTAAATTATTCATGAAAATACTTCCATTTTCCCATCATAATTCACTTTAGTGAAATATGTATTATTTTCCACAAGCTAGATAAACTCAGTTTTACTATTATAGAATATTAATTTATTTCTATAGTTAAGCATGAACATTTTATTTTAAAGGCATCCTTTTATTTAAAATACAAATTTTTAATAAGATTTATTAAACTATTGCCATAATTATCTGGTAGCAAAATTTTTTATTGTAAGGAATGCAGTAAATAATTAATTTTCTGCATTTAAATTATAAAATTCTTAACAGTTTGTTAATTGATATTTAAGACAAGTAAATTACTTAATTTAAAACTTAAAAAAAAACATTTTCCCTAATTTTTAAAAATATGAATAAAAAGTAATTTTTAACAAATATTTCAAATCGCAATGATATCTACTTTATGGAAAAATTTTAAATCTGCCAAGTGTTTCACTATTAAAATACAGTAAATGTATCCAAGAAATTGTGATAAATCCGATGTACAGTGTATATTCTTCTGTGGATTTAAGAATTTTAACTTATAACAAGTCAAAACAAATATAATCCTTCAAACAACGCACTTAAAGACACGAAACCATTTGCATAAAGCTTATTAATTCAAGTGTTATGCAGTTTTAGAAGTTGAGCTTCTTTTTTATTTCTTCAGTTCTTTTAGTAATTACGGTTCTTTACGACAAGTACGATGATGCGAAATTTCCGTCTTCTAATGCGTCTCATTGAGTACAGCAATTAGTATTTATCGTCCCTTTTATGACGGAATAGTTGCCATAGAAACAAGTGACTCAATCTTTTAGCTGACACATTTATAATTTATTACCCTCATTCTAAAGCAGTAGATGGAGGGATGCTTAATTTCAATTCAAGCGAACTTTCTAACAATGTTACATATTGTAGATATTTCTCGAGACAGCTTAAAATCCGGATAATAGAGGAACTCGAGTTGGATGCTAACCATTTCATCCCCAACTATTTTGTATACATTGATATTTAGAGACCTGAAATATTTCTCAAAATCACAAATGGTAGACAAGATGAGAATAAGAGTATTATTTGATAAAATATTTTAAATTGGATTATAGAACCTTGTTTCTGAATCATAATTTAGGCATTCGCTTAAAGAATTAAATTCTATGTATAGTATGTACCATTCGTTACAATTTTTATAAAGAAAACTGTAACTAAAATGTTTAATAACCGTAATATAAAAATAATTACACTAATCCTTCCATATATTTCAGGAGGAAAAAAAAACATGAAATAAATCATAAGTGCATCTAAATCGAGCTAACTTAAAAAAAAAAAAAAAAAAAACATTACAAAATATCGGGATGCTTTATATAAATTACTATTTATCAGAAAACATATTTTTGTAGGCATAGTTATAATTGTTGACGGGATTTGAATCAATGTTATTTGGAGGAAAAGGCACAAATTTACATCAGCTAAATTAAAGCTCTAAAATTTCCACAGTAATGGGAAATATAGTAACGAGTTTCTCTTTAATTAAGTTCGCTGCGTGGGCGTTTTGGAATAGCAAGAAGGTATCTATCCTCAGAAATGCCTCTAAGATAACATTTACTTCCGCTTACTGTATTGTAACAAGCCCCTAAGGGGCTCATCCTGAATAAAGATGTATCTCCTGCATATTTGTCATATTAATAGCGAATTATCTCTATTCAGTTATATGACATTGTAAAACGCAAAAGTGCATTACCACTTTATAATAAGTAAAAGAGGGTACATTGAACCTCATATACTAATCAATACAAAAGACACACCAGGCACTTTTTTTACCATTCTGTACAGCGAAAGTTGTGTAAAGTAAATAGTGCGCGTTTTATATGATTTTTAAATCTTATATGTGCAAAGAACTGCTGTATAATTTAATTGAATATATATTTCAATAGTGACAACACGATTGATTTGAAGAATCATGATATACTAGAACTCAGTTTCAAGTTTTCCTTACAATAACTAATGCTTTATTCAGCTAATTTTCTTACTAAGTTTTATAACGTCAATCAAGGAACTTTTTAATTTGAATCACAGGCGCAGGGAAAATATTAACTCATTTTTGATCGTTTTAAATTCTATGATATTCTCCTAAACTTTGATATCTTTGGTGGTTCAATAATAATATATTGTATGATTAGAAAAAATATACGGTTAATATACTGTTTTTCTTAATTTTCAGCGTTAAAGTGAGAAAACTCCTTATTGCGTATGCATATTTTAACGTATTACATTTGGACCTACGAATTATTTTCAGGGCTGAAGACTTTTAATTTATAACAAATTTTAGAAAGTTCAGATTCCACCAAAGCCCATATTATTTCGGAACATAAACAAATATTTATCATTTTTAAAATATGCTAATTCTGTTGTTACCTAAATTTTAATATTCAAATTAGAAAGTTTGCTGTTTGTGAATAGGTAGTTTTAAAAGTCATAGACACATTTGTACCTATGTAAATTCTTCTTCTATTGTACGTTTCTCGATATATTAGAAAACTGTTTTCCAAAATATTATTCTTAGCAGTATTTCCTGCAATAAACTGTCGATTCTGGCCTGCAGGTATTGGAAAGCGTACTTGGGAGTTTAAAAATGATGACGATGTGTCCAGAAATCTGATTCACATATCTCAAAATTTTGGATTTCAAAGTGATTGTGTAGGAACGGTCGGTCACTCTTTCGAAAGCGTTGAGAAATTCTTCAGGTGCAAAATCCTATTATCCTTGGGCTCTGGAAAAAAAAATTGGAAATATTTGGAGATTGAGGGAAAGAAAGATTCTTCCTGCGGTAATCTGAGTTTTGTTTAGTTTGATGAAATTCTCGTGAGACCAAATTTTTCTATCCTTATTTGTAGAACGTAATAGTCGATAAGAATTCTATGTATAACAATGTTTAAAACAGCGTTTTAGAAAATTCCTTTGTATTATTGAAATAATTTTACAACTTATTTTTTGCATAGTTGTTTGATTTGTTGTACAATTTTCTAATTAGACTTAAGCAACATATTTTTCTTCTCATCAATCATTTGTTATATATTTTATCTTTAATTCTTAATTCTAAATCTCTATAGATTCATAAGAGTTTCTGTAAATGATTTTCTATAAATTGACAAATGTCTAATTTTGTACAGAAATTTCAGGTGTAATGAATTTTATAACTGAAAAAAATATCACTGTAGTCATTGAAATTACTTCTTATCATTATGTTAAATTAAAAATAAATCTACACTAACTTTATATTTAAGACATATATATTTAATAGTTCTTCTCCATAAGTTTACTTTTTAATATGTAAATAAATGTGTTGTCATTCCGGTTTGTAGAATTTTGAAATGCATAATATGCAGAATATTGCAATAAGATTTTCCCAATTAGAAATGAAAATAAAATTACTATAATTAATCATATGAAGAAATGATTTGTACTTGATGCAGAGGGAAGATCGATGTTTTAATTAGCATGGTTGTGTTTCGTGCTTTGTAATTGTTGCATGTAACGGACAATTTTCAAGTACTTGTTCACTTCATGGCAGAGAAATATGTTTTCAGTCATTGTTGCCAGTAGATTGTGCATGTACACCCTCAAATTGTACCTTTGCGTACAACAGAGAACAAATAGCACGCATATAGAATGCATTGGCTTCATGCCAGGCACTGTGAAGCAAGTTTATAGTCATTGATGTCAGAGAATTCTCAATAGAAACCTTCAATTCGTTCATTGTTGTGGACAAAGAAGCGAACTGAAGGTGCACGTAGAGCATGCCTTGTTGTAGGTAAGGAACGAATTGAAAGTCTTCATGTAGATTGTACTAGCAATTAGTGACAAAGAACATGCTTCACAAAGTCTATTTTGCAATGTACTACCAATTGGTAAATAAAACTGTGATTATCATTCTATGTTAAAATATTATCTTCATATCGTTATTTATGACTATGCTGTTGACATTTACAATCAGTGCAATCATTTTTAATCAAATTGTATTTATATAAAAAAATTATCCATTACCTCTCTCAAGTCATCCCAAAAACTTCAATACAAACGAAGTGGAATTCAAATATTTCTTGTACTATTTAAATATAACTACAACGTGATAAAGTCTGAACACAAGCTGACAGATAACAATGGTGTGTTTTGTGATCTAATGACTGAAACCTCTTTATGAATGACATAGTATTATCTGGTAAGTATGATACTTTGTTTCGTCCATGATGCATTGCGAACATTATAATAGATGCAAAAGAGTATACGTTTGTGAGAATCTTGTTGAATGTACAATATAAATTGTGGCAATGATCCTCCAACAAGTTGTTGGGGAACAATCACCGAGAACATTCAAAGTCAGGCGATGCAAGAAATAAAAATGAGGGAATAGCAGTGTGAAAAACATGCTGCTTATTTTTTTCAAGTTAATAGTACCGAAATATTTTGGTACACTAAGTCATATTGTAAGTTTACTGTTATATTGCAATATTTTGAATGGAAAGAAAACATTGAAATTCTAATAAGTGACATATTATATTCTTCATCAAGTTTACTCGACTATGAATTGTTCAATTTACCCATTAACTGGTTTAACCCGACAATTCTCTGATCATCGACCTATGCAATTTACACATCTGTTAGAATCCTGTGACATTTTTATTCTCCAAAATCAAATTGATACTGAAAGGCAAATATTTTGATGCCACTGGCAAAGTTTATCCAGAATCGATGGAATTGCTTGACAAATTTGCCAAACAAGACTTTCAGAAAAACCTTCAGGCAATAGTGACAGCTCTGGAAGTGATATAAAATTGTTGAAATACCTTTTTTTAAAGTTGATAGTGACAGTTAATTATCTTTGCAAATTTTCACCATAGCATTAATCTGCAAATATTTCGTTGGCACGTCCTGCCATAAATACAATAACTGAATACCATATTATATCCAGATTGTATAATTTATAATAATTTTCAACCTCAACATCACACTTAGGGTGAAACAAAAAATGCATCAAAAGCCAAAGATTTGAATAAAAATTATGATATATATGTTAGAAACTAATTTAAATTGATGAAATATTTGATTTTTGAAATTATATAACGTTTAAAGGCATCATAGTTTTGACAATTTGCATTCAAAATTCCAATTTTTTTGTTTTGCACATAATTTTTCAATGGCAAATAATTCCTGATTTCATGTTGTCTGTTGTATGCAACTTTAATGCGATATTTTTGTAAGGCAATACACATCAAAGTAATATGTTTATAATATGCATAAAAAATTAACCGAAAATATTTTGTGATATCTTTGTGTAACACATGTTCTATATATTATCAAGCGATATTTATGAAAAGTAATTTACAATGTTCCTATTTCCTTAGGTTAGAATAACATAAATTTATTTCTAAAATGATGGTATAAAAAAAAGATAGAAATACACGTTTGATTTCAAAATATAGCACATTCTATTGATATCCTACAAAGGAAAAAATTATTAAATATTTCATTTACCTAAGGATTTATCAGTACTCTTTTCGTTTCAGGAGCCACACCCATAAGGCCATTAAATCTCCTACATGATTAATGACAAAAAATTTCTGCTACATGTATTTTTTTCATACAGTAACAAGCAACAAACTTTAAGAATTATTCTTAGAGTAATAAATAAATAAATAACAAATCATCAAAATATCAACAAAAGTCCTTTGGATATATACGGTCTTCTGATGATGCTAATAAAAATAAAAAAACACCTTAGATTTTGTGAATAACATTTTAGAAGAATTTTTTTTTTTAATTTTCAACCATAAAACACCAGATATCCATATTGCTACGAATTATTTAAATATCTTATAATAATTATAATATAAAGTTGAAATAAGGTACAGTAATTAATACATTCTTAATAAATATGATATTAGCTATGAATGTCATAGTTGAGTTAAGGTGCAGTCTAACATTTCACTTTCAGTTAAAAATAAACATTGCAATATTTAGTTACACTCACTTTGAGACCAAAATAATAGAGACGAAACATAAAGCAGTTATCCAAAAGGGACGAACATTCAGTATCATAGGATGCACATATATAGAAAAAGAAGCGATTAAATATTCAAAGGAATTGAATATTTTATTCAGGATATATAGCTACATATAGCAAACCGATCAATAAGGCGTTGGTTCCCCTTTAGCACTTATGTAAGCTGTTATCGGGCTTGTTGTCACTGATTCACTGTTGGCACAGGAGGTCCTCTGAGTTTTCTTGATAAACTCTCCCTAATTGTCGAGGTTGGTGAGATTCTGGGAAGGGCTGTTGTGTCCTGCTCACCAGACCCCAAATGTGATCTAGGGAAGAGGTATGGTGAACTAGAAAGTTAAAAAAATTTGACAAATAGAATACAATAAGTAGAAATGATTGCCACATGCGGGCAAGCATTACTCTCTAAAAATAAAAGCCCGTAGTGCAATGAAAGGAAGTAAAATACAATTTGTTAGACAATTTTGCTAAAAAGTAATTGTACTGTAAGATGTGGTGTTGGTTTTCAATAAGATTACTTAAAAACTGATTAATCCACTAATTTCCAATTCATCAAAATACTGAAAAACGGCAATAATGAATTCTGCAATAGTCTATTAACGCGACAGATAAAAAAATTTCGAAAAATTATCTCTAACGAAATTTTAGAGCCATTATAAAATTATAAAAAGCCATAATATAAATATAAAAGCCATTATAAAAATTTAGAGAAGGAATTACATACGCATGAAATAAATATTCTAAAAAATTATTTAAAAGCAAATGATGATTAGTTTTCATTCAAAATAATTAGCAACATATCACATTAAATACAAGTTACATATATTTATATTAACACAATCAGTTGTCATCTTTGCTAACCCCAGACTTCAAAATAGAAAAAAAACCCACCATACTAACTCATATTATGCAAAGATACAGATGGTACACAGATATAAAAATGCAGTTTAAACTAACTTGCTACCATGTAATAATATAATATAATAACAGATTACTGATTGCATTACAATAGAATACTAAGAATACTAGAATGCATATGCACATAATGCATTAGTCAACGAACCACTTCGTTCTAAGGCGAAAGTCTATTGAAGAATTTTATATAGTCCAAGATCTTTTGGAACTATGTAGCCCATAGAATGTCCATGTAATGAAAATTAAAATAAAAACACTCACAGTTTTGACACGGAGCTCTAGAAAAACTCAGCCATCGCCGCAGGTGGACATTCAAGTAAATCACCGTTTCCCTGGTGAATGAGGTATTCATTTCGCTTGAAGTGTTTCGATGAAACCGATGCTGAGCAGGGCGTTCACATTTCCCTTTTCTTGATCTTACCATCCTCAATAGGCATCGATGAATACAGGGGGAAATACAGCATTGTCTTAATATCACCCGGATCATCGTTTCCTTGAGAAAATCTCTTCTTTGGAACTTTTATTTTTCGAACGGCAATTCGTCCTCTCACTGCAGATTTCTGGAGTTTACTTTCATTCTGGCAAATTCTTCAAATCTCAGGATTCTGTCTCTTCAACCAATCTCCATCTCTATTTTGATGTCTATTCGGATCCTTTATTTTTGCGGCTCGCTTCCCTCTTCTACCTTTACTGCCAACGGTCCATTTCGGGGACCGCATTCACTCCTTCATTTTCTTCCCTCCATTCCAGTAGTTAGACAAATTGCATCCAGGTGATGAACTCGATTCTCCCCCTCCCCCTTTCTTGATCCCACCAAAACATTTTATCCGTTTCAGATCAACCACCCTTTCTTTACTGTTGGTTGGATTTCTGTCGTCGGTTCTTAATTTTTAATTAAGTCTGTCGTGATTTCTTAAATGCTTCACCATTGGTGGGGATGGTATTAACACCTCATCAATTCAAGCAACTAGGTGAGTCTTTTTAGAGGTAGGAGTCGATTTCTGATACACAAGAGGCATCTGTGAAAGACATCTGGATAAATTTAGATTTTTCATCCCTCTCGTAAATATTGTCGTATGTCCACTTGTGAGTGGATACTGGAACTCTTCCCCTCCCCATTTATAAGCCAGCTGTACAAAATCTTTTCCAGTCAATTAAAGCGATCAAAGGAAGTTCAGCATATCTTTTATTTTTGGAAAACCAACTACTACCAGCTGCATTCGCATACATTGATCCTGTCCGGAAAGGGTTCTAGATTGATCAAGCCCACATGCATTCCAAAAGTGACAGAGATTTTCACTAACATTTACTTTATAGTACATGAAATATATTGCAAATTTTTAATAATTGTACACTACAATATTTAAAAAATATTTTTAAATATATATCTATACGACAAATAATGTCACGGACGGCACCATTGCAAACGCGCTTGTCTGTGTGCACCTTAAATTCATATCCAGCCTTCTGAGTACCGTGGATTCAGATCTCCCTCTATCCATGGCCCTTATGAACATTATTGTTTGGTTGCATGTCACATCGTTGAAAAAAAAGATAAGGTGCTGTGTGAGCCATTCTGACTGGCCTTCTGTACTCAAGTTCTGCCTACATTTCATTCTGTTTTAGCTGTACTTTGAAATTTTTCAACCATTCCTGTATCGTTGACGAATGGAGGCAATTCTTTAACATAAATGTCGGGTGATACTTCGATTTGACTCCACTGAATTCTCCAGCCCATTTGTGCATCTTCTCTCAAATGGTGACATAAACTTACACATGGGGCGAACCTGTACATTGGTACAATCAAAGTGTGTAGACAGATTCAAATTCAAATTGAAGTTATGCGCTAGAATCAAAAAAGATGATTTCTTCCGCTATACTCACCCTCAGTATGTTCAGTTACGTGGATGTAGTGCTTCAGATATTAAATAATTGGCTGCTAAAATTTAATTATTTATTTAATGATTCAAATGATATTTGAATACAAAATTTATTACTATCAGATAAATATTTCTTGTTGTATCACTTATTGTCTGTCTTAGAGTTATGAAGAATCGATGTACTTATAATGAAGTAAATCAGAAGAATATCACTATTTCCTAAATGCAGTAATTTTATTATATTAAAAATTATTTTCCTCAATCATAATTTATGCTATTTAATCGTTGTTATCGTCAAAGTTACATGTTGATTACAAAAAAACTTTACAAATTCAAAATTTTATTTTTAAGAAATGTCATCTCATATTAATATTTATAATAGGAATGTAAAAAAATTTACACATTATTAATGTTAGCAGAGCTCTATGCGTTATGATTTAATAAGTAAAAAGACTGCAGCAAAGCAGTTTTTTATTTTTATTTTCTTCTATTTTCAATAAAGTCTCAAAAATTATAAGGCGTTATACAAGGAGAACAAGATGGTTGTATGTTTAGACCATCATGTTTAATAAGTTATCCCCCTAGTGATGTAAGTGCAGCTAATGTAGTCATAATATGATTTAAGGAAAAGTTATCCATTAATATTTGCAATGCATTTAGTTATTAAAAGTAATTTATTATTGCTTACAATTTTGCTCCATAATATTTTATAGTATATTTTATTTATACACATCAAGCACTCTACTTAACTATTTAAGGAATATTATTTTTCTAATAACGATCAAATCAACTTGAATTTGTCATCTAAACCAAACTTAGAAGCAGCGCTAAGTAACTAACCATTTTATTCAAAACATGTTGAAACTGCAATTTCGCTGCGATAATGCCAAAAGTCAGGTCAAAAGTGTTACAGGCCTGTGTGACCTGCCATTTCCTTATCTTGAATGAAATTCCTTATCTGTTTTGTCAAGCTGTGCAGGGCAGCCTTAATTGCGGCTTTACATTATTCTAGTGTGCTTTAGAGAAGTTTCAATTTCATTAACTTGCTTTTGAATTCGTACTGCAGTAAGTAATTATTGTCTATTTAGAGCACTAATAATTAGTTTGAGAGATTTAAATTATATTGTTATGGGAAGAGTATGTAGAATACAAGATCTTTTGCGAATGATACGAAAATTGTTGATTGCGGAACACAAATTATATTTGTCGTAAACAGTGCTAAATAATTAGTTGCAGAGAAGAAGAATTTTTAATGAAGTATATAATTTTCGCAAAATATATAATCATTTATTATGGGCTTATAAAAATAAATGTAATATCTAGTAGGAATTTATAATTATCCATGTTACATATAGAACTTTTGTATGGAAACTTTATATACAGATAAAGAAATAAATAAATCATCTAATAAAATATATGGTTATATTATTATTTTAATACAAAATACACGAAAATATTAAACAAATGAATTTTTTAAACATATGAAAAACGGTTTTAAATTTTATGAAT
The DNA here is from genome assembly GCA_021605075.1 of Caerostris darwini. Classification (NCBI taxonomy): domain Eukaryota; kingdom Metazoa; phylum Arthropoda; class Arachnida; order Araneae; family Araneidae; genus Caerostris; species Caerostris darwini. Next base: position 586,638 of record BPLQ01013769.1, read on the forward strand.
TATTAAAAAATATCAATTTATTAAAAAAAAGATGTTCTTTTTCTAATTTGTTTGACTTTAAAGAACAATACAATAAAAGAAAAATTCAACTGAATTGAAGAAAATGCAAACAAGTCCTCTACAGAATTGTTTTTTATTTCACTTTTTTTAATTGTTCTTAATCTCCTATTTTAAAAGAATGGTATTTAAATTAGTAGTTTCTATCATTTATGGCACCTGCTATTCAATTACAGTTTTACGATTACAATATGGTATCGGTAGATGTAGATTAAACTCAGAATATATATATATATATATATATATATGTGTGTGTGTGTGTGTGTGTGTAACATATATCCATATAAACAAAAATTTATGAGAAAAACGTAAGTTTGCTCACTGTAAGAAGAATTAGAATACTTATGTTAATGAATACTACTGAAGAAAAACCATAGATGCACCATATCGAAATACGTAATTTAAAAATGTGAAATTTAAACCGTTATACTCTTAAATGAAACTGCATCAAGAATTATTTTCAACAAAAATCGACAGTTGAAACGAACTTTTAAAATCGTAGCCTTCTCTCTGTTTATTCAGTTGTAATATTCTACGGTCTTTTAAGTTTTCCCAATCAGAAAATTCTCTTTCATTTGAAGATTCTCTGTTGGTAGTTAAACAGATTTGATATGTCCTCATGGTAGCTATATATCTAGTATAACATGTTGTTTTGTTTGTAAAAATTAAAAATTAGAAACGTATGAATATTTTCTTTGTATTTCGCAATAATATATAAATTTTTTTTTGGTAATTGGTAATGATATAAACACTTTAAAAATTTTCAACACTTTTTTTCTACATTATAAATTAAAAGAATCAATATAAAAATATTTTAAAACAGATAAATTTGCGTTAGGTAAGAACTAGGAGAATTTATTTCCTGAAAAATGAAATTTGTTTTTAGATATCATTTCTAAACTCCAGTTCATTGTTTACTAAAAAATCGGGATACTCAAGTAATTCGGGTACTAAAAAAAATTACTCCTCAACAAATGACATTGCTTTAAATGAAAAAAAAAAAGATGTTCAAAAAATGAATTCAATCAACTTGAAATCAATAATATTTTAGCCTATTCATAATTTGTGATGCAGAAATAAATCAATTTTGAATGGATTAAAGGAAGTTATTTTTACCAAAATATATAAATTAAAATAAAATAATTATTTAGTTTTATCGAAATAATTCCAAAATTCGCATAAGATGATTTACTGATCCCAATCTGACTGCATGATACTAACATTTGAGGCTGTAGTGGAGCAATAAAAATTACTAAAAGACTTTCGAAATAAACAGTGTGTAAGTGCTTCAGATAACAATATATATCCTCCCACATTCCTTCCTTAACGTAATGGGCAAGGGACTGGATAGCCTAGAGATTAAGCGCAACCCTTGGTGCTTTTTAACACAAAGACAAAAAAATAACTCTCCACTTAGCAGAAGCATGGTGCCCGAGAGCAAAGAATCCAGCAGTAAATAAGGTTCCAGCTCTCGACATCCTACGTGAAGAAGAAAAAGAAGAGTCGCTGTTACCATGCACAGCTGGAGAAAAAAAGAAATCCTTGTAATAGCTCCAGAGAGAAAGGCTGTGCTTGCTTTTCGCACCCATTGCTCCAGATGTCCTCTTCCAAATGTCCCTTAACAACAGCCCATGCTCATTTCTTTTTCCTGCTCATGTCCTTTTCTTTTTTTCTTTTTATTATTGATACTTGCCTCCCTAACCAAACAGAGAGTAAAGAAAGATCCTGAGCTCTTAAAACTTTGCCACTCTCTTCGTTCTATCGTCTGTCATCATATTTGTAGGTAATGATAGTAAATAGGCTTCCTTACAAAGATCATTACATTTATTGTGTATTTTTTCCGATCTTTTTTTTTAGAGGGAGATTTTCAAGCTGGATAGCAGCTTATAAGCTCTTCTTGAAACTGTTTAGAACATTATAGGCTTTTTTTTTTCAGCAATTTTTTTTATTACATATATAGTAAGCCTCTTAGCACGGCCAATTTATTGAACCACACTCTCGGAAGAAAATCCCTGGAGCGTCTTTAACAAGTAAGAAACTAAGACTTTTATATTTAGTATTTCTTCTGGGCATTTTTTGAGTTCATTATTTGGAAGACGACAGAATTAATAACCCTTATAAAAGGATATTTACCATTATTTAATATGAATCTTGATTTTTTTTAAATTTTGACTAATATTTGCTATTGAAAAATGGATCTATTATAGTCTTATAGATTTAGTTGCTTCACATATTGAATTGTAAAAATATTTACGTACTCTACTTAAGTGGATTAAAAAAGTGTTCCTTTCATCCAAATTCCTTTGTGTTTGTATTGTAATAAATTGTAATTGCTTTGCAATAAATTCTAATTGCATTGCAATAAATTGTAATTGCATTGTAATAAATTGTAATTGCATTATAATGAGTTTGCATTACATTTACTTACAAGTGCACTGAACAGAATTTTACTGACTATTACTATTAAAATAGAATTGAGTATCGTGCGATTAATATTTACGTATAAAAATTTTTTTAAATATCGTAGAAATTTAGATAAAAAAAATTTAATTCAGCTAAAAAAAATTTTAATTTTTAATTTAAAATTAGAAATAAAAAAATTTCTTAAGTTAAAACGGTAGTATTTGGAGGAAAAAAATTCAGTGCACAAAGCATTATAAGAGAGACACTAAAAAAATACATGTAACATTTGAACGCAAAGAAAAGAAAACTAAGAAGGATGAATTAAAAAAATTTAATTAAAATTTAAATGTTAAATAGAATGGGAAGCCTATAATCCTACTGAGTTGAATTTTATTTTTGTAGCATTTTCAAAGAAAACTGGACACTTATTTAGATGAATGCATCCATATAAAAATCTTCACGTAGGAACTATAATGAAGACGCTAAGACAAAAAATAAATGAAAAAAATTTTGCAAACGTGGTTAATAGCCAATACAAAAGCTGCAATAGCACCCCTGTGGTGGGCCAATGTTGTTTTTTGTTGCCACCACAATTTGTAATGAAGTCGGCATATGAAATATTTTCAGCTTTAGCTATTTCCTTAAACTCAGTGTAGAGACTTTTCTGCTTACACACTTTTCGTGTTTAATCTTGGCTTAAATAGATATATTTGGACTCCAAATTGAGCTCTCTTAGTTTTGAAAATCAGGGTGCTAACAACCTGACAGCTATAGGCTTACCTTGAGAAAATATAAAGCGAAATATTGCAAAAACAGTTTTAAAAACGAAATAAATTTTAAATAAATATTTAATTTTTCTTTCTGAATTCCGACATTTTTTTAACGAACGAAATTGAAAGATTACTGGAAAAACAGCAGTCTGATTATTGAAGAATACCGAAACAAGACTAGACTCGCTTCAAATTCAACCTTCAGATGTCTGGCACAAACTAGACTACAAAAAAGAGAGAGCAAAGAACCTAAATGACGGGAGGTTTACGCGTTTTCAAAAATCCTACAAGTCTTTGTTGGGACGAAAACGTGACAGGCCTAGTAACGCAATAAAATTTCAAAATATGCCTGCCTTTCTTATTTAAATTGAATTCTCACTTCGTCCTACGTCTTCTGGATTAAATTACGTTCGAATATATCTATATTTGTAACTATCCACCCAGTTATCCAGTCCCTTATTTATCTATATATAAGTCAAAGGCTGGTACATCTTGTATCTGTCGGATTGGAAGTTAGTTTGTTAAATTTAAAACAAAAATATCTGAAGAAGTTGACATTCTTTCAATTCCACACAATAAAAAACTGTTGGATTTTGGAGCATTGGATTGAATTAGAAAAGATTTGTACTGCGTAAATCCTTTTTCTTCTGACAACGACAGCAGAATTTTAAAACGAAATTTTAACTTTTGAGGAATCTTTGGGTTTCAGTATTTCATTCATGACAAGTAGAATTTTTGATTTACTTTCTTAAATATCAGAATAATAAAAACTGACCTCCGACTATTCATTAATTAATTAAGAGATAATTTTTATTAAATAAATCTTTCCTTTGAATTTACTTTAAATTTATTCTAAATTTTGGCACTGAATAAAATATTTATCATTTAATGACACTGCAGTATTTCCGAACAGTGTAAAATTCTTTAGGTTTAAGTTATTAAAAATGCTTTTTTCATTTACGAAGAATCAGATTTTCACTAACTGAGATTATTTTTTTAAAGGACACCCCACATTTTAATAATTTTTTATTTCAATTTCTAGAATACAGTACTTTTAGTTAGCTTGTTAAATTTGATGGAATGCATGTGCTACATTTTGTATTTTATGTATCATAAAATGTAATTACAAATTAATCCAGGAATATTAAAAATGACGCTTTCTTGAAGATGTTTTTATAATTTTTTCTGTACGTATACTTTCCAAAAATAATACATAGATTTGAATTGTAGAGAAAGAAAACGTATTATTGAAGCAGTTTGGCCTAAATACTTATAAACCTAATGCCAAAACTCTTTCAAAATCAGCGTTTTTCAACATTTCAGTAGTTGCGAACCAATTTCCTATCATAATTTTAATCACGGCTCTCATAAAAGAATAAGGAATTTTGAATATTTTAATGCTAAAACTACACTGCAACTTTAATTGCAAACGTTACAAATTAACGAGAATAAGTAAATTTATTGATAATTAGCAAAATCGATATGTTCATCATATCGGATATTCTCACGGCTTCGACTTGTCTCGATTATTTCGGAACGTCTACACGACAGCGACGCCATAGCGTATAAATACTGCACCTCTTTCAATTCTAGCCAGTCTCAGTCGAGTCAATCCTGCTACCGCTATCGAATTAGTGAATGCGTATGTTGTAATTTGCGTTTAATTGCAATATTTCGTGTTAATTCAATTTAAATATTCAGATATACAATAACATATTCATATAAGCAATCCTATTTATAAGTGCATTATATCAATGAAAATGTGTATTTTCTGGTGCTCGGAGCCACAGTTGGAGTCGCGGGATGCCATGGATGTTAGTAGTGTTTCGGAATCCACTTTAAACTGTAGGTCCCGGTCTAACATGACTGTAGAGCGATGGGAGTAGGACTGACAACCCTATCCTGTAAAAAGAAAGCATCTCCTGTTTAGAAATCTGCCAATAGGCAGACGACCTTGACCCACCATGGGGCTGTTGCGCCAATAAAGAAGAAGAAGAAATACGTATTTTATTTTTATTATGTCACAATGCATTTTGTTTTGCTTTTCTTCCAATAAACTAAAAAAATTTTTTACAATATTTTCTTTTAGATACATTCGCGCTGCTCATTTAAATGTTATTACGTCCTTCTATAGAAACATGTAAGGCGCTTACATATTGAGAATCGCTGTTCTAAGAGAACTTTTTAAAATAAAAAGGTAAATCTTAAAAAATTATTGTATCAAAAATGGACTGTAAATTAACCATAAACTTTGTTTTTCTTTGACTAATCAAAGTAAAGCAAAGGAGAAAATCTCCTCAAAAATAGAAATTGGGAACTTTTTACACATCTTAGGCAATTTGCTATGTTTTACGTTGCAATAAAAGCACAACGTGGACAAGTGTTTTCTCCAGCAATTTTATTGACGCATAAATTCTTCTCCCAATTGTTCTTCTCAAAAATTCTTCTCCCAATTGTTCTTCTCAAAAATTCTTCTCCCAATTGTTCTTCTCAAAAATTCTACTCCCAAAGTGTGAAGTTCTTCTTAAAAAAATACAAAATCCCTGACTAACACCCTTTTTGAAAGGAGCATACTCTAAAGCAATTGAATAAATGCATTCCATCTGTAACAAAGTAGTCACATTAGATGTAGTCATTCAAAAATCACTTACAGTACATTTCTTTTACCTCAGTTGGAAATTTCTGATATCAACTTCAGTAACTTCAATTTTGACCTCAGTAAGGAGCATCGCCTCATGTATTTGAAATTGAGTCTTAAAGGAAAGGATTCAGTTTATTTTTTGCTCTATGGTCATTTTGTGCGCACTTTGGGCCAATTGGACCGGCACCTACTGTTTAACGTGGATTCAGAACCACTAACAAACATCCATGCTACCGCCAGCCACCTGAAGCCTGTAGTGCCAAAGGCTAATGGCCCATTAAACCGCGGGAGGGTAAGAGGAACTAAGTTATATGGAAGACAATTTAAGAATTTGTATTACAGAATGTGTAAGAAGAATTTGTATGTAGAAAGCAAATAATTTACAGAAGTCCGCATGTTAAAAAGTATCAGCTTATAATAACATAATTCGGTGATGATGAGTATTTAATTAGAACCCCTAAGCACCTGGCAACATCTGCTGTAAGAAAATCAGCTCTTGCTGGGCTTCATCCAGCAATTTAAACTACACCTTTTTCGACAAAGGAAAAAAAACTTTGCTTATTTCCTTTAGTGCAAAGTTTTAACCTAAGGTCATTCGCCTCTGGTATGTTAGATTTTACCATACACTCATCGTTACTTATGCTCAATCAATCCGAATTTTGATGACAAACACAATGTCACTATCTTAATAATGTATAATGGAGAATCCTAGACTTGAGTCAAAAAGGTTTGTATATTTTTTCCAGAATCTACAACAAGGTATCTTTTTCTAATTGGATTAAAATAAACCATTTATTAATACTGAGCAACAATAGATAACTGTAATAAATAAGAAGCCATATTAAGATACCACAATAGAAAGATTTACTTAATTTGATTTAATAAGAATAAAGAAGTAGGGAAGCCAATTTAATCTAACTGGTTTATTTAAAAACCATATTTATTCTTTAAAGAATTCAAAAGGATACTTACACTCAGTCATTAAACTAAGACGCAAAAAAGTATGCATTGTTAAAATTGAGCCAATCGCCATTACTTTGTTATTTTATTAATCTCTTTTTTAACATTAATACAAATTTCTAATTAATTAACTTTTTGTAGCGAACCCGCAATTCAAATGATGCGAACCCACTACATTCACGGTTAAAAAAACCCAAATAATCTGAGTTTATTGATTTCATTGTAGTTAGCATAATAACAGAAAAGTTGTAATGTTGTAGTTGTTGTTGAACCATTATTTGTAATGTTTGCTTCCCTTCTCTAATTATCTGTTCCAATGATAATTTTTTAAGTGCTCATATTGGGAAAGAAAACGTATGAAATTAATTAATTTATATTACAGAAAAATAAGTTTTGTCTTCAGAATTCGTTATAATCAGAAAATTAATATGATTTGGATAAAGCAACTTTTAAAAAATATCAAATAATTTTCAAGGAAACAACAGGCATAGAATGTATCCGTTTTTGTAGTCTATACTTTCCTTCTCGTATATATTTGCAATTATATTTTATTCTATTAGAAATTAATAATGCAAAATGTAATTCTGTACTTGCTAAATTACTTTTCAAAGTATTTAGTATATATATACATATATATATATAGATAGATATATTTAAAGTATTTAGTAAAGCATTTTATGCAATGCTACTGGTTTTCGAAATTTTGTTCAAAAGTATTGAAAACACTTACTTTGGAAGTGATATTAATTGATTTTTTCCAATTTAAAAGATTTTTTTGATGATATTGATGTATGCTATTAAACAGTTTAAATCTTTTCAAACACACAGTGAAGAAATGAAATTCTTAACAATTTTGGACTATTTGATATTTAATGTAGTTAGATCCCTAGTATATATTTCTTTCTCTTTTGTGTATAAGAAATTTCCTCCTCTAATCCTCTTATTAGGGTCCTAATTGCCGAGTGACTAGCACTCTGACGCTCGGTGTCACAGGTTTCGGGTTGGAGTCCCGGCGGTGGTTGTTTGTTGCGGTTCGAAATTTACTTCAAATCGTAGGACCCTGTCTAATATGACTGTAGAGCCTTGGGCGGACTGGCAACCCTATCCCTTAAAAAGAAAAACATCTCCTGTCTAGAAATATGCCAATAGGCAGACAGCTTTGATCCACCAATGAAGAAGAAAGGAAGGAAAAATCTTCTTATTGTTATGTTTGGAATATATACAAAGGAGTACATATGCATATGTAGATAGATAGAGTAACGTAAGTTGATAAAAAATAAGAAGCATAGGGAGAGACTTGTTAAAGCATAATTCAATCAGTTTCATAAATGTATAATAAAATTCGTTTTAAAAAATTTCCATTGTCAGAAATAAACATGTATTTATATGTATATGGGAGAGAATAATTTGTATATTGTGAAATTTATGACGCCTATTGAAAAAGGCATATATTACGCTTTCTATTTCGTTTTATTTAAATTAATGAGTATATGAATATATGAATTGAATGAATATGAATGAATATTGATTATATGAATTCCGAAATGTATGGAAGATCTGATGTTCCTTTTGAAAAATTAGAAAATGAATGATAGTGACCATTTTTCAAAAGTAACACCTTTAAAGCAGTGAAATTAAGATTTTACTCTAACCCACAAATTCTAACAAAGATTGTGTGAGCCCAATAATCAACTACGGTACTTTTATTAACTTATTTGGCAATCTCTGGTCCCGAGGACAAAGCATCTGATGAGTAAGCAGAAACGGGAGGGTTGCAAAAAGAGTCTGCTATCAGGAGTCTAGATGGCTGGGGACTGTTTAATATTGAATGCTATGTTTTGTATTTATTTTGTGAATAAGCCATTTGCGCTCCTTTAACAAAAAGAAAAGCATTTCATAAAGAATTCATAACATGTTACATAACATATAGAAGGAAGGAGATTGCAGAAGACTGTGCAGGAAAGCTATGAATTGCATGTGAAATATTTTTTAAACATGAAATTTCTGAAACATGCTCTGCTGGTGAAGAATTTCATATATTGGAGGTTTATATGTGTTGTCATATAAACCATATGGGTGTAATATATATGTGTCATTTTACAGCAGGACCTAGCTATTTATTATTTTCAAACATAACAACAAATTTACTCAGCCAATGCTACATCAGATGATCAAAGGAGGTCTTAAAAGGTAATTGTATAGGAATGTAAAGAAATTTTATAATCAAATCTTTCCCCATCGTTCAAAAGAAGGCATGTGCCATGAAATTCTTTAAAATGTTAACAATTTCAATTAAGCATGCCAGTTCAATATTATTCAGGCATTATCTTTTATTTGGGTGGACATTTTTCAGAAAACTTCCTAAAATGTAGTGGTTTATATTTGAGATCTGTAAGGAAAGTTATGGTAACAATACTGCATATTAATATCGTAGAAAAATTCAAAATATAAGTGCAAATATCTGATCCAACATTCGATTGTTTTAAAAATCGGTAATAGCTCAAAGTAAGTTTCCTGAAGGAAAAAGTTGCAGAATCTTTCCCGAAAACAGAATAAAAAAGGCAACTTAATATATCCTCATCGGAGCTTTAATTTAGGATGTTAATATGTTTCGCATGTATTTTCTTAATTTTTCTAACGTGTAAACCAATTAACATTAGAAAGCCCACCATGAAAATATTTTTCCTTGTGAATATAATGTAGTAAACCTTCATGACATATCTTGAATAACTTTGAATCTGCTACACATCTTATACATTAATGGCAATGCGCATTATATTCATCATGTGCTGATCCTCTCTGTATATAAGGAGTTAGAGACATATGTGATAAAAATGTATCATGGGATACTTAAAAAACAATGGAATAAGAAATAAATGTCTTTTTTTTACAATTTTAGTGAATCGGCTGAAGGTCCAAATCTACAATGTATTCCATAACCTAAAATATACGATAAGATAACTGGAATGAAAGTATCATTCGATTTTAACCAATCGATTTTATTGAAAAAAACAGATATTCACTTTTGACAAAGACATCGCTTATTTTCCTTAAAAGATCGTTTACAGTGGTGCGGCATTTTCTCAATTTTAAAAAGGCAATTTTTTTTTTTTTTACCTGGAAGGGGAACGCTTCCCTTCGATAGAAATGCTCTGACGTCACGGGGTTAAGCCGGCCGAGCGAATTCCTTCCTGCAATATCGAAGCTCTGGGATCCGTCGCACCGGAAACGGGCATCTTCAATAATATTCGGGCTGAAAGGTGAGTTTTGGGTAGCAGAGGATTCCCACTGTCTCCACCCACGCGGTGGGATAGAGTGGCTTTGACAATTTCGATCTATAATGGAAAAATTGAATTTCGAAAAAATGTCTTCGTATTCTGTGTTACTCATATTACAACATGGAATGGGATGCAGTTTTCGGTACTGTAACAAAAAAAAAAAAAAAAAAAAAAAAAAAAAAAAAAAAAAAAAAAAAAAAAAAAAAAAAATACAGAAAATTTTAAATTTAACTAAAAATGCTGTTGGCCAAGTCAGAAAAAAGGCACTTTTTGTCCTTTAAGGTATTTTATTTTTTTCATTTGAATTATAACATTAAATGGTAAAGGCATAAAATCTCAACATTTGTACAAATATATTATTTCAACAAGTTTATGTTTACATATATATATATATATAAATTTTGGCTTGATGATGTTCTATTGAATACGGACTTTAGACTTTTCATCGTTATTATGGCATGATTGTACATTACAAAGTAGGAACTAATAGTAGGAATTCACTACACTCTTGGGGAAATAGGTAGAGAATACCCTTACTGGAAATGTTCTTAAGAGAAACTTCCATATTTATTTTATGAGTAAGGATAGCCAGAAAAAATACCAACGTATACCAGCATGTATAAAAAATTCACGTTTGTATTTCAGTGACTAACGAAAGCATGATTCAATATATTCGTTACCAATGCTGAATTTTATATTTTGCAACATGAATAAAATAAAGAAAATGGAAAACAAAGAACAAATTAAAGTAATAAGAAATTCTGAAAATCTCAAGCTCAGGTGTCAACTGAATAAAGAAACTAGTAAGTGTCTAAGTAATAACAACAGTATTAAACCATTTGTAAGAAAATTAAAAGGAAAAAAAAACTCCAAACACATTGGAAACGTTTTCGAGTCTCCCCAAACTAAAAAGTAAAATAATATAATGTTTGGAAATGGGCAAAATGAAACAATCTGAAATTTTATACCTTAATAAAAAATGTCCAACCTTACTATTTCAGTACAGTAGTTTCAATAGGATATATTTAACCTAACAGCTACTTTAGAAAAAAAGGTAACAAGATCTCACTCCACATTTGCTCAGTTAAAGCCTTTTAAATTGGTAACTGAGCTTTGAAAAAAGGCTTTCTTTTCGTCAGACTGATTGTGCCATCAATCGGTGGGAAGGAAAAATCTGAAATTTTATATCTTAATAAAAAATGTCCAACCTTACTATTTCAGTACAGTAGTTTCAATAGGATATATTTAACCTAACAGCTACTTTAGAAAAAAAGGTAACAAGATCTCACTCCCCATTTGCTCAGTTAAAGCCTTTTAAATTGGTAACTGAGCTTTGAAAAAAGGCTTTCTTTTCGTCAGACTGATTGTGCCATCAATCGGTGGGAAGGAAAAATCTGAAATTTTATATCTTAATAAAAAATGTCCAACCTTACTATTTCAGTACAGTAGTTTCAATAGGATATATTTAACCTAACAGCTACTTTAGAAAAAAAGGTAACAAGATCTCACTCCACATTTGCTCAGTTAAAGCCTTTTAAATTGGTAACTGAGCTTTGAAAAAAGGCTTTCTTTTCGTCAGACTGATTGTGCCATCAATCGGTGGGAAGGAAAAATCTGAAATTTTATATCTTAATAAAAATGTCCAACCTTACTATTTCAGTACAGTAGTTTCAATAGGATATATTTAACCTAACAGCTACTTTAGAAAAAAAAAAAAGGTAACAAGATCTCACTCCCCATTTGCTCAGTTAAAGCCTTTTAAATTGGTAACTGAGCTTTGAAAAAAGGCTTTCTTTTCGTCAGACTGATTGTGCCATCAATAGGTGGGAAGGAAAAATCTGAAATTTTATATCTTTGTAAAAATTACCCAAGCCTACTTTGGCATGTTAGAGCATGTCGAATGGAGTTCGATCAAAGCTGCTTTAAATGAAACTGTCAAGAGATTTCCTTTTAAAATTTTCTGAACTAAGCCACTTAAAGGGTACATGAGCTTTGTTGCCTTCCCACTGATTACGTGAGATTTTTCCAGGTCCTCATTAAGAATAATATAAATGTTATCCAGCTATCTTTATCCATTGTAAGACTTTCTGGGATGCTGAGTCTGCTAAAACATGCTATTTTATCAGTGTCGAGTGATCAGAATGTATTTAAATGAGAACTAAAAATCCTAATAGTAATTGTTTAACGTTTTTGATTTCAGCAATATACTAGTATTTTTAGTTTGTGGGTCAAGAACATCAAGTATCTGATCAATAATGTATTATATTTTTTATTTGGAAAAAATATTATATTTACATAATTTAATAATTTAAATAATTTAACTTTTTAAAAATAATATTATCTGTAACTCCAAATTTAACAACATGCACTTTGCCAATAAGTTCAGCTGTCATCGAATTAGATTAGAAATTTCCAACATTTTACCTTCCTTAGGCTGAATTTAAATAAAAATAATCTGCCCAGATATGCACAAAAATGTAATAGTAATTGTTAAGCAAGAAAGTTAAGTAAATATTGTGCTTTCTAAGCCATCCACCATGAGTAATAAACAAAAACATAGGAGCATAAAAAATCTTTTAATAAAATTCATGCATATATTTTTTTTTAAATCATTAAGCATATCAAAAAGTTTTAATAACTAATATATGGAATAACTTCGAAATAAGAACATAAAAATTCAGATTTATATTAAAAAAATATGAAATATTTATTTCATGAATTTTTAAATAATTAGAATTTTAAAAAATAAATAAAAAATGTACTTGAAAAGCGTCTTTGTGTCGAAGAACACGATTTTTCCTAAGTTACATTCATAACAGCACTCGGCCACATGCGTTCAACGAATTAAATTAGGACCTTACATTTTTCTAGGTTCCTTCAAATATACAATTACAGGAGACTTACTATTAAGGAAATGATTACTTATCAAAGTAGTACCCCTTGTTGATGTTGTAATTTTCATAAACACATGTGATAAAAGACATGTTCAATATATACGGATATATATTTTTATAATTATTTACATTGTTATAAAATAATTGGTGTTTTCATTTTTAGAGAATATTTTTTTTCTAATTTAGAGCCTAAAATAAATAAAGTACTTTCTTGCAGACTTCCAGAAAAAATCAGATTTCAATATACAAATCATGAAGAGGAATTAATTTACTTCGTAAATAGATGCACAATTGCCTTAATGATGAAGATTTTTCTTTTTATGTAATTAATTGTATCATTTTTTTTTTACTATTTTAGATAATTTGTTTTCTGATTTGCAGAATGAAGGCATATAAAATTTGACTTAATATAAAACAAAATATTTAAGGTCAAATTAAAATAGATTTATTAATCCATTATTAACGGAATGAATAAAGTTTAATTGAATTGAATGCGTTATGATTTACTATCAAAATAAAAATGTCAATTATATTATTTCAACTATTTTGTATCGTGCAGTTATAAACAGAAAGCTGGGTAGCTGCAGAATAGGGTAATTTAATACAAAAAAACATGAATGAAAAACATAAAAATGCCCCTCAACAAATTAATTTTAGAAAAATGTCTAAATTAGTTTTTAAATTGGTTATCTTGTGTCATGTGCCAACATTTATATATATAAAATTATTTGCATTTCGTTGCACACATTAAAATAAATTTAAATAAATAAATAAATTATTTGAAATCATTAAAATGAAACTGAAGCAAATATCGTTATGTTTAATTTTTATTTTTAATAATGTATTGAAATCAGGAGAAGATTGCATAGTTGAATACATTTCTTTAAATGTTCTTTAAAGATAACAAACAAAGGATTATTTAAAATGTATTTATATTAGATCACTTTATCCTATTGTAGATTACTTGTTATTGTCCCTGAATAAAAACTACGGAATCATAATTCTATTGTTTACATCATTGAAGCGAGTTTACTTTAGACAGGGAGCACATAACGTATATTTACTTTTAAAGGGTTTTCTTTGTTATTTATATTTTGTACGTGAATTTATGCAAATATCAATTTGAATAAAATGTAATATTTTGTTTGATAAATTTTAAGCAAGAATAATTAATATCCTCAGGGGATCTATTTTTTAAAGTGAATAAAAAATGATTTAATATGCTTTGTTTAATTGTTTTTTGGTATATGAGCAGCATTTCAGCGAAGCATAAACTAGGTGAAAAACAAAAATGTTGAAAAGATATGCATTTTTTTTTCTAATAAAAACGTTCGTGTATGTAATCTGGATTTAATAATAAAAATTAATTGAAAAATCTTATCGATTCAGAAAATGTGGGCTCTTTACATGTTTCACTAGCGTCGATAATTTGAATTGCTTAATATTATATGGAGACAACTTGGAGAATTTGGATTCAGAATTGTAGGACAGTGTTCTAAATAGTCTTATATTATAATTTTACGAAGAGGTTCTATTGGGTAGAAGAAAATATTATTAATGATTTGACAAAGCCAGATAAGTTTTTTAAAGAATTTGTAATAAATAGTTCTCCAACATTATTAGTTAATTTAATTTACAAAACTAAATAAATAAAATAAACGTACACAATGATAAAAAAAAATGAATATCATGAGAGTCTTAAGAACTGATTAGGAAAGTCTCCTTATCTGCTTCTGACACTCTCAAAATTATCAGAAAATATCAATATCAGAAAATTCTATGTATATTTAAGTCATAGAGCATTCGAAATTAGCCTGAACCCTAAAAGTTAACTTGAAAAAACATATGGAGTTTTGATTGCCAAACGACAACACATAGAATTGGCAATATTTCACTAAAATCATTTCACCGTTTCATGTTAGTTAGTTGCTATATTAATTTATTTAAATACTAATTTATTTCTTCATGTATAGTAACAAGAACATGTAAAATTTTTTTGAACTCATGTATGTTATTAAAATTAAAATTCCACTTACTTAAAATTTAAATAATAAGGCATTTCATTAAAAAAATTTTTTTTAATTTCTTTTAATTTTTAGCTTATTTTATTTGTTTGAAATACATTTTGTTGTATGTAATCTATGATAATACCTAATAAACAAATTTCTTGGATTCATTTAAGAAATTCAAGTTTCCGAGTTTGTTTAGTTTTTCGCTCTACGGTCATTTTGTGCTTATGTGCTTCTGTCTAATTAGACCGGGACTTACTGTTTAACGTGGACTCCTAACCAGTAATAAACATCCATGCAAGAGCGCTAGCCAATTGGCCACCAAGCAGCTCAAGTTTCAGGGAGACTTCAGTTTGAAAATTTTAAGAAAGAGAACTTTTCTAGTCAATTGTATTTGTTTTAAATCTATAACAGAGGAAATAAATCAATTCACCTGATAATACTTCAAATAATTTTAAATATCTAGGTAGGAAATATCATCTATATTTGCAAGTCGATTAAATCCCCTGTTTTATTTTAATAAATTAAAAAATTAGACATTTCAATAAACCTTAAATATGTACCTTATGTACACTCTCAAATGTATGCTTGTGTGTGAAGAATGAATTTTGAAGCCATTCTCACTGAAATTATTAAAAAAATTATAACGTCTTCATGACTTGAATTCAATTTCATATTTTCAAGGTATCATGTTTTGGTCCCCAAACTGTTATTCATAAGCTTCCTCAAAGACCTAAATAAATTCCTAAGCTACTTGCACTGCATTTCCTGAATATTTTTGATCAGCTGCACATAAATCTGGCTCCCATCATCTCACTTCCGTTGGCAACACAAGCGTGATCGAAAAATACTTTTTGAAATCTGAAGTCGATTATGGGAAGCCTGGAAAAGGGAGATGGGTTTGTTGGCTTGTAGAGGATTTGGAGGGAAAGAGGCTCACATATTATCACCCTTTTCAACAAAAGAAAGAAAGAAAAAAGAACAAAAATCCTGGAAGAACAAAAAATCCCTATAATCGAAAGGGGTGGCCTTTGCTGGACAATTGTAAAGTCACGTTGTCAAATCAAATTGCAAGTGTTGATCCGCTTATAATACGTTTTATAGTACATTCCCGTAAGATACATTTCCTGCTCCATTTAACTTTTTATACAAATGCGCTTAAAGCACTTTTTATATCTTCCGCATTGTAAGAAATTTCTCTTCATGATTTTCCGATTCATGTAGCAATGCTTTTTGAGCATCTTCGCTTTATTTATTATTTAAATTTTTTTCGTGTTAGAAGCCTTTTTTGTATCCATTTCAATTTTCTTTATTTCATAAAATCCTTTCTTTTTTTTTTTTTTTTTTTTTTTTGTGTGTGTGTGTGTGCATCATTTTTGATTCATGATTTTCCGTTCCATACAGCATCTGTTTTTTAACCGTTTTAAATTTCATTTACTCTGAAATTTGTTTTTCTGTTGTTTTTTATCATCCTTCTATTCGTTAGTCTTCAAGTTTTTATATTTATATTTCATTTTTCACAGAAGTGTTATTTAAGCCGCTGTAGTTTTATTCATTGTAATTTTTTTTTGTACATCATTTGGAGTTTTAATTTTCTGATTCATTAATTTTTTGAGTCATTTTAATTTTAATAACTGTTCATTATTTCAGCTTACATCAGTTCAACTCGATTTCATCAACTTTTAAGTTTTTTTGACTCATCGACTTACTTAGTTTTTTGTTTTAATGAAAACAATTATATTTACATCATAAATTGAGTTTTTGTCTTTGTTTTGTCAAATCTTTGATGATTTTTTGACACTTAAACAAAAATTTTGTAAACAGATTAAATTGATTTTTTTTGTATATCTTAAGAAATTTTGTGATAATCCATAGAAAAAATATTGATTTATAAGTCATTTAAAATTTTGCTTTTGTTTTTTTATATTAATCAAAATTTGCTGTTTTGTCTTGTTTGAGGATAAGAAATTAAATCGTAGTTCAGTGAGGTGCAATTATTTTGTGAATGGAAATTTAATGATTTGACTACAGTTTTATATTATATTTATTTGGTAATTTTAATGGGATGTTTTGCATCAAGGTATTAATCCCACTATCTAAAATAATGTTGAATTACGAGATGAAATTATTTTTATTTTTACAAAGTCTGACGGTGAGGATGAGTAAGCAATGAATGCTTAATAAACCAAATACGCGCTGAAAATTTTTATTTTACATATCAAAGAGACATATGTTTATTCGTGAAATTTATCTAAAAAATTTAACTATTCCAGTATTTTTTATTAAATCCTGAATAATGAAAAAGTATTATTGAAATAAATACAAAAATGAAAATTAAAGAAAAAAGTGGTTAAGTAGGGATATTTTATCTGAAAATGATAAACAACATCAAATTATAATTAATGTACACTATAATACTTTAATGTACTTATAATTGACGTCAAAAAGTTTTCTTTCAACAGCCTGTCAACTAAAATATTTTTAAAAGTTTCAGAGAAAAACAAGAAAGATTAGATAAGACACACACACAAATTATGGACAGTAATTTTGTTTTTATTTATTATACGTAAATCGTTTTTCATTATACTTAAAATACTCATTTTAAGTTAATTAAATTAAAATTTTTGTTTTGACATTTTACAAATCGAAGAAACATGTGCATATTCATGAAAGATATCTAAAAAATTGAACTCTTCGAGTAATTTTTAATCCTTAATAATGACGTGTTAGAGAAAATAAAAATGGAAATTAAAGAAAAAAGTGGTTAAGTATGGATATTTGATCTGAAAATAATAAACAACATCAAATTATAATTAATATACTCTTTAATACTTTAATTGACGTCAAAAAGGTTTCTTTCGGCAGCCTGTCAAAGAAGATATTTTTAAAAGTTTCAGAGAAAAACAAACGTGAATAGATAAAACACAAACATTTGGGCTGTAATTTTGTTTTTACTTATTATATGTTAATCGTTTTTCATTACACTTAAAATTTAATTTTTTTTTTACATTTTACGAAGTATTCCAATTAAAAACAATTGTAAACAAGATTAATAAAAGCAAGCTCTTAAGATAACCTCAACGTTTTGAATGAAATGAGACTGAACTGTACGTCACATTTTGTGTCACGATTTTAATGTATTAAACATATATAAAATATATTAATTATATTATAATCAGGTATAATATATATTATTTACATTATGATCAGGTATAATACATATTAATTACATTATAAATATGTATAATACATATACGATACGTCAATACTTACTTAAACATTTTTATAGTATGATCCAAAACTGTGGAAAACTGTGAAGATTTTTTTGAAGCACAATAAATAATTAGGTTATATTAGAATAATATAAGATTTTTACCTATCTTCGATATTGATCTTTTCTAAAAAAGTATAAAAAAACCTATATTATTCTAACTCTTATTTTTAGTATCACTGCTTATAACGCTTTCTCCGTCTGTAGATATTTATTGAAACATTTGGCATTCAAAAATAAAATTGTTGAGATTAAGAATGATAAAGATTAAAAATTTTATGGCTGATAAAATATGCAAATTAATTACTTAATTATGCGTCTTCGGCAAAACAGAATCTAGCTTAAAGACGAAGAGCGACAAAAAAAATATCCCATGTAAAAAAAATGAGGAGGAAAATCCGAGATGAAATTTCTCATGATTTAAAAGTGTGCGAGTATTTAAAGGAAGCGAGTATTTTTTTCCTGTTATTTCGGAATGAGGAAATTTCGGTGAAAAGTGATTTTTATTTAATTCTAAGTATAATTTGCAATTTAAATTGAAATGTTTTAATCTTATTTTAATATCAGGGTATTGTAACCAAATGAAAAACAAATGTTTCCGTTGGAAGTTTCTCTACGATCTTATAAATGAATTTTTGTTTCTTTCGACCATTAAAATTCTTAACAAAATATGTTGTATTAATTTTTTATATATTCAGTAAATTTTTAATCAAGATAAGTGGTTTTCAGATAAAAAAAAATTTACGTATAAATATTTCTATTTAAATTCAAATATTTCGATAATTATTCAGGTTTGTCTGATATGACTTTTATTCATCTTTAAAAGTTATATAATCAGAGATATATTTTTGTTCTATCTTAACCATGAGTAAGACGAAGAAATGGTTAAGGCTGTTGTCCCAACTGTCGTATTTTAAACTAATCATGTATTTGTAAGTTTATTAAATCTTATTTTATTTTTATTTAATATCTTTTTAAATGCGGGGTTTCAATGATTCAGAATTTATCGAACTAGAAATTGGTTGCGGGCTCTAGCTTAAACCTAATATAAGTAGTATACTAAATAATGTTACATAGTGATGTGTGATTTACTTTAAATGGCATGAGATTGATTTTGAAATAGAAAAAATAATTTTTCATTGAGTTTTTCAAGAATATGTAAAATTACATTTGCATTCACCATCACTTGATTGTTTCAAACATATGTATTTTATTTTTATTTAATTTTTTTTTAATGTGAGATTTCAATTATTTAGGTTTCATTGAACTATATGTGGGTTATGTGCTCTAAACTCAGCCTTTTAGAAATAGTATACTAAATAATATTACATAGTGGTGTGTGATTTATTTTAAATGACATCAATTTGATTTTGAAATAGAAAAAATATTTTTTCATTGATTTTTTCATTGATTTTTTCAAGGATACATAGAATTACGCTTGTATTCTCCCTCTATTAATGGTTTCAAACATATATATTTAAAAAAAAAAAAGTCCGTCTAAAATTCCTACGAAGTGAATATTCAGATAATTAGAAATGCTTTTTTTTTTATAAATAATCTGCTGTCTCTTATTAATCGTTTGACAGTCCTTTGTTATTAACAAATACTTTGTTGATGATAATCTAATATCACCAACACTTAGTAATTTTTTATTAGTTAATTACATCGGCAAATATTAGTTATTTGAAGAATGTTTTACATATACAGCAGTTTGAGTTCATTCAAATAAAAAATGGGTTCCTTTCACTCCCCAAAAAAGATTAGTTTTCATGTTTTTAATGTATTATAAAATTCAAAATTCTAAATTGGGAAAAAAGTTTTTTTTTATGACTTGTAAATTGTTATTTATCTTGTTTTTAGTTGGGGGCCAACATTATTTAAGATAAAGATATTGCTGGTTTTAATTTATTAACATGTTCTAAAATTATTCGTTGACTTGCATCAAAAGTAAAATAGAATTCAACTCCAAAAGACTATATACAGTTCTTAATACTCTATAACCATATATCTAAGTTAGTTGTATTAGATTACATTAATAATAATTAGGTAATTAAGTTAGAACTAATTCATTTTAATTCCTTCAAGAGGATGAGAATTACAACCGTGAATGATTGAGCAAGATTATATTAAAGCATGATTATAATATTCCATTCAAGTATTTTTCTAAGCTGTTTAATTCTAAATTATTACACATCTGTAAAAAATGTAAAAAGCAAATGTGCCTTAAATGAATGAAAAGCTTTTCTTCATAATTTACCATTAGAACTGTATATATAGTTGCCCTTATTTTTGAAACATTTATTGTTATTTTTTAAATTATTTTAAGCTGGATTTACGTCAATGTAAAAACAAATAAAGTGTAATCCAACAAAAAAATAATAATAATAATAATAATATTTTCAATCACTTTAAAAAAATGTTTTTACTGAAATTATAAAATGTTACTAAATAGTAAGAAATATTAAAAAAAATTATAAATATTTGGAAAATTGTTTACAAATTTTTGTTATGTAGTAAAGTATCTAGAAGACATTTTTATGAGATGGAAAAATTATCCTAAGTATAATGGCGAAAATGGTTTGCATTGACGACATGTTTTGCACTAATTTTTAAACAATAGTTTATTAACTATTAATTATTATTAAACAATAGTTTTTGTTACCCAGATGTTATTCACCTTCAGATGTATTTAAATATGATGTGCGATTCAACCATTGTTTCGATACAGTTATAAATAAACAATTTTTAAAGTATTTAATAATTTCTCATAAAAATAATTGCATCTATTAAACATGATTTTTATTACCTAAATAATTACTGAACAAATAAAAAAAAAATAATAAATCTGGTGTATTTGTAACATTTAATGGAATAAAAAAGACAAGAGTTGATTAATAATACTTACAAAGTTTAATTAAAATTACTAATAATTCTAAAATAAAATGCTATGATAATATTTATTATTTGCTGATTTTAATGCTGGACTGATTCAATCTTTCAACATTTAAGGATTTATTCTTCAAAATACCTATAGAAAATCTTTTGTAAAGCTACGTTTGAAGACATTTCTAATATTTCTTTTACGATTTGCCTTCTTAATGTCTTTAGGGAAACTTATGACATAAGCAGATGTTTAACTTTTTAAATTTAATTTGTTCTAACAAGAAAGTTACTCTTTTGAAAGATTTTATTCGCTAAATACCCACAACATTGAAAACGGAGAACTCGTAGTACATCAGGATTAATAATATTTTATTCTATCTAATAGCATTGTTTTGTGAATACTGTAACGTTAAATTTTGGAAGCCATTAACTTAAAAAAAATGGAATTATATCATATATATTCCAAGAAAGCGGATATTTCGGAAGAAATATTCCAAGATCTCATGAGAAAAACTCACGGTTCTCATAGCTACTTATAAAAAATGTAAAGAATGTTATTTTTCTTGAATGTATGAAATATTTGCCTTTTTAATTACCATCAACACTCACTTATGAAGAAATTATTTCTGTTTATTATTATTTTCTGCATATTTATTAATATTATTTTTACAATTTTGCATAATTATTATTAAATATTTTTCTGTATAGCTTAATTACCATCGATTCAAAGAATAAAACCCAATTAAACAAAAACTCATTTCTTTTCTCCACTTGAAAAATGATTCCTTGAATTCGCTAAACGCACTGAAATTCGAATTGAATAGTAATAAAAATTCAATGGAACATTCTTAGTTCACGTATACGAGAAGTATAAAGGTTTATTAATTGATACCTAATTTATAATAAGCAAAATGCAAAGGAATGTTTCATGCTGTCCAACTTTTTTTGCACTAAAACAATTAACAAAAATTTAAAAAATTGTTTTAGTTTTTTTTTTTTAATTTTATTTTACCCGGAAATTGAGTATATTTTGCTTAAGTTAAACGAATCTCGTACAGCAAATGCAGGATCTGAGAAAATATATATTTTTTATTTACAAATATATTAATTCATGTCGGAAACTATCAAAATGGGGATCACATAGATTTACTTACAAAATAACTCCAAAATTAACAAATTTTATGTGGCCATAATTTATTTGCACAGAGGAAAATATTGATCCAAATTATTTAACAAAAAGATATAACACTAAGATATCAAGATATAATTAATCAATATATAATATAACGATTTTTGATATTAATATAAATTGTTTGATGTGTGGAAAATTTTTAACTGAAAAATCAGCTTCAATGCAGTCTTATTAGTTAGTAAAAAGTTTTTTTTTTCAACTTCAATCCGAGGGTAGAAATCAAGCCAAATTATTTTATTGTTTCTTATTCTCATTTTAATAATTCAATTAAATATATAAATATTTAGTTTTTAATTAGACTAAATTAATTGATGGGTGTTTTTTGTTTTCATAAAATGAATTATAATTAAAATTTGTTGTGAAAATTTTATCTTAATAATTATTGAATTATTTTTATATCAGTTTGTTTCTAAGATAAATGCCTTCAGTTCGATTTTTATTATGTGCATTGAATATTCAATACAACTATAAAGATAAAAAAAAATCTCCTAATATAATTTCCTTTAATTTATTAAATTTTCTTCCTGCAAATAATAATAATAATAATACTCAAATATGCATTTTTAATTAAAATTTAAATGATTAGATCCGTTATGTATAAAAAACTTATTTCATTAAAAATATTTCTTTACAATATCATGCGTTGTCGCAAGTCGTCAATGAGACTTTTAATTTAGTTTTTTGTATCATTTAAGTACTGATTAAAATTTAATTAGTAAAAAGATACTGGATTTTTAAAACGAAACTTGAAAAAAATGTAATGTTAAAAGGAAATATTTTATTCACAAGTTTATAAAGCCCTTTTTGTTAATTATAATTCATATAAAATTTATAAGTGCTAGAATTTTTTATTAGCAAAGTAATTTTTATATTCATTCCAAATTAAATACTTTAATATTAAAAATATATTAACTGGAAAAATTTCTATCCTAAATGCGATTTAATTTATTAATATACGTATATGAAAGCAATACTGGAAATACTGAAGTATATATATATATATATACTTCAGTATTTCCAGTATTGATTTGATTTAAAAAACTATAAATATTATTTCTAAAAAAATATTATTTGCATCAATTCTGTCTTCTACTTTATCGTCCAAATCCATTGATGTGTCAAATAAGCAGACTTACGTTTATAAAATCGCCTTTTATTTATTTACGGTTTTATGTATAAATTAAATGCTGTTTGTTTGTGATAATACTTGACATTGTTGTAGTGAATATTCATTGCACATAATAAAAATCGAACTGAAGACATTTATTTTTATCTATTACGAAGAGGATGGATCTACTTACATACATTTATTTTGGTTGGAATATATAAAATGATGCGCAGAATATATGACAAAAGGATGCACGGCAATGATACTGTACTTTATGCTTCATTCTCTCTTAAATTACTTCAGCCAGGCGTTTAATCGAATTCCAATCATTCATCCGAACCCGAACTTGCCAAGTATGAAAGAGTCAATTTTTCAAGATTTCCAATACTTCAATATACGCATTATTTTTCTGGAGGTTTGTTCTTGACTGTCCTCCTGAGTTTCGATCGTACCCTCTTTATATAAACGCGCGAAAGAAGCCACGTAATGGCTTGACCGTTCTTTATGAATTGTTTTGTCATTCCCCAGACACAATTCTCGTTACCCTGACACATTTTCTATCCCCCATGGCTCACGAGATGAGGAGAATTAAAAGATGTACCAAAACTAAATCAATTCAAAATATTGATGGAGTCAGTGCTAGGCGTAACTAAATATGCAAGTCGTTTTAATGCTCTGTTCCCAGCATTGATCAATTTTGTATTACATTGGAACGATATTTGTAATCATTTTTTATTCAGAACAATGTATTGTTTGATTTTCTTATATCCTGATAAAAATGATTTATTCTTTAAATAGAATTGTATTTATGTTGTAAGCCCATTGTATGAATAACAAACCTAGATCACACATATGATATTGTAATTAATCACGGAAATGGCAAATCGTTACTGTTTCAAATAATTTCAGCTTATGTATTGAATTTAATGTTTATTTTTAAAAATAACAATAAGTAATATTGGCTAGAAATTATTGGCTTGTTCGGCATTATTAAAAAAGAAATAATTTTATTATTGGCTTGTATCTTGATAATCACCAGAAAGACAGAAAATAAATAAATATATAATATACTATCACTCCTAATATTTATATATACTCAAGTATTCTTTGCATGTTTCGGAAGCGAAACATGTAAGAGCATATTTACAATTGATATTGGACAAAATATTGTCCAATTGATATTGGACAGTTCTTGTATTTTAAATTATATCAATAATGTTTCTGCAATGCACATAGAGTAAAAATTATTAAAAAGTTAATGATGTAACTAATTACACTGTAATTAATACATTTTGATATGCGGGAACATATACACTAATATGAAATCAAATTTTGTTTTCTATTCCAAAACACTGAAAATTCGGTAAGATACAGGCAATGCTTTAATCAAGCGAAATCGATTTTCTCAAGCAAGATTAAAAATACAATACCAGCTCAACTAACTAATATTATACTAATACTATCAGAAAGGTAAGCTTCCAGTAATGGTAACCTAGTGACCTTCTTTATTTTTCCGGCTCATCCTTATATAATGAGACCTTCATTATCCTCAATTGCTTGCCTTACAAACAATGGAACTTACCATCAATAATTTGGTTAACGCGTCATTGGAGAAGAAGCGGGTTTCATAGATATCTCAACTAATGGCATTTAAAATGATAGCACAGGTACATTTCAGCAAGCGGTTTGCAACAGCTATAAGAAGACTTTCTTATCCTTATACAGAACATCAATACGTATCAAATCATTTAATCATCTTAATCATTTATTTTTCTAACAATATTAATTATACAGTATACAATGAGATTTGAAAATATACAATTCTTCAAAAACTAAAATAAAAGCATACTTTTCATTGTGCCTCACCTAAATGTGTTTGAACATGTAGCTACTTTAAGATATAAATTACAAACTAAAAAAAAAAATATGTCCAATATATGTCATGAGATATATATTGTGAGACTTACGTAATATTAAATGATTATATCAAAAATAGCTGATTTCATATTAAGAGGAATAATTTTGAATTTCATCCATTTAATAATAGAGGAGTAATATGTGTTAATGTGGGGTTTTTTCCCTTGCACAAGTAATAATGTGTTTCTACAATATTTACGAGGAATTTCTTTTAAAGAAAAGAACAATATCATATTCGAATTCTTTAAATACAATACAAGTATTCTTTCAGTAAGAGTAATGTGATATTGTATTCACTTTGTTTTTCCAATGGTTACCAGGGACACAAACCTTAATTATTTTTTATCTCTTATATTGCAATTAATGCTCCTCAACAGAAGCAGTTTGATCAATGAATCACTGGAAATGGCTTGCCGATTTTCACGACTATTTTACCTTATCCTAAATTAAATGATGTGATAATGTAGTAACTTTTAATTTGAGTAAGTTACCTTTGTAGTGCTGAGGCTGATTGTTTTAAATGTTTTCTCTATTACTACAGTGATGTAATAAGAAACATAGTTACCAAACGAAGTATTTGTTAAAATTTAAAACAACTCCTTCTTGGCTATAAAATATTACCTTAAATCATTTCTAAAAATACATTCATATAATATCGATAGGTAATCAACAACTAGCCAAATTACCTATCATTATTCAGAATTATTTATTGTACTTTATTTTAAATCTTTTTTTACAAACAAAACACCCTGCTACCTACGAAATTCCGATTTTCGATTATGATTTTGACAACGAATTTTCTAGCTCTAAGTTTCTTCACGACCAACCATAACACCAAATTTCTCTCCAACCATGCATTAGTGACAAGCTGGATCTATAAATAATTAGATATGTCTAAAATAAACACGTTTAAAAATTTATAATTTTAATAAACAATATCATAATGGAAATTACTTACAACTTTTTCCTTAAAATGCCTTTTTAATTATATTTTAAAACTTTATATAGTTGTTTATCGAAAAAATATCTAAAATTTACTAAAAGTTATGTGCACGTAAAGTAAATATATAAAATAATTTCACCTGGATCGTATAAACATTTCTTAGAATTATTTTATAAAGTGAATTCAATATTTTTCTCTTTGATTTAATACATTTTCTATGAGAGATTAAACATCCACATAAATAAAATATTATCCGTTTTTAGTTAAATTTTTAAAGGTTTTTGTTAAATCACGGTTAAAATAAAATTCAATTCTAAAAATTCAATTCTCCTTTGATGTCCTTTTTCTATACTTTCTATGTATTAAATGACATTTCTTAAAAACAGGCTCAAAGAAAAGAGAAAACGAATATTTAAAAAAATTTTTAAGAAGTAAAATATTGTTACACTACAGCACATTTGGAACGCTGAAGTGCCAATATATCAATGAAGGAAACGTTTTCGGAAAACTTCAAATAAGCTTCAATGAAATGACTCATTATACATCATTTTAACTCATTCTCATTGATTCGCATTTCCCCCTCTTTCGCTAACAATGCTATTTTTCTCGTTTTTAAAGAGAGAAAAAGCGTAAAAACCTCATTCAAATGAAATTCTTTGATCGATTTCAACTCTCGACTTGAAATTCGTTTTTCTTCAAGTGTTCCTTTCTACGGCGCAATATTGCAGTTGAAAAAGATATTCAGAAGAGGTCATGGAGACAGGAGGACAGAAAGCTTCCAATTTGTATTCTTGCCCAACTGTTGGACATTTTTGACTTACTGCATCTCAAATGTCGTGCCAGAAGAAAATCCGATATTAATTCTCCATGTTTGGTACAATATTGTTAAAATACCTTCCAGGTTTAACAGGCCCAACAGAAATGTGTTAAAATCAAGAATTCCTTCGTGGATTGAAATCGGGTAAGGTTAGAAATTCCTTTCATTTATTGTCTTTCATTTATTGTCAATCTGGAACTTGAAATTAATTTAAATATAGGGCTACTTGTTATTGGTGAACATTTTTGCATGTGATTCAATGACCTATTTTATGTTATATTATTTTTTAAATTGTGCTTTATAAAACCATCTTATTGGTAGCAAAAGTAAACAACATCGTGCAGTAAATGCATTATTGAACATTTCAGTTATAGTATTCAAAATTATAAATCATATTGCTTCTTAAAATATAATTAAAACATTTATAAATGATAGTTATTTTTATGAAATCAATGTTGTTTTCACCATCATAAATTTATAACCGATAAAAAAAATCAAACCAATTACTGATCATATATTTCATGATTTGCCAATATTTTTTATCAACTTAATTGATTTAATGACTTTGAATTTTCTTTCCAGCGTAGAGGCATATATTATTCTATGAGTTTCTTAGATTTTTTGATAAATTCTTATAAATGTAAATACAAAGGAAATAAAATATAGATATTATTAAAGTAAATTATAAAAATATCACAATACAAAATAGTTTGTAAGTATTTAATTCGTAACACAGTGTCCTAATTTCTACTTTTTTAAATAAGTTAAATAAAAACATAATCACTTAATTATAACATAAACATAACTTAAAACATAATCACTTCGTTGTAATAAATCAAATAAAACGAAATCTCATAAATTGAAGAATATCTATTCTTCACTACGAGAATTCAATTTCAATTCATGAATTCATTACAAGAACGATTACATAAATGTATTATTTAATTACTACAAAGAAAAGTAAATAATTGCTGCAAAAATACTTTAGGTAGCATGTAAAGCGAGTTTCGTGGCATTTGCAAATTTGATACGATCTCTTGAATCAAATCCCCCAAATAACCAGTTTCAGATAACTCTACTCAAACGGCGAATACCATTGTTTGTATAATCCAGCCACAACTATATTGATTAGCAAAGGAGGTGATCACAATCCATGTTTAGCTCGGAAGCGCAAATTCATCTGAATCTCGCTCTATGCATCTAAAGTCATGCCACTTGCAGTTTTACAGATCCATCTTCCAGGGCACAGGGGGTCAACAAGTCGATTGCGGAGACAATTTTGGTAGATCTCAGCAGTTGCTGTATATCAAAATAAAAAATGAGGTATTTTGATGAACCACAACTTCAACCGTTTCAAGTGGATATTAACGAATTTGAATGTATTGTTCAAATTGCAATAGATCACATTTATGTGTTACGTCTTTTATGTATACGCTGGTATCTTTTCTACAGTGTATTTCAAAGATAGATGGTAGAGTGGAAAAATGTTATTTTAAATTTATTCATTCGTATCTGCTTTATAGATGCCCTCAATTATATATTTATAGACTAAATGATACTTTTTCAGAAGTTTCGACCCAATTAATTTTTCTTATGAAAGCATTTTTTTTTTCATTTGCGCAATGATGGTGATGATGATGCAACCCCATGGTGGGCCAAGGCTGTCTGCCTACTGGCAAATTTCGAGACAAGAAATGTAAAAGTAGTTTCACGGAATTTAATTATTTTATATGAGGCAATTCCCCTAAAGAAATTTATTCGTACTTCAACTAATTAACTGAGATAATTTTTAATTGTAAGAAATAACAAATAATCTTTAATTTTACATTTAAGAAGCTATATACGGATAAAAAATATCGTTTTTTTTTCATATCTACAAATACCCTACTTTATACCCATATTTTATCACTTATAAAAATTTTGTTTTGAACAAATAATGCATTACTGTGAAAATTTACGTATATTGAACATGTGATGCAGTAATTTGTCCAGAAATGTGAATATCAAACATGTTTAAGCCAAAATATGTGATTTACTATAGAATTTTTGAAATTGAAATAGTAACTCGAATAATGATAAAATTTAAAGAAATGAGAAGAAGTTAGGCAATACGTGTAACCTGAAAAATAGTGAAATATTGAAATTATAACTGATAATTTTGTTTAGGTTGTATATCCCTGAATCAGTTGTTTAGCATTTAAGGTAATAGGTGAATTATATCAAAGATTATACTGACACACACACACATACATACATGCATATATATATTAATAGATACTACCTACTTATTTATATAATGTAGATTTATGTATCATTGTCACCATACACAATACCAGCATGATAATTTTGCAGAAAACCTAAAAATGTAGGGTTAATCGTAAATAAGTAACTTGTTTCTTTCAAAAGTAATTAAATTTTTTTCACTTACAAAAATAACATAGATAATAATAGCTCCTTAAAGATACAGGGCAGTCATAAAATTCCTTTTGCTATTTTAAAAATCAAATAATGGATGGAATGAAACTAAATTTACTATAGTTTGGCGAAGGCATGTGGAGTTCCGCAAAGTGAATACATTGTAGTAAATAAATGTTGGTGTTGTTGGAACGAGTCATTAGTTACAATGAACGTAGGCAAAATTTTATTAATGTAAGAATAAGAAGAAAATTCATATACAGAAAGGAATGGCCTGCAGCATCAAACTCTTTAAAAGTAATCTTTTATTAATCAATATTTAGCTCCATTTCGGTGCATTATGACATCCTCCACTTTTGCTCACAAACTGTTACTTTAGATGTTTTACGCATCATACGCTGTCTTTCAAGGAATCGAAATTTGTAACATCATAAACATATACAACAGATTTAAGAAAGTCAAAAGTCGTATAGAAGAGAGCAAATGTCCTAGCCACCGCGAAAATCTTTCCTATCGTCGACATTTGGGTACTAACATTTGAAAATAAATTTTAATCCGTTCATTTATTTTAGCTATAGTTGCCTCCAAGCATAGAAAGTTATTTTATGGCCGTCCTGTAATTTTTACCTGATAAATAACTCTTAATAATCATTTAGTATTAACCAAAAGAAGAATCATTAAATTATAAATATCGCGATAAAATTAGAATCTGTAACTTCCTTTTGGTCTCATTAGTGATAAATATTTGAATTTGTAAAATATTAATAAGCGAAATTGCGGTTTATTTTATGCGTTGAAAGTTGATCTGAAATGTAATTCGTCACATTTTATCAGGAAACAACCAGAAAAGATATCAGAAAATTTTAATAAGATCAAATGGTAATGGTGCATACATGTATCATTTATTTTAATAACTAAGGTATTTTATTCTAAATCTATTAATTAAATCTTTTGAAGATCTCATTTTGATAATTTAAACATAAATTTATCGTATTTCAGTGTAACAGGATCTCTATGATTTAAATTAATACATTAAATTAACATAAAATTGTTTCTTCTTTATTTAGATTTACATATAGGTTGATGTATTAAAATATTTAAATTTTAAATGATTGGTATATTAAAAATATTTATAACTTGTTAAATGCTCCACTATTTTAATTCAAAATGTGGAGGTAGATTTTATTCCACTACAACAATTTTTCATGTAGACCTACCTTAAATTTTTGGTTGCGGAAGATTTTTCAGCATCTTTTTTTGGGATGAATTATAAAGCACATAGAGCTATTATGACTTGTTTACACAAACTGAATATATGCATGTATATATATGTATGTATGTATGTATGTATGTATATATATATATATATATATATATATATATATATATATATAATATTTAAATTAATTACCAAAGTACAAGCAAGGTCTATATAATTCTAAATTACTGCCTATTCAGTGTTTTCCGTATATTTCAATAAAATTATTAAAGTGAAATTAGGAATGCAAATTCCCTTAATTAATTAGATTCCTTTAGCTAAAATATTAGTTTGATGAATGGATTTTCAATCTAAGTCATGAATGAATACTTGCCGTGTTTGATGGAAAATTAAAAATTTATCTCGCCTTCATTATAATAGGAATAAAACGGGATGCTCTGAATCGCATTCATTTGAATGCATTTCAATCATTCAGAAACATTATCGTCACTTAAGCTGTAAAAGTCTTCAAAGCAAACTCACTTCATAAGCAGTTGCAGGATCGAAAAAAGTTTCAATTGACGATAAATCTTGATTAATGCTGATATGATGCTCTTCCTTCTTATGCTGATAATTAATGCTGATATGATGCTCTTCCTTCTTATGCTGATAATTAATGCTGATATGATGCTCTTCCTTCTTATGCTGATAATTAATGCTGATATGATGCTCTTCCTTCTTATGCTGATAATTAATGCTGATATGATGCTTAAAGGCATTCATATTCCAATTTACAAGGCAATCAATTATTCCAATTAATTTCCATATTAGTATTTCTAAATATTTATTCCAATAAATATTTAGAAATACCAATATGCTATTCATGTCAACATTGTATTTCAATGTTCGAGTTTTAGCTTTAAGATACACTGAAGTGACAAAAGTCATGGGATACCTCTTAATATCGTGTCGGCCCTCCTTTCGCCCGGCGAAGTGCAGCAACTCGACGTGCCATGGACTCAACAAGTCGTTGGAAGTCTTCTGCAGGAATATTGAGCCATGCTGTCTCGATAGACGTCCATAATTGTGAAAGCGTTGATGGTGCAGGATTTTGGGCACGAACAGACCTCTCGATGATGTCTCATAAATGCTCGATGGGATTCATGTCGGGCAATCTAGGTGGCCAGATCATTCGTTGGAATTGTCCAGAATGTTCTCCAAACCAATCGCGAACAGTTGTGGCCCGGTGACATGGCGCATTGTCATCCATAAAAATCCCATCGTTGTTTGGGTACATGAAGTCCATGAATGGCTGCAAGTGATCTCCAAGTAGCTGAACATAAGCATTTCCAGTCAATGTTCGGTCCAGTCGCACCAGAGGACCAAGTCCATGCCATGAAAAAACAGCCCACACCATTACGAAGCCACCACCAGCTTGAACAGTGCCTTGCTGACAGTTTGGGTCCATGGCTTCGTGGGGTCTGCGCCACACTCGAACCCTACCATCAGCTCTTACCAACTGAAATCGTGACTCATCGGACCAGGTCACGGTTTTCCATTCATCTAGGGACCAACCGATATGCTCACGTGCCCACGAGAGTCGCTGCAAGCGATGTCGTTCTGTCAGTAAAGGCACTCGAGTCGGTCTTCTGCTGGAATAGCCCAAGAAAGCCAAATTTCTCCGCACAGTTCTAACAGACAAGTCCCTTGTACGTCCCACATTGATTTCTGCGGTTATTTGACGCAGTGTTGCTTGTCTGTTAGAATTTACGACTCTTTGCAGACGTCACCGGTCTCGGTCGTTAAGTGCAGGCGGTCGACCACTGCGCTGTCCATGGTGGGATGTTATGCCTGAAATTTCATACTCTCGGCACACTCTTGACACAGTGGATCTGGGAATGTTGAATTCCCTAACGATTTCGAAATGGCATGACCCATGCGTCTAGCTCCAACTAACATTCCGCGTTCAAAGTCTGTTAATTCCCGTCGTGCGGTCATCATCACATCAAAACCTCTTCACATGAATAACTTGAACAGAAATGAAAGCTCTGCGAAAGCACTGCGCATTTATACCTGTTCTACGCGATGCTACTGCCATCTGAAAATTTGCATATTGCTATCCCATGACTTTTGTCACTTCAGTGTATGTAAGGGATCTTTAGTTGTTTGAATATTCATGTACTCCATAATATTTCGACCATTAAGATTAATTATTTTTGACTAAGACCTGCAGCAATCGAAAAAGACACCTTACTTTTATATTATCAGAATCAAAGTGGAATTTGCCAAACAGTTGATGTTGGATTGTCGTCAATCCAACATTTATGTTGCCTGCTTAATCTTTTTTTTTTCTAGTAGTATAAGCATTAAAGGGTATTAAGTTTTTTTCCATTATCGGATTTTGAAATACCGTCTATCTACTAGAGATTGAACATTAATTTTTTTTTTGCTACAAAAAACACTTTCATTTTGAGTGAAGCTTATAGAAACAGGGTAAAGAAAAAAAAGCAAATGTACGAATGGATATTTTCTTGAAATTTGCACAGGGTTTCAAGACCAGCAATGTAGAGTTTATTTGAGGTATTTATTAGTTACTAAGGTGGCATGCATTATAAATTCATCCTACAGGCCCAAACTGTGAATTAGGTAAAATAATTGAAAATTCCTCTTTTACGAATGCGTGGGATTTATGGAAAGAAAGAATTGCGTGGGATTTATGGTATGACGAATTCGGTCAGTAATTGATAAAAACAAAAATATTGTTACTGCCCCTAAACACCCATCGTTCTCATTGAACTTCACTCCAGCTTGTTTCTGAAACTGAATATGAAATTGAAGTGGTTGCGTTTTCTGAATTCTGAGGAGGTCATTTAAAATGCGATTAGACTACTGATGGATATATTATATATATATTCTGTTTTAGGTATGTTTTCAACGATAATATTGGTTTATATACGATCTTTTTTGTGCGGTTTTTAATGTGTGTTTTTTTTTTTTTTTTGTAAGATATTTTTTTTTTTTTTTTTTTTTTTTTGCCTTATTAAAAAAAAATTCCATTATATGCATTTAATGAATAAAAATTAATTGAAAAATTGTAATTTAAAAAGAAAACAACTGATGTCGGTCAAAATTGCATGCAAATTAAAAAAAATTCAACAGATAGTTTTTAATGTGCTGAAAAAGAAAAATTCTTTTAATGTGTTGCAACAATATATTTTGTGGCTACTTATGAAGTTTCAAGATATTTTTTAATGCAATTTCTTTTATGCTGTCCCTATTCCCCGTAAAAAAAAGGGTTTGACAGTTTGACTGTACTGGTTTGAATACAAGAGAAAAGCGCCTTAAATTTGTGCAAGGGGTAATCTTAGGGATTTAAATTTAGCCATATATCAATTTACGAATAATTTTAGATATGAGTTTTAAAGATTCCAACATGTGTGCTGTCAGCCACATTTTGATTTCATGACTTAAACAATGAAATAAATTATATTCAATTCTCGGAACTGTATTAAGAACTAAGTCCTTCATCATTGATAGATCCTTTGCTGTTTATATTTGAAATACGGTAATTCTTGAGGTTGTTAATTCTTTCTTGTTAAATCCTTTGTTGTTTATATTAAATATTGTGATAAGATCTGCCACAGTTCAAAATATTTGCATAAAAGACAACTTTTTATCAATTCCTTAAAAAACCCATTTGATATGAATTTGCATACATTTTTTTAGGAGTTGTTAAATATATATTTACTCAATAACCTTCAAATAAAATATTATTTTCATTCAACTTTTGTGTGTGTGTTCACAATTAGGTTATAAAAGACTAATTTAAAGGTTTTATTATTTTTTTTTTTTTATATTTGAAAAAAAGACAGAAAGCTTATTAGAAAATGTTGTTAATTTAAAGTTACCTTGAGAAAAATATAATATCAGCGTAATATAAAATGTTATTGTGTAGTATAGATAATTTTCCATTCATATTAGTTTGTTTTATATGCATACGTACATTCATGTGTATATTTAGCATATTAAAGACTAACGATACTGTAGTTTTTGATAATAGAAAAAATAAGCTATAACTTTCTGTAGTATTTAAACTTTGTGATTTATGTCCTTTTCGTCTTATACTATAAATGTATTTCGTAAGTACATATTAATGTATTAACAATTAATGAATTATTTAACAATTATTGAGTTTTCATATTTATTGCTAATTTTAATAGGCATTTTAAATTTACAAGTGTGCAGAAGTGATACAGACATTTTATTATTTTTTTATGTAACTATCTGATTCAAAACAAACTGCCACAATTTACACAGAATCTACTTATGAATCTTTCTCAAGGAAGTGTCTACAGTGTACACACCCAAAAAGTATCAAGTCCTCATCCTGTTGCACACTGTCTACAAGTGGTGCCAATAATAACGAGGGAAAACATATATTTCATACACGTAAGAAACTGAAAGAAAATAAATGTGATTCAATAAAGAAAAATAAAAGTTATTCAGAATCTAAAGAAGGGAACCTTTTTTTTCCAGGCAAAATACAAAAAAAAAAAAAAAATAGTTCATAGAGTAATTTTAAATATATTTATTTTTTCCTCGCAAAGAAAACGAATAAGTATTTTTTTATCAAATCAGAATAACCAATATATGGAATTAATTTTTGATGTCGTTGTTGTTTCGATCACCTCCAATTAATATATAATTCCATTCTGCTCCATGTTAAATTTCGCTCGCGATGGATTGTTCCGTGTCTCAAGAATTTCTTTGAGTGCAATCGTGATGCGAGACTAATGCTTAATAAAGTGTATTAGGAATCCTATAGGTTAGTTTCCTGGAATTTTCGCCTTAGCAGATTAAGACGAAAGCGGAAAATAGTTGGATGAAAACGCGAAATTTCTGGATGCAAATTGAATTCCATTCTTCGGAACTCTTGACTATCCTTGAACTGCGCCGAATATATGAATGCGTAATAAGGACAGTGGCTAAAGAATAATTTATGCGCAATGCAGTGTCGCGCTAACTGAATTTGCGCACAAAGTTCTTCAAGTGCATCTCTTTATAGTTGTTGAACATGACTTTCCGCTTTTCATTTAGCTGCTCATTGGTTTTAATTATCAAATGAAGCAAATGATTCTTAAAACTTCACTCATCATATGTTTTCCGCTGTGAATTTCATTATTCAATTACAATATATGTAAAATATTCGTTACATGCCCTGTAGAAATAGGAGTGACAGGCGTACAGGATGAGTAAGGTTCGAATTCGCTTGTGGTGTTCTTTGCAGTCAATGATTTCAGAAAAGAGCAGGCTGGCTGAATTAACCATCTCCCATCCATATGTCAGTGGAGGATATTTTAAGGTTTCAACTATACAAGATGCAGATGCGGGGCTATTACCTTTAAAGTTCTTTCGAAAGGCAATGCCCCCTCCCCCTCTTCGACCTTCAGTGGGCTGTTGGTGACATTCATAAGTGAAACACGGAGTTCTACCAAAAATTATAAGAATATATCATATGTCTATATATAAAATACTATTTAGTAATATCAAAGAAAAACCAGCTCGAATAGTTAAGTAGAAGTTAATTATTGAAGAAACCCAAGTTGTGAACCAATAATTTTCACATAACTAGGACACAAGAGGACATGGATTTGTTTCTTACAGCGGCATGTACTAGAATAACTAATTTAAATTTCTTGTAGAACTTGTGACAATTATGGCAGATTATCTCACATAAGCCGTATTTCTTGTTTTCTCAAATAAGACTTAACAAAATTAAAAATTCCCCTTTGAAAGGTTTGCATTTCCTCTATTATTCTTGAGGACAGCATTGACTCATCAATTTCTATCCAATTTCTTTGGATCTAACATCTTAGGAAGATCGTGCTCATATACTTGGAAATGCATTTAGAAAAAAGTTTGTATTATTTGGGAAAACAAATGCAAATCGACAACACACAAATATATTTTATTATATATAGATATATTTGAAATATTAATTAGCTTATTCCTTATTACTCATTAATTTACCAAATTTCTCCCTGTTTCTCATAAAATGTTAAAAAAATATGTAGTCAATTTTATGAGGAACGTTTGTATTTTAAATATTTATGTAAAAGAGTCATTTATAAAATGGTAATTGAAATTCTATTTCTTAAATTTCTCAAAAGGGCTTATC
Source organism: Caerostris darwini (assembly GCA_021605075.1). NCBI lineage: Eukaryota > Metazoa > Arthropoda > Arachnida > Araneae > Araneidae > Caerostris > Caerostris darwini. The sequence goes on from BPLQ01013769.1 coordinate 623,572, forward strand.
TTCATAAATTAATCACGGCTGTCTTTCAAATTATGGCGATAAGTACTTAAATTCATTCGATGTCGAATTAATATCCATAGTACCGCCTGTTAATGAGTTCCTGAGCTTCGCGTAAACAATAGATCATATTCCAAGCTATACGATCATGATTAATGAATTTTAAGAGCTTCAACTACTCAAACAGTGGTTCGTAATTCAGAAACCATGTCCAATTTGCATTTGGCTCTTAATTTAAAGGCATTTTCAACTTTACCAAGCGTCTTCTATCCTTATTCAGAAAGAAATGATAATTATAAATTCCATGTGGAAAAATTGATTTCGATATCCATGCAAATATTTTAATAAAATTGTCCATTAAATTGCACAACAAAAATTAACACAAATTTTGTGGAAATTTTGCAAATGTTTTTGAATAAAATTATATTTCGTAATTATATAGTTTTGTGTAATTCTTCTTATTTTAATTAGGTGCGATTTTCATTGATTTTTTTTCTGATTGCTAACGTAATGAAAATTTCCTTAACGTACAAATACGCCAGATTGATTACGTATGCATATCCACCTTTTATTATAAGATTTTTGATTAATTATGTGCGAATCTACATCAGAAAATACACACAATTAACATAATAAGTAATTATTCTTTACAAATTTTCGCCTATTTTTTTCTTATTTGTCTTTAAAATGTGCATGAATCTTTTACCTTGTTATCCTCTTCATCTGCCTGGCCTTAATGTGGCTCGTCAGAGAACAAAGCCAATCGCCACGACTCCATTTCCAAGTCTCCTGAGTTCATTGTCATCGATATTTGCGTCTATTATACATTGATGTTAGATACATTGGAAGCCTCCGGGCGTAAAATCGAGCTTTGTGACAATATCACCGAATAGTATTTGTCCACACAATCTCACCTGTTCTATTCAATGACAGCTGCAATTCTGTAATATTTGGTCGAAATCGCCAATTAGAAGTAAATCCGTTCTTGCAAAGGAAGATCTAATTACACAAGTGAAACAACTATCAAAGCTATAAACAGAAAATTTAATTATCCCTAAATATTTTCTTATGTTCATGTTAGGTTTTATACAGAATTGTAACAGCTCCTCAAATTAAAGGACTCTTAGACTTCTTAATATGAAATTAAATCGACTCATTAATGAGTTTCATATAAAATTGATCATTAGCATGGAATGTGATAATTAGTGAAAAAATTCCAAACATTAAATTTAATTTCAATTATCTGCATGTTTTATAAAGTATATCACAGTACAAACAGCTCATCATTTCACAAGTCTCTTCGCTTAATTTGGCCACTTCACTGGGAGAAGTGAATCCCATGTTTACTAAATTAACTGTTCCAGAAAATATACACATTAGAAATTGTTGTGTCTTTCAGGGCACACTGATCTGATAGTGACCTTGAAATGGTATTCATTACTGCCAAGTGTATTTTCCTTTTCAACGAAGAACATGCTTTTCTCTGATTACTCTTTTCTTCATAAAGTACGAAGTCTTGCATACGATGTCTCATTAAAGAATGAATAAATTTGGTTGAAGTATAATGTAATTGGCAATTAAGCATATACATCTTGTTCCAAAGGAATTTTTGTTCTTCCTTTTTTGGGGTAGATAAATTTTGAGCAAATACTAATCTATAGATATTTAACTAAATTGTAACTATTAAATATTCATGGAATAATTTGAATTACAAAAAAAATATGCAGATCTTTTGAATAAAAATTTGCAATTACAGGAACTTTCGAGTTCATTGCGCAAATCTGTTCTGTCACAAAGACTTAATTGATTCATGAGTACCGAGGAAACATAAAATATTAAAAATGTCATGAAAAATAAATAAAACACATAAAAAACGTTAAAATACACAATAGAATAGAATAATAGCCTTATGCTTTCCTGTGTAAATGTTAGAAACTTCTAATTAAGTAGTATATTTTAAACTTACATAACTAAATTGGGATAATTTTTACATTCGGATATAGAACTATGTCTATTTGGCTTTTTCCAATATTTTTTTTATAAAAAAGCATTTGTATATGTCAAAGTTAAAAGTAACTTGAAAGTATATACGTACTTAATTAAAAATTACAGTATTTTTTACACAATTCTATAATTTTTTAACATATTCGTGAAAATAAATTGTTTGCAAGTTATTATTTCAATGATCACGCTTTCTGTTTGTTTGCTTGTTTTTCCCAAAACAATAGAACAAAACATACATTTTAGAACTTAATTTACAAAATTTACTGAGCAATAACCCTTACATAGTTTCTGACTGCTTGAATGAATTATAAAGCTAATCATTTTATTTAACAGAAAATTGTATTTCTTATACACTGAAGTGACAAAAGTCATGGGATACCTCTTAATATCGTGTCGGCCCTCCTTTCGCCCGGCGAAGTGCAGCAACTCGACGTGGCATGGACTCAACAAGTCGTTGGAAGTCTTCTGCAGGAATATTGAGCCATGCTGTCTCGATAGACGTCCATAATTGTGAAAGCGTTGATGGTGCAGGATTTTGGGCACGAACAGACCTCTCGATGATGTCCCATAAATGCTCGATGGGATCCATGTCGGGTGATCTAGGTGGCCAGATCATTCGTTGGAATTGTCCAGAATGTTCTTCAAACCAATCGCGAACAGTTGTGGCCCGGTGACATGGCGCATTGTCATCCATAAAAATCCCATCGTTGTTTGGGTACATGAAGTCCATGAATAGCTGCAAGTGATCTCCAAGTAGCTGAACATAAGCATTTCCAGTCAATGTTCGGTCCAGTCGCACCAGAGAACCAAGTCCATGCCATGAAAAAACAGCCCACACCATTACGGAGCCACCACCAGCTTGAACAGTGCCTTGCTGACAGTTTGGGTCCATGGTTTCGTAGGGTCTGCGCCACACTCGAACCCTACCATCAGCTCTTACCAACTGAAATCGTGACTCATCGGACCAGGCCACGGTTTTCCATTCATCTAGGGACCAACCGATATGCTCACGTGCCCACGAGAGTCGCTGGAAGCGATGTCGTTCTGTCAGTAAAGGCACTCGATCGAGTCGGTCTTCTGCTGGAATAGCCCAAGAAAGCCAAATTTCTCCGCACAGTTCTAACAGACAAGTCCCTTGTACGTCCCACATTGATTTCTGCGGTAATTTGACGCAGTGTTGCTTGTCTGTTAGAATTTACGACTCTTTGCAGACGTCACCGGTCTCGGTCGTTAAGTGCAGGCGGTCGACCACTGCGCTGTCCATGGTGGGATGTTATGCCTGAAATTTCATACTCTCGGCACACTCTTGACACAGTGGATCTGGGAATGTTGAATTCCCTAACGATTTCCGAAATGGCATGACCCATGCGTCTAGCTCCAACTAACATTCCGCGTTCAGAGTCTGTTAATTCCCGTCGTGCGGTCATCATCACGTCAAAACCTCTTCACATGAATAATTTGAACAGAAATGAAAGCTCTGCGAAAGCACTGCGCATTTATACCTGTTCTACGCGATGCTACTGCCATCTGAAAATTTGCATAGTGCTATCCCATGACTTTTGTCACTTCAGTGTATCTTTAGTACTGAGGTTTGAATGTTTTGGAAGTGACAAATGAGTTTACAGTTACTTAAACCAGGATTTCATTAAAAATAGATAAATAAACAGTAAATACTTTGAGTAAAATTAATTTTAATCTTATTACAAAGTATTTATATGGAGAATTATAACATCATTAAAATCAACATGTTCTTGAGAAATTAATTAAAGTCAATATTAAAAAATTGTGCATTCACAAACAGCTTTGTTTATAAACTTCTATGCATAAATATTTTCACCTTTCTCATTTATAGATTGCACTATAAATCTGTTATTTACTAATTTTTAATTAACTTTTTTTTAACTTATTCATGAGAAACGAAGATATTCAAAGAATTATATCCCTGATAGCTCGCAAAAAATAGTGGAAAAAACTTTCTGAAATATTCTTCAATAATATTTACAACCACCAACATCTGGCCATTGAATAGATTGAACAATATGAACAGTACTCTAATATTAAATTACCTAGGAATATTCTGCTCTAATCTCCTACCTAAATTCGTTACTTTTTTGAATTTTTATTTTCTTTACATTCCTAATTAATACTAACTCCCTTTAACTTATGGGTATTGCCGATGTGTTTAATCTTTTATGTTTACCACCACCGGAGATAATGCCCCTGACAGGGCAAATGAGTTCCAAGAATCTTCAACATCATCATGCTTCAGAGAAAGCTTCATCACTATTAAATTAAATGAGAAGAAATTTGATTGGGATTGAAATGCATTTGTATCTTCGTTATATCATATGGTATTGATTTATCAGTAAAAGAAAAGAAGAGGTTATTAGAGTTAAAAAGTGATTGCACTCTTGAAGTTAATTTAAGTATCTATCTATTTTATCGCTAACTTCAAGAAAAAAAGAATTTTCATCGATTTGCGAAAAAAAAACTATTAACCATCTTTTACCATTTTGCTATAACATACACGTGGGTGCAATTTTTTTTTTATTTATTTATAATTGTTTTTGCAATTTTTAGGGGTTTTTTTATGTTCAGAAACCAATAATTTAAAGAGATCGTCCTGGAAAAATCTTTATTATGAATGTATAGTTTTCGATCATAAACACTTATGAAAAAATATTATGTTCATAGAAATAAATTTTAAGTATTTTACTAAAATAGGAAGAAAATATATGTATTAACTGTGTAAAAAGCATGGTTATTTATATTAGTACTTAACATAATTAGTTTGCCATTAATTTATCATTATTTATTCATAGTCAATAATTATTTTGTGTAATACTTTTTGTATTTTCACATTGCAATTATATAAAACAATGTCCTAAAAATCACAGTTTCACTCAATCATTACTCAGTGGAAATTTAGCTCATAGATACTATTTGAAAATTGTGTTTTAGTATGACAGTATAAGAGAACATCTATATTAGAACGATATTACACGAGAAGTTAAATTGCGTTTTAATTTTCTGAATAAATCGTAAAATATATTTTGAAGTAAATTCAAAGAAATATTTCAAAGTTGCTGAACAGAATTAAGTCACACTAAATAAAAGTGGAGACATAAGTTAATAAAGGGTCCTGAATTGGAGCTTTATGGAAAGAATTCCTTTTATAAAATAAAGCCATTCGTACAAATCTTCGGTGAGTGTTCTTCCAGCTTTATGAACTGATAAACATAAAAAAAGATGATAATACGCAACAATGTCTTTGCCCACCGGGCGAAAAGCGACAGAAAAATTAGGATTCATATTGAGTTTTGAGCGACAATTTTTGAAAGTTTTGCGTTTCAGTGCTTTCTTTACAAAGTAACGACCTCCTTGTGTTTTCAAGAATTCTTTTCACTCGTTTGCTTGGAGGATCTTAATATTGTATTCCAAAAATATTACGAATAATTTATGAAATTCTTTATTACACTTGTTTTCATTGAGTATTCAACCATCAAAGTGGCTTAACTATTCTTAACCAGTTTTTCATCAATATAAATACTTGACTATGTTTATTTCAACATATTTTGTTGGTTCAATTATGTGTTGTTCGATTTTTATTATGAAGCAAATGTAGTTTCTATGTTTGTAAGCCAACAATGCTCAAATAATTCTTTCTTATTATATTAACTAAGAAAAATTGAAAGTAATAAAAATGCTCCTACTATAATTTATTTGATATAATTTGGTGTTTCTAACCAAAGTACATTTTATTCATATCGTATAAGAATTACGCTTAAGTATTTTCAATACTAAAACATTGACAATATTTAAATGTAATTTTTTAATTAATTAAAAATATTAAGATTAAGTATTTATGTACATTTTTGCTGCATGTATTTTCCGTATTAGATTTCAAAAATTGTTAAATGTAATTTGTGAACATTATATTTATATTAATGCATTGTTTTACTTATTTGCTTCACTTTATAATTTTAAGTTTCAATGTAATTTTTTTCCATCTTATTAAGTTTTCTGTTTGAATTGTTTTTTTGTCTATTCCAAATCTATGTTAATAACAGATTGTTAACTGGCAGATCTATGATCTTGATTTATGTAGTTTTATTTAAGCAGTTTATATACTAGTATCTTCTTGTGTTAATACTTGATAAATAACTTGAACGCTTGAACTTACATTGAGACAGGTTGCACTGAACCAGGATCGTTAAATTGTTAAGCCTAATTACAAATAAATTTTCTACTTGAATTTGATTTTATTTAAAATATTCTAAATGTGTAAACTTTTTGAAATTTTTAGGATTGTATATTTTAATTTAATTGATTAAATATATTTACTAATATCTTAAATCATATACATTAATGTAACTAATTGATAACACATAAATATAAAAAAAAAAATGTTTTCATTCAGCCTTTGATCCTATGTTTTTAAAAAAAATTTTGGTAATTGAGAAGATACTTCACTTGAGAAAATAAGTAAATATGTATATATTTCAAATGCATACAACAACAAATAACACAGAATGTTTTTCTAATATCTGAGTGTTTTTTGTTTGTTATTTGCTTTAGTAACATGATATTCAATTTCATGGTGGCATGTTTTGCTCTCATCTGAACACGTATCAATATTTCTGCAGAATTCTTTCATTTCAGAATATTTCTGCGTATTTCTGATTTTTTAAGTCTTAATTCAAATAATTGTGTAACGCAGATTTTGCTCTTTTATTAGTAATTTGAATTGTAATTATTTGTCAAGAAAATGAAATTTGTTTTAATTTTAATAAGAATTAAAACAACTTTCATATGCAAATGACTCTTGATCAGGAAAAAACAACGTTGATTAAATTCGAGTTGTCAGTGTGAAGTTGATTCGTTGTGCAACTTATATCTAAATATTAATTTAATGTTTATGTTCCAAAATACCTCAGTCAATATGTTGTATTAAAAGATTCGTAATTCCACAGTATACACGACTTGTGGCTTCTTTGTATTAAATGCAGCTGACTTGGAGTAGGCATGCGTTGCAGTCAGTTCTTCCAGGAATCAGAAGACATGATGATTGAGACAGTTGTCTGGATTCGACTATATGCTAAAAATTTTCCGTTATTTCCCACGAAAATGCAGGCCTTGTTTGTCATCATGGAAGACTATGCTTTTTGATCTTCATTTTTTTCATGGACACTTAAATCTGCGTATCCTCACCTAAGGTGGGCGTTTCCGTGACGGTAGGCAGTGGATCGTTGGGTTGACGTAAAAAAAAAAAAAATATTAGTAATGGCAGTAAACATAAAAAGGAGAAAAAAGGAAATAATATGCGTACATCTAGTATTTCACTGATAATTGGATATTAATAACCTATCTTACTACCAATCAAATAGGCAGATTACCCATGAGCCCTTCCCACTCATTGTTCTTTTCGTTTGTAGAAATTCTTATATAAATATCTGCAATCGTCAAGAGTTTTCGGCATCGGCAGTTTTTATTTAAAAAGAAATAAAATGCAAGCCATCATTTTAGTCTTAGATTTCGTATTACTGCCTGACAATTAGTATTCCTTCCTATGAACAGTTATGAATTGCAATTAGCATTCCAACCTAAGAATAACCATACTTAATTAAACATAAATAAAACCCTTTTTCAAGTGGTTTGGCAAAGAAAAAATTTAAGACCAACTGATATAAGTGATACACTTAAGCACCTAAGTGGAAAAAAAAGCATTTCGAAATCAATGTCAGTAAAAAAATAACTTTATCTGGAATGGTTCGTAAGTCGAGGTAGAGCTGTAAAATGTGGAGGAAACAAAGACATGATTTATGATCATCTCCATTTATTTTCGTTCCACAGGGTAAAATATATGATTCCGATTTCTCTTCGAAAAACTTTTCGAACCTCGAGAATTCGGTTGCGAATACCTTTTCACCTGGAATCGGGGAATCTTTCGTCAATCAGTTGAGGTCGCCCGGGGCTCGTTAGTGTCACTCCATAAAACTTCGCAGGAAATAGAAACAATTTTAGGTAGCTACAAAAAGGACAAAAACTGAAAATAAACAAGAACGAACATCAGAGATGTCTGATAAAAGGAAAAAATCTATTTTTCCTTCCTTTTTTTTATTTTTTTAAATTATTTTCCTGGCTTTTTGTAGACTTTTTATATGAATCGATGTATGAAACATTAGAATTGGAATTCGGTTTAAATGTCTATCAAAGGATTTGTATTTAAACTAACAAAATATATATATTTTTTTATTTGTGTAATAAATTTATAAAATTATTTTAAATTATATATATTTTTTTCTAATGTACCTCAATCATTAAAGTTTAATTCTTATACAATGTGTTAAAAAAATTATTTTAATTCTTTGAATAAAATATAATATAGTAGTGGCCTTATTTCATTAATAAATCAAACCATTGTAAAGATTAACTAAGTGTTACACTTAAAAATTAATTGTGTAAGACTATATCTTACCATACGAATAATTCTTACAACTTATTTCATTTTGCACATGAGCAATGCCAATACTATAAATTTATATTTCTACAAATATATTACTATAGATTTATATTTCACTGATTCCGTAATATTCATATACAGAAAGCATTTGAGTAATTAAAGATAAAAAAATGTGCATGTCTTGTGATATTCTAATTTGTTCAATGTAGTGAGTGGTGCAATTCGTCCATGTTGTAGAACCTTCATATGCAGTAATAAGTCTTAATACGATAGGACATGAGTATGCTTAAATACTGTATTTTAATCTGAGCCAGTAAAGAGAACAAAAGGAAGAAATTTTGACAAAGAGCATTTTAAAAGACTTACTATAAAAAAGGCTTGATAGTTCAATGTCTCCAAAAAGTAGATAACATATTTTAGTTGCAGGACATACACCTAAATGTAGTCTTGCCATTTGGTTACTTGCCTAACACAATTCACATAATTAATAGCAATTATTGATATACACAGTGTGTTAAAGAATTTTTAAGGTTGAGTTTATAAAATTAAGTAAAAGTAATTATATTTTTTTAGGATTTTTATTCAAAATAAGCTTCTTGGACATCAATACAATTATTACGGCGGCTAAATAACGACTCGATTGTCTTCGAATTGCCTCCAAATCTCATATCGAAGCTGCTTTTATAATCATCAGCCATCAAAATAACACCTTTTAAACTTCATTTTAAGTTTTGGGAATAAAGAGAAATCGCAGTGGGCTAAACCAGACGAATACTATGGATCATTTATTTAGCATGCCATAAATAATACACTGGTAATCCACGGTGTAATTTTTTGTTTTTTGTTTTTTCGTCAAAAATCATCACACCTTTAGTGAGTTGTAACTGAGCGCATTGTCATGTAACACACACCAACTGTTTTCTTTCTCATATTCTCAACGAATACGATGAATCCTGATCATTAAACCCTTTAAAAGATTTAAATAATACTTCACCAGTGATAGTTTGTCCATTCGGAACAAATTATTTGTAGTCCTTGGTACTGAAGAATGTGAAGAGCCTTTTTTTTGTGAGCTTTCTAATTTTCAATCCGCCTTTTGTTTTTGAATCGTACCGAAGGCACCATGTTCATCACTTGTGACAATCTATTTTAAGAAGCCATTCTCAGCGGCTGAAATGAATGTTGCTACAATGGGCGCTTTTCTTTGATTTTTGTACGTTAATTAAAGTGTGTGGATAAAATTATCACATGTTTTTGTTTTACCTAAATCTTTATGCAGGATGGTTAGAATCGTTACTTTATTGAAATCCAAAGAGTTTTCCATCATGCACAGTGATGGTTCGCCACGAAAAAACGCACTTTTTCAATAATCTCAGCAGTTTTTGAGGAACTTGATTTTCCTGCATGATTATCCTCTTCTAGAGTATACCTTTCTTCCAAAAAAACCGTTTATGCCATAAGAAAACTTTAGATCTACTTATGCAAAACTCACCGTCAACTTGTTTCCTTAAATGATACGTTTGAGGGTAATTTTGCTAAGTTTTGCATGAAATTTAATTGTAGTTCTTTATTCCATCTTGAAGATTCAACATGAAAAAAAAATATTATACATCTCTAAAAAAAATCTGTATCGTTTGAGATAGGGAGCAAATGCATTTAAGTTTTGGTAGTGTGTCAGCTGATAATTAGGATATATCACACCTGGAAGATAACACAGATGGCACCATCACTAGTTTTAAAAATTCCTTAATTAGGTTTAGATCCATCACTAGTCTTTAAAATTCTTTGATGCACAGTGTATACGAGGATTATTTTTTAAATTTACTATAGCACTGCTTAGAGACCAACCGAGCTATACAAGGCAAATATACGCAATGTTGTACTGCAAGTCCACACTGTAACATCTGACACTGCCGAATCCAAAATATCAAATGCGGCTGAGGTAAAAGCATATTAACATTCCTCCCAACAAGTGCAAATTGTGCAGTTTATTTGTTTATTACAGGCATAAGGGAATATCATAGCACAAATTCATCGGGGAAAGAGCTGCTTTTATGGCTGGAATTTTTTTAATCCATGACAGCGCACGACTTCATATTGCTTCTTGCACACTTTCAATGAAATATTCGATCGCCCAGTGTACAGACCAGATCTGGCACCAAGTGACTTTCACTTCTTTTGAGAGTCGAAGAGAGCTCTGTGAGGACATCTTTTCCGCCACTACAAAAAAGCTTCAAGAGGATGATGAGAATTTTTGTTATAAAAAATTCTAAAATTTCTCCCAGTTGGTATTGCTTTCCCGATAACTACTAAGATTATAATCATGCTACTTACTAAATGCAACAAGAGGTTCTTATTGAAAAGATAATATTAGTTTAATGAATTAATATATTATTTCACGTATTACGTTACTCAATATTTTATGAATTGGATTAATTTTATTTGATACAAATTTTAATAAATATATTTTTATTTTTATAACATTGAATCAAAAATTATTTGAATATGATTTGCTTTGAAAGTTAATTTTAATAGCAAATCTACACTTCTCTGTATTAAAATTAAAAGGCAGTTAAAAATTTTAAAAAGGCTTTCAAAACAGGTGATAAAAATAACACAAAATTAAAGAAAACAAAGCATTTCACAAAATTAATTTACGCTTAAAATTTATGTTATGCTCTTCTTTAAAGTTTATTCTTTGGTTAAAAACAGGTTCCTTAAATTGTCAGTAATTATTATGAATTGAAGTAAAGGATTTATAACTTCCTTTTGTTTTCCATCATTTTACTTTTCTTTTGATAAAAGAATTTCACAGCATAAATGAAGACTCTTCAATTGCTTTATATCTTTTGAATGAAGTGAAACTTTGGATTTCATCCGGAAAAGCACAGTTTTTAAAATCTTTTCTCTTTATCTTTCAAGTTTAATTTGAAGTTAATATTGTTATTGTTGACATCATGAAATAACATGACAATTAACTTAAATAATATAAAAAAATTTTCCTTAGTTTTATGAAGTCTTTTGAATAATCAATAGTGAAAGGTTAAAAGCTAAAGTCTTTATATCCCATGTCAAATGGAATTATGAAAACAGATGCTGAACAGGGAAATGAAAATAAAAACTTGGCATATTCCCAAGGTACTAACGTTCTTTATAGGATTTTAAATACTTTTCAGGTTTAATAAACTGCGAAACTCAGTTTCCTTGTTTATTTAAAATCATATGATTTATGTTAATTTATAAATTAGACACGTTAATAATTCAAAAATTTTAATTAACAAAGATTAAAATTACATAAATTAGCTTAAGCTTTAAAATACAGAAATATTTTAGTAAATGTTAAGGTATGTACATCATTTAATTAAATGTACCTTAAGTGTTCTATTTATGAAAAATAGATAAATTAATTTTATATAATAACTAATGAATAACACTATTGATTTTCCTGCGTGATATTAATTATTCCTGCTTAATTTTTGTTTAAAGCTAGATTCCTCTCTTATATTTCTAGGTCCATTTTAAGCGCTCATCTTTTTAGGAATTTAATTCTTTTAAATTTGTCTTGTAACTTGTTGACATATAAGCGTTCATAAATATTAATTCTCTTCTACCTTCGTCAACATAAACAAATCGAATAATGTTTGTAAACATAAATCTATATAACAAATAATTTTGTTCGTTAAAAAAAGAAAAGTAAAGAAAATATTTTTCTTTAACTTCATAACCAAATTGGTATTACGTGTGGTATTAGATGCACTATGTAATTATATAAAAAATGAACAGTGGATTCTTAAAAATTAATAATTTATACATATTGAAACGAACAAATGAATTTTTTGTACTTCAAGCTCTCATTTTAAATACACAAAATAACAACAATTTATACAAAGAAATCCTTTTTTAAATAAAATTTTCACATTCTATTTTTTATTTATGATCTTTAAATCCTGATCATCATATATTCTAGAGCACGCTATTTAATTTTATGAGACGCTATTTATTTTTTTTATTTAATTAGACAATGATGACATTTTAAGTACCTCAATCATCATTATTTTTATGTATGGATAATTTTAATAATGGAATTATTTTCCTTATAAAATAATATCAGCTTCCCTTTATTGATTTGTGTCATAAACCATAAAATAGAAATGAAGCCCCCTGATTGCCGAAATAGTCTCATTAAATTTTGTGGAAGATAACGATAGCTTCTAAAGTATAATGTAAGTTAAAAGCATGTTGAACTCTAAATACTTTTAATTTTCTCTATTTCACAGCATTTAAGTTTCTTTTATAATAATTTCGTTTAAGAAAGTATTATTAAAAAGAATCATGCGAATTCAGTAGTTTAGGATATTAATCCCTTACATTAGCGATTTTGTAAAAGAATGATAAAGCATTCCGAATTATTTCTACAGCCAAATAGGTTTATATGTTTGGTTGATAACTTCAAAAAATCGTATTGATACAAATAAACAATTTTTAATCATTAAGTATGACCAAAATTTATGACGAAAAATAAATATTTAAGGAATCAATGAGAAAAGAAGATTGACACCTTTTGATAATTTTAGCTTAAGTGTTACCTGAGAAAGGTAGTGCATGCCGCACTCATAAAAGAGACCAGCTGTTGATCGAAGATGACCAATCTAAGAAGAGAGCGTTTAAATAATGGTTGGTGAGTAAGGAGTGCTGAATCTCCAAGTTGTTTCCTCGTGCACATCCTTGCAAAATCTCATCAAAAGCAGTGTGACGCAACAGTGGCCATTGATTGTTGGCTCCGGAAACTGGACGAAATCAATCACACACATGTTGGTGACATTCCCGCTTTCGTGCTCGGTCAATGACGCTGGTATAAATCAAAAGATAAAATGAATCCTGGGTTGCTAAGCGACCAAGCGATGATGAATTGAGACCGAAAGAGTTATATAATAACATTGTACCTTGATCTCATATAGTTCAGGATGTCCACTCAGAATCTTCATTTACTCATATTAGCAATGGTTCTTTTCTCCCTTCCCGCAGTCTCTTTGGGGAAGGCGTGAGAAGCCTTCCAATTTTTACGAGCTGTTCGAATCAAATCCTTAAGGCTGTAACCTAAGTCGTAAAGAGAAAAAGGCCCGATATTGAATTGAACTGAAATTCACAAGAATAAATCACAGTAGTTTGCTCAGATGTGCCTTTTAAAGCTAAATTTCTATTATTTAAGTACAAATTCTTTGTGAATTGTTTTTTACCTTTCTGGTGTTTCCGAAATGTCCCAAGCATATTAGTTTGATGCTATAGCTTATATCTCATTTGAAATTCTCAGAAATTTATCAAAGCAATTTTCGCAGTTGCAAGGTCTTTAAATTTTATTTAATTATTTAAACTAAAAAAAAGTAAATGTGAAATTCAAGTTAACCAACCTTTTTCAGAATGAGCCACAGATAGTTGCCAGAGGATTTCTTTAAGGACTATATCTTTATTCAAATTTCTGACAGTTAATTTAAACACATTTATGTACGTTCCTCACTTCATTGCCCTCTTCCTTTTGCTTTTCTAAAATAATCATCTTGCCTTTTAATTTATGAATAGGAAATTATAAACTTATTATTTAGTATTCATTTACACTGGCGTGTAATAAGTGGTCACATGTAAACATAATGCAATTTCATAGCTACTCCTCACTAACTAAATTAGCAAGTTCCCAAAAATTAAGAAAACATTACTCCATTGATGGAGAATTATCTACATGATAATACGATTGCGCACGTTTTCCGCACTTGAATTCGGATAGAACATGTTATGGATTGTCTAGGAAGGTTGCTCTACTTAACACACCTCTTGCAGACCTTCAGAAATTTTGAATTGCTTTGCCATAGCAATGAGTCTTATTGCCAACTTAGTTAATAAATACCATCATTTTGAGCATGGAACTTAGCTTCCGTGTCAAAGGTGTTCACACACCTTATTGAAATTGATCACTCATTGATATAGATACTCAGATATTTTTTTACTTAATATGTTTCCATTAGGTGTATTTTTTAATACATAAAAAAGCATATTGTGCTTCTTTTGTACCTAAATTGTAAATAATTGTTTAAATTTTGTTTAGCCCGAATTCATTAAATTCCAACATAAATTTTACAATAACAACTTTTCAGATTTTTCTTCAAATTTTGGGAGCCAATATATATATTAAATAAAGTACATTCTTGTGAAAATATCAATGCTTTCAATCAGCGCTTTTTTGAAATAACAATATAATTGTTTTACAATCTAATGAATACTCTAATTATTTTTATTTACTACATTTAATAATAAATGTCCAAAAGGGCTAATTTCAAAAACCAATTAATATAATTTAACAACTTAATTTTTTCTTGGAAAAAAATTGTAGTCATTTTTTTTCTTTGTCGAAGAGCATAAATAACGATTTTCAAACATCTTAATGCTTCCATATACTTTAAATTAAATTCTTTTATACTCAATATCAGATGTTCGTCATATTAAAATAATAAAATATAAGAAACGCTGTAAAAAAACTGTGGAATTTAATCTGAAGGAATTCAACTTTATATTTAAAAAATATTTTCGAAAGAATGAACATTCTTTGACTGAGAAAAATTAAATGCAATTTTGAGATACTAAGGCTTAAGATATTTATACCTTAGATAATATTTCCCGAGGAAAAAAATGGTAATGGTAATGGTATGCAGTGAAAATTTTCTCTGTGTACGTTTACTTTCTATTGAAGCTAAAAAATTTATCTTCGTCAGCTACATTGTAAAAAGTAATTTTAAACAGAATATGGAGGCATGAAGCGTAAATGTACAACAAAATGCTAGAATTAAATTGCAGCTTTAGTTATATTTATACCTTTATTCTATTTTCCTACTTCTATTTGTAGATTAAAAAAATACTGCTGTAAGAAAAAGAAGAAAGTTGAAGAAGATTAAGACTCCATCAACTGTTTTATAAATGGCGTATTCTTTTTTTTTTTTTTTTTTTACAATTCTAGTTGATGTCATAATCCTAACTTCCTGAATCAGGCAACCGAGAAATATATTTTGTGATTACGTAATTAAAAATTGCAAAGCTAAGAAGTCGTGTACATCATTATTAAATTCACACTGAAGTATGAATATTTTTTCAAATTGTGTGAGCTATTTTTGTGAGTAAAATCGCAAAAAGTCTTTAAAAATCTAACTTTCTCTATTCTATCTGTTTGTCTAAAAGTCTTCAAAACCTTATAGTAGAAAAATGTCTTTGTTTGAATGTGTAATATACACTGAAGTGACAAAAGTCATGGGATAGCAATATGCAAATTTTCAGATGGCAGTAGCATCGCGTAGAACAGGTATAAATGCGCAGTGCTTTCGCAGAGCTTTCATTTCTGTTCAAGTTATTCATGTGAAGAGGTTTTGACGTGATGATTACCGCACGACGGGAATTAACAGACTTTGAACGCGGAATGTTAGTTGGAGCTAGACGCATGGGTCATGCCATTTCGGAAATCGTTAGGGAATTCAACATTCCCAGATCCACTGTGTCAAGAGTGTGCCGAGAGTATGAAATTTCAGACATAACATCCCACCATGGACAGCGCAGTGGTCGA
Source organism: Caerostris darwini (assembly GCA_021605075.1). NCBI lineage: Eukaryota > Metazoa > Arthropoda > Arachnida > Araneae > Araneidae > Caerostris > Caerostris darwini. The sequence continues at coordinate 639,636 of BPLQ01013769.1, forward strand.
CCGCCTGCACTTAACGACCGAGACAGGCGACGTCTGCAAAGAGTCGTAAATTCTAACAGACAAGCAACACTGCGTCAAATAACCGCAGAAATCAATGTGGGACGTACAAGGGACTTGTCTGTTAGAACTGTGCGGAGAAATTTGGCTTTCTTGGGCTATTCCAGCAGAAGACCGACTCGAGTGCCTTTACTGATAGAACGACATCGCTTGCAGCGACTCTCGTGGGCACGTGAGCATATCGGTTGGTCCCTAGATGAATGGAAAACCGTGGCCTGGTCCGATGAGTCACGATTTCAGTTGGTAAGAGCTGATGGTAGGGTTCGAGTGTGGCGCAGCCCCCACGAAGCCATGGACCCAAACTGTCAGCAAGGCACTGTTCAAGCTGGTGGTGGCTCCGTAATGGTGTGGGCTGTTTTTTCATGGCATGGACTTGGTCCTCTGGGGCGACTGGACCGAACACTGACTGGAAATGCTTATGTTCAGCTACTTGGAGATCACTTGCAGCCATTCATGGACTTCATGTACCCAAACAACGATGGGATTTTTATGGATGACAATGCGCCATGTCACCGGGCCACAACTGTTCGCGATTGGTTTGAGGAACATTCTGGACAATTCCAACGAATGATCTGGCCACCTAGATTGCCCGACATGAATCCCATCGAGCATTTAGGAGACATGATCGAGAGGTCTGTTCGTGCCCAAAATCCTGCACCATCAACGCTTTCACAATTATGGACGTCTATCGAGACAGCATGGCTCAATATTCCTGCAGAAGACTTCCAACGACTTGTTGAGTCCATGCCACGTCGAGTTGCTGCACTTCGCCGGGCGAAAGGAGGGCCGACACGATATTAAGAGGTATCCCATGACTTTTGTCACTTCAGTGTATAGTATCCTTGCATTACAAATTTAATGTCTCCAAAATGAAATTTGGATCTCGTAAACCAATTTTTAATTACATCCAAAAATAATTTATTTATTTCTTCTCAAATCAAGTAATTCAAATTTAAATTGTACACTAACAAAATTATAATAAAAAAAATTAAGATACATCAGATAAAATTGGTTGTAATAAACTGTATTTTGTAAATTTTGTTCACGACGGATTTTAATAAATTATACTTATTGCACAATTTCATTTTATTGTTTTTTACTTTCTTCATCTTTTTTTAAAGGAAAAAATATATGGTTCCCCCTAATAGTGTAAGACTCAATATTTAAAAAATGATGAGTCATATACGAGTACTACTATATCTGAGTGACTTAAATATTAGTTCTATTTTATGTTTTGATAATAATGTATAAAATGTGTAAATTTTACAATTTTACACAAATTTTAACATTATTTAATTTTTCATAAATATAAACTTTCTATAAATATAAACTTCTCTTCTTTTCTAATGTGAGTTATTTTGATATACGCTTCTAATCAGATTCTTTTCTGTTTGAGTATTTTTTATAAATCTTATATTTATATTCGTTCATAGTAAATTATACTATTTTTCATGTTTTGTTAGTAATATTTTAATAAATGTCAAATTTATCTGTTAAAACCCACTTGAATAATGTTAGTTTTCTAACGTTAAAAAATCAAGTACAATTGTTGAGCAGACTATTAGGAAACGAAGTACAAAAAATGGAATTTTTATTCGATATTGAGATTTATAGTTTCGATTCATTCCCTATTTCTTCTTCTCTTAATGTATCATATATTCATATACTACAAAGGAAATTTATATTAAATTTCATTTTACGATAAATAGAAGCAGTTTAATTAGTAATCTGGATTTTTGTTAAATGTTGTTTTCTCAAACTGTGCAATTTTGAAATTCGATATTCATTTTCTAGAAATCTCTTAGATATAAATCCTTAATTTTCTTCACCTGCTGATAAATAAACTATATTTCATTCTGAGTTTAAATAATTAAGCAGTTTATTAAAATGTTTTTTTTATTGCAAATTTTAAAGAAAGGATTTTCCAGATTTTGTGGATATATTTTTTTAATAATATCCAAGAAATATAACGCCTCATCTATTTTACGCAATGCTAGATTGCTGCAGGTATAACGCAACTTTGAACAATGAGAAAATATATACATATGTTTCGTATACATCAATGAACATTTGAAACAAAATTACGTATACACATACGAAACAAATACGTATACACACAACATTATGTATGGTGCGTGTATACTGAATATGTTGCCAAGTTATGGCACGACATTTTAAAAATCTGTGCACAAATATTGGTGTTAAATTTATAAGAATTCCCCTGAAAGAAAGGAAAATATTTATTTTCAGAATTATATTTATAGTGAATAATTACAGGTACTTTTGCAAACATCACGAAAAATAAAAAACAAAATTTTCCAATGAATTCTGTGCCTTTCTGAAAAGAAATGTAAAATTCCTAGCAACAGCTGCAGCTCCTGTTTCTTTGCTTGTAAGCGTATGCAAGAGAAACTCTAAGCCTATAAAAGGTAGATGAAATAAAACCGAAGGGGGAAAAAACAACCTAAGTTATTGGCAGCGTTTCTTTATGGTCAACCGAGTTTATTTTGTCAAGAATACAACCTTGGTGTAGACTTATCCAATTTCGGCCAATCCTAGCGCAGACCGTAAAGCGGTTGGTTTCATTTTGTGAAGTCGTAAACCAATGACCTCTCCTCACGAAAGCAAGAAAGTTTCATTTCATTATAAAACTTCACAACATCACTCAAATTGAATTTATTCTTCTTAAAGAGCGATAGCTTTCCAGAATGTAACGTTTACCGGCTACCAGAAAGGCCTATAAAAATGTCTCAAGTTTACGAAAACGGTTAATAATTAATGTATTCATTAATTTGTTCCCAAACCGGCACGTAAAAACTCATCCATACCGACTACTTCCAACGTCTGGTAACAGCTGTTCTAGACGACTGACTGCTCTTCAGTGAGACTGTTATTGCCTTCTTTCTCAAAAATAATCCTTCTCATTATTTTTCTAGTTAAATTCTTCTTTCATTTTGCGATCTTTTTAACTGGAGGTGTTTTTAAAACGCTCGCTATTTCCTTTTTTAAGATCTTGTTCTTGTGCTTATGAAAACCGTCTTTCATGTAATTGTTTTAAAAAATGTTAGTGGTCCATTGTGATACTTTTAAAAATGGTGAAGATAAGGCTTTATTAAACTGTCTAAGTTGATGTCGATCTCTCACATCTAGATGGAAATTTCATTTTTTGTGGGCATAATCACCATATAACTTAAGGCGTTTTTGATAATAGTTAACAAAATTCGCAGTAATAGCCGTCTCTATTTAAGATTGGAAAGCTGAAACTTCTAGTAGAACGGATTCCTTCTCAATGCTTCAACATTCCAGATTCGTATATCAATGGTAAAGAGGTCATCGATAGCACAATGTGAAGGAATGTTCGAATGCATTGATAGTTTGTACTCTAATAGCCCAATGTGTGTACGCGTTCCGTAGCGTTAGTCATATGGGTTTCATTTCGGAATTACCAAGGATATATTTTATACGAATGATAAATATTAGGCTGTTTACCCCTATAATACCCCTGAAAAAATAATCTTTCCTCTTCTTTTCGGTGGATTGTTCCTGGCATGTTATACAGGCCACAAACATGTTATATATCTTGCTTGTAACTCATATTTATGTTAAGCGTATCGACTGACTTGATTGATTGGCTTGTCTCCGCGATCTCAGTCGACACGATTGATTTAGGTTGGATCTCCACTAGATACTAAGATCGCATTGCCCAGAACGTAAGGCAATCAGAAACCTAAGTGAATAAGAGATCAGGCTTCTGATTGGCCGATTTTCTGCTACGTATGATCTTAGAGATCTTAACATGGGAATACAGTTTAGAGAACGAGTTTCCTCGTCGATTAGATTTAATATTTATTGTCGCTATATTAAAGCTACTTGAAAATAATAGTGACACATTTTTTTACATGTAATATAAATGTGAACCAGTTCCACATAAGAAGATTGTTCAGTAAGAAGTCTTCTCCTAAAAAAGGAAATGTTGACAAATTTAAATGTTTCTTTATGAAGTCATCCAAAATTCATTAGAATTTAACACTTATTACAAATGTCTCTATCATTGCAAAAACATTTGTTTTAAAAATATATTTTTTTTGTTTCTTTAATTCTTTTCCTTATTCGATTAATAAAATTAGTTTGTTTTGGGTTGGTTTGAATGTTTCCCGAAATAGATCTCTATATAGTTCATGAGAAATCATTATCTTATTAAAATGATATATTTTAAATTATGAAAATAAGCTGGAATTTACATTTCTTTAATTTAATTCTTAACAATAATTTCTATTGTTCTTTAGTCTTATACATATACCACGTTGATAATTCATAAAAGAAAATATAGAAATACAAATATATTTTTATCTTTCATATTCAAATAAAAAATACATATGGTTAAGCTTTTTATAATCCTAAAAAGGTCAATAATTATATTTCATTATACGGTACACTTAACCTCAAGAACTTCACTGTAGCTATTTAAGTATTTATCATAGAGAATAAATTTTACATTAAGTATAGCACTGAGCTATTTAAAATATTTTATGTTTTAGTAGAAAGTTCTTATATGATGAATGTCTTCATCTATATTAAATAGCAATCAAAAAATAAATAATAAGATATTTAGTATGTTTATATTAATTGTGTAAAATGGTTAATGGCTATTAACAATGTAAGCTAGATTAATTATGGAGTTGAATTGTAGGATTTTAATCATTATATAAGCAAATAAATTCAAATATATAAATATGACAATATTTGTGGGAAAATATTTAATTAAAATATGTGTGTCTTACTTTTTTATTTGTTAAGAACCTTGATTTTCCGAACCATTTTTAACAATAGTGTTAGTGTAATAAAAAAATAAAATTCTGATCTGCTTCCATTACATTAACAAATTTTATTCCAAAGATTGTGAATATCATATCGATTTTTTGAAATGGAAGGTATTTTTTAAAATCTTAATTAATTCTGATTTATGCTTTGTTTAAGATGGTATGCATTCCTTGTAAAATGAGATCAAATTAATAAGAATGAAACGATTTTTAGATTAAAATAATTTATAGCAACATATAAACATTGTTCCATAAGAATCATTTATCCCCTATTATAAACTAGATATAAAAATAAGGCAAACATAAAAATTACCATTACGTTTTCCTCAGAGACGCCTTGCCGTGTGTGTCGGTCGATATGCAAATCATCGACCCCTTGATGGCTAATGATTCGGATAAGGAACCATTGCTCATTCACATCGCATTCGAAACATCTGTAATGAGCATCACATCAAATTTACTTTGGTGTCTCTGTTAACAAAACCATTCGTCTTTCATTTCATATATATGTGGATAATTTTTGGAAAAAACAGTCCTACATAATTTACAGAAAATGCTATTATTTTTTCATTTACAATTTTTGTCTGATGTTATGTTTTTATTTACAAATTAAATTCCGATTATTAATTAGAAATTTATTATTATTACAATTCTTCATATCAATTTAAACAGAGTAGAAATTAGAAGAAATAATTCCTATTTCTTCTAATTTAATAATTTTGAAATATTTTTATGTTTCGTTTGAAAAATTAATCCTCTTATTTAAATTGATAAAAAATTAGTTGGCTTTAACATATTTAAGCTAAAAATATTCCTAAATATTCTTTTTTGTATTAAAAATTAATAGTTGTCGTTTTTTGCCTTTAATCTGCATTTTTTTTAAATTCTGCTTCATGACACTTATAAATTTATAATTAAAATATTTTCAAGGATTTTTGCTGTCATGGAACAATGGTTCTCTTCCTTTTTACTTTAGACGGTTATAAAATGAAGTTGATCTTCAGTATTTTTGTGAGGTGTGATTAATATGGCATTTGAAACAGTGGATTGAAAAACGAATTCCAAAAGTCATACTAATTTTTGGATGAAACTATTTAATGCATTAGTACTTATATCTTAAGTTTGTAACTCTTACTCTAAAATTCTCGACTTAATATCAATTGTTTCCAAGACATGTTACTTTTTTCTTTCGAATTGTGAGAAAAATTTTAAAATTCTCGAATGAATGTCTTTTTGTCCCTTTCATACAACTTGGTAAAAGTTGTCTTAATTGTAAGTGAAATTGTATTAGTATTTTTATGAGGAAGGATTAACGTGGTATTTAAAACACTGCATTGAAAAACGAATTCTAAAACTGATATTAATTTTTTTATGAAACTATTTAATGCCCTAGTATTCATGTTACTCTTTGCTATTGAATTGTGAGAAAAATTTCGAATTTTTCGAATTTCTCGAATGAATGTCTATTTTTTCCATCGCATGCAGTTTTACCATCTTGATTGTGAATGAAATTGGAAAATTCTCCACTAAATGTTTATTAACTCCCAATCATGATACTCTTTGCTATTTAATTGTGAGAATTTTTTTTTTAAATTAGCGACTGAATGTCTGCATGATTCAAACTCAAAGCAGGAAAAAAAAACTGATTTAGTGAGTTTAATTTTCATGAATGTTATTCGTACTAAATTTATCAATATAATATTTTTCTGAAATATTTATTAAAACTAACATCATATTGCACATTTAAAAAATTATAACTATTATATTAAAAATTATAATTCAAAAATTATAATTCAAAAATTATAATTATTAAAATTATAATCAACTCTTACAACTGAGTTGGATTGCCATATACACTGAAGTCACAAAAGTCACGGGATAGCAATATGCAAATTTTCAGATGGCAGTAGCATCGCGTAGAACAGGTATAAATGTGCAGTGCTTTCGCAGAGCTTTCATTTCTGTTCAAGTTATTCATGTGAAGAGGTTTTGACGTGATGATGACCTCACGACGGGAATTAACAGACTTTGAACGCGGAATGTTAGTTGGAGCTAGACGCATGGGTCATGCCATTTCGGAAATCGCTAGGGAATTCAACATTCCCAGATCCACTGTGTCAAGAGTGTGCCGAGAGTATGAAATTTCAGGCATAACATCCCACCATGGACAGCGCAGTGGTCGACCGCCTGCACTTAACGACCGAGACCGGCGACGTCTGCAAAGAGTCGTAAATTCTAACAGACAAGCAACACTGCGTCAAATAACCGCAGAAATCAATGTGGGACGTACAAGGGACTTGTCTGTTAGAACTGTGCGGAGAAATTTGGCTTTCTTGGGCTATTCCAGCAGAAGACCGACTCGAGTGCCTTTACTGACAGAACAACATCGCTTGCAGCGACTCTCGTGGGCACGTGAGCATATCGGTTGGTCCCTAGATGAATGGAAAACCGTGGCCTGGTCCGATGAGTCACGATTTCAGTTGGTAAGAGCTGATGGTAGGGTTCGAGTGTGGCGCACACCCCACGAAGCCATGGACCCAAACTGTCAGCAAGGCACTGTTCAAGCTGGTGGTGGCTCGGTAATGGTGTGGGCTGTTGTTTCATGGCATGGACTTGGTCCTCTGGGGCGACTGGACCTAACATTGACTGGAAATGCTTATGTTCAGCTACTTGGAGATCACTTGCAGCCATTCATGGACTTCATGTACCCAAACAACGATGGGATTTTTATGGATGACAATGCGCCATGTCACCGGGCCACAACTGTTCGCGATTGGTTTGAAGAACATTCTGGACAATTCCAACGAATGATCTGGCCCCCTAGATCGCCCGACATGAATCCCATCGAGCATTTATGGGACATGATCGAGAGGTCTGTTCGTGCCCAAAATCCTGCACCATCAACGCTTTCACAATTATGGACGTCTATCGGGACAGCATGGCTCAATATTCCTCCAGAAGACTTCCAACGACTTGTTGAGTCCATGCCACGTCGAGTTGCTGCACTTCGCAGGGCGAAAGGAGGGCCGACACGATATTAAGAGGTATCCCATGACTTTTGTTACTTCAGTGTATTCTAAGTTAGAATATTTTCAAATCAATGGTATTCTGTAAACTATCAAAAATTTGAAAGCATTAAAGAAGAATTTGCAGTTTAATTTAAAATCTTTTTTCTTTTAATAATATATTTTCAGCATAGGAAACTGAACATATTTCCAAGAAGACGATAATAGATTAGTAAGCAATTGAGTGCTTTATTTATTTGTAATATAAAAAAAAAACATTTTTTATTCAAAAATATAAATTTCATTTAAATATTTTTTACGTACAGAAAATTTCTTAGAATTTCATCGCGAATGTAAAAGTTCAAAAACACTTGAATAAATGAAATATTTATTTCAAAATGATTAAAATATTTTATATTTTATAAAAAGAAACATTATTCGTTATTCTCTGAATACCCCCTTTTCTCGATGCAAAAGCTATTTAAACTCACGATGAAAAGATTAGAAATCATTTTAAACTTTTCATTTCAACTTTTGGTCATAGTAAAAATAATTAAATATATTTACTTTACAATAGAGTACTAGTATTACATTTCTGCTTTGATCTAGTTCAAAGATATTAGGAAAAATATTAGTTTGCTTCTAATATGTATTGCACTCTGGTAAATTATTTTTACAAAAACATCTATGAAGTCGAAAGTTTCGGATACGTTTAAATTAATATTGTTTTTTAAATGAAAGGCACAAAACATTTAGATAAATAAAATAACGATGTTCTTCCAACTCATTACCAAAGTAATTTTGAAATTTATTCGAAACGTATTAAAATGTATTAAAATTTTTTTTAAAAACTCCTCTAGGAAAGCAATTTACAATATTTTTCATGGAAAGCAATTGAATATAGGTGCTGTAAAATAAATAAAACTGGTATTAATTTGAAAATTCCAAACTTTTTAATAAACATTTAAGAACCACAGCATTTTTTAAACGAATATTTGCATTAAAAACTAATTTAGTTTTGTATTGTATATCATTATTGTATTGTGTATTATTATAGATTAAATTCAATTAACTCAGCATTCGTATTTCACTAATAAAATGGTGCTTAAGCAAATTTATTGCTAATTTTCCCTGAAAAACTTATAATGAAATCTATGTAAGTTTAAAAATTTTTAATATTGCTATATATATATAAAAATTATAACATAAACAATGGTTTAATGTTTGACATAAATTAATTTGAATTCTTCTTTTTAAGAGAAAGTTTAATCATATTTTTAATGCTGATCTGCTGCTAAGTTAGTTTTTGTGAAGCAAATCTTTTTAAAGAATTTACAAAGGAAGGAAGTTAAACAATAGAAGGAAATTAAACAATAGAAGTAAATCTCTGTTCGGTAGAACAAAAATTGAAACTCTTCTTATCCAATACGAGGTTTTTTTTTTAAAGCATCTGGCTCCGGAAACTGACTATTCAATCAACAACGATTAAAAAACGACACTTTTGTGTGCCAACGTGCTTAGTTGTGCAAAGGACTGTAAATCTAAAAAGATGGCTTGGAGGAAAACTGATTCACTTTTGCGTAATATAAGAAATAAAATTTCCTCCATACATTTTGAGAATCAGTGTGAGATAATCTATTACATTTTCCATGGAATCCACCCCTTTCTTAAAGCTATGGCTGAAATAAAGATTGAAAGTTTACTCGGTCGATTTGACTGTAAAAAAGTTTTATTGTGTCATGAATTGTTTGAAATTCCAAAACGATATAAATATTATTTGAAAAAAATAGTTTATAAATATATGTTTTCTTATAATTTTTAGCCAATATTTTTGTATAACTATTGCTAAGTCGATCAGTGATGTATTATAGACATTACTGATTGCAGTCGCAGAAGGACATAAAACACAACTAGTTTATATTACAGAAGAAAAATTCAAGAAAATTTATTCATATGTTAAGATAATTAAATAATTTATTTCTATTGAACTTTTATAGTGCCAGTATAACAAAAGCATTTTAAGTAGTGCTTTTAACCTTTATCTGCCTTTAATTCTCTTTCCAGCCATGAAAAGATCGAGGATCATGATATAAAGACCATTCATTACTCAATGAGTGATACAAAAAATCCTTACTGTTGGCTAAAAAAACTGTAGATATTAATTATGACTGAATCATTAACTCACAATTTGTTAGAGCACTAAACTCAATTGTTTCTTTCGTACAAACCGCGTTCGTGGAGAGATGTTTTGTTGAGTCAACTGAAATGACATTATGCAATGATAAATCTTTTGAGAGTGCTAGAAAGGTTAATTCACATACCCTCACTTTTCCTCCTGTCAGCTGATGAATAATTCATAAGCACTTTATGAAAGGGATACGCACTGCCATTGTGAGAACACGTTCTCCACAAGAGCTCATGGGAAAGCAGGATAATAAAAAAGATGGCAGCATGAAGGCTTATGATTAATAATAGGTAAGCCACCTAAAAATTAACCTAGTGCCTCGAAATTCACGAATTTGTACAAAAAGAGTGGATTGTTGAATGTCATAATAAGATATGTAGTTGGACTACGCATAATTACTTCCTATTTTATTTTTTTAATTAAATTAGTGTATCATTTGTCTGTTACCTTGTTCATAGGCTAGTGGTAGTAGGCTGTGATTAAATTGTTGGATGACAGACGTTCGAATCTCATCATTAGCTTGTGCAACAGCTTTTGCTTTAAAAAGGAACTGAACACAGTGTCTCTCTTTAATAGTCAGAAGACCTGGTTGGAGTTTTTGGAGTTTTCTGCGCGTATACTGGCACTTAAATCTGAAATTACTTTCTGGAGGCATTAATTCTTTTTTAACGTCATAGGAATCAACGATGATCTATTAAATTATTCCCTATTATAAAATTTTCAAAAATATAGCAGGTCTATGAATCAATATGTGCAAGAGTATATGAATTAAAACAAAAAATTAAGAAAAAAATCATTCCTTTCGGTGAAAAGTTTTATGAAAAAAAGTGTAAATTTTCAGAAAGTAAATGCAAGGTATTTGAAAACTATGGGTGTGATTTCAATAATATTTTTATGGCTGTAACTATTAGACATGAGGTTTAAGAGTTGGATACTATAATACAAATGTCACTCAAAGTTTGCTTTGCTTCTGCTTGTGCTTTACACTTCAGCGCTTTAGAACAAATGGATGGAAATATGTTCTTTCTAATTCTTTGAATGAAATTTATTACATAATTGATGTTCGCAGAATTATTTTAAAAAGCACATATAATAAGACAAATAAACTTTGGAATTACAGAAAAATTGGTATAAAATTCGTTGTAAAACAAAACGACCTTACATACTACCTTCATCTGCCAAACAAAATACCTATACTGACATCATAAATTCACTCCAGATATGTGTAGATATGTTGGATACAAGTATATATGTTGCGCTTAATATGGATCCAACCGAAGGGATAAAAAGCTATATGGCATATTTCTTTTATTCTAAAAATTAAAATTCGATAATTTTTAGATTCATAACTGGGGAAGACAGTATATCAAGTTGTTTATTCAAACGAACCTGCCCCATAGATCACTATATGACCAGTATAATGGTCACAAAAAACGTACAAAATGTACAAAGTTTAAGTGATAGTAAAAATATAATATTTGCGGCAGATATTGAGAAGCCAACAGCTTATGAGATCGAATAATTTATTAACAATTCATTTGATTACTTTAGTTCTGATTATTAAATGTGCTAGTTAGATTATTTTAATCCGTGTTAATAAATTCTATCTATATTTCATATCGCACATTTTATAGTTTTATATACGTTGTTTTACTAGTAATTTTTTTAAATGTACATGATTTATATGTATGTATTAGCATTTTACTTAATCAGCTATAAGATGTAAGGTAATAATAATTTGTTTAGGTTTAATATATCCTGATATTTCAAAATTAATATTTTATTACAGAATATTTTTGAAATGGATTTTTACAGTTAGGGTATTTAGGATAGCCAATAATATGACCATCATAATAAAATGGTTTGGATAGCTTCACAATTTTCAATTATAGGAATTTTTCTTAAATTCTATTGTCTATTATAAATATTTTTGTTCTAATGTAGCTGGCAAACACTTAGACAGTTGTCTTGGATGCCTTAAATCAAACACTGCACCAACGTTACTCACTTAGCACTACCCAGGAGATGCGTGTTGCTTGAAGATAAGCTACGGACGCGGGGTAACAATACCCCCGTAAAGCTCTACGATCATGTTAGACCTGGACCTACTGTTTAAAGTGGATTCCGAACCACTATACAAACATCCATGGCACCGCCGCGACTCGAACCCAAAACCTGTAGCATCGAGCGCCAGAGTGCTAGCCACTCGGCCAATCAGGCCCCTCTATTATAAATATATGGAAATCAAATTGCCAATGAATACAATTAGCAGGTTGTTTAATTTCTTTTTTTTCGTCTTGAATTGTAATCATTTTTTTATTGTTGTGTTACGGTTTTTTTTTTCCTTCATTTTTTTAGTTAATATTATTCATTTACTACATTTTTAATTATTTGTCTTTAAATACCTAATTTTGTGATTAGATCCATGTCAGTGCTTCAGCGTCATAAATAGATACAAAATTTATTACGAATGGTAGTTTGCCACTACTACTTGTCTTAATTTACATGTCTTACAATGATCTAATTTAAAATTAAAAAGCAAAAGAATATCTCTACCAGTGCATAAAGGAGACTAAATATTTTTAAATAACAAAATAATGTATCACATATAATGTAGCATTTTAAATTATTAATAATGTAGCATTGTGTCTTATTCAACAAACTAAATTTTTAAAATTATGTTATGCCTTTATAAAAATCTTTTTTCTTCAATTTAATGTTAAAAAATATATTTGAGGAAAGTTATCCTTACATTTGAATTGTTTGACAAATTTTTAAAATCCGAAGAGTAAAAGAGAGGATGACGTGTTTTAATATAATTTGCCTTTTCAAAATACAGTTTGCTTTTTATTCATCTTTATTAAATTAAAATTTATATATATATATATATATATATATAAATTGAAACAATTAATTAAATATTGCAAAACTGAACATTATATATATATATATATATATATATATATATATATATATATATATATATATAATGTTCAGTTTTGCATTTTAATGAATAATATAAAATTATTTCAGCTCTGAAAATGAACTACACACACACACACACACACATATATATATATATATATATATAACCTTTTTGTAATGTAAGTCCGAAAAAACTAAAAAAAGGCGTAAAAATATTTTAAACATCATAGACACTAGACTGCTATAGCAATTCTTTTTTTCATATATATACTTTTTCTCGCTTTATGTAGATCTTTTAAAAAAGAGTTTTCCCATGGTATGCTTTTGGTCTGTACATAAGAAATTAATTCCATCGTATATTTCTCAGCATTAAATAAATCATATAAAACTAAATATAGTTCTTTGCTCACATTTTAAAACACATGCTGTGTACATAAAATTGCTAGCTTTGATGTTAAAGGTTATTTTTGTTTTTTTTTAGGTAACTATTGCTAGCTTTAAAGTAAAGGTCTCTTTTTAGTTTGTTATTAAAATCCTTATTGTTCTTCGAGAAAATATTTAATTTTAATTTTATTCATACGCAAATTTTATTTTTATTTTTCTCGAATAGAGCGCACAAAACCTTCATATTATCTGAAAACCAAATGAATGCATATCATTATTTAACAGATGAGAAAATAATTAATTGAAATTTAAAAATAATAAGAAATAAAGTTAAAAAACGATAATATTTTTTTTAAATTAATTTTTCCAATAAATAATAAAATATGCCCTTCGGCTTCGCTGTAATGAAACATGCCCATTAGAAAGTTTTGAAATGTAGAAGTCTAAACGCAAAGGTTGTCTATGAGCTTGAGAAAGCAACAGCTTTTTGACAAGAGACTCACTGCATGAAGTAGCTGCCCACTTAATGTCATATAGAGAGACGAATTTCCCTTCTCCTAAGGTTAGCTTTACGAGAACTGGCGTTTCCATTTTGCCCCACTCAAAGGAAAGAGACATTTTCACTTTCGTTAAAGTGTAGCAGGTTACGTGAGTTTCAGCCAAGATATTTAGTACCTTAGTAACATCTAATCTGCCAGACATTGAAAATATCTGCACTTTCAGTAATTGATCTTCTGTTCTTATTTTATATCACCTTTTGTAATATCTAGTATGACAGACATTGAAAATATCTGCACTTTCAGTTGATCTTCTATTCTTATTTTATGTCACCTTTTGTAATATTTAATATGCCAGACATTGATAATATCTGCACTTTCAGTAATTGATCTTCTGTTCTTATTTTATGTCACCTTTTCTAATATCTAATATGCCAGACATTGAAAATATCTGCACTCTCAGTAATTGATCTTCTGTTCTTATTTTATATCAGCTTTTGTAATATCTAATATGCCAGACATTGAAAATATCTGCACTTTCAGTAATTGATCTTCTATTCTTATTTTTATATCACCTTTTCTAATATATAATGTGATAGACATTGAAAATATCTGCACTTTCAGTAATTGATCTTCTATTCTTATTTTTATATCACCTTTTCTAATATATAATGTGATAGACATTGAAAATATCTGCACTTTCAGTAATTGATCTTCTATTCTTATTTTATATCACCTTTTGTAATATTTAATATGCCAGGCATTGAAAATATCTGCACTTTCAGTAATTGATCTTCTGTTCTTATTTTATATCAGCTTTTGTAAATAAACTTCCGTAAATGAGGTACTTTAAAAGTATTTATGATTTCATAATTTTTTCTTATTTATTTTCCGCAGCAATATATTTATTACCAAAAATTGATTGAAATTTTAATCAAAATTTCGAATTAAATTGAATACTTTTTTTAATTATAAATGATGATATAATATGCCAGATTATATGTGAAAAGAATATGTGCGAAAGTGCAGTAAAAAATAAACTGATAAAATGCTACAAAAAAAAAAGGTTCATTGCTTGTTGAAGTTTAATCTCAATTTTCTACAAACAAACTAATTTAACAGATGGGTAATAATTTTCAAAAGTGCTTTTCGAGAAGAAGTTTTTATAAACACAGGTTAAAAAAGAAATTACAAATTTAGATAAAAATGAAAGAGCTATGAAAATTGGAATAAAACATTAAAAATTTAAGAAAGCTCCAAATTGTGTTCAGTTACATCGAATTTTCGTTGAACCAGGAACAATTAAAAAAGTGTTTTCTGAATAGCTGTTTTAGATTATTGTTAATTATAATCAAAATGCATTTGTGATGTATCAATCCACTATTGATAAATACTTATGAATTGAAAGGAATATAATAAAAAAAAGTTTTAAAAACCCACCTTTGTTATCATCTTACACTTCCATTTTAAAAAATGTTGTTTTTTTTAATTCTGTAAAGCACTCAAACATATAAATTAAAAGCTAAATTTCTAGTTGTATTGCAAAAATATTAATGTTTATTTTATATTTATAAAAGGCTTTTATTAAAATAAAAAATAATTTACCATTTATTCACAGTAAAAATGAACGTGTACAAAAAAATAAAAAATATTAGTTTTTGATTTCAACAAGAAGGAGTGACGAATGGCGAATAGCGAAAATGACAATTGTTCAGAAGAAATTTAAAAGAATATCCATTTAATATTCCAAAATATTTTTAATTAAATTGCTAAAGGAATAACAATAGTTCTCTAAAACCGCATTTTTACATTTTTTACTCTCCTAACTATTAAAAAATGCACAATTAATTTGTGTAGTAAATAGAGATCGGCTAAAAAAATTTTTGTAGAAATATATAGCTAGTGTTTTCAAATTCTACGACATATAAACTCAATTCACACATTTGATTAAATTTTTATTATATAATGATAAAAAATATTTATTTTCGACACACGCACGTGTCTGGAATGATGCTTTATGAGTTTAATTTCTAGAAGAGTTTTGTAAATTCATTATATCATTTTCATAGATTTCTAGAAAATATGTGAATATGTAAATATTAGTAAAAAACTCGTCATTTAACGATAGACACATCCCTTCTGCAAATAATCCGTAAATCTGCAGTAAAATTTAAAAAAAAAAAAAGCAATCACAAAAAAATTTAAATTTGGGGGGATTATTACAGGAAAATCATAATTAGTTAGTGAGGCGAGAAAATTGTCTTGTCACCTTTTACCACTGTTCAAAATATCAATTAAAATAATAAAATAAAATAAATATATTCACGAGACTTTTAACCGTTTTTTTTAATACAAATTCATGAGACTTTTATATCAGTTTTGAAAAGGTATTTATTTTAAAGAATTATTGGTGCTCATTAAAACTGTGGCGCATCTTAATTTACAACAAGCAATAGTGTCATTTGGAACTTTTCTAGCAATGCTTTTAAATCCATTGTTGTGTAAATTTATTACAGATATTTGGTGCTATTATTAGAATACATTTTTTAATTAGTATAACAAATCGTCACTCGATACTGGATGCGGTTTCTTTGCCGATCATAACTTAATCCGTGCCTAAACTCGAAAAATGTAGTGAAAAATTCCAAAGTAAAATAAAAAAGAAAAATTGAAGAGGAAATCCTAACTGGCTTGAAGAAGCTAATTACTTCGTCACTCTGTAAAACGGCGTCTTCGATGATGTTCATACGACTTCCAAAGATCATTTAAAATAAAAGAATAAAAAAAAAGGAAGAATAGATTGAAAGCTAATGAGATTGTTTATGAGTAAAGCTGTTCGTGAAAATATTTAACTCCGAGGAATTAGTATTGTTAGATCAGATTCAACATTTTTTAATGAACAATGCAGAAAATAAGAGATTGTACAATTTCCCATATAACACAAAATAGCATCTTCCTTTTTCAATTCCTTCTATTAGCTCACACTCTCCCTATATATATATCTTGTTCAAATTTTAAATCATTCATAAAATATTTTTTATTCATCCACTCAAGTTCAAATACATTTTTTTAACTTGTAGTGGATGATACTGGATGTTAATACAGTTTTTTTAAATATTAATTCAGTAATTAAATTTAATGAATTAATTTTAGTTTTTTTTAGAATTAAGTTGCATATATCTACCAATAGATGACTCCAGATAAACTTTGAAAAATTAATGAAAATTATTTATAAAGGACTTTCTGCAATATAGTGAAAAAAAAGTAGGAATTGACTTAATTTTTTTTTTTTATATTACTTGTTTAGTAATGTTTTTAGTAGATTTAGAGATCATATTAAGAAAGGATCTACAACGTAAACGAGACTAAGAGAAGGAAAAAAGTTTAAATTTATTTAAATTTAAATTAGCTTTCTTTAATACCAAAAACTTAAAAAAACTGGTCAAATAACATCTCAAACATCCATGCAATTATTTTTCTTATCTCTACCGAACTTTTCTATTTTTCGATTTATTGAAATCTTTCTTTCTTATTTATTAAAATATAAAAGATAATGTTTACTTTATCTTTGATAGTACAATTACTTTATTATAGAATTTATTTCAAAAGAATATATTTTCACATTAATTTATATTAATAAATAAGTTAACTTTATCTGCTTTAAATGCTAACAGTTTAAAGTTTTAATTAATTTTCGTAAAAAAAATGAAAAGTAAAGAATTAGTAGTGTAGGATATTGAAATAATTATATAAAATTAATATAATGGATAATAAAAGAATTAATATAATGGATACTATGGAATTAATATAACGGATACTAAAGAATTAATATAATGGGTAAATCATATTATTTTAATTTGTTTAGAATAAAATAAATTTTAAAGAATGTTAACTATTAGTGAGAATTACAGAATATATGAAACATATATGGCGCATTCTGCACTGATTTTATTAGAATATATATATTTTAAGGTTTTATTATTCATAGCTTAAAATACGATTTTAATACTGTAAATAATAATTTAATAATAATGATAATTGTAATACTATAAATTGAGTACGAAAATAAGATAACGCAATTAGTTATTAATAATACATTTAAGCTTGTTTTTGTACTGTGCATAAGAATCACACAAAAAAAAATTTTGAATGTAATTTTTAACTATCTTACTTTTAGTGTGTCATATTTTCCTATCATGTTTTGTTATTGACAATTTTTTTTATATGCCACATGAAAAATCGTATTAAAATGCACACAAAAACTCGCACAAAACTAGGTTTTAGTGCACTGTCAACCACGCAGAATAAAATAGCAGAGAGGAATATAATGCTAAAGATGCATTTGTATTTGTTTACACTGAAACAGTCACTTTCTGACATATTTTATTCTTTTGATTTAAATTTTCAACTAATTCTTATATCATCTAAAGAAAACAACATAATTTATTTTCTAAGAAGTAGTTACATAAAATTCAGTTACTAGTTATTAAATATATGCAATCCCATGGTTTATTCTCACAGTCAAATGACATGAAATATGGATACTTATAAATGAAAACACGCCAAAGCAATTAAGAATAAAGTATTATTTTGTCGACAAAAAATGTCTGCCAGCCATAAATATTTCAAAGAAGATAATGAATCAGCAGGTAATTTGAATGGGGCGAATTCGTCATTGTTGAGTTACAAAAGCATCTGAAATAATAATGGGATGAAAACAATTCCAGAAAGGGCAAGCTGTTCCTCCGCAAAGACAGATCCAATAATTGTTAATTGATCGGGTGAAATCTGGTATGGGATCCGATATTTAGAATCTCATTAATCTTGACTCTCGGAAATTTTGCTTTCATTTCCAAAGGCAATAACATTAATTGTTTCCCAATATGAAGCTTTTCTTTCCGTAACCACTGATTGCATTTTTCCATTTCTCAGTTCACTTAACCGAAAGGAAAAGGAATACTTCGGGAAAGGAATATTAAACATTAAAAGTCTCCGTTGCTTTTACTGAGCTATCTTTTAAATTTTGACGAATAATATAAAAAAAAATGTTTTTAACTTAATTAGTGCATAGAGCAAATGTGGCCAAAAAGTACCTGTAGAAAAAATTTTTAATATACAGCAGTTGCTAATTTGTAAATGCAAGTATTTTTTATTTAGGTAATTAATAATTCGATATTGTATGTTTCATATAATCTTTTAAAAAGTTAATACGCCAGCAAAAATTCCTTTTTTTAAATTAAAAGATATTTCATGCAAATATGACTTCAAATCTTTGTGTGCGTTAGTTTGTATGTATGAAGAATTGATACCTTTGGTACAGTACACTAGTACTACTGTACGTAGCGCACGAATAGTACTTCGTGCTATTCGTTCGTTACGTTCATAGTAAGTACATTCCTTTTCTACTTACTACTTCAAACAAGTAGTTTGTAATAGTAAATAGAAAAGTAATGGATGCCTTTGCTACCGTGCATCACAGTCACTAATTTGGAAAAATAGTGTTGGAAATTTTGAGAAAATACCTTGAATCAATAGTCCGAACTAGTATAACCCAATTTATTATTAATATACTTAAACTTGTTTTTATGCTTTGTATAAGGATCGAACAATATTAGCTTGAGTAAAATCTTTAATTTCTTTTACTATTTATTACTTTTTATTCATGTCATATTTTCTTTTGAACAATATTTTTCATATACTGCACAAACCCATACAATAACAGATTTGAGTTCATTGTGAACCATGCACAATAAAATATTAGAAAAGAGCCTAATGATTAGTTAACATTTTTCGAATTTGCATAGGTACAACAAACAAATATGAGCCATTACCAAATAATATATACTCGAAATAAATTATGTAAACAACCCAAAGAGGTATTAATCCTTAATAAAATGGGAATTAAACTGTCAGATTCATACGCCACATGCTCGTAACGCAAGTGCAATGTAACAAAAATAAGCATTAATACAAAATTAACTTTTATAATTAAATTTCTTATGGTAAACGTTTTAAAATATAAAGTATTTTTAAAAATATATATTTAGAATAATTCCAAATTTCCCCAACACTTTTACATAGAAATACATCTTTAAATGGAATTAATTGGATTTTTGAACTTAATCTTTAGTCCAAAACTCCTTTTCAGGGTTTGATTAAATATGTGATTTCAACTTAATCAGTTTCCACAAGACTCCAACGTTCATCCGGTATTAGATTTAAGATTAAAACTATTTTCAGTTTCATCTGGCCATCAGTATGGTGCTTTACAATTTAATTACCCCATTACAAATTTGCAAATAACTTGTTTTATTAATTCGATTGAACAGCTTTTTTTCCGAATTGAATTAAGAATATTCTTATTAATCTTCATTGAAAAAGGAAAATCCAATTATTTTTTTATTTAATCCAACTATTGAAACGAAGCAATCTTGAAGTATCCAATGCACTTTTAAGATATGGTTTTTCAAGAAAAAACCATTGAATTATATTTGAACAGACATTCCACATAACGCGAACATTTTTTTTATCTATGTTTGCTACAATAGACAAGAAATCAATTTTTAAATAAATAAAAATGTTAAAATTAAAAACAAAGGCATTTTTAATTGAAAACCGGAATACTGCTAAATTTATTAGTTTTTATATATTAAAATCATTGAAAATTGAAGAAATTATTTTCATTTCTTGTCGATACATTTTGAATTGGAATTATCTTTCCTTCATTGTATAAACCAACGTTATTTTATAACATGGTTTCCTTTATTTCTATAACAAATAAAGAATCGCCGCTAATCAAGTATTCTCAAAGAATTTATTTCTAACTTTTTCTAATATTTATTCAATTTATCATAAAATTTCTGAGAATATGTATTCCTAACAACGTGGAAAGAGTTAACTGTTTTGATAGAAAATATTTTGTACATTATTGGTAGAAAATTATTGTGGATCAAGTTTTTGATATGATGAGGATCAGCTAGATACTCGAAATTCGCCATTGAATATTCCCCGACAGGTATTGGCAAGTTAAATCTGAATGCTGTAAAGTCCCTTCATAGATGTCGAAAGGATGGAAAATGGGTGAAAAACCTTCATATATACTCACTCTGACGTAATTTCTTCCAAATTGCGCAAACATAAGGAACAAACACTGATATACGGAATTGATGCTCCTAAGGTCAAATAGTCAATAGACTTAATGAGCCCATGGTGGATTAAATATCCAATTAAAATATTAAATATTAAATATTAAATATCCCCACTAATTTTGTTGTTGAACATCGTTTTGCCTCGTGTTCGCTTGAACAGCCCACTGTGAATAGGATATTGCGTGACGTGAGGAATTCTATTTGTCACAACCTGCATCTGCGTGTCATATCGAAGAAAACTATATAGTATATAAAGAACACAATATATGAACACGAAACCTAAAGAGAACTGACAAGGAATGAATTAAAAAGGCGACCGTTTTGCACGAGGAAAGTTATTACTTGTATTCCTTACCCACAGATTGTATAACGAACCCATCATAACATTTGCCATACAAAAAAAACTGAAGTGCCTCACAATCAGACCTTTCAAAAAATAAATAAGAAATTGTTGAAAATCCATTTTAGTAATTTGAACCATACTTCAATTTTTTTATAATTTCTTTTTCTATTTCTTCCAACAATATTTCAATATTTGTTTTTCTTAGTTGATATATTGTACCCTTTTTTATATACATATTATGTTAACCAATATTTTTTATACTATATTTTAATAATTATATGTTGATTATATGTATAAATTATGTGAAGATTTCCACAGACAAATAAAGACGTTTTTCAATTTTTTCCGTCCCTTCAATTTGGGACTTCATTTGTCTCTTATGTATAACCAATATTTCAATATTTGTTTTTTTAGTTCATATATTGTACTCCTTTATGTATATATACATATTATGTTAACCAAAATTTTTTATTCTATATTTTAATATTTTTATGTTGATTATAAGTATAACTTATGTGAATATTTCCATAGACAAATAAAGAACTTTTTTCAATTCATAATTCCTTACCATCCCTTCAATTTCGGCCTCGTAATGGATCTCTATTTTCTGCAATCCTTCCTTCCTAATCTTGTCGGCAAGAAAACAAATCCTTCTGCGACCGGGCGCAGAAAAAAAGGGAAGTCTTATTAACAGCGTTCCTACCTCCGACTTTTTCTCCCTGCATCTCCTTGAGGTGAAGGATAAATGGTCTTCCATATCCTCCGAAAGGAATGCACAGCAATTATTTATCATTCGGCATTCCCCCCAGTTTTACGTGGGAAGAAGCAGAAAAAGACGGGTATTTCTCGGCCAGATTATACAGTTTTGGAATCGATTGCGAAGTCCTCAATAGCTGCCGCCATAAATCATATTTCCCGGCCGACTATTTCATTGGGTGCAGGATGGAATCCCTCGGGTGGAAAGGGTAAAAATATTGACCTAATATTTTACGTGGGGATGTTTCCTTCTGATAGTGCTTACTGCAAGACATGGAATGGGTGCTCATTTGTGCACATGACTCGAATGTAGAGAGCCATTTCAAATCTGCGGAAGAATTCTGGCTGTCCTTTAAATTTATCAACAAATACTTTTCCATATTGAGTTTCGGTGAAATGTAATGGAGAGAAATATTTGTAAGGTAGCAATATTTGTTCAGTAAAATTATGTCACAAACCTTGAAACAATATTCAATATTCTTTTAAATTTTGAATAAGTATTTGAAATCTGGTAGAATTCCTTATATTTCTTAAATTTTCATTCCTGAAATTTATCAAATGACTTTTTGAATGAAGCGCTTTGGTTCATTTCACGTTGAGTTAAAATATTCACAGCAAAAATTTCAACATCTATGTCAAAGTTGGTTGGGATAAATCTGTCAGCTGAAAAGTACTTTCGTTGGGCAGGAGCTAGGTAGGATTCTCCAGAAGCCACTTATAGTTTTCTTTCAAAATCCTTAGTGATCCAAAAGTGCAGCCCCCATCATTTCGTGCTGCACTCTGGGTAATACTGAATCTGCTATCCAATGGTAAAAGGTCAAAATGTACATAATTTGAAAATAACAAGTTTTCAATGAATTTTATGTATTTTAACGATGTGGACATCGTTTTACGATGATTATTATTATACTATGACAACTATGGTACCTTTATCATTATTATGCTACGATTTGTTAAATTTAACCTTCTAGTTAATTATAGTTATTCATTCTATTATAATTAATTTGACCTAATAAGTAAATAAAAAAGTTATTTTAGAAGAGTTTTTGTTAACTATTTTTAAATATGTATTTATTATTTATTCATTAATTTATCATTTATGAATTTATCATTTTTAATTACTCTTTTTCATATTGTACTTTCAAATTTCATGCAATTTTCTACTAGAATGGCAGAAATGTAGTAGATTCAGCATCACTCAGGGTGTTTGCGACACAGCACTCACATTTTGCAGCTCTAATTGTGAAAGAACATTCTAATTTTGAAGTTTGACATTTGATTTAAAAATCATATTTTTATCTTCAATCGTTACTCGATATATTTCGAGTGAAAAAAATAACTTCTGCTTTTATATTCTCAAATGTGTTTTTTTTTAATTCAGTAGTTGTTTTTATTTTAATGAAATCGCATAATTTTTTTTTTATGTTTATTCAAATTTTCCTGCACTGCTTTTATAGGGAAAATAATTCAGTATTTATGCTTAAAAATTATAAATAATTAAAGGATAAAAAATCTTAGTGAATTTTAATTAAAAAGTTAAATGAATCTAATATAATTTTTTTAGGGGACGGTTTTGAGGCCAAAGCTGTCAAATTATTTATAATTTTCATAAAAATATTCATAGTAGTAATAAATTTTTTTATCATATGTATTTTAATTTAAATCAGGACTTTTTCAAAATAACCAATTAATTTGTTAATTGTTTATCATACTTTTCTTTTGTTAGTATAAGATTTATATTTAGGGAAGAAAATTCTATTATATTTATGATATGCAGTATTTTTATTTAAGCATAATTGTGGTCTTTGTTTAAAGATTTCACAATAATTAAATAATTAAATTTAAGATTTAATTAAGAAAATATAATTGTTTTTTTCAAATCTTTTAAGCTGAAAGAAACATTTTTCTTTAAACTCAAATTGGATTATGGGGGTCTTTATTCTCCTTCATTATTCAACAAAGAAACGAAATACTTTGTTTTTATCAAAGACAATTTTAAAGTGGATTAATTTGAATTCTATGATTTATTCTTTCAAATTCATTGAAAATTGTATCTTACATAATTTTACACATGGTAATATGCAATATAAGGTTGTAAAATCTATTTTATAAAAGAAATACTAAAATAATTTTCGTGAAAGAAATGATTTATTTAAAAACAAAATTTGTTATTCTAAAATGTTATACATTTATTTCTGTTTGTTTTTTATTCTCAGATTATTGAAAATTTTAAGTAAAAGGCTCTTTCTGAATTATTATTTTTTTAATTAATCCAATTTTTCATTCGAGCAGTATATCTATAATTGCAAAAGTGTCCCTGTATGCCATAAAAAATATTCGAAACTATAATTCCGAGTATATATAAACTATTACTATAATTTTTAACCAGTCAAGCCATGAATGAAAGCGTTTCGTGCTTTTTCTGCGAAGAAATTTTAATTATTTTTCCTCTTATTAAAATTTTTAGAAATATAGATTCATTATGAACAAAATAAGTTTTTGTGCTACACATGAAAGTTGTCTGCATAGTTTAAACTCTTAATGATAACAACATAAAACTACGAAGATAATCAGTTTTTGAAGGGGAACATTTAGTTTTTAAAGTATTGAATTGCTAAAATCTATTTAGAGTGACATAAAGTTTATATTTTGCAATTTTCTATATATATATGAATACTGAGAAACTGGTTTAGAGGAAACTATTATATTTTAATTAAAGATGCAGTCAGACAATGGTACACTTATATTTACATTGGATAAACATGTGTGTAATGCCTTTTCGGACTAGACTATCGAAACCATTCATTATTCTAGCTGAATATGAGTTACTGCAAACTTATGACAAATATGCTTTCAAACTAATTAAAAACATGTTTAAAATCTATTTAAAGTGATATAGAGTTTGCATGTTTACATCATGTATTATTTTCTATATGGGGCACTGAGAAACTGGTTTAGAATGAAACTATTAAATTTTTTGATGGTGATAAATGGTTAGGATTTTACTGTCAGACACTGATTGCGTGTATTTTAATATTTGAGTTGGACAAAAATTAGGACAATGTTTTTCCGGGATAGCCTATTCAAACAATAAATGATACTAGTTGACAAATATGTTTAATTGTCCAGGAAAAATGTACTTAAAATCAATTATAAGCCATTGCTTAGTGTGCAACTAATGTACAGGAAACAATGGATGGACAATAACTAGTAGCATCGGTTGCAATCGTTGTTTTCGGAAAAAAGGAGATTCAAAGACGTTTGTGACAGTTTATATAAGTATCTCGAATCTAGCAGTCTGGCCTCCGGGGAACGTGTTCGGGATTTTCACGGAAAACAATGTACTTCTTTCATCGCCCACCTGTGGTCTGCTAGTGATACACTTAAGGTGAAATATGAATTGAAGAGGTCCACTAATGTGCCAAAAAATTATATATAAAAGTTACTTATGACAAATATGCTTTCAAACTAATTAAAAACATGTTTAAAATCTATTTAAAGTGATATAGAGTTTGCATGTTTACATCATGTATTATTTTCTATATGGAGCACTGAGAAACTGGTTTAGTATGAAACTATTAAATTTTTTGATGGTGATGCAGAATTTTCGAAATTCTGACAAAAAATAAAAAGAAACTATGTTAAAAGCATAAGCTTTATTTGATAATTTCAAGATATTCTGTTTTACTTTAAAAATTATTAGTTACGCATGAATTTCTTGATTATTTTTTCTCCAACATCGTCTAAAATTCCATTATTTATAGAAAAATGAACTCACATATTCATGTCACAAATTTATTTCATTTTAATTATGTGGGCTATTCATTCAAGTGTTTGTGGATCAAGAGCTGTCCATTAACAAAAAATTTGTGAATTGTGATACAAAAATTTAAATACATATATTTAATAGAAAGATATACTTTAAAATATTTTCAAAAATATCTTCTAAAATTATTTCAAGTATTCCATTAAAACTGACCGTCGAGGAATTTTGTATTTGTCACAGTATTTAACCCTTGCAGTTTCATATAAACAGTCACTCTAAATATTAGTTTAACCTATATTCTATAGATTTATTAAGGTTGCACAGTGAATTTAGGTCCAGTGACGTGTATTAAATTTCAGCTATAAGGGAATGCGACTCATGGGAAATAATGCTAATGGAGAATCCAAAGTGGCATACTTCTGGGAAATTTAAAATGCATTATATAAGGGATTATTCGAGATAACTTCATTTGAGTTATGTTGTTGATGCGCTATAAATTAAAGGAACTTTGACCTGTCCGACGGAGATCATGATGTTTTAAATAAATTTAGCCATACATCACTCAGGAACGTTGTTCAAATCCAAAGAAATTATATACTACTTTATATATTATTGTAGAGGAAAGTATATAAATCAATGGTATATTTTACGTAAAGATTCTAAGTACAGTCGTATTATAATTTCTTCTAAGTGCAGTCGTATATAATCTTCGAACAACGAACATAATTTATTTCAAACAGTTGAGCAGTTAAATCACATTTGTAAGAAGATTGTTTCAAAAATTACTTTGATTGAAGTTTATTTTAAAAGGTTGATCGGAACTTGGTTGAATAGAACCCTCCGTTCGATTAATTTTTAATAAGTCGATTACAAATACAAGTTAAAATAAATCGATTAATTTTTGCATTTATCGTACCTATGAGAAAAAGTACAAAAAAAAAAAAAAAACCCGTAACGTATTTCTGAAAATTTCAAATGTTACACTACTGTTCGGTATGTCAGTATTAAGGGTACTGAATTAACCAAGTACTGTATAGAATATCCAGTAGATAGCTAAAGAGTGCGGAGATATAAATGTCTTAATAGCAACAGCACGAAAATGACATTCTACTAGATAAATGCACCAAAGTAACGTATCAATAGCATGCACATAAATACATCCTTCTATTAGAAAAATGCACTGAAACAGAACAAATAAAAAATATTATAGTTCTGATAAAATATTTTTGTAAAATGAAAAACCAATTGAAATCCGTAATCAAATGAAAGTCTGGTATCGTGATACAATAAGGTTTGTCACAGCAGTATTTTAATTTATATGGCACCTACGAAAGACACTCATCCTAATGAAAAACATAGAATTGTGAAGCATTATTGATGATGTTAAAGAGTTCGAAAAATGGAAATCACTGAATGGCTGTGGATGAAAGAGCCACATATCTAGATTCCGATTCGATAACGAGGTTCATCAAGAAGAGCAGGATTAGTCGCACATCCAGCCAAAACAATATATTTCTAGAAAAACTGAGGCTTATTGCACAAGTAACAGAGTTTATTTTGAACAAGACGGAGAAATGTGTATTTTACCTGCTCATTACATTATTTCTAAAAATGTTTTGAAGGTTTTCGCTTGACTATCTTACAGCATATTACATAGATATATATTATTTCGGATAGTTTATACATCCAGATTCCCCTGTTTGTAGCACAGTGATAACAGGCTCAGCTAACGGACAGGAAGGCACAAGTTCGAATCAGTTGGTAGTCTGCTTTCAGAAAAAAGGAAACTATGTGGCGGATGTCACAATGCCTGTAAACACAGTCAGGCTACCTGTTGAGATTTTTTTAGAAATTCTTCTAAAATAAAGACACCCTCCCGATAATCTTTCCTAAGGCAATCTTCTCTCTCAATCTGTGTATGTATTGCTCACAACAACTCTGAATTCTGATAACTAAAGTGAAATGACAGAAAATAGTATTAATAACATTTTTAATACAATTAGATTCATTATTTTACTTATGAGTCATTCTATTCTTAGTCATTCAGGAAGTATCCTAAGAATAGAAGTGCATCTATTATTTTGAAACAGAATCGTTAATTGAAATGATTTTCTTCTTAAATACACAAATTAGCAAAATAAGTGGAATTACCAAAATACTAATACTATCGAATATCAAGCCAAGAAAACAGAACCTGTAATTAATCAGATAACTGTTTGAGACTTAATACGTATTGCTAATATTAATTTTTGAATATAAAAAAATATTGTATCTGAATTGCATGAATATATTTTTGATTCTTATTAGTTACGTTTATAAATATCTCTACTTAAAATTCATATCTTATAAATTATATCAAATGCAAAAAGTAATTTAGCTATTTCTCAGGTTATAATCGCACCAATTTTGATTACTTTTTCGATTCAGGAGAGTTTGACTCAGAATAAACATCAAACTATTATATGATAGTCATTTATAGCTTCATCAAACTACTATATGATTTTACTAACATGTAAATGAATGTAGGTCCCACTGGATAGTTATTGATTCAGATAACATCTACTCTCTCAAGACCTAAGATTGAAAGATCACTTAAATATTGGCCTTCAGTCGAGCGAATGAATTTTATGTTCAGCAATTCGTGATGAATTCTTACTGGCATTTCGATCTTATTCTCGTGATAGGTGAAGTTCTTCCTTTCAGAAAATATTTACAGTTGCTCTTGTCAAATTTATACAGTGTGTTAGATGGTGGAACAATCCTAAAGAAATATTCAGTAGGATGGAAGATCGTAATGTCTTGAGAAGGTTTCAATAAGCAATTTCATTCTACCGTATACGAATCTAAACAATGTCCAATAAATGTTTATTACAGTATAATTATTCGAAAATCGATTCATTTTAGATTTAATTGTTAATAATACTTTATATATATTCATAAGCATATTAAAATCAATTTACTCTTATTTTTAGGAACGACGATTCCAGTGAATTAGCGGTCAATTCAGAGCAAAAGAAACGTTGTGTTCTTGCATTAGATCATCAATTAAGTTTGAGAAATCTTTTGGTAAGTAATCATTTTAAGCATTTTAATTAGTGGAGGTATAAATGACTTTCAATATGTATTTTTGAAAACCCTTATTAACATTCTTGCTTTTTTGAAAGTAAAATACACCAATCTTTACTACAAGTAAAAAAAAAATGTCACATTCATAAGCCAGAGGTGACGTGAGCAACTGGCGTGTAAGGACGCACCTGGCTTAACTGGGCTCAGGTTCAAATTTGTTAGCGGCGGCCATTGCTTTCAGAAATAAGGAAGCAAGGAGGATTATGATAGCGTGCACGCATCGACAGTCAGGCTGCTTGGTGGGAGTTTCATGGGTTTTCTCATATAACCCAATACTCGGATGCTGGGATAATTAATCCTTAAAAGTCCTTCTAGAAATTAATGTCTTCCATTCGTTGCTCTTAAGTGGGCAGTTTCTGTTATTTATTAGTGGAATATGAGGCACATCAATGTATAAATAAAAAAATAGCTTATACAATTTGAAAGTTAAATAAATTTCTGTGTAAAAATAAATATAGTAATTATTGTCAGTTTGATGAAGACGGTTATAAGTATTTAAACCTTACAATACGTGAGCAAAGAATGCAATAAACCAAACATAAAAAACTCTTTTCCTACCAGATTTTTTTTTCTTTGCGCTATTCTGCTCATATGCATGTAAATCCATTTGGTTAAATACCAATTGTGGGAATTAAGAATGATTCAAAAAGAATCTGCGAGGCTTACATTTGTGTTGCACGTGAAGAAAGCACTCAATACTTTATTAATCCTAGTCATTTCAAAAAAGGATCTCACCTTCAATGTTCCTATCACTTGAAAATTAAAAACAATTAGATCTTTTCATTTCAAGACATTCACCTTGTCAATGACATGTGTTAACTTCAACATGAATATTTTAATTTCAACTACTTTCATCTTTTTCTTGAAATTTTTCTTGTAAAAGTTTCTTAATAATTCCTATTTTAACCCTTTAGCACAATCATTCGTTTTTCAATGTTATGCATACTCGAGGTATCAATTACACATCAATATTTGAACTGTCTCTTCATTATCGATTTACAATCCAATATAATTCACAATAAGTTTTATTTAAAAACAGAACGATTTTAAAGGAAAAGTTAATTTTCTTTTGTTAAATCTTTCAGAAATACTATAATTTTCGTAGCAATCTCAAACTCTTCCGTCTTTCTGTGTGAACATTAGCAAGAACATATCGCATTCTTTGCTGCAAATCTTCGGACTTTGTACACCTCTTAATATTAATGATTTTGCTTTTTTCCGGCAGGAATATTCTGGCACTAATATATTAATGAGAAAGAAAGCTCCTCTTCTTATAAACTTTAATGTTGTATTCCCCCTGTTACAAGATACTCAGGAAAGTAAGAAGGATGTTATTCTGTTGTTCAAGATAGTTTATAGAATTTTCAACAAATTAAGAAAAACTAGGTAATCCTCCTGTTTTCGTTATTAACTAATTTTACTAGAAATTGTGTCTTTCTTACCAGCAAGTAATTTGCTAACTAGGGTTTCAGCCTCCAAACTTGCCACTCTGCCCCTTTTTTATAATTTATACTATAACAACGTGCTAACCGATGAACTCATCTAAATAATTACAAATTAATCTGATATTCTGGATCTTGAAGTTGCCAATTAATTCATGAAAAGGCGTGTTATATATATATATATTATAAAACAACACGTGATCGTGTTAAGTAAGCACATCACATATGAAATCACAAGGTTAAGGTTAAATCACAAGTTTAAAAGGTTACGTGTATTATTCGTGGTTAGATCCATAGTTTGATTTATAGTTTAAGAAGAAGATGTTATGGTCAGTTTTCTCTAATTGGTTTCTATTAAAAAGATGGAATGTGTTTCACGTTTTAACAACATGCTTTTCTGTTTGCCATTTTGCCTTCGTGTATGTTCTTCTGGTTTTTTTTGATGGGTTACACTTTAGAGCAAGTCACTAAAGAAGACCTTACTGTAGGAAAATACCCTTAAGAAAGAATATCTTAATAAAGTAACACACCTGAAAAATGTCATCTAAGTAAATTGCCAATAAATTCATAGAATATTATGGATTCTGACTCCAGTGTCAAGTCTCTTAAATCAAATATCATTGTGTACTAGAAAAAAAAAGATACTAAAAATTCGTGACTTTCAATCAGCGGATTTTTAAAATATCTTATTCACACTATACAATGTGGATGTTTTGAGATTGGCAAAAATAATAATACAGATCACTAAACTTAACAACATAATTTTGTTCTTCCCTAAAACATTTCTGTAGCGTTACTCACAAAATAATATTATTGCATTTTATCATAATCATCGTCTCCGCTATTATTACAGTTATAGCAAATCCTTATCTGAAATTTTCTGCGTCAAAACACATTTTATTTCTTCAAATCATTTAAATCGTGTCAGCAACAGCTGCTTAGCCTTGAACCAGTGAATGAACATAATTGCTTTCGGAACATAAACGCCAGATATTGCTTTCCAAAATACAATTTTATAGTTATTAAAATACATCTTAGACTAAACCGTAAAGGGCAAAATTTATTGCACAGTAATCTCCGTTGGTCGCCATCAGTAATTCACTGTAGCAGCATTTCGCATTTAATCTATGAACTTTTTTTCCAAAATGAACTATAAGTAAAGGAAACTCATTTAACAAAGAAAAGAAGAGAAACGCATGCCGATTTAACGATGGTTTCCCTCCGCACTAAAACGAAATCCCAGATCTGGTTCTCACTTTGAGGTAGCGACTAAAACCTGGGGATCCTAAAAAGTCGTAAACGAACTTCAGACATAGTCGAGCGACGCTTTTGCCTCCGGGCTGTGACTTTTTTATGGTCAGCGCCTAAATTCTTAAAAGAAGCTTCGTTTTTTCTTTGAAACCCTAATATTAGCTATTTTGTTTTCTTTCGGAAAATTAGTTCTCCCTTGTAAAGGTAACAAATAAACAAGCTATTACGTTCTTTATCAAAAGGGAGTACTTTATGAGGAGTCTTAATTCTTTCGGGCAGTTTGAGGAGAAAAAAACAGTTCTAAAAAGATAAGAGTAATTAGGCGTGATTTAAATAGGCGTATCAGGGAAACGAATTGTAACAAGGATTATTTCTTCTTTATAATCGATTTATTTTGATCATGGATTAAGAAATCATTTTTTTGTTTCCTACATGCAAATTGAATTTTTTGCAATTCTTATTTTTAAAAATATACAAATACTTAATGAAAAAAATATAGTTTCTTAATCTTTTCATCTAAGTACAATCTTTTTATCGTTGCAGTTGTACACAGCTTAATAATTTTGTATAAATTAAACACCAAATAGAAGTAAAAAGCTTTAATATAGAAAATGTCATGACAAGCTTTATTCCTTTATTTTGTTTTTAGCCTATCAAGCCTTAGGCACCATTATACTGTTAAAAAGTTTCATATTAGATCGAAACCCATCATTTATTTTATTCCTTTCTTATGAATGCTCTTTTTGGGAAATTCGGCATGAAAATATTCTTATCTGTTATTTATGTTTTTTCATTTATTGCTAAAACAAATATATTTTTTCCTTTAAATAAACTCATAACTTTTCCAAAATTTTTGTTTATGTTTTTGATGTTCACTTTTTTCTTTTTGGATTGATAAAGTAATACTCGACCCTTAAAAATCAACTAGTTTGTGAGTAACTTTTAGTTCAGGACATGATCCTGGTGAGTCTGCATTGCTAGGCATGGAGAGGCGACTGCAATAATATCTTCCCTACCCCTTATTTTATTAAAGTCAAATACCAAATATTCAAATGAATCAGTAGGAAAATAAAACAGGCATTTAATGTGGGATTGGGGTAACCTTGATTATTTATTAAAACGAATAGAAATATCAATTAATAAGATAGATCTAGGAACAGGCTTTTATTATTAAAAAAATGATGATAAGTTTTCAGTCTGAATTTTTTTTTTCTTTTCAAAAAATGTTATATATTTCCCATTCCACAATGTACTCAATTTTGACGAAATAAGAATTTTTCCCATGACTAATTTCTAAGCATTTGTAAATTTTCGTTGATTTACAAAAATATATACTTAGCCTAAAAATATATACCTATTAAAATATATACTATAATACACTTAGACACTTGTCTTGGATGCCTTAAGGCAAGCGCTGCACAGACGTTACTCACTTTGCATTCGAGGGGGCGCGTGTAACTTGAATATAAGCCACGGACACGGAGTAACAATGCCCCCGCAAAGCTCTGCGATCCTATTAGACCGGGACCTACGGTTTAAAGTGGATTCTGAACCACTACAAATATCCATGGCACCGTCGGGACTCGAACCCGAAACCTGTGGAACCGAGACCCAGAGCGCTAGCCACTCGGCCATTCATGCCCATTTACAAAAATATTGAAAGAATGAATTACATCGCTGTCTAATTATCGAGAGGACTTTAACTGATTTCAATTACCACTTTTAAAATTTGATATAAATAAAATACGTGATTAAATGAGAAACATATTCTGGAGGTTTACGTTTCAGTTACTAGAAAATTCGATGGTAAGAGCCACTTAGTTCCCTAGAGATTCCTGGAGAAGTAAGATTTCCAACATGAATTGACGCTGTAAAGTGTAACTGTGAAAGAAGACCATATACATCCTATCAACCCACTTTTGTGTTCGATATTGTATGTTCTGTATGTTTAGAGCATCCAACTCTGTGAAATCTTGCTTATATACAGTCAGCGAAAAAAAAACACCCTTAATAACATTTGTAATTACCATTATACCTTCACATACTATAAGCTATATTGCTGGAAATGGCTCGAAGGGAACCAAAATTAACAACGAACGAAGGGATTAACAAAATTAATTAGCAAGCTTAATTAACCAATAACTCGAAATTTTCCATTACAAAACTCGAGAGATTTAAAGCAATTGATTTAGCATGTGAAAAACAATATGCCCACTAATTTTTGTGACAAAATTCCTATTAACTTGTAAAATTACAGTAAAAAGACTGTAGCAAGTATTAGAATATATTTTTCCTTAAATGAATAATATGTTACTGTCTTCTTGTTAGGGAAGAAATTACTAGGAACTATTATTATTACCAGGAAGAAAGCAAAAAATCGTGCTTGATTTCTTTAAAATAGGTTTGTAAATAATAAAAATAATTGAAATTGTTTATTTAAATAGTAATTACATTTTTGTTATTTTTTTAATAGTAATTACACATTTTTGTAATTACAAATTTTTTATACCCTTAATTGTCAATAAAATATTTAATGACAACCTCCTACGAGCGATGAGTAGTTAAAATGCTTTTGAAACCGTCCCATAAAATACATCATTTTTTCCTAGGTGTCTTAAATTTTCTAAGCCAATAACATTAAACAGGTAACAATATAGATAGCGATTTATTCTTAACTGCACCAAATTGAGTAATGAGCTTTCATTCAAAGCAGCTCTATTTAGTATTGGTTTCTTAAACATATGTAGAAGTTTGTTGTTTGCAAAAAAGTTGGGTTTTTTTATACTGGTTATTTAATGCAAGTTGAAGAAAACGACATGATTTTTGAATGCTTGCGGCTTAATAAAAAACCGTCAAAATAACTTATGAGAATTTTATGATAAATTTTCAATTTCCAATTACAAAAATTTAAATACGGAAATTTGTTACGTGGAACTAATAAGAGTAGCTAAATCGAATTAAAATGAAAGAATTTGATAGAATTTTTCAAATTATAATATAATTATTATTTTGTGACGTTTTAAAAATTTTACGATTTGAAATTAGTTCGTAAGTAATTCACTTACTATTAATTCCTTATTTTAATACTGAATCAATGTTTTTTAGTGATTTTTCTCATAAAAAATATTATGTTAGAATATTTTATATATAGACTCTTCTTTTTGCGATTATTTTTTTAATCAATTAAATATTCTTCATAAAACTTATAGTTCATTAGTAGTTTTCATTTAATATTTTAATGTATTCCATTGTTTTTTATTTATTTATTTTAGTTTTAATATACAGTTAATTTTAATATAGTTAGCATAGTTAATTTTAATTTATAGTTAGTTAATTTTAATTTAGTTAGTAGCTTATATACAGTTAGTTTTAATATACCGTTTATTTTATTTATTTTTTTTTGCATGATAGCATTTAAATTCTTATAAAAAAAAAAGATCTTTTCTCCCCATATATTAGATTGTCTGTTGTTGAGATAATAAATACGATTAAAATAGATATTATAATAAGTTTTCTTTTGAAACCTTTCTAAATTCGAATTTCGTAATTTTAAGGTGTTTTCTGAACATAATTTGTTAAAACATTTATTATTATTATTATTATTATTTTAATTTAACCTGCATAACCCCAGGTCCCGTCTGCTAATATGCATTAAAAAATTAATTAAAAAAATTAATTTAAATTAACTGACAGATGTTTAGACAGGATATATTTCCTTTTTTATGGGTTAGGTTTGTCAACCCTACACGCAACGCTCTACAATCATATTAGACTGAGACCCACGGTTTAAAGTGGATTCCGAACCACTACAGACATCCATGGTATCGCCGGGACTCGAACCGGCACCGAAGTCTGCGACACCGAGCACTAGTCACTCAGCCAATTTCTTCAACGATTTATAAATAGTTTAAAAACATTAACATACAATAGAATTTTGATGAATTTTATTAATCGTTGTAATTTATGTAGAATTTTTGCAGATATTATGCTACGTTATTAATTGAAATATCTTTCGTTTTTAAAAACACCACTACGTTTTATAAATGTATCTTATTATTTTATTTGTTGATTTATTTTCCTTTTTAATGTTTCAATTATTTTTTATTGTAAAAATCGTTATACAATTCCTAAATGGAAGCAAATTGCTAATTAAAAATCAAGTTAATTTATAGTAATAATTCAATGTGTATATGAAGCATTACATTATAGGACGGATTTATTTTGTAATAGAAATAAAAATAATTGCCATCCCTCCTAAAGATGCGCATTGTAATGTTTTATAATACCAGTAAAAATTAATATCTCAATCAAAATCATGCCACATTAAAAACGGTTTGGTTATTTCTTATAAAAATATTTCGCATTCTATTGAAGTCAAATACACATACACATACACATATTAATTATATACCATACATATAAAATAATAATAAAAATTGAATGTCTATTGGTTTTTAATATATTATATAAAATCTATCATTAGGAAGGCCTTTCTTTTTCTTTCCTGTTCCAAATCTCTGTGTAATCAAAATTCGCAAAAAAATTCTAAAAAACTTTCTTAGTTAATTTATCATTTATTACATTCTTATGGCGATAATTGAAGGTTAAATAGAAACACTTATGTAAGGTATCACATTGGCTATTGGTTTCCTGGCCCTGAAAGTTATGATGATAATACACGTCATAAATAGATTGAATCCAGATTCTATTGCATGCTAGCTGTGTGCTCTATTACATAATCAGTCAATGTATATATTTGCATTCGGAATTTAAACATCTGAGTGCGCATAAATGCACACACATATATATATGCATATGTATGTCAAAAGCTATAGAAAAAACACTCACGAAATAATCAAAATGACACTGCACAAGGAATTGTTTAGAAAAATACGTCAGCGTTGTCACATGTGACATGTCAGTCAGTCCATGTCAGTAATGTCAAACATCCTCTTGCAATAACGGTATTTTAGTAGTAAGGAGATTTGATGACGATTGTGGTAACATGTATATGCATCTCAAATAGTTAGTCATGTTATTGAGGGAAATTTTACAAGTTTCAGTAGTAGTACATGCAAATGAGAATCAGTTTCTTCTAAAAATCATCCCGGAAGGTAATGTCCTCCGATTATTATCCATCGTTGGCTGCTTGTTCTATGCATAAGTTGAATAAAACACCCACTAATGTGCAGCGAAAAATAAATGCGTAGAAGATACTGATGATGCCAAACTTTTATATATGTTAAAGTTTTTTTGATATTTTCGAAATTTTAATCTGAAATAATCCTTTATGTCTCCTTTCAATAAAATTAAACAAACAAATTATCTTATAAAGTTTATTGCAGCTGGCAATACTAGATAATGTCTAAGTAAGTACATGATGTGCTAAAATAAATAGACATAGTATTGGAAAAACGCATAAAATTTGTGTCAGCAACTATATGCATATGGTAAAAAATTAAATTATAGTTGTGTAAAATTTTTTACAATTTTAAAGATCATTTTAATATTTTTAAATGCAATTAAAAAAAACATTTTATGTTTTTCTGCTATAAATGCAGCCAATTAGATTTTAAATTCAGTTCGAATATAAATTCAATCAATTATATTTTAAATTAAGTTCGAATATAAGTTCAGCCAATTATATTTTAAGCAATGCAGTTCTGATTTGAACAAAAAAAAATTATTCCAATAACTTTCGGAAAGCGAATGATTAATAATTTTTTATCTAAATATTTATTTAAAACACAAAATATGCTCATTAAATCTATTTATAAATTTTAATTCTTTTTTATTTATTAATATTGCATGAAATCAAATTAAAATGAATTTTCGTTTCAGAAAATTCTACAACTAAATTATTTTTCAAGATCTATAATAAGTATTTTTAAAATAAGAAAATCTACTTTAATTGCATACATAATTTAAATAAAAAGATTTAAAACTTTAAAATAAACTAATTAATTTATTTCCTTGTTAACTTTTCGCTTTCCGAACTCGCCCACGCGACATCAATGTAATCTCTTTCGAACTAAGATAGATATAAAATAATTATTTATAATCTAATAGATAAAATAATTATTTTTAATTGGGAAACTGGTCCCTAATTGATATTTTCCTGATTGTATCGTAGACTTTTCATAATCATTTTAAAAACATTTATATCTCATGGGTTGACGACGCTTGAAAGTCAACCGCATAAATCGTTCAGTATGCTGTAATTCATTTTTTCCATAACTTTATTTAATATTTAATTTTTAAAAAAAATATTTCCCAAAATTTGACTAAAATTCTGTTTACAATTTTGGAAAAAAAAAATTCTTTCGATTGGTGCAATAATTTTTACAAAATATTGATTAAGAAGCAAGTTATGTTTAATTTAGTGAAAATTTCATTTAATATTGGAAACGTTAATCTTTGAATTCCTATATATACAATATTTTTAATGAAAACTGTACAAAAAATTATCAAATACTAATTTCATCGTGCTAAATCAATTGCGTTAAAAGTCTCGGATTCCATAATAAAAAAAAAAATTCGAGTTAGAGATTATTTAACCAAATTAATTAATTAATCATGTTTATTAATTTTGTTAATAAACTGCATTGCACCCTAAGTTAGTTCCCTTCAAACCATTTCCAACGTTACCACTTATGTAAAGGTCTAATGATAATTATTAAGGATGTCTCAAATTGTTTACCAATAGTAACTTAATTGTTATGTAGATACTTATTGTACAATATTAATTATATTATATTGTACTATTATTGTATTATTGTTCAAGTTACAAACAATATTAATATTGTTTGTAATTTTGTCCATACTTGACGTCTACATTTTGTTCAATAGTTCTAGAGATATTTAGCTAATAGTCAAAATTCTCTTAAATTTGAACGCCAGTGTTAATAACTAATTCTGATATCCATTGTTTGTTTATTCATAACATTAATTTAGTTTTCTTCAAAAAATTCACCATGAAAGCATCTTCTACATAAATAATAGCTCTGGTACACTGAAATCTTTTGGTTGAACTGTTGTCTCTTCTACCAATTTCAGGACAAAAGGGGAAAAAATCGTAATGAATATTATTTTCAAAGCAAAAATAGAATATTCAATTAATCTAATTATATTCAATTGTACCTAAAGTACTATAATAAGATTGTTCTATATGAAAAAATAAAAGAAATATATATTAGAAAATTTCATGGTAATACAAATTAATGCTATCAAATGATCATTTTTTAATTATTACATTTTTTTTATTTCATATACCCAGATTATAATACTTTATTATAATACGGTTTGTATTATATTCTAATACAATAAGTATTGCAATATAATACAAATTTAAATCATGCAATAAATATTGCATAGCTATAATAATACGTTAAACCGAAATAAAAATTATTCTCAAATAATATTTATTTATTTAATGAAATATAAATGTACAAAAAGCTAGATTAAATAAATTAAGTATTAATTCAAATGCCGAAAGTTTTTCCTCAATGTTTCTGATTCGATTTGGTTAAGTAAATATTTGATAATCAAAATCGTATTCATTTCATAGAATAATTTATGACCTTATGTTTAACAAATATGCAAATATTGACACTAGACATAAACAGATTTCAAATAGTGTGGAAGTAATTCATTTAAAATTGCTAAAAATTAAACATGTTTATTAATCAGTAAAATTCTTCTAACATGTACGAAAATTCAGTTATCTAATTACTTAAAGACTCATGTGGCTACATATAAATTATTTACATATAAAGAACATTTGTTAGTTCGGGATCAAGTGTATTTATTTTATGTCATTAAAATAATCTATTCATTTAAATGATTTAATTTTTATTTTAGGTTTTTATTTTGAGAAAATAATAGGAATTAGAATATTCTATTTAATTTTTAAAGAAAATATATCTTATTTTCTTGTTCTGAATGCTATTTGTAAAATAAATAATTCTGCCTATTTAATGTAATATTAAAAAAAAACTGTCATGTTTTATTAAAATTTTAAATATTTCTGATTGAAAAATTCAAATAATTATAAGAAAATTAACCGTTATTTAATAAATTTATTTTAATTAAACTCATAGGGTTTGTACAAATTTTTGTTGCTAATTATTAATTATTATTTTTTTAACGAGTCACTTTAAAAAAGTTAACATTTTTTTATTTATTTTATTTGAAAACAAATTTTGAAGGAGATTATTAAAATCAAATATTAAATATTAAATCGAATAAAAAGAATTAATCAAATATTAAAGTATAGAATAACCTAATTTTCCATGAATAATTTATCAGTTTGCTTGCATTTTATTAAGACTAATAAGAAAAACATTTAAACGATATAAATATGGAATTAATTCTTGCTTCTTTTCAAGTTTTTTAATGATTTTAAAATTGTCTTTTAATTTTTCTGCAGGTGAATTATTTCTTCCTTTTTAGAAAAAAATATTTTTTTTAAATTATAGATTTTTTATACATTTTTATACACAAACTCAACAATTTTTATGCAGTATAACTCTAGGGATTAGTATCACCCCTTAGTTAAACATGGCAAAAGAATAAATAAAAGATTGATAAGATATTCAAAAATAATGAATAAGCCCTGTCTCGAACGACTTGGTTGCCACTATGCCATCAGAATTTACGATAAATAAAATATTTCTGATGTTTTCAATTCTCATTTGAATTCTATTTAAATTATTCACCTGGAGTTCAAAAGATCTCTTTTCATTATTTTATGCTTTACAAACTCTTTCAAAAAATAGTCTGAGGTATATATCTGAAATGAAGTGAAAATTATTGGACAGGAATTCCAGATGTAAATAATAATAAAATATATATTTTTTTATTTCTATAAAAGAAAATGTAAACAAACAAATTTGTTTTTCAAAATTAGATGTTGCCATTCAAAAGTTACGTCACAGGTAATTAAGAATTGAATGACAGATACACAGAGTAATAAAATAAAATAAATTTAAAAAATATGTAAAATTAATTTTTAAACATTTCACAATATTTTTTGAATGTATTAATAAAATATTAACATTATTTTATATTACTTGATTATTTAATTCAATGTTTGTATAAACGATAGTCAGTTCTTTTAGTGTTGTCGAATCGCTAGTGCTTCCAATAAAACCAACCCTACTCGGGAAAAGCTCCAATACGAATGTTATCTTTTTGCAGTAAGCCATGATATGTTAGCTTCCTCTTTCCTTTTTGCTGGCTTCACTTGTAATTCTGGTGGATCACTTCATTGTTCTAGTCCAAGATATTTATTGTATTTTACGCTGAAGAGGAAGTTGATAGTGAGGACTACCTCAATATGTTTTCTCATACATCAGCTGTTGATTCGAAGCAAGTCTTTCCTTTTCCGGAAGCTAACAGCATTCCATTGATGCAGGGAAAATAATCAAGATATAGATTCTCGGTTTATATATCGCAGAGAGTTGGAGGAATTTCCGCTCAGGAAAAGAAAAAGCTTTGTCAACAATAAATCCTAAAATCCTCCTTTTAAAAATATGTTCTTATATAGTGCTTTTAAACGAATTAGAAGTTTAATACGTTTTTACCTCTATTGTTGTTATTTTTCATTTGTTTTTTATGCAATTCTTCGTTTGTGTTTTTTTTTTATGCCATCCTTTGGTTTATTTGTGTTTTTTATGCAATTCAAAAATGCAAAAAAAAAATTAGTGATGGGGAAAATGCTGCATTATATTTCTTTCAATCCTTCCTTAGGTTTTTTTTTTTTTTTTTTTTTTTTTTTTTTGCTCCTTACACTCTCATCTAACTTTAAACTAACTAAAGTAAATTTTCATTTCTTTGTTAAATCAAGAAAATCAAAAATCAAGAAAAATATTCATTTATCATAAAACCGTCGATCTTAAAAATTAGATAATCGAAGACATAATTCATTCGTGTTTAATATAATGTTCTTAATCTTTTTATATATGTTCGAGTCTCTATTTTTAATGAAATTCTACAATAATTTACCAAGGATCACCATGAACACATGCGTTTTGTCTTCCATTACTATTAAGTAAAAGAAATAGGAAATTTAAAACCAGACCAGGAGTGACTTTGTTACATTCTGGGATAAAATTATTTTTCCATGATCTAGTCATTTAACCAGCAGTTGAGGTTAAGGAAAATCTTTTCTGGCTCGAAATTTGATAATTGATTAACCAAGATTGTTAAAAATATCCATAAATTCGACCACTTTTCTTGGGTTTTCATTATAACGGGTTAAATATAAATGCGTAAAAATAATCCAGAAGTAATATC
This sequence comes from Caerostris darwini, assembly GCA_021605075.1. Taxonomy (NCBI): domain Eukaryota; kingdom Metazoa; phylum Arthropoda; class Arachnida; order Araneae; family Araneidae; genus Caerostris; species Caerostris darwini. The sequence goes on from BPLQ01013769.1 coordinate 681,637, forward strand.
TGGCATCTTTACTTATACATCTGGTATAAATAAAAATACCTTGGATACAAATAAGAAAAGAATTGGATACTAATTAAGTTGAAATAAAACTAGTAGTGTAACTTATGCAACGCAAGCTCTATTTTATTGTTTTTAATAATATTATTTCATTAAAAATACCTCATAGCTTTAAAAAAAACTTATTTGAATCCAATAAGATGCAAAATTAAAAAAATATCCTGAAGAACTTTGAAATTTTTGATATTTTAAAATATTGATATTTGCATCAACTAATTTGTGCTATGTATGCTAAATGTGATATGTATAACTTGAAAAAAATTTAATTGAAAAATATTTTCCAAAATAGGTTTTAACAATGTGTTCATAACGCCGTACAAAAAAAAAATCCCTAATTATCTAGAAAATAATCAGATTTCCCCGATATAAATAGAAATAAAAGTCCATCCCTTCAAATTATAAATGTGACACAGGGAAAATTTGAAATGAGTAGAATATTGTATCTATTATTTATACTGAGTTGATATTTTATTAAAGAATAATAAATATTATATAAAATATCGCATGATATCAAATAACAAATAAAATATGGATTCAGTTTTAAGAAATATTGATATAAGAAGCACACATTATGTCCTGTAGATTTTAATTGTAATATACTAACTCTGTATAAACCTTTAAATTCGTAGTAAAGCAAATAAATATGACTAATAAAACACAAAATACAATGTAACACACGAAGCACTTATCTTCGTGTATAAAAATGCAAGTGCATGAGTCCTATATAATGCATTCTTAAGAGAGAAAAGACATATCTTTTACAAGGAAGCAAGAAATTAAACAAATCTGCATATGCCTGGAGGAAAGATAAAGATTATATTGTAAATGTTTACACAAACGAAAACATCTGCTACCGAGGCACTTCAAAATCAAAAATTACTTTCCATCAAGAAATTTTAAAAAGGAAATGCTACTTATGGTTTCGCAACGGAGCGATATGATTAATGAATGCGTTCTTTTCGTAACGGTTGTACTAAGATCCTTATATCTATCTTATCAATCCATCATGTCAAAAACGCAATGATATCCGAGCGAGCAAATGGGGAAATAGTTTCTAAAATTCACTTGGAAATAGCAACTTTTTGAACTGTGATTATTTTTAGTCTTCTTTTTATGCGACGTTCAGTTTTGTGATGTGTGCATAAAATGTACTAAAATTCTTCTTTAACAAATAAATAATAATTTATCTCCAAATTTCCCCTCCAAAATTCAATGAGTCTCGCAAATAATTAATAAATAATTCTTATCGGGATAATATTTTTAAAATGACAAAAGATTGAAGTTTTTGTTTGATGGAGTTTAATCAATATAAGTTAAATATGAGTAATTTGTTTTAAAAAAAAATGTTACGGAATTTGCCTCGAATAATTAATTGTTTAAGATAAATTTTCCTTAAATAGTAGGTTTTAATTTCCTGAACTTATATAAAATTATTAAAATGTTTTAATAAAATGAAATTTCTATTAATTTCATTTCCGGAAACACGTTTCTTTAAGTCTTTTCCATTGCTCCCTTTCATTAATAAATGGTGGCATTATTAATTATTTATTTTGTGAGTTCCATTAATAACCGTTAAGGATACAGTGCCAGAAAATTGAAGCCTATCAACTACCCATTAGAAACTAAAAGATAACCCTGTCGCTAATGCTTTGATAAACTAATATTGTTTTGCTTGGCTTATCAATGTCACTTTCACGTAGCTGTTTCTAAATTGAAAACTACATTGGGGATTGTATTAATTGTCCTGTCGGTTACAGTAAGCATGAAAGTGTGAATTTTCTTGAGTGAAAGGCGTTAAGTGTAATGTTTCATATGTACTTAAATCTGAAAGAGACGGCACTCTTGAAAGCCACGATTAATTGTCGCTTCTAATCTAATAAATGATGCGAAGTTATATTGGTTTTAATGTTAGCGTTTCTATCAAAAAAGAAAACAAAATAAGTAAAAAACATTTAGATGTTTGTTATTTTAATTACTAATTCAATTATCCAGTGTTTAAAAGTAGCAGTGCTAATTAGAAGGAATAAAATACAAAAAGTGCTTCAACGCAAATAGATCTTTCAACGTGTAAAACTAGTTGTATATAACAACACTACAAAATGAGATAAAATGATTTCAAACGAGATCTTTATAATTTTAATAATTAACACAATCAATAATTAACTAATAAAAAAGGCTTGAAAAATGCGTAGTAAATACGAAAATAATTATACGTATACAATGCTAAAAATAAAAATACTAACAAAATTAATCTTACAAAACAGTAAAATAAAATGAGTACATATAATCTATAATATTTCTTTCCTTCGAATAATCAATACATTAAGCTAATTATTAAAGAACTTAATTTAGTAAATATGAAGATGACGACTAGGTCATGTGTGTTGAAAATACGAAAAGAAAAATTGTGTGTAATGCTTACAACGAAATAAAAACAAAACTAATTGTACATAACAACATTGAAATAAAGTGATTACAAATGAAATATTTATCCTTCCAATAATGAATTCAGTAAATTAAAGGCTTTAAACACAGATAGACAATATGAAAAGGAAATACGTCGACAACGATAATAATATTAAGCTTTTTGTGCAGCAATATAAAATAATTTTTTTAATGAATCACAATATACTTCTAATATTGGGAAAAGTAAGGCTTGATAAGAGGATGCTAGATGTCTGATAAGATGCAACAAATTAAAATATCAGATGCAACCAGTTTCATCTGCATTCACTGTAGAAAATTAATATATGTTATAAGTAACCAGTCAGACAATTTGAATTTTAAATCGTATATTTGGTACCCATTTAAAGTTCCCTCAATGTATCGTTAACAATTTACTGAATTATGCTGTACTAACTTTTATAGAGTAAAATCTTTACTGTTTATCACTGGTTCACGTGGTATTAAGTAAATATTTAGTCCGTTATAAATAGCTTACTTCTTTTATACGCATTACAAATAAGGGATTAAATATTAACTTTCCAAATTTAATCAGATGTATAGCTTAACTTTCTAAAACATAAAAAGCGTTTCAATTTATTTCCTTAGTTGAACTGGTGGAAAGTTAAATTTATTGAAAAGTTTATAATCAAAAAAATTCATTTTGCCCTTTTTTTTCATTCAAATTTACACATTTTGTTCATTCGTTAAAATTTTATAATGGTAAAAATATTGTTGAAATGCTCTAGTTCATTTGCTAGGCGCGTGAGGATTAAATGAAAAAACATGCTCAGTTTATAAAAAAAAATTATTCGTACTTAATTATCATGAAATATTTGAGATTAAAAGAAATTTAAGTTCCATTAAATAAACTGAAATTTCTTTTAATCTCAAATATTTCATGATTTCTTAGTTAGAAAAATTTTTAATAGTTTAAACGAAAACATTTGAAAGCATTTTTTAGATATTTAAGCTCAAAGATAGCCGAAAATAGTTTCAAAATATAAAATTATTTAGAACTCTTTTATAACTAGTTAAGATATTTTTGTAATTTATGTAAACATAAATCTGAAAATCACCTAACTCCTGTCAAGACATTAGGAACACAATGTATAACATGTAATAATTGTATCTTTGGTAAACAAATGTAAGAAAATTTCAGTTTGGTTGAGAAATAAATTTTTCAATAAAAGCTTCAACAATCATTAAATTTATAACAATAAACTTCAAAAACCCCAAATGATTTATTTTTGTATTAAAAAGAAAATTATTAAAGCATCCTATTTATTCATATATCTCAAAGTCACGAATTGTTCGTAATTTTAAATAAAATTGTTCTTATTTGTTATTCTATGCATGTATTTTTTTAATGATTTTAATAATTCATGAGCATTCTGCAGTGTGTTTACGTTATTTGTTTATTATTTTTTATTTAATGGAGTTACAAAATGTTATATACCAAACAAAATTAAATATTTCCTTAACAATTTAAACATTCATGATTTGTATCAAATAAGACGCACAAAAATTATTTTTTCAATACTTCAGCAAAAAGAGTGTAGTGAACGAACTCTCGACAATCCCTGATGTGAAAGTAACTTTATTAATTGGAATATGTTAGCAATGCCTCCTATAGAGAACAACAGAAAAACCAGAAAATAAAATTTAAAAAAAAACCGCCCACCTAGCTCAATCATAAAGAACATATTACTACAATGATATAACCGTTTTAAGTAGAATTTTCATATTTATTTTATTTTCCAATTGGTTTCACTGTTTAAAAATCTTTAAAATTTTTGAAACATAGTATTACCAAATTACATATATTAATTAAAATACATATTACCAATTGCAATTATATACAAATTAAAATACATATTACCAATTGCATCACCAATACAAACCATTAAGTCTATTTGATATCAATAAAGCTGTCATCATTCAAGATTAAAATGTTCAGTGACACAAACAAATTAATTTGATCAAATTAATTGAAACAAATTAATTTAAACCACGTTATCAGTTCCACGTTCTGTTTTGTACCTTTTTCTAATGAGAACTGGCAAAAAGAAATTAATAAATTTTTAGTAAAACATAATACATATAATAGTGTGCATTTACAATTACATGTTTATAGAAAGAGTCAATATTTCCTGACTAATTAAATCACTTCCTAAATCGTATTGCTCTTTCATTTTTGCAATATTTATGAACATTGATTCTTGTCAGATACGTTTCGAAACTCACTATTGAAAGAATAATTTATATTCAAGAAATTCTTCAACTTTTATATTAGCTTGTATTAATCTTCAAAAGCGCATTATAAGTTAAAAAGTGACTGTTTTATGAATAATAGTTACTATTATATTCAATATGCGACTAGTATTAAAGTTACAAAAAGGGTAATTTTTGTTTAAAAAGCTTTGCCAAAAAAAAAAGGTAATGATTACATGAAAATGGAATGGGACGATGAATTTTCCTAGTAGTGTGCGTTAAAACGTATCTAACATTAATAGCAATAGTTATATGTTTACAAAATAAAAGATAATGGTTTATTCTTGTTGATCATATCAGCAACGTTAAGGCTTTTGCAACTCAACTGGAAAAGAATCCGATTTCTCTCTCTCAAGCGTCATTCAAAATCTTATTTTTCAATCGGCAGTTCTACAATGCCGGAATTCGTGGAAAATGTAGCGTACGGGGCCTTTAGTATCTCAACCAGCTTTTTCTTGGCCATAAAATTTCTTTCACCTCGTTTCAGTGAGTTGGGTATTGTTGACGCGATGTTTCACGTACTCTTTTATGTCCCAATGTCTTAACGTCTCTAGGAGGTTAACTGATCAATGTTTTTCCATAAAATCTACAGCTCAGAATATCGCCAGATAAAAACCAAAGTGTTTCGAGAAGAAATATTTGGTCCCAAATCCCGGGAGATGGTTGGGAATTTTGTTTCGAATGTCGTTTCTGACCCTCCCTGCAACTGTGACCTCGACTGTTATTTTTCGTTGAGTACACGTCACTTTGAGTTTGGGACAGCTCAGAGACAAACATTTAGAGAAAAAATACGGAAGAAAAGGACAGCATGTATTGACTGAGTTTGAAGCGATCTTCAAGAATTCTTTGCGGCTGAAATACAACAATTCTGTCTCGTATAAAAGTGCACATATGCAATTGAAACTTCTGTAAATAATAGTTTATATTTATAACTGAAAAATTTCTCCAAAAATTTATTTAAAACTTATATACCGATGCGGAAAATATATAAAAAAAAATTCTAAAAAGATTTATATATTGCAACATCTATTTAATAAACTGTATTATGTGTTGCAGATTGTATTAAGGCTTAGCCTTAATTTTAGTACTAGAAATTAAAAGTTTAAAATTATTATGTAATTTGACAGCAATTTTGTCAAGTTAAAATTCCTAAAGTTAATTATTTTTTTTCATTTTAGATAACATTGTAATACATTTTTTCTAATTCACTTACACATATTCACCTAGGTCCATGATCCAGAAAATCTTGTTAACCACTTTTTAATGGATAATACCATCAGTAGTTTAACCTTGTTTAACAAGAAAGTAAAAGAATAATGCTTTCTGGAAGGATTTTTATGAATAACTTCCCTTGAATTTGTGTCATATTCCAATCCGACATCACAATTGCTTGTGAGGCAATGCATTACTACAATCTTCAATCACAATTACCATAACCACACACGTGATTTTTAAAGCACTGACTGTAGGTTACGCAGCTAATAGGAATCAAATTCTTGTCTTCATGTTGTAGAAACTACTGTTCCTGTTCTAGACTTCCTGTAGACTATTGGTGCACTTTACTACAATGTCAATAATGGGTTCAGTTTAGTAATTGAACATTTGATTAGTTAAATAAAAATTTGTTAATGTTATCTACTGTATCATTTGGGAGAAAAAGGATTGTAGCTATTTCGAAAGAATATATTACAAATTTAGATTTGTCTGATTAAAGACTCACTTAAAATAATAAAATAACGTGCGCTGTAGCAACATATTTTCCCATTTTCTCACCAATTGCATGAATGTAACCAATTCAATTAAAAAAAACCAGGAATCATATCCTCAGATTTAATATTCCTACAATTCAATTAAAAACTCAATTAACAGAATATTAGATGAAAAACAATGCGATTCCAATTAAAATTTAAAAAATTAGGTTGAAATTTCATTTGTACACCTTTGTATGCCAATAAAAAATGTAATTAGCAAAATTTGATAGCTAATAAAAGATAATATATATCTCTAACATCAACGCATATCATTAAATAAGTATCCATTATATGCATTAGAGAAAACAATAAAGGTTAAAACTCTGATCCGTCATTAAAAATCAGTTAATTTAAATTTATAATGGAAAGATCTCAATTTAAATTTAATTCATCTCTTTAAAATATCTGACACTTTTAGTCTTTTATTGAAACATTATCGGAAATAAAATCTTTTATAATTACCCCTTCAGGGGAAGTAGAAATTCAACAATTAATTGTGTTTTTTCTAAGGTTCTTAAGATTATTTTTAAAAAGCTTAGCATACTTCAATGAGTTTGATATGTTATTGTTTATATATTTTTCTTTTGTTAAAGTTTTATTGTTTTATTTGTGGGAACATTGCGCTTGTTATTTACACCACTAAAGAAATGGATCAAAACAATTTCGTGTATTTAATGAACCGCGTATAAATTAATACCATTTAAGTAAGTTTGTAGGTTTCTTTCATTATATATTTGAAAAAATTATTTTGATTCTTGTTGAAAAAGAATACTAATTTAATTTTGAGTCAGTGTTTTCCAAATTTTTTTCTGAACTGAGTTTTGTGTGGATTGCATGGGTAATTTTGTTCTACAAGTGGATATAAATTATTAATAAAAAAAAAGCAAATATAAGAACAAAAGAAATTGTTATTTTATTTAGATTTTAAAAAACTCTTGAAAATCTGAGTTACTTAAAGTAACTGATTAACTATCTAAATCAAAATAAATGAAAACAATAAAATATTATTGTCACAATATCGAATCAAGTATCGTGTTTCGAAAATCAATAATATAATAATATATATAGAGAGAGATAGATTGATAGAGAGATAGATAGATAGAGAGATAGATAGACATATATAATATACGATGTTGTTGTGAAAATCTGACATATTGATTGTAAAATATCTAAAGTTAATGATGATATGATACTGGGAATAAATTGTTAACGAAACTGGAAAATATCTGAAACTTCTTATTCACTGTATTCCTTTTTAAAGCGAAATATTTTGCTGAAAAATTCTTTTCTGGTTTATTTCTTCCTTTCAAAAGTTTTTCAAGTAATATTGTATTAAAATAGAAAAATGCTTTAAGTATATTCAATTTGTAAACTAAATTTAATCATGTTTAGTATGTTACATGCATGACCATTATTTTAAAAACATTTTCACCCGGTAACTGATTTTAAATTTTATGCTCATTGAAAAAAATAAAAAATATGTTAATTCACTACGAATGGGCACAAAACAGCTTAAGATTATGTAAAATTATTTTCAATATTTCAACTGTCTCGTATGTGACATGCGAGACATATCCCTTAGTCATAATAAGATGGTTTTATTTTATATTTTAAATTTAAAAAAACTGTCACTAAATGTTTTTAATTTGAATACTCTTAAATTCAGTTTTTAGAGTGGACGAAAATAAAATTTAATTTAAAGGGAAATAAGAATAAATTGAATTTTTTAAACAAAAACATTCGCAAGTGAATTTATAAAATATTTAAGAATTAAAAGATATATGCTAATTAATGAAAGAGTTTAAAAAGCTGAAAACAAAAATCAAAGCTGACACAACTGAGAAAAAATACGATACCAGTTTCAAAAACAAAAAAAAAAGACAGAAAATTATATATGAAGAAAAAACGAAAAGTAAGAAAGTAACTATTTTGAAAAAAATATTTTTAATAAATTCTATGTATTACTTTCTAAATAGAAAGTAATACATAGAACCCACCAATACATAGAATTCCACCAATACATAGAATTCCATAGAACCCCCCCGCATGATCCCACCAACTTCTAAATAAAATAGTGAAGACATTCTTCCTATTTCCTTTTTACTGTAAAAGTTAAGGCAAAATATATAAAAATCCTATGTTGATCAAATTTTTACTATAAAGAACTTTGGAGAAGAAAAAAGGATAATAGGAATAACTCTTTAATAGAAAATTATATATATTTAGAAAGTAATACATATAATTTATTAAAAATAGTTTTTTCAAAATATTAATAATCCTTGAACTGCTTTTCTACATTTTGTAATATAAAAAATATAGAAAATGTTAATGTGCATTCTGTCACATACACGAACGTGATCGAATGAATAATAACTGGTCACGTCAGTGATCGGATGAATAATCACTTCTCACGTACGTGATCCAATGAATAATGAATATTTTTCCAATATAAAGTCACACTAAAACTTCCTTTGGAAAATTTATTGTCATATCCCTGTATCTAACATCAAAAGCTCTGGCCATATAATTCAAAAAGTTTTAACAATTAAGTACTACTTGTGTAACATGTTATTTTTTTTTTTTGTCCCTTATGGGATTACATACAAAAATTCATTTTATCAGCAAAAATTCAACGTACTGTAATTATCATTGGTAGAATTTTGAGGGTCTATACGCAATGTAACCCTTCAATTTAAGATAAAAGAAACCATCACTGTAAATACTGGTTAAAAATGAAACACACTCTTATGAAATAGAAAAGTTTAATTTGGTAAAAGCAAATTAAATTTTCCCTTTTTGTAATACTTTAATAATCCATCAGTTTAGGAAAAAGAATATCGCTTCGCATTCGTTGTCCTTTGCAGTTCCATAAAGAAAAAATTTGTAATCAATCGGATTCGGTTTTGTCTAAAATTTACATTCCGCCCAAGTAGATTGCTATTTTTTCTAACACGAGATTTTTACAGCTGGTTAACGATACCTTCTACTTAATTATTTGGTGCGGAGAAAGCTTTCTTCTGAGAAATGTGGTACTTTATCCCAAAAAACTTGGACCTTGTTGCTCTTAAGAGCCTCTCCTCGTGGCACTTCAAAGAAAGCAGCGCTATTTAACATCCTGAAACGGGCAGACAGTTGCGAAACCTTCTCTTTGTAAAAAGGCAGCGACCAAAATCATTAAGGGCTGGATGGGGTTCCAATCTGATAAAGGAACTTCCCCTGTAACGAGCTGGGATCGCTTCTAGGAAAGAGCTGCAACAAAGAGAAAACATTTGTGGGTTCCTTCTCTTAGGCGAATGGAAAGGATTGGATCTAGGGTTCAACACTCTGCGAAAGAGAGGAGCGCCTTATCAAACTCTTCTATTAGCTCCTCTTCTTCAACCCTTTCTTTTCGAGTCAAAGAAAAGTTATTTTTCCATAATTGTTACGCTTTTGTTGAGAAAGGAAAGTTTTTCGGCCTTTCTCTATGGGATGAAAAGTTAGCTTTTAGAGAAAGAGATGAAAGTTTTTCAGTGAGGAATTCTCAATGAAATGAGGGAAAACAAATAATACATTGAATTGAATTTAAAACATTAATATTGTAAATTTATCTATCATTCTCTCAACAATTAAGTATCGGTTACTCTAAAGTATCAATATCAGTTACTCTCTCTTACGTATCGGTTACTCTAAATTATATCAAACATGGTACGAAATGTGAGAGTACTAACTCATAGAGAAAGATTAAAAGCATTAATAATATTCGTTTAAGAATGGACATGCGACTTAATTGTTGCGTGTTGGACTTTTGAATAGAAGAAACTCATTTCAAACCTAATAAATGAACCAAATCGTAATGTCTGACACGTCACATCAGTAGGCTGTAAATTCATTCATTGAGTGGCGAATAGTAGGTACAAATCCCCAAGTGCAGTTTGTGTGAGTTTCGTTTAAAAATGTTGCAGTGAATATTGGATTCAATGACTTATTGTGCTATCAAAGTGGTGATCTCATTGTATACCGGCACGTATTCCATGGGTTCATGACCCAATTAACGTAAACCTTAACAAGCCTAGAGTTGGAAACAAATACTCGAATAAGAAATTTAAATAATACTTTTCAATAATTTCAGGATTCTAACCATAAAATCAGTTTGCATTAAATTCCTTATTATATGTAAACAAGGTTGATCTCAATCAGATATGTTTAATTAGCCATGTGTATAAATGATGAACAATCAAATAAAATTAGTATACTAGTTGAGAAAGAAATTACAACTTGTGTCATGTAGGATTTGAAATTTTACAATTCGATTAAAATTTTGGTCACTTTATTTTTATATAAATATCATTTTAAATTATTAATAAATTAACTCACAAATAAATATAAAGAATAATTCATCATGAATTACAATATTGAACTCCATGCATATTTTGAAAGTAAATCGAGTTTGGGATTCCAATAATTTATAATATAATTCAATAATTTATATAAGAACTTTTAATTATATTGGTTCAAGCATATAAACGATATTGATTAAAGTAATATTTGAATGTTCTTAATTTATAAAAGAACAGTGAAATATGTTTTCTTAATTAAAAAAGAAATAAATTCGCAGCAACTGATGTCACTAAAATATATCGTGGTTAATTAAAATTACATAGTAAATAATTTTTATTTCCTCTTTTACATTTGTTTCATAATTACTATACTGCATATTACTTAATTTATCATATATTATTCACTATATCACAGAGTTTACATTTATTTAAGATATTAGAAAGAAGATATTAATAAGAATTTTTTACACTTTATTAGTTGTAAGATATGTGATAATTTTCATTCCAAAACAATACTGGAAGTAGGAACTTTAATGAAGTATTTATTTATTCAAATATTTGTGTGTGTATAGGGGGGGGGTTGTTGTTGTTGTTGTTGTTGTAGTAGTTTTTTAATGTCAATTGTATGTTTCCATGACAGCTACAAAATATAACATTATTCTTAGCTTTTTAATGAAATTCATTTAATAAAATATTATATATAATAATTATCAAAATATGAGAGATAATAAACATTTGTAGATCGAATATCTTAAATAAATTTATTATCATAAAAATTATGTGTTTAAAATTTTCAGAGATATAGGTATTGGATAAAATCTTTCATTTCGTCAAATTGATTTGAACATAATATCTCATAACTAATAAAAAAATAATTTTTAAATATAATTAGCCTTTATTTTTTAAAAAAACGTAAGTTTTAGCATTGTAATCCAATTTCAAACAGTATGAACAATCAACTTACAACAAATTAATTCTATCAGGAAAGAACTGTCTAATAACTTTAAATTTAGAAAATTAATCAGGAGCTTTAGCAGGTAGTCATTGGTTTTCCGACTACTTAAGCTTCCGACAAACAAATAGATCAAATTATAACTAAGCAGATTATAAAGACTCACTCATTCATGTAATCTAAATAACAAAATTAGAGGAAGATATGCCATTAGATATAATCCTATTAAAATAAGCCTTTCGAAATGAGTAATTCATGTTAATTAAATATATTTTGGAATCTTGAGAATGCGCTCCTGATTAAAATGTCCAATAACTAAATCTTAAATGCTTTCGAAAGAAAAGGAATTGCAAATGCAAGATAATGGGCGATAATGGCATGAAAAGTATTAATGCATTGTGTTTGGGAAATAGAAGTATGGAAAAGAGCTTAATTACGCAAAATGAATAATTGCAGCTGGGTTGAATTTCTTGAAAAATCTTTTTTAATGAATTCGATATTTCCTACATAAGGAACATTTTTGTAGTATTTATTTCAAATATCTGTATTATTATCTGGTTTTTATTAATATTTTATTAAGTATCAGTTAAGTAAGAGAGAATATATATAAAATTTATCAAATATAAGCCATTATTAGTAGGCGAAAATAAGTTATGTTAATACTTATCGATTTTCAAATATATAGTTATGTTAAAACTTATCGACTATATAAATTAGTAATATATTAAAATTTTATTAAATACAAAGTCCTACTTTATTGATAAAAATTACATTGTTAATTATTATTAAAACTAAAAATTTTAAAATAATCATGCATAAAATAGTTAATGTATAAGGATTATTTATACATCCGTTCTATGTTACCTGCCAAACGAAATTTAACCAATTAATTTTAGACTTCAGTCTTAATCTGTTGTTTGCGAAATTTATATTTCTTAAAACAACATTTAAATTTATACGTAGTCCATCATTTTTAAACAATTAATTAATAACCAAATGATGGGTTTTCATTTTTAATTTGCTTCCAACATTTTGTAATGACTTACAAAATCTACCACCATGTTTGAACAATAATTATACAGTAAATAAAGTTTTAATTAGTTAGGAATCTTAGAGTTAATCCTGAATATTTTGTTTAAAACATTTGGCACAAGACAAGCAAAATATGCCATAAAGTTCAGAATATATATGAACAAAAATTTACGGTGTTTAAGACTTTCTTTTAATAGATCTATTAGCTTTACTTTAGGCTAAGTGGTAAAGTGCAAAGGTAGCATGCAGGAGAGCTCACATTTGAATTCGTTGACGGCGTTCGTTGCAGTCGCTGCTTTTAGAAATGAGGGAATTCAACAGCAATTGATATTTGGGAAGCGTATTGTATCGGTATTCAGGAGTTTTACGAGTTTTTTTTCAAGCGACTTGGAAATGTGGACCCCTAAATATCCACATGGAAGGCAATACCTTCCCTTATCACTCATCGGTGGGCTGTTTATCTCCTATTTAAATTGAACACGAGGTCCACCACTATTCAAAAAAAAAATGGATCTGTAAAATGAAAAATTGGAATCATTTAATATATTTTTGTCCCTTCAAACATGTCTACTTTTTTATTTAAAATATTTTTTAAGTAACAGAGCCTCTTTTGGTATCCGGGTGCATGGGATTTTATAAAAAATCGCTCAATTTTTAAAATCTTTTTATTAATAAAAATAATACAAATCCTTACTAATTTTTTCGGTTTGTTTTTCTATTTTGAACTCTAAAATATTAGAATTTATACTGATCATCAGGTGAATAACTGTCAGATATTCAAATTTATATATCTTCCAATTTTGAATTTGAAATCTTTCGGTGTCTTGGTTGATTTATTTCCTTTATTCAAACATGAAATACATATAACACTGAATCTCTTCTTTAAATTTCAACTTTATAATTAGCTTATTATACAAATTGTTAAATTTAAAAAAAAAATTATATGTATGGTTTTCTAACAAAGAAAAATATTTCTTTTAAAAGTTAGATTCTAAAGAACAAATTGTCTGCTAAGTAAAAACAAAAAACAGACAGTATTTGACAAAATATTTTTCTCCTATTTTTCCATAATCCCTTTATCCATTACAAAATTCAGTAATGAATTTTGTATTTATTCTTATTTAAATCTTAGAATAAATTTAAAGCTTATTCTTTTTTAAAGAAAAATAAAATTTAAACTCTCATTTAAATGGAAAAAATTGCATAAGCGATACATTTAAATGAGATATTTAAATAAATTTATGTTCGTGTTCTCTGTTTTAGATTTTTTAGAAGAGAGACAAGAGAGAATATAATTTTTTTTTTAGAATATAAATATTAAAAATGTTTGAAAATAATTTCATCCTTATGCCTACATATTTAAATTAATGCATTTTGCAAGGCTTAGTTTAATTTATTTTGCAAAGTTTATTTTCCTTTCGTTATTTTCACGAAATTCATTAGTAATATGACTTTTATCCCGAATCGTTGCAGTGGTGACTTAAGCAGTTATTGTTGAGGTGGTTGAAATTGTTCAAATCCGCAAGTGGCGTCAATGGCAGTCTATTTCAGGAACGAGAGTCGTAATAATGACTGTAACGATGCATGAAAAAGTGTGTTGAATTAATAATGAAGCTTTCTAAAAGAATGTTTTCAGGTTTTCCCCTTAAGACAACGCCAATATGCGTAGTTACCTCTAAAAACGTCCTCTCGTCAGCGCCATAGATGGACTGTTCTTGACATATATAAATGCATAAATAACATAGTGCTTGAGCCCAAAAACCAAAGAAGAGCAAACCTAAATTAGAAACACGTACATTTTGCACGCCAAAAGCTACTACAAGTATTTGCTATACCTAAATTGTATAGCAAAACCATGATAGCATTCCTAATACAAAAACTCGGAGACTTTTTTTTCCTCTTCAATCCTATACTTTGTCGGCTTTAAGCGGAAGACTATTCCGTCGTCTCCATGCTATCGGAATACATCGCTAGATGTGTTTTTGACTTGTAACCAGTTATATAGCGAACAAAATAACATGGTTTATAATATTTTGAAGGTAAGTATTCCATCATAAAGCTACCCTTAAGGATGTTTTATAGCATCTTAGTTAAATTAATTAGGGTTTCTAATTTACGGATTACCTTACTGATTACCTGGACAACATCATTTCCCACCCTGTTATAGTACAAATTATTGTGTTCTTTTTAATTTGCAAATGCATTTCATGCTATTATATATATATATATATAGCATTAAAATGAACATTAATGAATAATATATCTTTCCTTATATTCCATAAAGGACGCATTGATATTAAGATCATATTGAGTATTAACTGTATATTAAAGTCTGATAATATTGTTGTAAATTGAAAAAAAATTGTGTAAAATTCCTTTTTTACTGTTCATTTAGATTGTAGTAGTTTCGATTTTGTTATTCCAGAATTTTTTTTTGGGTGAAGAGTTTTGGTTTCTCTAGTATTCTATACCACATTGCATCTTATTTCTCTTTTAAGATACCGAAATCCTTCTGAAATTAATAGTTGACCAATAAATGACTTCGAAATGTAGGAGTTCTTATGTTGGAAAGAGAAATATAACAAGACTAGTACAGATTTGTACATTAGGGTACCTATTTCTGTAAAAAATAGTTAGATCTTCTACATATTAAAGATACGAACTGGGATTTTCTTCCAGTTTGTAGAGATCACGGGGTATCGAATCATGCAAATTGTTTTTTTTTTTTTTCTTAGAACTCATGCATTTATTCTGAAAACATTTTAATATGTCAAATAATTCAATTTATCGCTATGATTATTACAATTACATAACAAGTGAAAAGTGAATTGTCTGTTTGTTCTTTTGAATTATATAAATTTATTAATGTATGATGATTACTGCAATATTCCTTAATTAATTGTAAATGAGAAACACACAAAAAGAAGTTTATAATCTATTTCATCTCATTATAAATTCTTATAAAAATATCTAATATTTGAGAGAGGTTGATTTCAACTATTTCTACGTAATAATTTATTTTCATAAATTATATTATAAACTGTAGATAACGAAAAAATTGAACATATATTGATTTATTCAATTTCTTATATGCTATCTAAATATTAATTTCTTAAATATAATTTTTTTTATGATTAAGATAATAAATTAAATCATAATCAATAAAATTTGATCACAATCAATTAATGCAATAAAAATAATCACAATCAATTGAGTTTAAAATCATTTCTTTACTATAAAATATTATTTATATCATTTATAAAATAATGATCATTATTTCATCTTCTATATTAAAATTTCTATCATGAATCTAAATAAGATATCTTGCAACTAATTGCATTGAAATAATTATCACATAGGGATAAAACTGTTCTATACTATAATATATTTTTCATAGTTTCTTTTATATTTGTTGTTAATACAAGTATACAGTTTAAATTGGTCACTTAGTTGAGACGAAACATTTTCAGACTATTTGCTATTCAAACTATACAAATTTTGAGACCATAAATTGTCCGCTATTCAAACTATAAAAATTTTGAGACCATAAACTGTCCGCTATTCAAACTATAAAAATTTTGTAGCTATAAACTATTTAAGTATATTAAGTAGGGATAATTTTTTTTTTAAATTCTGGAATTTTTTTATGGAAACACAACTTATTAGTAATTTTCAATCTGAAATTGATTATTTTACGCAGTGCAAACGGTATAAAAACTTTGATCAAATTTCGCGTTAGCTTTTCCAGCCAAATGATCATTTGAATAAAAATATCAATGCAAAAATGTTCAGGGAAATGTCCTGTTGTCTTATTGCTTTAGTACTAAAAGAATAATAATGGGAAATGTCTTACATAATTTTTCAGTAAAGTAAAGCTGTTGTCGTTTAAAGTACGTGATGAGAACTTAAAAAATTGATTTCCAATGAACTTATAAAAAAAAATTTTCTTATGTAAAGAAAGATTCAGCAAATGAATTGCATTGAACAAATGAAAAGTGCTGTATTGTTTCTCAGAGACCCTATGTATTCTTTCTTTTCTTTCTCTAATTTCCGGTCAGTTTCCGTCAATCATTCTCTGTTTAAACTTATTTCCATTAATACATTTGAAAAATATCGCTCAGTCAAATATAAACTTCGCGTAACCAAACAGTTTGTCGGCACTTTTTCAATTCTCCTCTCCAAGAAGTCACAGTTGACACAAACTAAACTTCCCCATTCAGTAGAAACCAATTTAAGGAGAAATCGTCTCCTCCCTTTCATAGAGAGTCAAAATACAAGAACCCCCATCGCCAACAGTTTGAAAAGCAAACATTACGTGGTAACACACGAAAGGTGGGGATGAGGTGGCAGATGAGGGGTTGGCTGCAAATCTAGTGGCATCAGACTTTCTCCTCACATGGAGACACATTCTCAGTTTTAAAATGGCAAAGGTGCCCCTACTTTCTGACAAAATGAAGATGAAGAAATCGATTCCACGAGTGAACAAAGGACTTTCTTCCTGCACCTTGCATTGTTCACCAAGGGTCTTTTACTCCCTTTTTACACAAAAGACATTATTATTGCTCCTTTCCCCGGCGTAAAGATGATGGCTTGTTTTTCTTTGCTGATGAAATTCAATTTGCCATTCTTTCAGGGAAAGCAAACGGAGGAATCTATAATTATCATGTCTTGTGTATCAGTAGTGGCCAAATGAGTTGCCATGCAATCAGATTGTTTTTTAATTGGAGTCCATTATCATACAAAAATTTTAAGAAATGGTGGAATTCCACATTAATCGATGAAAGGAAACATCGATCAGAAACTCAGTCAGTTGTTTATTATCTGGCATTATCTTTCGATAAAGAGAATTCTTTTGATAAAAATTAAATTTAATTTGATGTGGTAATCAACAAAGAGTTTTTATTTACATTTTCATTGCTATTTGTCATTTAAATGTCTAAATAATTGTTTGTTAAAAAAATTAAAATCTTGAAAAAATTAAGGAATCATTGGAGTTTTTTTTTTTTTTTTTTTTGCATTGTTGTTTTACAAAAAACTTTAATCGATTTAAAATACTTTCAATCTAAACAAATGTCTTTGTTGTATTGATTAAATTAATTTATTTTTGAATGAAACAATTGTATTACTTATTTGTGTTATTTACTGTAGTAAATTTTAATCAATTGCTCATTGATAAGTTTTTATAACGAAGCAACATAGTTTTCTATAATGTGACAATAAATAACTTTTGATACATTTTTCGAACTTTCTTACCGTAGAATTTATGATTTATTTTTTCTAATTAAAACAATATTTTAAATAACGATTTGACTTAAAAGTCATGGTGTTGTTACTGTTAAAAAAAAAACTTAAGATAATCATTTCTTGTTATATTTTTCCATTGAAATAAACAATCTTACAGGCACAAGGGAACAGTAATAAAAAAAGAATGCAAAACCTTTGAGTAATAGTTGCATATGGCCAATATATATTAATTACGTTTTGATTATTAGTATGAAATTGTATAACGAAGTGGAAAGAATTTGTTACTATATTGCTTAAAATACATCCTAAAATGGCGTTCTAGCGGAGACAATGCGAGCATCAAACATTGCAGTTATGGTGGAAGTGAGCTATAGTTGGTATAATTACATTTAGTAGCATCAAAATAGTCGTATTTCAAGAAGCTGGAAACTGGTAATGGAGTTTCATAAGTAATTCAATCATAAAGACATAGTTGGATAAATCCGAGGGAAATGCCAATTCAATAGCTGTCGTCCCATTACTTATAGCAGTTGGCAAAACAGTAAACTGATTATTATATCAAAGTATCTTATGATTGTATGTTTGTGTATTACAAAATAATTCATTTACTTCTTAATATCATATTATTCTTTTAGTCAGTGTTTTAATAATTTTTATATTCATATCATGGAAAGTATACTACATGTGATAGATAAAAAACCCGCGATTCTCATTTTCATATCTGCTAGAGCATAAATTAATTATTATACAATTAATCTGTTTTAAAAATATATACTCACACGTTGTGGATATTTCTTATGTCCATGAACTTTTAGAGAATATATGCTAAATTATAATATTAATATAATGTATTATATAATATTAATATTATGTTTCCTATATATACATAGAAAACATAATATCACATTATGCATGGAAATAAAGACCATAAATTTTATATATCGATGAGCTCTCTATCCATCTATGTATAAATATTTTGCTCAATAATGATCCATTAAAATATATTTAATACGTCTAGCAATATATAATATAATTAATTGATTTTCTATGATTATAATCATAATCAGATTCCCTCATAATCAGATTTTAAATAATCAGACTACAATTAGACCATTTGTTCATTAAAAATATTATTAAGCTGTTTTGTTATTTATCCTAAAACAAAAACTTAGTTCATTTTAATAATAGAAAAAGAAAATTTTCAGCAGATTTTCTGAATGCTCCGCAAAGAATTTACACACTTAAAAAAATCTATGCAAAAAATGAATTGCGAAATGTTTCGACTTAATATGTAAATATTCTCACATGTATTAGGTTTCAGAATAGTTATTTGAATATATTTGAATATTTAATTGAAACTCTTGAAATTAAATTTAAAAAATAAATTAAAGATACAAGTCATTAAATTAATTGTAAATTTAGCTGTTGCAATGTTTTACTTGCTTTCATCTGCATCAAATTAATTACATTGAAGCATACTAAAATAAATTCAAATGCACTATATTCTCAAGGCTGAATTGTTAATGTGCTTTAAGAGGAAATGGAAATGAAATCTTATTGATTACAAAAGTTTTCACAACATTGAGTTTACAATTTAATCAAATGCCATGATATACATTTTGAAGGAAAAATAAGATGAAAATTGCAAATAAAACTTTGGAAAATCATGATAATTTCATTAGAAACAATTAAATTGTTAATGAAATTGCCTGTTTCTTCTGTGACTTTATTGACTTCATACATAATTTCCATTTTTTCTTTTTTTTATTACTTTCTTTAAAACTGAAATATTGCTATATTTATGTCTTGCTTTTTAATTGAAAAGTAATCAGCATCGCTGAATCTACGATCACTTCCTTTCCATTGAGGTCATTGACAATTTTCATTCGTCACTAATACACAGAATTATAGTTGACTTAGCGTTAGCCAGAGTGTGAATAGGGTCTGCCACATAGCATACACAATAGAACAAGTAAAATATAAAAAAAATTAAGTCAATTCCTACTTTTTTTTCACTCTATTGCAGAAAAGTACTTTACAAATAATTTTCATTCGTTGTTGTTTTTAGTTTATCAGGCGTCATCTGTTGGTTGATACATGCAACTTAAATCTAAAAAAAACTAAAATTAATTAATGAATCAATATTTGAAAAAACTGTATTAACATCCAATGTCATTCACTACAAGTTAAAACAAATGTATTTGAACTTGAGTGGATGAAGAAAAAGTATTTTATGAACGATTGAAAATTTGAACAAGATATATATAGGGAGAGTGTGAATTAATAGAAGGAATTGAAAAAGGGGGTAGAAATAATATATTCTGAATTATTATTAGGGATAAGTTCCAACCAGACAGACCTACTGTTAAAGCAAAAAACTCTGTTATTGTCTTTATCGAATATAGTCGTTTTTCAAATATAATAATTGTAGAGTACATCAAGAGAGAGATTTAACCCTCCTTCTCTTGTATTCTAGCCATTTAGCAATACCATTAGGTTGCAACAGTGAGTGATAAATCAAATTGAAAAACAGAAGTTGCTTTCAATAAAAAGTCACTAGTTCCTTTTTGTCCATAGTTGATGACAAAATGATAATTAAAATGATATAGTATTACGTATTTTGGATATGTGTGATGCTATTATTATTTGTACGTTAACAAAAGCTTTTGAATTCATCTTTAATTTCTTCTGCAAGCGTAAATATATCTCTTCTCTCACTAATCTATTCCCTAGGTCTTATTTTTATAAATTTCTCCAATTTTCTTATTTCTTCGCTTTCGTAAACCGGGTTTAAGTAAAAGAAGTAGACGGCCATTTGTGTTAGCAAATGTTCAATTGATTGGATCAAGAGGTCAATGATGCGCAGAATTGGAAAGAATGGGACAGAAAGAATGTTGAATCCTGAAAACTGGGCAATCGAGTAATTCTTAGTTGTATCTTTTGGTATGAGTTGAAACAGCTGTTTTTTGTTTTTTTTAAGAAATGGTTGCAATCGAATTATCGGCAAATTATAGCATTTCTGTAGTCCAGTGTTTAGAATGCATATTGGCGATATATTCATTGTGTATGTGTTAAATATATTTAATTCTGTATGAATAATTTCGTATGAATTCTTGGATGTTGTCACATAATATTAATATTATTTTTTAACTAATTGCAATTTTGACATGATTTCTAACAAATTTGCGTTTCTTAACACATTATCAGTCTGATTTAAATCACTATACTTTCCATTAAGAAAAAACACTATCAGATTTGCACCAGTAGAAAACGTTTCATGTCCAAACTAGTTCTTACATATGATCTATTACCAGAACACAATGTACAAGAATTACATGATGTATTATTATCTCATTCACTTTTTTTAAAGAAATTACGTCTTATTTATTTCATTTCAAAATCCAATTTACATGTGTTAAATAGCTATTTTAATAAACTTTGATATGATTGAAAAATAAAAAAGGCAGATATCATATACTTGTATAAAAGAGCTTCAAAAATCAAAAAAAAAATGTATCGAATATTAATGTAAATTACTATTTGTCTTACATAGAGAACACAAAAAGTTCTGAAATTTTTAACAAAAGTAATGCTACGATTTGATATTATTTTTATTTTTTGCTGTTCCAAATAAAAGCATGCATGTAACAATCCCTAAATTTAGTTACAAATTATGCTGATATGGAAAGAAATCAATTCTACATATAGTAATAAACAGAAACATTATTTGAGAAACTAAGAATTAATTAAATTGGGCTTCCTTAAACGTTCAAGTATGAGAATAAATATTTAACTATGATCATAGACAAGAAAAAATATATATTTCGGCTATCTAATCTCAAGCTGCAATGAAAGAGGCAATACTTGTTGCAATTGAAGATTAATAATTTACTAGAATAATATTTTCAAGAAAGCAGTCGCCATTGAAGATAATATTAAGAGAATACTAATAAAATGCATCGTACTCGAAGGAAACCAATTAATGCTTTTCTCTTGTATAATAATTAACTGAAGGCCATTATTTTCTATCCGCTTGTTGATCTCACTCATATTGAAATGAATATACAGTTTATTGGAATATTACTTTGGCAAATTTAGTTATTCTATGGATCTCAAGTTAACACTAATAATTGTTGGATAATGAAGTGTTCTTCATTTTTCATATCCATTATCATTAGAAACTATGATTTACTAAAGCTAAATTAGATAAAACTTGTAAACTTGTAAACTTGTAAACTTCCTATTATATATATATATATATATATATTTGTGTCCTTGTATAATAAATATTTTTAAAAGTAGTTATGAAAAGCGAGTGCATAAAGAACGATTTGTTTGTTTCATTGGTTCATTTAGTTTTCAGAAATAAAAGCAATTTGGCTGAAATACATCATTTGTTGGAAAAGACGTGTTTACATACAAAGTGATGTTAGCCTTTCGTTTATAAGGGTAAATGGAATGAGAGACTAAAAATAAATAGGGGATATTTATATGTTAAGTGAAATTAGCAGAGTACACTTAAAAAGAAATGCCCCCATTTTCCAGTAACATTTCAGCCTTTTCGAATTCAGCAATGACTTAAACCATAACAGCAGCTAGTATTAACAAAGTCAGCCTTTGTCGAAATCTACTGCACAAATTGGTTCAAAGAAAAACCTTTTGGTAACATTCAGACAGGGCAGATTACATCTTTTATGACAGACATATACTTTATCTAATAACATTAAAGAAATAAAGGAAATTCGAAACAGATTGATCGAATCAACTTTAGGATACGAATCAAATCAAAACGACAACGCATTGAATTTCGAAATAAATAGTCAGGGGAACGACGAAAGGGAAATTGGTACTTCCGCACAAGCCAGGAAGATGTTCCATCCCCTGGCAGGCAGGGGGGAAGGGAAGTTAATAGCCAGAATAAAGCACAGCATGGGAAGAATCCATCCAAACCTTGAAAAGGAAGAGGGCGACATCCCCTGATGTAGGATAAGGAAGAAAGCAAACTGGAGTCACATTGGACAGGTGTAATGCAATGATGGATGTTCGGCGGCAGAGGTAGGAACCAAAAGAAGTAATGAATCCAATCACGGAAGACTGAATGACGGAGAATTACTGATGCATCTTTAACAAAAAGGATTATTTCCTGTCGTCAAATATTAGAAAATGAAAGTAATTCAGTAAGATTAAATGAATAATATTTTTAACGAATAAATTATTCAATTGGGATTTAGAGAGAAAATATGAACTATGAAAAAAAATCTGATATCAACATTGTACGAAAATTGAAGGGATTGTAATTGACGTAACGTTGATTTACTATATCTACAAGCATATTATCTATATTTTTGAAAGAGAAAATGATCTAATGTTTTGAGACTTGCATATGACAACAAAAAAATTATGCCGTTAACATTACTTAAATGTATGAGATTATGCACAAAAAATAATTGAATTGATGATGCTTTTGTGCAGTTAATAAAATGTACCGATTTACCCTTTTAAATAAATGATGATCTTAGAATATTTTTGAGTCGAAAAAAGTCGAGAGAAGAAATTTAAAATTATTTTTTTATTTCGAAGTGCAACACTTTATAATTAAAATATCCATTAATTTATAAAATATAATTAATATATGTTGGATGTTTCTATGTAATTTAACAGATTTAAGCTTTCAAATGTGTATCAAGGAATTTACAATACGCGGTAAGGAAGTTGATGTATTTAAAAAAATATTAGCAGCACTTTCTTGAAGTCTGCAAAATAAAATAAAGTAGAACATGCAATTAATATTACTTTGAAATAAGACGCATTGGTTCAAATAAATGTTTAGGTCTTAATAAAGTGCAAGTACAGCGTCTTGCCCGGATTATAGAAATTTATTGTGTGAAAACTCTTATAATTAGACATATGTCTATTTGGATACATTGTATGCACTGCTATAATGTTTTAAATATGAACACGCAAATTTTTAACATATGCCCCCTTGGTACTTCGGAGAATGTCACATTGGATTTGTTTTAGGAAGAAGTTTTCACCAAATGTTCTTTAACATGTCGTCTGTAGCAGTACACACAGCATCTTTTATCCCAACCTTCAGTTCTTCAATGTCATCAGCCGGTGAAACAAAGTATCCGGTCTTGAGCTTGATCTTTTCTTGACTTTCAATATCAAGAGGCCATGGTGTTGGTCCATCCCTTCTAATCCACCTGCCCAGAAATTTCTCGTTTAGGAAATCGCGAACTAAGGACCTCAGTGAGGAGGTGCTCCACCTTGCCGATAAGCAATACATAGTTGAAATTCTTATAACTAAGCAGCAATGAAACAGTTCCATTACATCTAAGTAAACATTAATGTTGATGTTTGTCTCTGTGAAGAAGCACGGTCCAATAAACTTATTTTGCATTACAAGGATCAAACATTACTTTAGAGTTGTCTCTCACTTGTGAAGAAACATGTGGAATCACTGATTTCAAAATGCGGGCATTATGTTAATTTATCTTTTCTCAGACATGAAAGACTGATTTACATGAAAACAAATGTGATTTAAGTAATCGTTTTCGGCATAAATTCGGCTTAGATCTATTGCATAAATCATATTAAAAGCAAACTATCCAACGATACCAAAATTGCATTTTTGTACTCAGCGGTTAGTTTGTAATAAATTTTTATAATCAGTTCGAGATTTTATACTCATCCAGTATATCTAGAGGAATTAAAGGATGACAGAAATCTATTACATGGATATTTGAATTAAAAAATCGATTTAAATCCAATTGAATGTAAAATGCAACAATGAAGGAACTCATGTTCAATCTTGAATCAATTGAGTATTGAATGATTTTATAAAAATTTGTGTAAGTTAAATCAGTTTTACTCTATTTTTTATATTTTAAAATAGCATTCTTGTTGAACCTTAAACCTATTGAACTTTGCTATTGAACTTTCTTACTATACTTACATGAAAATTAAAAAAATTCATTTTTTTTTAATTACTTTGAAATTAAACTAGCAACATTAACTACAAATCACAAAAGCAAAGTAATTCCAATGTCCTTTAAAATGCAATTTTCATCTGCTTCTAAAATTTGAGCATTTAAGATGTTTTTTTTAAATTTATTTCAAAAGATTAATTGGCAAATTTAAAATTGGACATGGTTATACACTGAAGTGACAAAAGTCATGGGATACCTCTTAATATCGTGTCGGCCCTCCTTTCGCCTGGCGAAGTGCAGCAACTCGACGTGGCATGGACTCAACAAGTCGTTGGAAGTCTTCTGCAGGAATATTGAGCCATGCTGTCTCGATAGACGTCCATAATTGTAAAAGCGTTGATGGTGCAGGATTTTGGGCACGAACAGACCTCTCGATGATGTCCCATAAATGCTCGATGGGATTCATGTCGGGCGATCTAGGTGGCCAGATCATTCGTTGGAATTGTCCAGAATGTTCTTCAAACCAATCGCGAACAGTTGTGGCCCGGTGACATGGCGCATTGTCATCCATAAAAATCCCATCGTTGTTTGGGTACATGAAGCCCACGAATGGCTGCAAGTGATCTCCAAGTAGTTGAACATAAGCATTTCCAGTCAATGTTCGGTCCAGTCGCACCAGAGGACCAAGTCCATGCCATGAAAAAACAGCCCACACCATTACGGAGCCACCACCAGCTTGAACAGTGCCTTACTGACAGTTTGGGTCCATGGCTTCGTGGGGTCTGCGCCACACTCGAACCCTACCATCAGCTCTTACCAACTGAAATCGTGACTCATCGGACCAGACCACGATTTTCCATTCATCTAGGGACCAACCGATATGCTCAAGTGCCCACGAGAGTCGCTGCAGGCGATGTTGTTCTGTCAGTAAAGGCACTCGAGTCGGTCTTCTGCTGGAATAGCCCAAGAAAGCCAAATTTCTCCGCACAGTTCTAACAAACAAGTCCCTTGTACGTCCTACATTGATTTCTGCGGTTATTTGACGCAGTGTTGCTTGTCTGTTAGAATTTACGACTCTTTGCAGACGTCGCCGGTCTCGGTCGTTAAGTGCAGGCGGTCGACCACTGCGCTGTCCATGGTGGGATGTTATGCCTGAAATTTCATACTCTCGGCGCACTCTTGACACAGTGGATCTGGGAATGTTGAATTCCCTAACGTTTCCGAAATGGCATGACCCATGCGTCTAGCTCCAACTAACATTCCGCGTTCAAAGTCTGTTAATTCCTGTCGTGCGGTCATCATCACGTCAAAACCTCTTCACATGAATAACTTGAACAGAAATGAAAGCTCTGCGAAAGCACTGCGCATTTATACCTGTTCTACGCGATGCTACTGAAAACTGAAAATTTGCATATTGCTATCCAATGACTTTTGTCACTTCAGTGTATATATATATACAGTGGATAAAAAAAGTATTGGCAATTGCCTATAAATGATCATATTTGCTAACAAAGTATGTTTACAAATTTTATTTTAACATAGCGATTACAGAAGGACAAAAGACAAACAAATATAACGAAATTTTCATTTAAATATTTTTTTAGTCAAAATCTATGAGAAAATCCAAAATTTGCATGATAAAAAAAGTATTGGCAAAATTATGAAATTGACAACATTTTGAGCGAAAACAAAATCAGTATATGTTTACCACTTTGTATGTATACCTTCTGCATCTATAACAGCTTGTAATCTATTTCTCATAGAGGAAACTAAGGTCTTTGTTGTACTGTTGGGAATTTTGTGCCACTCTTGCAAGAGTAAACGTTTGAGGTCGTCTTTACTTGAAATTTTATGTTTCTTGATTTCTAGATCCAGCAGGTGCCATAAATTTTCAATTGGATTGATGTCAGGCGATTGAGGTGGGGTTTTTAATTTGCGAGGAGCATTATATAGTAGCCATTCACGGGTGAGATTCGCTGCATGCTTGGGGTCATTGTCTTGTTGAAAAACGAATGATGTTCTCAAGCCAAGTTTTTGGGCACTGATTTTTATGTTATGGCGCAAAATGTCAATGTATGTACGTGCTGTCATACCATCAATAAAATGCAGGTTGCCAATTCCATTTGCTGCCATACAGCCCCAAACTAAGACGCTGCCTCCACCATGTTTTACAGTAGCAGTTAAATGTTGCTTTTCCAATTCAGTATTTGGCCTCCTCCACACATATCGTCGTCCGTCACTGCCGAGAATGTTAAACTTTGATTCGTCGGAAAAAATAACTGTGTTCCAAAACTCTTCAGATAAATCAACGTGGGATTTTGCGAAATCTAACCTCTGTCTACTATTTATTTCCGAGATGAATGGTTTCTTTCTAGCTGCCCTTCCATAATAACTTCTCTCGGGTAAAACATTCCGTACAGTCTGTACGCTGAAAGTCTTTTGCGAAGTGAAAGCAACATCTCTAGCTATCTGGGGTGCACTTATTTTAGGGTTTTTCTTAACCTTGTTAATAATGACACGTTCTTCTCTTGTAGAAAATATTCGAGGTCGTCCACTTCTAGTCTTATTTTCCGTTGATCCTGTTTCCTTGAACTTTTTTACAACACTTCTGACAGTAAATAAACTTATATTGAACTGCGCTCCTATAGCACGATAAGTTAAACCTTCAATTCTGAGCCTAATAATCGTGTTTTTAACACTAGCGTCTAACTCCTTCGATTTCGAAGTCATTTTACTGCAGTAATCGCAAAATAATGCATAGACGCTTTTGGAGTAGTTTTGCAGACTTTATACCAGTAGAGTTTCTCATCAGTCGAAGCACGTGATTTCAATGTAACAAAATTTGCATAGCAGTTAAAACTTTGGCAATACTTTTTTGACATGCAAATTTTCGTTTTTGAAAGAAAGAATCTTAGAAAATGCAAATTAAAATAAAATGTTTACTATTTTTATGTATCTAAGATGTCTTGTATTTAATTACGACAGCTAAAATTGCATAACATTTTATTTATTTGTCAATATGAATAAATTAAGGCAATTGCCAATACTTTTTTTACCCACTGTATATATATATATATATATTAAATTACAAAATTCAAGAACAAAACAATTTTTTAGTTCTATCTGTCTATTTCCCCTTATCAGATTATTTCGCGTTTAATTTATTATCAGATTATTTATTTTAATATAATAATTAAATAAAAGAAAAATATTTTATATAAGATTGTATAAATTTTACGTAATCTGGTATTCGCAAACTTTTCAATATAAATAGAATAATCATTTATAAATTTATTTTTATATAAATAAACTTTCTTATATGCTAAATTACATAAAATAATTTCTGCATATTTTTGTCGTTTATTTTAATGCATATGATAAGAATAAATGAATTTGCATGTAAAGTAAAATATTTTTTGTTACCCATGATCTATGTATCCACTAATAGATGTACCGTTATTTCTTGACTTTATTTAATTCAATATATTTTGCTTGAGTAACTTTTATTACAAAAATGTCAATAAAAATTAAAAATCGGAATTGAAACAAAATTATTCAGTATATCATCATACATTCTCATAATTTACGATTTCTAAACACTTAAACATGGAAATTATTAAAAAAAAATTGTTTTATATCGTTGAATATTGTTATAAATCATTAATTTTGTCTATAAATTTACAATTTTTATTTATTTAAAACAAATAACTACTTAACATTTTTCATGAACTTCATTTGCATGTCAGAAAAAGATTACACATTACAGTGGCATAGTTTTGATGTTTAAATAAATGCAAACACTAAAATATCTTGCTTTATATAGAGAAGTTATCATACTTACACTAAAATAAATCAATGCACTTACTTCAGATCTTTCTCTTTGTCGTAAGGGGCCTTCAGTAGAGCTAACTCTTTCTTGTATCGCAAGCTAAGCACCTATCGAAAACTTAGTATCTAGCGCCGTTCATTGGAGCGTACATGTCTTAAGGGTAGACCCTTTAGTAATCCCCTATTTTCTGGGAAAACAATTTGGCAGGTCTTTGGGACATTCGTATTGACCAATCCAAATCAGTGATTCGATGAGATTTCCTACAGAAATTGGGAAAGTAGGATAACTCTTTGATCTGGAAGAAAAATGTTTCTTATCAACTATACAAAGAAGGTCGGGAATCGTTATAGTCAACTTGAGATATTTGCTTGTATACCATGCTACTTAAATGACATCAGGTACTTCGATCAAAGGATTATGGATAATATATACAGTTGTGAAGGAGAGATTTTATGCATTTCATAGTTGGAACATGTTGTTAGTGTAATCTGGTTGAAATTGAGAAAAGACGGTTTTATCAAAACTTAATCTGTCGTTATAATTTTAGGGTAAAATATTTATTTTCAAATAGTAGTCATAGTTATGTGTCAGCAAACAATAACGTGGCTAGATTCCGTGTTACTCATAGTATACCGCAGTTACACAAATTCATTTCAGTTTCAGATGGTAAGTGGGGTTGGTGTAATCTGCTTGAAATCGAAAAAAATGGTTTTATCAAAGCTTGGGGATTATATTTTTACCTTAAAACATAAATACTTTCTTTTTCAAATCGTAATCCCTTGATGTCAGTCAATAATAATATACAATGCTCAAAGAATTAGGGGATATTGTCTTTTTGGATATAAATTACATATGAGGAAATGTTTTTATGACTGATATATGATGTACAGGTATTGTAAGATGTAAGAAAAGAAGAAGAATCAATGAATAAGGAATAATTAAATTTTATTAACGGTTTATTATTATTTAAAATTTATTTGTCGGTAAATAAAAAATTCGCAATTCGTGCATATTATGTAATCAAACAAAAAAATAGCATTTCTCAGATACAAATGAGTTTCAAAAATGGATATGGTTTCTCCTGACTAAAAGCAATGTCTCACACCTACGAGACATAGAATTATAAGGGATTAGGATATTCTCTCCCACTCCCATAGGAGAGAGCTTTCCAATTGTTGAATTGTTTTTAGGGATGATAAACGACTATCAACTCTTCTGACCTAGCGTGTCTGGGATATGCTAGCGAGAAGTGTTGTCAGCCATATTCTATTGGATTCATGTCTGGGGAACATGATGGACAATCAATTTGAAGGATTCCTTCGTCGAAAAGGAAATTGCCCATTGGCTGAGAATGTTGTGGCCTGGCGTTATCCATGAGAATGAATTCATCCCTGATTGCTGCAGTGTATAGCATCACAATGGGTCTGAGGATCTCATCCCTATAGAGTTGAGCGTTAATGTTCCTTTTTTTTTGTTTACATTGAAGAGCCACTTGTCCCACTTACATATACCAAGAACAGGCCACCAATGGGAGGATCTAGCTTTCCTGGAGGACTATTAAGGGTAACGCCTACACATTTAAGTGTTGTATGGGAGAAAGATCGGAAAACATCAGCTAGACAGTCAGGCAGTCACGAATTGATTATCGTAACTAAATCGATCACGAATCGAGCGATCATTACCACGAATCGAGCGATCATTACCACGAATCAATCGATCATCATCGCGAATCGATCGGTTATCATCATGAATCGATCATAAATCACTATCGAGTCTCTTCATTTCTAAAAGTAGAGACAGCCACTTGTGGATTCGAACCTGATCTCTCCTGTAATTTAACTGCGCACTTATAACTGGACTACGAATTGGATAATATTAAGTTTATGGCATCCCTAAAATGGTTTTGTACTTAATACACTAGTATGATTGAAAATGTGTAATAAAATGCTCTCTTTACAAAATATTCGTTGAGATAACATTTTTTTTTTTTAAATATTCACCATAAAAATTGTTTGTTTTAATGTTTTACGCTCGTGGTTGATAGAAATAATTGCAATAAAAATTAATTTCAACAACATATAATTTTTCAACTTTTATTTATTGCAGATATTCGTCATATCATATAAAAGTCATTCTCCATTTAAGTAATTTTTAATATCTGTAAAATTATCTGATTTAATATTTGTCTGTTTTTAATATCTGTAATAGTATAAAAACTGCATTGCGAATTCTGTTAAGTAACGATTTGATACAAACTATATTTCAAGTGATTAAATAACTTTATACAATTCAGAATATTCAAATTAATATATAATAAATGCCTGACTCATAGCTAATCTAGAAACTCGAGGGCGATTGTGATAACGAGTTTAAGTGCATCACATCGACCGTCAGGCCTCTTGGTGGGAGTTTTTCAAATGTTCTCCCATGCAACAAGTAAATGCAAGGCAGTTACACCTAAAAGGTCATTCCGTAAGGCCAGTGTCCTTTCTCCTCCATCTGTCGGTGGCCTTTTTGTGGTATAAATAAAAAGAATAAATACACTAAGGTATAATAGAGAGGAAAGTACAATAGTTTTTTGAAAAAGGATGTACGTTGATCTTTGTATGAGACAGTAAGTTTATTTCCATCTTAAAACAAATTTACAGAGCGTTACATCAAAATTTGCTTTAATCTAGTCAAAATAACTATCGCTTTAATCGACATTACTTTTAGTCGTTTAGACCAGTGGTCTCTAAAGCGTGGTACGCGTACCCCAGGAGGTAAGCAAAGTGATACTTGTAGGGTACGCCAAAGACACTTGTGAGTGAATCATCGTGTATCACGTGAGTACGAGGTTCTGTCAGTGATCACTGTGCCTGACTTCAATAGCTTTCTGGGAGTTCAACAGCATAAATACAGTGACTCTAAAGGACGTTATCATGTACGCTTAAGGGAAGCGAAGCTCTCTACTTTTTTGGGGGAAGATAACTGTGAACGTTTACGAAAAAATTGCTATCTTCGTGAACATACTTTTTAAAGTTGGTGCATTTATGATGTTGAGGACTCCAGACGTTAAATGGATTTTATGTCCCGGCAGCACAGACGTGGATTCTCAATTAATATCAGATCTTTGAATTGCACTAACAAAGGGCATCAAATCAGATTTCTCTGATATTACTAAGCAAATGCGATGTCATTATATTCTAATTAAAAATATAAACTTGTAACACAATTTTTCTAATGTATTTACATTGTTTACATTAAACTATTAAATTTTTGATTAAACACACACACGCACACACACGCACACGCACACACACACACACGCACGCACGCATATATATATATATATATATATATATATATATATATATGTGTGTGTGTGTGTGTGTGTGTGTGTATTTGGGATACAACTTTTAACTATTTCCGTCTTAAGGTGTACCACGCGATTTAAAAAAATCCGGGGATCGATGGTTTAGACAACATCGCACGAGACATTCGTTCCGAAACGAAGCTTGAACAGCATTTCCTAAATACGGAGAAATACTTAATGAACCCTGCGACAAAACAATTTATTTCAATACAAATTTTAGCAAGAATAATATGCTTATTTCTTTACATAATAAAAAAGTCTGTCTTCAGGTTTGAGGTTTAAATTAAACAAATTCTTTGATTAAAAATTCTTTACAAAAGAGAGGTAGAAAAATATAAATAAGAACTAGCGAAAAAATGTTCAAATTATTCTATATGAAGTACAGTATTCGAAAGTATACAAAAATACTTATAAAAAAATATATACAAAAGAATACAAAATGAATTATTTATAAAGCTGAACTTACTATATTATTAAATTTAAATATTTTATAAAGGGAGACTTTATTTTCAATACTTATATCTTTATTTATACATTTATCTTCTTTAAAAATATTTTGAGCTCTATTATGCTACAAAAACTATTAAAATTCTCTTTGACATTTGTAAAAGTTCGTTTGTTAGATTTTTGTTTTTATGTTAAATATGTTTATTTAGAGATAAACTATTTACATACTAATGAATGGGATATTTTAAATTTTACTGTTTCCATAGATACATAATCGATTTTTTTTCGCTGACTTTGATAAATTTTCTTTACAAAATGAATGCAATTAAATAAAATTTTAATAATTTCAATTTAGAGGATTTTTAAAAATGAATTTGATAATTATTATAATTAAGATTTAATGAGTAAACTGATATTTTTTTATATAACTTCAATTTTTTTTTTTTATTTTATTCAACATTTTAAAAACCAGTAGAAGGAAATTTAATAATTATTAAAATTAAGAATAATTTTCTTTCCCAATTAGTTTAATTAATTTAGAAATTTAACAAAATTTTTTGTTGTGTTCAACACATTGAAAGTTACAGATAAAATGACTAATAATTTTTGTAAAATTTCTAAAATTGTTGTGTAACTAAAAATAAATTACAAAATTGAATTTCTTTTTATTGTAATCATCTTTTTATAATAATGTATTAATCATTTTTAAGTAACCAACTTCATAGCAAAACTAGCACTATTTTGAAACTTCCATGAGTATACATTCTTTTTCTTCGTCATTGGCACAACAGTCCCATGGTGGGTTAAGGCCGTCTGCGTACAGAGAGATTTCGAGACAGGAGATATTTTTCTTTTTACAGGGTAGTGTTGTCAGCCCTACGCCCAAAGCTTTACAGTCATATTAGACTGGGATCTACAGTTTAAAATTTATTCAGAACCACTAAGAGTATATATAATTAATAAGATTAAAAAATATATATTACAAAATGTTTTTGATATATTTCATAACTTTATCATAAATAAATTTTTTATCAACACGAAAAACTTTGTAAAATTGTTTTTATCCCTATTTGACCTAATTAGCTATCTTACTTAAATGTTATTATATAGAAAAAGGATATATAATCTAATATATAATTATATAATCCAAACATCATACTCCATGCTTAGATAAGCAATATAATAATGTCATCGTTATATAATCCAAAACATCAAAACCCACCTAGATCATATTCATAAAGAGGTCATCAAATATTTAAGCATGGCATCAATATTTTCTAAAAAAATAAACGAAATGCTTTTTTCTCACTATCAAATACAGGATGTAGAAAATCATTTTTTTTTTAAATTCTCAAACTGAAGCGTTTCAATATTATTTTTAAGAAATCCCTCGAATGAAATCGAAAGCAATTCACAACGTGTTGCATTTCGGCGAATTTCAATTATGTCATTTTCGGTTAATAACTCTCTCAGCGAACATTGGGAAGAAACAAAGAAATGTTCCGAATGATTCCCCTTCAGAGAACAATTCAAAATGAACTAGACAAGACTCAATAACAATAGATTTTTTTTTTCCTTTTAATCCTTCTGCATTTCTTAATTTATTGAAGACTGCTTTCCTTTAAAACTCTTCTAAGCTTTCGTATCAATTTCCGGGGAGGTTATTAATTGTGCATTTAATAATGAAAAAGCTTAGTGTCATTAGCTTAATGAGATAACATTCATCTAATGAGAATTCACTTTCATTTCATTATTTTTATGCCGTCTCTGAGATTGAAATTCCTCAACTACGATTTCTTAATTTTCTCTGACAAATCTCATTTGTGATTGCTTTCTTAGAATTTACAGTTTAAATACCGCCGAAATCATCGGGGATGAATTTTGCCTGACTTAAAAAATTCGTGTGCTTAGCTGGAAATGTGGTATTCCATTCATTTAAAGAATGTTTAGTATTTTAAATATTTTCATTCCTTTTTTAATTGTTTTGATACAAGTCTGTTATTTTTAATGGGAAAACTATGCTCATTTACTTTAAAGAATGATTTTCAGCTGCTATTAAATATCTAGTGTATATTTTAAATGGCGTTTAAATTTTATCAGAAATATTGCATTCTTTTTATATCAATAAACGAAAATTAATAATAATCATAATCAATTGAAAGTTTTAAATAATCAATAAGAAAATAAAAAAATAAATGGATAATAAAATAACCAATAATAATGCAATAAAATTTTTTAAATAATCAATAAATAAATAATCAGTAAGAAAATCAATTGCAATTCTATTTATATCAATAATCTTTTTGAATTTAATTTTCAAAAGGGTATCTAGAATTAGTAATAACGTGCAATTCTATCCATAGACATCAAATATTACATTTTTAAACAACAATAGATTTTTTTACCCCTACATCTTTATAGCTTCTTTTTTTTTTTATAAAAATTGGCAGGAATTTTTTATACATACAAAATGAGAAGTATTCTTAGTCTTATAAAAATTATCTTATTTTCATAACTTTCGTATAATTTTTCACTGTAAACTGACTAAAATTAGATTACGCAACTATGTGGCAAACATAAATTTCAGACATACTTAACTTAACTTTTTCGAGCGGTTTATTTTCATATTCTAAAGCAAGGGTAGCACATTATATATTTTGAATTGTAACTACCAGGAAATTAATTAAATCTTAAATAAATATTAAATTAAGAGTCGGTTTTTTTGTTAATTTATAATAAATAAATAAATTGTTTATTTATAACAGTTTAGTGAATATATTACTGTAAACTTAGTAAAGACTTAATTAAATTGTAGCAGTTTAAATATTAAAAAAGCTAATTTTTAAATATATAATAACTGTCCTGCTAGTTCTTTAATTTCTTTTTTATAAATTTTTCAAAATCTTCTGAAATTTGAAGCGCATTTGCAAAAATTTCGACTTTAAGAAATTTTGTTAATGGAATTCTATTTGACTGCAGAAAATATTATAACTCGTCGTAAACACTCTTCATTGATATTATGAGTTTTTAACGTAAATAAAAATTAATAAAAATTATATATTAACTGTGCAAAATGAAGTAGTACTAAATATAATTTATTAGAATAATAGTCCCCAAACTGTGAGAGGAGACCACAAAAGATTTGCAAATGGATTAAAAAAAGACACCATAAATTTCATTTAATTTAAAACTAATCAAGAATAAAGAATATTTTCTCCCATTTATTTTAATATTTAAGAAATTTAAAAACTGCAAAAGGCACTTCATGTAATTACATGTCTGATTCAGTTAAAGGAAAATAAAGAATTGGAAATAGGGAAAATTAGGTGATTTATTTCATTTTAAGACATAGGGGTTTAAAATAATCCATCGCGATCACAGATGTTTTAGAGCCATTCAAAATCAGAACCTGTAGAGAACAAGTATCAGATACAAAGCCATGGGAACCATCTCTTGAATGTTCTCATGGATATTAAAATCGAAATCTGAAAATCTTATTAACTCCCTGATTATCATTATTGCGTATTTAAAATAATCAATAGTATTTCTCTTTTTAAGTAATATTGAAATATTGTTTAAACTTATGGTTCATGAGAACTTGTGGAAAGAAAACAACAACAAAAAAAAAGCATTTGACTAATTATTTTTTTGCATTTCTACTGTTTAAAAAAATTAACGATTTAATATTACAGTCTTTTGTGAGAATAATATTCTAATGTGAAAATTCCACTCTACTGTCAAACTCAAACCATTACAGATTATTTATAAAAAAAATTACCAATAATAATTTTCCGTGGGAAAAGTATAAATAACACATTTAAAACTGAAGTATCCTGAATGATCCCTAAATAATTTATACTTAATTAATTAAAATTATATTAAAATATCTTGTAAGTACGAATTAACTAAACATCAGAAAAATCAAAATGTTTTTGACGTTAAATTGTGTACCGTCTGGATGTTTTAGAGCTTCAAGGAATGCAAAACACAAATTTATAATTAGATAAATTTATCTTTAAAATAATCTTTTAAATAATTTAATCTTTATAACCTTATCATATATTAACGCTTTGTTAAGGTCTAATAGCTTATAATCCTGTATATTTTTCACAATGTTAACATTTTTACAATTTCTGTCGTTACAAAAATCGTAAAAAAATATAACTTTTCGCTGATTATAATCTCTAAAGTTTTATCAATTAAAAGAATCTTTAATTTATTTCCATTTCTATTTTTCAGTTCTTTTTAAAGTAATGAAAAAGTTCTTTAAAGTTCTACACTGTTGTTTGGTGTGAGCAGTCTTTAACGCAACTGGCAGCTCCGTTCTTGTGGGTTATCATCGATGAGCGATTTTCTAATGGCCGTTTTCGGATAAAGAAACAATGGGGAGAAACCTTATGTCCGTTGTCATGGCAACGAGTCTCAACCAGGTGGTTAGTCTCTTCTTCCTTATCAAAGCAAGCAACACCTGAAAGCTGTAACGCTTGGTAAACGATTCTTCTAAAAAATCAATAGAGCACCCTTAGCCGTGAGCCAAAGGTTCAAGACACAGCTGCCATCTTTGGTCTTTTTTTTCAATTTTTACAAACTTTTGGAAATTAATACAATGCTTTACATACTAGGACAAGTAAATTATTAAATGTATATTTTTTAATCGCTTGATTTAAAAATTTGTTATTTCATATTGAATTGCATTAATTTTATCTATTGCATAATTGAATTAATTGAATTTGTAATCAACACCGTACTGTAGCACATTTTTAGGAATTTTATTGAACGTGACTGCAACTTCAGAACTAATATATTCCTCTAAAAAATTTTTACTGGTAGATGTTCATAATATACTATAATTACAAATAAACTTTCAATATAAACGATCCTTAGTTAACTATAAACAAAAACATTTTTCTATATTCAAAGGCATCTTTCTTGTAAAAATCTTATTATGGCAAAGACTATAAAGCTTATGGCTTAATAAAAAGACACAACATATTCATGAAAAAGCAGATTTTATGAATATACTGTGTTGAATTTTGTATAAAAGAATTTAATTAATTTTTGGAATATCTATTGTTTCCGAGCTAATTTAATTTCAAGTTAACCTCAACTAATTGAAATAGTAAATTATTACAATCTGTTAAACATTTGTAATCTCAATGACCAGATCAAAGTGATAGCATATTTCGAAATTATTATTCCTAAGCATTGTAATCATTGATCCCCAATAGACGGACTTTAATCTAAATACTCAAAGAAGTAAGTATTTAAAGGACACAAGCAGGTTTTAATTGTGTGTAAAAAAATTTACTTAATTTTTGAAATTTCTATTGTTTCCAAGCTAATTTAATTTCAAGCTAACCCCAACTAAGTGAAATAATAGAGAGTTTTTGCATACCCTACTTAGTTACCGTAGGACGTCCGTTAGCTTTTTCTCCCTAGCGCGCATGCTCAGTTTCCTATGAGCATGCGCGCTAGGGAGAAAAAGCTAACGGACGTCCTACGGTAACTAACGCACGGTATGCAAAAACTCTCTAATAACCCACTACAATCTGTTGACCATTTGTAATCTCAATGGCCAGATCAAAGGAATAGTATATTTCGAAATTGTTATTTGTAAGCATTGCAGCCATTGAGCATAAATAGATGACTCTCAATCTAGATACTCACTTAAACGAAAACTTTTATTAAGAGAGTCTTTTGTTTATAAGGTTCATCGGTTTGTAAAAATATTGCAAATACAATTAGAATTTTCTATAAAATGGAAGTTTTTTTAAAAAAAATACTAATAAAAAATGTATTAAGTCATGTTTATGCCATTTTTATTACATCAAAGTTGTTAGCAACTTGAAAATATGTTTCAATTTGAAATAAAATCTTCTTTATAGGTTATGCTTCCTTAAACTTAATTTTTTAATCTTTTTAACCTGGAAAAGAGAGGCAAATTAACTTAGATATAGAATTCTGAAAAATCGCATGGATGCAATTTTTGCTATCTTTTAGGAGTTAATCATCTTATAAATTAAACCTTCAATGCATTTTTCAACAGATTTCCAAATTTTGAAAGTTGGACTTTTAGAACACAGTGAATCTTTCAGTTCATTGCGAATTGGAAAATTTACTGGGGAGATAAATGGCTTTTCAATAATATCCCATTTCATATATAACAAGATTATGTGTAAAATACAATTGCAGTGTTGGAAAATAAAGTATATCTATAATCGCGCTTCTCTATTGTTGTTATCACTTCTTGTACATTATGAATAGGTAAGGTGAGAGATCAAATCTATAATACTATTTCCATAGAACCATTTTCAAATGTCAAATGAGGAAATGATTTAAGCATATTGTATGTTATGAAGATCTATCCATTCATTTTAACAAACAAGACGCGAAATTGAGGAATATTCTAGATTTCTATAAAGTTGTACGTTTATTGAAATATATTTTATCTCTCATCATAAACTAAACTATTCTAGCTCAAAATTTTGCAAACACTTGTTTGAATGTTAGTTTCTGAATATGATAGTTTGGATGAAAATCAAATAAAAGGAAACAACATCCGTTGAAATGCCTTCAAATAAATAAATAAATGAAAATAAACTGTGAAAACAGGATATACACCACAAATTTGTTGTCATCAGGATAAATTGTATGTTGGTATAAAGTGTGGAAATTAGTCATTTATAAATAAATTACAATATTTTTAATTAAATATAAATTAATACGATAATCTCACATTATTATGAGGCTTTGAAATTTAACTTATTTTATTGTATTTCTTCTTAATAAAAATGTATCAGTTCTCACACTACAAGTTTGTAATTCTTGAGTTAAATTTTCTACACATAAATATGATTGCATCATCTATTTTTCCTCAGAATTTAGTGATGTTTCTTTTCAACATCGATTATATAAAGATAATTCTTTTTACCAAAATTTGTAACAACTAGAAATATTCATTCTAGTACTACTTTTAGAAAAATTGCTAATATAAAGTCAATTAGTTTAGACTTCTAAAATACATAAATCATGCGAGAAAGAACAAATAACCATTGATGAATCATCTAAGCTATTATTGTAATTAAAATATCAACACAAAAAAGCTGTTCATAAAAATAAACAATATAATACGTTTTCTTAAACTCAACAGTTGAGTTTGCTTGAAATTGAATGAATGCGATCCAGAATGAATCATCGATAAACAATTTAGGCATATATTTAGGCTTTTTACTTATATATAGTTATGAACTTAGAGCAAGATTATACTGTTTTACACTACTTACATTTGCGACGTCATTCGACATTAATGAGAATAGATATCTATATCATGAAAACAATAGTAGCAGCAATATCAGTCTTATCCAACTGAGCAAAATATTAATTGATTTTTGAAATTAAGTGTCTGAAACTCATTTTAGATAATTTTACCACCACTTAAAGTCCCATCATATTGTTATAGTTCCTTTTTTCAGTTTTGTTCGTCATATAAATAAATTTGTCACTAAAACTTACTTTTTTGTGATTTCACTATGAAAGACATCGGTTTTAGTGAGTGAGATGTACACTATTATTCATATGAATAAATGGGATTTCAACGACGTTTAAACAACTTCAAATTATTAAACATCACTATAAGTTTCGTGCTCTTGTATTAAACATCAGCGTCATCAAGAGTAATCTTAAATATTCAACGGTGAAATAATGCTGTGTATAGCTATTCTGTCCGCTGGGACGTCTGCTCCAGGAATGAGATCTGTTTATAAAACAACAGAAGCTCTGCATTTACCATTTACTTTAGAAAAGCACTTCTGACTGTATATGCTGATTATTCAACAGATTTAAATCAGGTTTTCCTATAAATTTTTATATTGTATGAAAACGCTACAGTAGAAGAATTTGTTCATGGTATGAGAACAGAATATCATTCATATTTCTGCTCCAGGATAATCCTTTCATGTGTTTGAACAAATGATGTCGTAGGTTAAAATATCGTTTATACTCCTTGCGCATTATTAATATTTTAAATATGAATAGCAAATCGATATCATATTGTAACCTATATAATTACTGATCTCTACCAGAAGCATGTTGTGATTTAATCAATAAAACAATCCATGATCTTACAAGTCACGCAACTTTTGGTAATACCCCGATAATTATAATATGGCCTTTCTGATTTGCGGTACAGATGGGTTTTCGTTATTGCTTTCGTCTAACACGCAATAGAAAATTGTTGTTCTAAACAGATAAACGTTCCTGATTGAGACGCATTCATCATGTCAATACTCAACATCCGAAACCTCAATCATACGTCAAAAATATTGTTATTCTACGTGACAGTTTCACGAAATGCAAGTTATTGCATGCCGTTGTAAATTTAACCATATTGAGTTTCTTAAATAATGATCTGAGCAGTCACAATTTGGATTCATTTTGTACAGTTAATGACAGAAAAACGACAGCAAAATATAGCCATTTAAATACACCACCTCTTATCCTGTATCTAAGTTATGTACTTCAATATAAATAGTTTAAAAGATTATAGTGGATATGCATTTATCTGTATGGTCACATACGTGTATTGATAATTTTAAAGCAAAATAATACTCGACACTTGATTTCACATTATTCTACACTGGTATGGCAGATATCAGAATGCTATAAGACTGCTATTAACAGGACCTGCTACACTACATCTACTTTGAGACAGCAGTGATTTTGAAAGAACATTACAAAAGATAGCATTTGGAGGGTTAACAGTCTCCAATTTCTCTTTAAACACAAATGAATGAATTTAGGGCTTACAGATATATCGCACCTATCCCCATAAACGGAACCATTTGTATTGCTGATAGGGTTTTGAACTGAGCTTTACTAGTTCAAGATCTCATTTCACGTACAACCAGGCGGCTGAGACCAAATACGATATTATTAAGTATAAAACATAAAATTAGCAAGATGAAAGGATACAACTGTTAAACTAGCAAAACACAAAAATTATATATAGAAATGAATATTATGAAAAAGATTCAATCGATAATATTAATAACCCTGCATTTTTAGTGAAAGATAGTGCCAGTTACGTTGGAGACACTTTTTTAACAATAAAATACAAATCTGCTCTCATCATGAATTTTATAAAATTGAAATGTTTTTCCTATCCAAAAAATTATGCCACTATTTTACACAATGTATGGACCACCTGTAAAATTTTATTTTGAGCAAATTTGAAAATACGACAACTCTTTCCCTTGATCATCGCAGTAAAATTGCCAAACATATCATTTCTCTCAATTGTATCTCGTAATAAATTTTAAAAATATTCTAAAACGTATTTATACAGAAAATTCATTTTATAAACAGATAATCTACATAAACTTTTAGTATGCCCCGCCTTTTACTAAATATTTTATTGAGTATTAAGTATTAGACCCTTCCAGAATAAAATGCAGAATAATGAAATGTATCTCCTCATTTATCATTCCTATACAGCAATGTTTGGCTCTAAAAATCAATGTCCAATATGAAACATTAAAGTGCTCTATAAATATGGTGGAGCGGAAGCTTCCCTGCGAGAATGCATCCAGTGAATGTTTCTATGAGATGTATCGCATTCCCGCTGTTAATTCCAGGAGCGCTGCTATTAAATCCACACCCAGTGTGTCTCCAATATTACTCTTAATAAATCCACTCCTCCTTAATGCCTAATGGTCCTTGAGTTAAGATCGATATGTCGTCGCTTCACTTCATATTTTTCATTATTTGGATAAGGGGTACAGTTTTTCCACTTAATTAGTCTTTTTCAAGTATTTATTTTTCCAATTAATAGAGTGCTTCCGACATAGCAAAATGTATATTAAAGTGTGTTGCATCCAATACTTTGCTTTTACCAATATTATAATTTCCACATTTTTGGAGGAAATAAAGGATAAATTGAAAATTATTGAATAAAAAGTAGAACGTGCCATTCAAACTGAAAAGTTTATAACATGCTTTATAAAAAATATAATGATAACTTTTAAGTAAATATATCACTTTAAAAAAATTTTTGACACTTTTAATCTGATTTTTTGATATTCATTGAATTTCTTTAACAAATCGAGTTTATATTTTTAAAAACACATCAGTAAACGGCATTTAAATGTTTATTTCGCTTTATTTCTCCCATTCTCTTTAAGACAGCTGCTTTCAAATTTTTATAACAATAACACTACATTGGTAGGTCAACGTTGTTGTCTAGGATGATGGGGAATAATCTCTTACAACCATAAAGAGTAACCGGTCAAGTTTGCATATTTTATTTAAGAAAATCCAGAAAACTCCAATTAGGTACTCCGGCAATCCATGCAAGGCACTCAATCAAGATATTCACCGAGTAGACTAATTTTTCAAAAATGGTGCTACATACACTCTACTAGCAGGAATTTAATTCTCTAAGAAGCTATATAGAAATCGCACTCTGTCGATAATTCATGAATAGGGCATTTTTAGAACATCAAACAATTTTATAGATCATTTGTTGTATAATATTAATAAATGAAATCTTGATTTTAATAATCCTTAAATTATGTATTATTGCTTCACTTCATATGTTCTGTGATTTGCAAAAAAAAGGTAAATAAATACAACTTTTCAAAACAAAATAAATAAATTTAAAAGGTACAGCACTGAAATAAATTGTCATCTTGAAAGGGCACATGACCGCTTCGTAATCATATGTAAAATTCTGCAATCCATTAATGATTCCGTTAATCATTTTTTATAATATTGCATTGTTCTCAAATTAGTACAGGAATAAAATTTTAGTCTAAAAATAATTAGAATTCATGATGATAATAATAAAAAAGAGACTAAAGGCTGTTCAAACTTGAAAGTAAATTTTTTTTAAAATTATAACTGAAAAAAAAATAAGAAAGAAATAATAATTTTGTGCACATAATGGAATATTAATTAAATTTAATTTTTTACATAGCATATATTTGTCCTGTTTTTATGGTATTATGTGTATTTATATACTATTATAAACTAAATTTTGTAATTTTATTTATTCGAGGATATCTCACCAATTTCTTAAAAAAACAAATTAAAAGAACAGTTTTATGGTACTTGTAATAAGTACTTGTAGTGTGATATTGAAGTGAAAATTATAATGTATTTAGATGTAACATGGATCTCTCTTTTAAAAATGTCTCTTTTTATCCAATGGAATATTTTTAAGTTAGTAATATTTTATTTAAGGTTTCCTGTTTAATGCTTGTCAACTGAAACTTTTCAGTTGGTGACCTATTAAGAAGATATTTTGTTCCAGTCTGGTTCATTAGGGGAAATTTTTTCCTGTTTTCTTCAAGTTTGTTACAAAAATTCGCCAGTTACCATTACAAAACTCTGAAAACTTATAATTATCGAACTCAATTTTTCTCCGCAAAAATTGTGTCGAAACTTAAATAGTGTCGAAACGAAGGTTGGCTTAAAAAAGTGATTCCATGATTTTTCATAAAAGACAACAAAGCAAACCAACCAAGAAAAAGCATTTAAGTTTAAGAATTAAATAGCATATGTTTGTGGCATAAAATGACAAAAAAAAACGATACATTTCGAAAAAAAAAAAATCCTAAACGTACCCCCAATAGAAGACTTTTTCCTTCTTTCAAAATTTGTTACTGCACATTTAAACATCCCTTTTCCAACTTTCCGATCAATATAGTCAGTGTCAGAAAAGAATGCTGCCAAAAAATAAAACTGGTAGAGAGGGAATGTGAGCGGAAGATGACAAATATTTTGAGTTCGGGCTGCTTCTTGTTGAACAATGTCTTGGTATTGGTACCTTGTGCATCCCTCTGTAAACTGAAGAACTGCTGTCACAGGCAGTGGGGGAGGGAGTCGCACCTCCAGACCGAACAAAAAAAGGACTCCTTCCCATTCTTGCAGCGCATCTGCCAACGACAACTGCTTTTTCATGCAAGATTGAATGGAAATTTTCAATTTCTGATCGCACGCTCCTGTTTTCCCAGTCTTGGCTTCGCTCCGCATTGATTTAGGGAGAGAGCACCAATGTCTTTCTATTCCCCAAGACTCATTCTTATTCTCGACTTGTATTTAAATGCAGGGGATTATCATACATTTTTTTCTTGGCTCCACCCAGTTTTATCCTTTTGGCATCTGAGGAAGGACACTTGATTCCATAACGAAGTCGAACGTGTCAATTTCTTGACGCGTCATAACATTGTTAGGAAGTTAAAGTTTCAAGGTTCTATGTGGCGATTGACAGATTTAAGATTGTTTAATAAAAGCAACTTCAGGAATCATCGGATTTGATTTTTGAATAAATCGTTTGTTTGAAAAC
Source organism: Caerostris darwini (assembly GCA_021605075.1). Lineage (NCBI taxonomy): Eukaryota > Metazoa > Arthropoda > Arachnida > Araneae > Araneidae > Caerostris > Caerostris darwini. Next base: position 726,611 of record BPLQ01013769.1, read on the forward strand.
AAAGAATGAATTTTTCTCATTCAAATTCACGGTAAGAAAATGAGTCAATCAATTAATTTATTAAAACACTTTAACTTTCCATGCATTTTATAGAAGAATTTTTTTTTTTAGGCAGAGAAATTTTATTCATGGTTATAAATATATGAATCCTCTAAAAAAACAAAACACATATGATCCATTTGAGTATTTATATATAAGAATTAGTCAAAAGTGATATTTATATAATGTAGGTATAGTATTTATTTTATTTAGTAGATAATTATAAAAGTGTGAGTTTCAGATCACGCAATCATATAATGTACAGGTTGGCCATAAAAAAAATATGTGTGTTTAGAGCTTAATTATATAGAATGTGCAGGGGCAAATGCCATTCCATCACGTATACGTACTATTTAAACCATGCGGAATCGAATATAAAAGAAACAAAATAGTTTGCATTTTCAACAATAGGAGCAAAAATGGGGTTTTAGGCTGATTTTAGTCAGTAAAATAGGCATAAAACTAAAAAAGAACATTTTACAAGACTGTTTAACATCTAATGGACACTTTAGTTGAACTCTAATCACCTATACTTTAATTGGCTCTTGCAGTTTACTCTCTCTCTCTGTCTCTCTAACCGATGTCTTCAATCTTTTATTGGTTCTAAAATATTTAGAGGAGAAATAATATGAAGTGAAAAATCTTAACAAAGACATTAACAAAAAATGGATACTTAGATAGGGTATATTGCAACTTCAAATTTATGCATTCTCTAAAAATGCAAAGCAGTGAGATTTTAGCCAAGATTTGAGTTAATTGTATAAATATGTATGTATTCTTGTATCTAACAAAGACAAAGAATCTTATCGGAAATTTGCAGCCTTAAGAGTGTATTAAAGATATTTGCTTATCGGATATTTGCATTTCAAGTGCATTTTATGCAAGTTCTCAGCAGAGAAAATAAAAAAATTATTACTTTTAATAAAATATTTAGCAAAAAAATTACAAATTCTCAGTTTTATATGTTTGAATATATATACATAATGATGCCGTAAGGAACATTTAATAGTTTACTTTAATAATTTAATTTTAATAGAGTAAATTTACAAGTGGACATTATTTTTGCATTAATATTGTTTTTCATTTTTTTTTCTGACTTTAAGAACTTTTGTCGATATAAAATGTATTATACGCAATAAAACAAAATAATTCAAGTATTTTTCATAGAAAAATTGTGCAACATTTCTCTTTCAGAAAAACAATTTAAGAAAAATTCATCCCTAAAGAGTTTTAAAGCCTTCATTTTTATAACGCAATCTTAAAGTTAAAAGTAAATTACTTTTTCTTTAAAAAACGTTTTACAGTATAAACTGCTTGTTTTATTTATAAATGTCCTGTAAATCACCTTTTGCCACTGTCTCCTAATTGGCTAATTTAGCCTAATTGACGAAATCTTTATTTCTGCTAAAAACAAAGAACTTAGTTTTTTAGGTTGTTTACAACATGCGAATAAATTAAATCTAAAATACTAATTACTGCGTTTTCCAGTCTACAAAATCTTCTTTTTCCAATAAAAAACACTATTTCAAAATGGCGTTCCTTTTATCCCTACGTTAATTAACATTTAGATCTGTGTCATTTACATATTTAAGCTTATTCTAATATATTTCTTTAAATAAAACTGCAGCATAAATACATTTCACAAGCAAATCTCAAAAAATAACAACAAATGAAATAAAATAATTTACTAAATAATTGGATTCAATTAAAATTTATTACTTTTTATGTGGACTATTTTTATCAAAGATTAATGAGCAATAATTTCTTTATCCTTGTAAACAGTTTTTTAATCATACTTTATTGTGATTTATGTGTATTTTAATCCTTTATCACACCAGTCTGTGTCTCAGCACATATTTTAATGCCGCTTAAATGTGTGATTATTTCGTGATTTGACATGCGTCGTGGTGAGAATTTCAACGGAGCATTTCTTCTTTGCTGATAATTCTAGATTATTCTTAAGAATTACAAAGGACATTTTTGTACCTTGTGTGGTAATCCGATACAAGAGTAATTGACACCAACAAAAACTGTGCTGAAATTCTTCATCACTAACTGCTTTAGTCATTTAACATGAAGACATAAGATTGAAGAATGTTAGCAATAAATGTTGGAAAGTTTCTCAGACGGAGAGAGCTCAGACGGATATCGAAATAAAAAAGAAGTTAGATACGAAACTAGTTTGATATTGGAAAGAGTTAGCAAATTAAATTGCTTTCAATGTAATGGTTCAGTTGTTAGACATATTTAAATTTTCTGTTTTAGATATGCATTAATAATAAACCTGACAATTATAATGAAAGTAGACTTGTTCATGAAGAAAAAAAACGACAGTTTGTATAAAGAAGTATTAAATTAAATCTTTACAGAAATTATACTGCATGCAAGATGTAGTACCTTTGTTCTTTGAATGTTGGATCTGTTTAATAAATCAGTAATTTTTGTATTTTGACAACAATAATTTAAATTTACAAAAGATTCAATGAATAATAATTTGCTTCTTTTTTTAGATATACATCAATATTACTTTAATGGTTATAAATAAATCTAATGAAATATATGTAAACTAAATAAATAAAATCTAAACTAAATAATATATATATATATATATATATATATATATATATATATATATATATATATAAATATATATATATATAAATATATAATATATATATATAAATAAAAATAAATATATATATATATATATATATATATATATATATATATATATATATAAATATATATATATATAAATATATAATATATATATATAAATAATATCTAAATAATAATCTAAATAAATATATGTAAACTTTCTACAATGCCATCAATGAGAGATCAATGTACATTTTTGTAGTATTACTGCCCTTAAAAATATAATGTATATAATATGTCATTTCTCAAGAAAATTACAAATATGTTAATTCGAATGAATCATTTTCGAATAAATTAAATGGAATTCCAAATTTATAAGTATCCCCAATTTTTTAACACCAGAAGAGATGATAATTTTATCTTTAGAACAAAGTCTGTAAACATCATTATATATAGCAATGTAATAGTATACAGTTCTTCTGACATTTTCCAGACAGAATTTGCAATTTTAACACCAAGTTGACAATAAATGCCATTAAAACCGTGTTTGATCCAAGATTATTGGGTCATTTTTTAAGAAAAAGTCATTGGAAGAGATAAACATCTACTTTTTTTAGTTAAAAAAAATCTGACAAAGAAATAATAATTCGGTTTTCATTATATATTCAAAAATATCTGATTCTGAGCTCAATGATTCAAATCATTTTTTTTTTCGTTACTATTTCCAACAAAAGATTTTGTTCTTGAAGGAATTAGATTATTCCTAGGGGTTCCTCATTTTGAACAAACGTATTTAGTTTATAATACTACAAATTCTTAGTTTGTAACAGCTTCAAACTTGTCGAATATTTCAGCGTTAACTTATTTATGTAACTGCTTAATAATTTCTCCCTAAACTTTTCGATAGTTGGATTTCGTCTTTTCAAAATCAGTGTGGAATATAGGTGTGCAATATCATAAATAAATATTGTTGTTAATAGTATTTAACATAGGTGAAATATTTATACTATTTGTTTGAAATGTGTCGTCAAATGTTTCAGTCGTGAAAAAATAAATATTTAATTGACAATTTAAATTTTTTTTATAAAATTATTTTATTAAAAATTAAAAATTTTGGATTTGAAGTAATTTTAAATAGTGATTTAAGTTTGCAGTTTACTAATAATATTATAATTTTTTATTTCCAAGACCATTACACATAATATACATAAAATTTGTATTAATAAATGTAAATCTTTTACATGTAATTTCCTTTTTCAAAGAAATAAAAAGTATGCACTATCACACTTGTGTTATTTTTAAAAAAATCGTAATTGAATTTTCTTATAAATTTATTTAATGGCACTTATTACGTATATATATAAATATATATATATATATATATTGAAATTTTTTATTCACAACAAAAAAAACTGTACAATGCTTTTAAAATACGACAAATTACAAAGAAGCTAAATTTCCATGTCAAAATTAGATTTGTTCGCATGATTTTATTAGTAAGATAAAATATATAATCAATAAAATAAAAAAATAAATTAATTATGAAGGAAGTAAATAATTGCTTCCAAAAAATGTTATCTTTAAGATATCAAAAAAAAATATGTATATATATATATATATATAAAGCATCCTACGAATTGGAATAAGTAGAACAAGTGTGTTAATATTCTACATAAAAATAAAATAATATTGTCTTTCAATTATTCATCATTCATTATCATGTTTCAATTATTCATTATTATAATGTCGTGTTTGAATTATTCATAGCAAAAGTAAGAGAGTCCCATCATAAAATTATTAAAGAATTCATTTTTCAAATCTGTAAATATTTTTAACAAACATATTTAATTCATTAAGATATGATTTTGCAGTCTATGAATTTTAATGAATAGTTCTAATACAGCTTTCATAACATTATATTATATTATAATAATTATAGTATCTAATTATTCAAGGTTTTAAAAAAAAAATCTGTGTCTTAATTATTTCTTCCTTCTAAACATTTTTCGTATTCTTAATATAATTTGAGTCATTATTATGTGTATCTATTATTCAGACCATAATCATAATTTTCTGAATCACAACTCGTCTACATTTTGAACCACGTTACAAGGATTTTCTAAGTAATATTTCTTAAAAGATCTTATCAGCATAATTATGATTCTTTTAACAGCTAATTATAAGAATTCTTTTTGTTTAATATATTTTTCTTCATTATCATATGTGCAGTTTATTCTAATATTATTCTCATTTAATTTGTTTTAGTTATTCAGAGTATTTTTTGCTTGTAGTAATTAAAATTTGTGAAACAGTTTTTATTAATAATAGATAAACAAATATCTTATTCTCAAGAGGAAAGATCATAAATAGAGGACTAAAATATACAAATATAAAAGTATTTAAAGCATCAAATATATTTACATGGTCGTGAAGACAATGACGTTGATGATGTTAGTCATAATCTGGTGTATGATTAAAGTATACAATTTTTGAAGTTCATAATTCAATAGTTGAAGCTGTAAAACTTAACAACAGATCAGCACAGAAATGATGTAGAAAGAAAATAAATTCCAATTCTTGGGCACTGAATTTCGTCTTTTCTCTTTGAGTGCACCAATGCATCATGTATGGATTCGAACACAATATGAGCATATTTTATCGTTGGAGATGTCATTCAGCTAAAGGAAGCAAGGTGATCAAATTTAATCGAAGGATGAACTCATGTCGACATGGAGAAATGCCACTATTCGTGGATGTTGACAGGAATGTTTGAATAATGTCGAAACGCCACTATTCGTGGATGTTGACAGGAATGTTTGAATAATGTCGAAACAGAGAACAAAGCAGTGATCGACCTACAGAGTTATCAGAAGGTGAAAACCGAGTGATCTTCAAAACGGCTCTAACAACAACTGAGTTGTTATTATTAGTCGATCCGACTAGCAAATGAGATATCAGTGACTCTAAGGATCATAAATGTGCTAATGAGAAAACGGATCGTGAGCTTACTCAACCACAATTCAGGACAGTAAACGAGCATTATGAGATCGGGTTTGTAATTTCATTTTATGGCCGAATCCGCTAATTGTCATCCGTAACACTTTCACAACACTAGACTGCTATATATCCACGGTATTCTTTACCCTGTTGTGTTGTTTTTCCTTTCAAGGCACCCTGGGCTTACATTCTACAGAATAACGCTTGACAGCACACGATAATCATTTCTATGGATTGTTTTCTTGTTTGTTAAACACTTCGCTGGCTAGTTAGATCACTAGATCTTTTCCCAATAAAGTGCGTTTGGGGTTTGATGAGCAGTTATTTCTATTATTCTCAAGGTATATTTAATTTAACTCAACAAATGTATAGAGTTTGGGCGCAAAACCTGTAGGAAAACATCTGTTAACTCTAGGAACCAATGCCAAGAAGAATATCAGCTTTCATAAGGGCCAGAGGTGGACCAACACTTTATTGATTGATACACTATGAGTTGCTGTATTTCCTGAATAAAACACTGAATTGTTCTGAAATTTAGATCTTTTCTTTGTCTATATTTATACATAAACTGTTTCGCTTGTATAGAATTTCATCAAATTCGGATAACTCATTAGGATACAGCATTTGTGTGTACATCGAACTTGAATTTCAAATTATTTCGAGACATCGATAATTTAAGTAAGAATTTCGCAGTAAGGAATTGCACTTATAACTTACCCTAGTATTTTATCAAACTACAAACTTATTTCGAATAAAAAATGTCTCTGTTTTGTTTAAGTTTAAAAATAAATAGCTGGTAAATATCATCGTTTAAAAGAAATACTGTGGAATTCTACTTTATTCGCAAAAACAAATTTTGACAATCCTGGGAACACAAACGGTTTGGCAAAAAATGAAAAACGGAAACTGCTTCAACTTTCTTTCCCGCTATATTCTTTCCGTAACACCTTCTCCGCGAATATTAGAAAGAAAAGGTTCCAAATGTGTTTATTCTGATACATATTTTTTTTACCTCTTTTGCATTTATTTCGAATCGGTACATCGCCAACTGACAAATCCAGTTACACGATCCACTTACACAGGGTTGACATGCTTTGGTTGCCTTCTGGCTTAGATCCTATCACTTGGGAATTTTCCTTTCATTTTGTTTTTATTTTATCTTTCCAGTGATAATACCTAATATCTGTTTCAATGTATAAATCTCTCGTTTTTCTGAGAATGGGAGTGTTGGCGTTTAGGTTTAGAAACAAAACAACAAAAAAAATTCTGTTTGCGGACCAATTTAGATGACCATTCCCTAAAACGTGCTAATTTTTTCAAGATATGTCGCTGTAATGTGGAAAAAGACATATTGAGGATGACAACTTGACATATTATAGAAGTAGTTCATTTAAATTCTGTATGTCAATTCCTACTTTAATAAATATGATTTATAACTTTTGATATACTGTTTTATATTTTAGTTTTATTCTAGCGATGAGGGATATAATTTGTTTTTTCTCTTTTCACTGATAATTTTTATTGTTTCGGTTCTCTCGGTTTTTTGGGTGATATTATAGACATAACATAAAAAATTGAAGCATATTTTATTAATAGTCCAGTTTAGATGATTAATTTTTAAAATGACATAAATTGATCATTGCTTTTAATATGCCACTAAAACACGGAATGTTATAGGTTAATTGTGTTGGATGTATTACGCAATTGGCTTGTTTAATTGTTTGATGACAATTCTCTTTCGACTTAAAATCTTACGAAGATATGCTAAAAAAAAACTGTTAATACCACAATATTTTTTTTTCCTAGTACTAATATTTTAACAATTTTTTAAGTATATATTTTAAGCTATTGTAACTAATTTGTTAAATTTTTTAATATTTAACCAATAAGTGATGTTCTATTTGATTAATGAACTTGGTATATTTTATAATTATTATTTCTTAAGCCCACTAAATAAATTAAAAGATCAAGCAAGTTATTAAAAGAGAAACTTTTTTTTATTATTTTATGAAGTCAATTTTTTCTCATCAAAAATTTTGATATCTTTTTTATATTATTTTAAACAATATTGAAATAAAAGTGGTTTAACTAGTTTTAATTTTAAGGATGTTTTTGCTAGTAACTTGTTAAAAAAACAAAATTTTCCGACGGTTTCACTTATAAGAATTTTTTTATCTGAAATTCAACAATCATATGATATTATACATAAATACAGCATTGTATTTAAATATATTTGTAAGCAGTATGTAGACTTTATGCTTCTAGGTTTAATGTCACAACCGATTTACCATTAAAAGAACTGATATAAACCTTTACAAAAAATATTGCTTTCCAAATCCATTCAATTCATGTGTCCAATTTTGAATTTTCAAAAATATTACAATCTCATACTAAATTTTCAAAAATATTGCAATCTCATACTAAATTTTCAAAAAATTTGCAATCTCATACAAAATTTTCAAAAAATTTTGCAATCTCATACTAAATTTTAAAAAATATTGCATCCTATTCGTCATTTTAAAAAATATTACGTTTAGTTTTTTAATTTATTACTGAGTTTAACTACAGTGAGTGTGGTAAGTACTCGTATCCGTACAATGCCAATTGTAATGAAAAACATATTTTTATTATTTAATGGAGAACACATTTCGTGAAAAAAACTATCATAAGTTTCAAAAACTTTCTATTTGATCTTGAAAAAAATAATTATCAAAATATTTATGAATTTTTTTTCCAAAATTTAAAAAAAACTTATTACGAATGTAATTTGAAGGACTTAAAAGTACTCGTACACGCGAATAATATACTACACATTTATTGTCACCATTTACAACAGTTTTAAAAATTAAATAATGCTAATTAATTTAGACGCTTTTCCAGTACATATACTGAAATAACAATTCAATTTGTAATGTGTGATGGGGGGGGAGATGTTTGGAGACATCTATTAAAAAAAACTAGTTTTTCAAAATTGTAAATAGGGAAAAACATTAAATAAAATTTAAATTTTTATTAGCAAAATTTGTTCTGCCATACAATCAATAATTAAAATATTTGATTATTTTTCAAAGTTACTTAATAAAGCCCACAGCGAAAAACCATGGCTACTCAGCTCTTATGATCGTCGATTTATTGTTCGTCAATCAAAAAAAAAATTGAGGATTAGTGTTTTTAATATAAGTTCAGCTTCCAAACATTATAGTACAGTACGAAATGAAAGCAGAGAAGCTGATTACCACGACCTAGTTGTTAGAAGAAAATATGTTACTATCGAAAAGAATCGTAAATTAAGCTAAACTTTGAAAAAAAACTATGGGCCAAAGGTTATAAATTTTGGAAAACACTTAGTCCTCTTATAGGATGACGGTAAGTGTAACAATTTTGATCTGATGGTGCGAGAAAGGTGTAGAAACAAGTAATATAAAAAAGATTTTTTTAAAGTCAATTCCTACTTTTTTTTCACTTTTTTGCAGGAAGTCCTTTATAAATAATTTTCATTCATTTTTTTAAGTTTATCTGGCGCCATCTATTGGTAGATACATGCAAATCTATAAAAAACTAAAATTAATTAATTAAATTTAATTACTGAATTAATATTTGAAAAAATGTATTAACATCAAGTGTCATTCACTGCAAGTTAAAAAAAATGTACTTGAACTTGAGTGGATGAATAAAAAGTATTTTATGAACGATTGAAAATTTGAACAAGATATATATAGGAAGAGTGGGAGCTAATAGAAGGAACTGAAAAACCAAGAACAAAATTACATCCATATTATTTTCTTCTATCAATAAAATATATGGAGGAGATTTTTAGAGAACCTTGTTTTGTATTGTATAAGAAGCTCTGAAATAGGTCATCAAGGAATTGATCATGAATCATAATATGTATAATGATATATTAAAATGTAATGTACCATGAAGTACTGTAAAAATGGGACACTGCCGTGATTAAGGTTTTAATTATGATAATTGCGCTAAATATACAGCGTGAAACTTCAATTTAATCGACAGTCATGTAGCATTTGTGGGATGATTTAGATAATAAAGTAATATTGACAGGCATTTCTAGCGAAGGTTGCTCTAGGAAAAATTACTGTTTAAGAAAAATAGAATTTATTCCGAATTCAGTATCCAACGCTGACCGATTTCATACCATAAAAGGTGCAAGCTGTTATAAAAGCTAAAGAATATTCAAGTAAATATTATATGTAAATTATATGTAACAGAATTTGTAAATTATTTGACTGTACGAATATTTTTAACATTCTTTGATAAATAACTAATTTGATTTTTTTTTCTAACTATGTGAACAATGTATATGATTTAATTAAAATAAAATACAAAAAATATATATATATTTGTTTGTATGTATATTAGTTTTGTTTAAAAAATTGTCTTCAAGGATTGTAAAATTACAGGTACTTTTTAACTAAAAACAAAGGTGTACGAATACTTTCTACACTCACAGTAGTTAAAGCGTTAGAATACATGTTTTCATTTTCATTATCACCTTTCATTTCAAAAATTGTTGTTGCAGTATCCGTGATTTTAATATATTTTTATTATCATTACCTTATACATTACCTGTAAAACAATACCTTACATCAATCCTTATTCATATATTTTGACACACAGGAGTTTTTTAATAAAAAAAATCTGCGTACTAGCGGATTTCCTTTCGTAGACTGGTGATGTAAGCATATAACTTTAAAGATTTTATTTCCTTGATAAAAAATAAAACTTGAGTATCAAAATAAACTTGTTTTTGCATATAACATTTCAAAAGGAGCTTTCATATTTTTTTTTTAAATGTATTTGATAGCATTATGTTGCTTATGTATGACACCATAATTAAACTTTATAACTTTAAATTAAGATAAAAGAAATTCCACCTGAAGAAAATGTTGTTTATGGAAAGATCTGAGGCCTCTTTTAAAGAATCCTATACACACACCATAGATAGATCGATATTATTTTTACATGTTACAATAATGGTGCCATTCATAAAAATTGCAAACTTCAATCTTATTTGCAATCCTTCGAAAATCCTCTATAGAAATGTTTTTTTTTCTTAGTATTGTTTACGAAGAGCTGATCTCTTTTTTAAAGCATGTTCCCCTCCCCCCCAAAAAACAACTATCTGATGCCTCTTTGTCTTGTGCAGGAAACATGCAGCCAACCAAGAAGCTGACTTCTTTATTTGCAGCATTGCGTGGACTGTGCATAATTGATGGCACAGGAAACTACGTCACGCGAGCTCTCGCATTCGATACGCTGACCTAAGCCAACCAATGACACAGAAGGGGAAGGAAAGGGTTTGAACCAATTGAAATAGAATTTCTGTCACGAAACACTCTGGGAAAATAGTTATACCAAGTCGAAAATGTAAGGACAAACGACAGTACATGAAAGGAATTTTTCAATGGGATGTTTTGGAAACGAGACGGATTAAAGGAAGAAAAAATGTGAGACAAAACAGAATCTTTCCTCTCTTGAAGAAAAAAGGGCATTGTCGTTCATCTTTCTACAGTAAAGAGTTTTTTGTAATGAAAGCGAATGTACTTTTATATTTTGTGCCCATTATATTATTTTTTAACATAAATACAGAATTTAGAAATTTTCTAAAGAATCGTAACTTTAAAAAAATATAATTCAATACAAAAACCTTTACAAAACATTATTTGCAACTGTTTATAGTTAATGTGATTCCTCCGAATTTAGTTCAACCTTGAAATGTCAATTTTTATAGATGGGTAAAATATATACACTATTGCGCTTATATGATTGTACATAATAAACAAGTAATATATAAAAAAATTTAAGTCAATTCCTACTTTTTTTCACTATAGTGCAGAAAGTCCTTTATAAATAATTTTCATTCATTCTTTTAAGTTTATCTGGTGCCATCTATTGGTAGATATATGCAACTTAAATCTAAAAAAAAAAACTAAAATTACTTAATTCAATTTATTTACTGAATTAATATTTGAAAAAAAGTGTATTAACATCAAGTGTCATCCACTACAAATTAAAAAAAATGTATTTGAACTTGAGTGGAAGAATACAAACTATTTTATTAACGAATGAAAATTTGAACAAGATATATATAGGGAGAGTGTGGGGTAATAGAAGGAATTGAAAAATAATCAATTACCGTTAAGACTGTATAAAAATATCATCTATAGTTCATCATCAACTCTCATCAGCAATTTTTAATAAGTTGGTTTGGTATGACTGGTACATTTCCATGCTTTCTGTGGAAAGAGAAATATTTTTGAATGTTAATGAAGTATATTTTCCTATAGATATCGCGAAAAAACATTGTTATGTGAACAATATTTATTAATTGTGCAAAAAGTCAGAATGTTTTTTGTTTCCAATTTTTTTTTTTAACTATCCTTCTTGTTCTTGTATGTAAATCAAAATTAATAATTAAAAAAGGTTGTAGAATTTTTGAATAAAACACAAAATTATTTTACAATAGTAATTGAAATTTTAATTTACCTCTATTATAAATGCATTTGAAAATATTTGAATGTTTAAAAATAAAATATTAATTTTAATTCAAGTTTCATGATCTCGAACAGTTGTTTTATTTCTTTATGAAATGAGATTATTTAAATTCAATTTAAAATATTTGTAAAATGTTAATTTCATTTAAAAATCTGTAATTTTTTCAAATTAAAAAAATTTATTCGAAGACAGGATTGAGCTGTAATTTACTATTTGACAGGAGGGTACGCCACTACTTTAGCTACACCAGAGATGAAAATGCAGGCATGAAAGTTCACTAGAACTAATAGTATACACTGAAGTGACAAAAGTCATGGGATAGCAATATGCAAATTTTCAGATGGCAGTAGCATCGCGTAGAACAGGTATAAATGCGCAGTGCTTTCGCAGAGCTTTCATTTCTGTTCAAGTTATTCATGTGAAGAGGTTTTGACGTGATGATGACCGCACGACGGGAATTAACAGACTTTGAACGCGGAATGTTAGTTGGAGCTAGACGCATGGGTTATGCCATTTCGGAAATCGTTAGGGAATTCAACATTCCCAGATCCACTGTGTCAAGAGTGTGCCGAGAGTATGAAATTTCAGGCATAACATCCCACCATGGACATCGCAGTGGTCGACCGCCTGCACTTAACGACCGAGACCGGCGACGTCTGCAAAGAGTCGTAAATTCTAACAGACAAGCAACACTGCGTCAAATTACCGCAGAAATCAATGTGGGACGTACAAGGGACTTGTCTGTTAGAACTGTGCGGAGAAATTTGGCTTTCTTGGGCTATTCCAGCAGAAGACCGACTCGAGTGCCTTTACTGACAGAACAACATCGCTTGCAGCGACTCTCGTGGGCACGTGAGCATATCGGTTGGTCCCTAGATGAATGGAAAACCGTGGACTGGTCGGATGAGTCACGAGTTCAGTTGGTAAGAGCTGATGGTAGGGTTCGAGTGTGGCGCAGACCCCACGAAGCCATGGACCCAAACTGTCAGCAAGGCACTGTTCAAGCTGGTGGTGGCTCCGTAATGGTGTGGGCTGTTTTTTCATGGCATGGACTTGGTCCTCTGGTGCGACTGGACCGAACATTGACTGGAAATGCTTATGTTCCGCTACTTAGAGATCACTTGCAGCCATTCATGGACTTCATGTACCCAAACAACGATGGGATTTTTATGGATGAAATGCGCCATGTCACCGGGCCACAACTGTTCGCGATTGGTTTGAAGAACATTCCGGACAATTCCAACGAATGATCTGGCCACCTAGATTGCCCGACATGAATCCCATCGAGCATTTATGGGACATCATCGAGAGGTCTGTTCGTGCTCAAAATCCTGCACCATCAACGATTTCACAATTATGGACGTCTATCGAGACAGCATGGCTCAATATTTCTGCAGAAGACTTCCAACGACTTGTTGAGTCCATGCCACGTCGAGTTGCTGCACTTCGCCGGGCGAAAGGAGGGCCGACACGATATTAAGAGGTATCCCATGACTTTTGTCACTTCAGTGTATAGTCTACGTTTAAAGCTTTGAAGGCTATTTCTCAAAATTGTCTGGCTATTGCACTTTAGTATTTGTAGGGAGGGATACCATTTTTGGTATAGTATTAACCTACCGAGTACCATCCTGAACTGAATTTCCCAAGTCGAGTCCTCCCCCTGTGAGTCAAAAGTACACGGTCAAATAAATGATAGTGCATGAGAAGAATTTTTCAAGGGTTTTTTATTTATTTTTATTCTTATTTTTTTTTCAAAACGAGACGTATTAAAGGGAAAAAAGACGAAACAAAATCATTTTCTTGTATAGAAGGCATTTCTTAAAAAACAGATAGATATAGAGGTAGATACAGATTTAATAGATATGAATACTTTTTCATATTTTGTTCCTGTAAAATGAAAAAGTATTCATACTCATAGTATTCATTCACTTTGAAACTGAGGTATCTTCAAGAACATGATTGTAATAGAGGACACTCAACATTGAAGCTGATTGCACACAGAACTCAAATATTATGTTTTATGTTTTTGGCACTTCATTTTTGTGTAATTTCAAGATAGAAAATAAGTCTATTCGCTTTTTTGTGAAATACTGTTTGATTTCTGTTTTTGCAAAATTGCATTAAATTCCAATGAATAAAAATTTCCCAAACCCGACTTTTATGATTTTTCCGTAATTTGTATAAAATATTTTTCTATGTTTCCCAAATTTATAGTTTTTGTTTCAGCGATATCCAGGAAATGGAACTCATTTTACAAAAGTAACAATATGCTAGATGTCTTGACATTGTTTGAGTTTTTTCAAAACAGTTTCTGGGAATGCAAATGGATGTAGTTTAATTCTTTTTTATATTTTGTGAGTGCATGTGTAAACTTCATTTCATGGAGGAGATACCGACAACAAGTATGACAGCTTTAACTAAAAAACTATTGAATTTTGTTCATTTTTTATTCCTTCTGTTAAATAACTTTTTGTGGAATGATTATTTTCAATGATTTACATGAAGTAATAAAGAAGAAGCGATAAAATTTTGATACTCTTATTATCCTCGGAAATAATTTAATTACACGCTAATTTAATGTTCTCGGATGCACAAAATGTGGGAACGCTGTTAATGTTTTGAATATTTCATTGCCCGCCTTAATTAGTTTAATTCGACGCTTTTCCACTCACTGGCCTTCTCATTAAACCGAAGGGCCCAAAATTTCTTTAAAATTCGAAACAATTTTTTCTACAAAACAACTCCTCATTGGGAAAAAAAAATAGCTTTCCCTCCTCTGAAGTGTTGAAAATTTTCAAAGAAACTCCTAATAGGTGCTTAAGCTACAGAAGGTGTTTTTTAAAGTGTTTCTTTGGCAATCAAGTCTGAAATGCTTCAAGGGAGTAATGCATATTTTTGTCAAATACATTGAAACTTTCCGTTAAAAAAATCATAAAAAAAAAACTCATTCATACGTCAAGGACGTATGTAAAAGGGAATGTTATTTATTATTCGCCAGCAGCTTGTATTAATATAATTGTCACATAATTTTTCAATTATAATGTTTTTAATATTTAATTTCCAGTTATGGAATTTATCTACTGCAAATAAAAAAAAATTAAGGTGATTTTATACAGATAATACCACTTAAATAATGCGAACGATTCTACTACTGATATTTTTTAAGTGCAAATAAAACTACATTACCTGTTTGTTTAATAATTATATGTGATAATCGTCTAATAATTACTATCAATGTTCAAACATAAGGTGGTCATTCAGAGTTTAGCCTATACATGTCGTAAGTACTGCAAAGGACGATAAAACGGATGAAGATCGTAGTTGGGCTGGTTGCCTTAATCCTTTTCTGTTCTTCCTCTATAATAAAATAAATGGTTCCATTTCGTTTTAAGAAGATCTTCATGAAGGTGTTTCACCTCATAAGAGAGGCAATGTGTACGTACAAATGTGATATCCTTAATGCAATTTTAACAAATGGATACATCTCGTATCCATGCTCGTCACTTAATCTCCCTTTTTCAAAAGAAAAATAAAATTCAAAATTACATCTTAAGATGTGATAGTTTATTATTTTTTCCCAAAGCTTTTCAAATTTCTATATTGATTTGATCGATATAATTCAATGAGAAAATAGAAAAGGGATATGAAAACAAATTTGGTCATGGTACATTAAAATCAATAAATATTTTTTTAACAATAGATTCTTTAAAGTTTCAGTAGTAATGTGCAAAAGCTATCATGTAGCTAAACTCGTGGTCCAGAACTTACATGCATTACTAGAGCACTCAGTTTCCAACCTGTTGGGTGAGGCCATAATAAGCATTGCCTTCAGAAAAAAGACAACCATGGCAGCATGTGTAAGTGTCTTACATTGACAATTAGAATGACGGAGTTTTTCCAAGGTTTCTCGCTTTCAACATGCAAATTCGGGACAGTTATTCTTAGAAATCTTCCCGGAAGATAGTATCTTTACTACATCGCCCACCAGTAGACTCTTCGTAGGATACATTAGTGAAACATGAGGAACTGAACGAGTAGACTCAGATGAACTGTGGCAGGAATTAGCACACACAGTCTGGTTGGAATTTTTCACATTTGCTGCCGGCGGTATTCCATTGGTGACGAAGAAACTGCTACATATGAGAACAATACAAAAATCCCTTTCCAGTTGGGTTTTTTTTTTTTTTTTTTTTTTTTTTTTTTGTACCTTTTAGAAAAGACAGGGAATAACAACTATATCTAAATTGTTTTTTTTGTGCAAATAATGCACTTTATTTAGCGTTTTAGAAAATGTAAGATATCTTTATTCAAGAATCTAGAAAAAAGGAATGTGACACAGATAATCAAATTTGTATCATTTGCTAATTAAATGTATTGAAAAAAAATCCTTGATATCCTCTAAAAAAAAAAAAAAAAAAAAGTATCTTTTTTTTCTTAAATGATCTTTTGTTTTTTTTCTTTAACAATTGCTTTTGATAAATTAAGGATTCTTTTTCAGTTTTTTTTCTCCTTTTCTTCGTTTTGCATAAATTATTTTTCTTTTTAGTATTTCCATTTAAAGAGCGTATCGATAAAGTGGATTGATTGACTTTAAAAAAAGTGCCTTTTTGTATGAAATGCATTTATTTAAAAGGTGCCTATTTATGAATTATATATATATATATATATATACGGTTATTAGTTAAGTTATTACCGAAAAGAAATAAGTTAGAAATATACATTATTAATTTTCAATTTATTTTCAGTTACTAACACTATTATATTCTTAAAAATATATACTATCAAACTGAATGTGAAAAAAAAATTCTTGAAAATTTTTGAACAGGAATGATTGCTTTTTTAAGCCAGTTTATATTATTTTTTCTTAATGAAATTTACCAAAACTAAAAATATTTTATTTTACGTAACCCGGCAATTTCGGATCATAACTGCTAGTATAAAATTTTAAAAAAAATTAAAAATCTACATCAGTTTGTTAAAATAAACTTCAACATTCCTATGTAGAGTTAGGTTTTTAACATTACTTTTAACGAATAAAGGAAAAACAAATAAATAAATGATTAGAATATTTTAATTCGTGTAATAATTAAGAAATAAATCAATTCTTAAGAAAATCAAAATATCATTCACATGAATAAAAATCCAAATGAATTCTCACCAAATTTTATTTTATGTGCTGTAAAGTAGTTTTTACTTCTAATTTAATATTTTGCATTTTTAAAGCCTTATTAAAAATATACACTATAATATATCTTTTGAACATGCAATTCATAACAATGTATGAATAAAATAGACTAAAAAAAGAATTAATAAAGCACACTAAAAACTTAATTTAAACTCAATAAAATGAACGATAAAATAACATTGCCATTGTCTATGTTAATGAAACAATAACTACCAAATATCCGTCAAAATAAATTTTTTACCATAGACAGGATACAAGATAGATGTTGCTGATACATTAAAATACCTCGGAAGATTAAAGATTCAACTTTTATATAGGCATTGTGTAAAGATCTGCTAAAAAGCGGTGTGCACTAATAAGTCTATAAACTTTTCTTCTTAAAGCGGATCAGCTATAAATATATTTTCCTATGTTGAGTTATAACTTTTAATGCAATTTATAATAATTAATTAAAAATGTTCAAGTGATTTTTAACAAAATCTAAGCAACTTCTTCGCATGGAAAATGAATTTTCAAGATTACTTTGTACAGACAGCTCGAGTGGTTGATAGAACGCCATGTTTCGGAACTAGGCAAGTCGGAGCGAAACGCAATAAGTGATACCCGACAGTTTCTCAAATCAAGGATAGTCTGTAAAGTCCTTCCATTGATTTGAAGAGGAGAATTCGAATCATAGAGTAGTAATAAAATAGAAAGTTCTTCCTTTTTCTGTAAGAACATAAAGTTGAGGCTAACATCTCCCGTCAAAGATTGGCCCTGTATCGTCGCTAGGCACCTTTTCCTTGCACGCATTTTTTTATTTATTAAAAATAAACTTGCTTATTTAAATATTCTCGAAAATTAATTGTGTTGAATTAAATTAAATAGGATAACGCAAAAAATTGAAATTAGCCATTTCATACAAATTTTGAAGGAAAATAATTGTTCGATATCAATTTCAAATACACAAAAAATAGTATATTTTATGTTAATATTCATATACTTATTAATCACTGATATTCAATTACACGCAGATAAACTCTGTCTTATAAAAAATAAGGAAATAATAAAATACGCTTGATAGATTATAGAAATTATTGTTTAACAATAATTAACATAATTTGCAAAATTCCTTAAAATGTGCAAGGTATAAAAAATCATTTATTAATGGAATAAAAAGGATAAATATTTAGAAAAATTAAATTTATATCTATTTACAGCTAAAAAATTTAACATTTATTTTGAAAATTGTTGTATGCTAGACGGCATTTTTCCCTACTAGCCAACAATATGGATTGCCAAAAATCACCCAGCTGTAATCACATATGTTAAACAAAGTGACCAGTCTAGTACAAATCAATGGCAAAGTAACGAAACTGGTTGTAAAAGTATAGCGGCTCTAGTACAAATCACATGACTTACGTGGTTATTTGTCACGTGACAATTGTGTTAATCCAAAATTGAGCACCCTATGAGCATTCTGCCTTATTGCTAGGCTATGGGTCGAACTCCTAAATGCTATCCTTGGGTATGTTCATTCAAAATTGAAGTGGAGTTTAACTTTTGTGGTTAACAAAATATGGTATTTGTTTGCTAAAGTAAATTCTTATTTTATATATGCCAATACGAAAGGCACGTTTCCCAGGTTATTTTGAAAATTTCTTCTGTTGGGTTTCAGAAGAGGGGACAGCGAACCCCCAAATGACATGTTCAAACATGTTCATAGCTGTGTTGGAAAATGTGGAGGCCTGTATGGCAGGTTCCCCGTGTTGCACCCTGGGTGCTGCTTAATCCACAGCAATGGCGAATAACCTCGGGCCAAAGTTCCGGTTATTACCATGTTTACTTAATGTTTTATGATTTATATTTCAATATTTTTGTCAACAAATATGTAGTTTTTCCATAACTTTATGTTGCTCTTTCTTATTTTCATATTTCTTCTAGGGACTTGGAAAATTTTTAAAATGTAAGGTAAACAATATAACAAGTTATGAATCAAATTCAGAAATATCCTATTTGCGTTTTTGATCAATCTGTTCTATCCCAAGAAATTTTTGTGCAAGTAAAAAAAAACTTATCGCAAGAGATGCCCTTACGGCGTTAAGTATTTTTTTATATATATTTACTAACTAAAATTATCACAGGTGAGTGCACACACATTTTTTTTTCTGCAATTAAAAATTCAAAGCAAATGAGTTCGTTTCTGAGCCTTTTCAGCTGAAGCAGCACTCTTCACCCCCACAGAGTATTAAAAAAGGAATTTCTGTGCAGGAAAAGAAAAAAGTATTTCTTATTCACACCGAAAAAAAACTGCGCGAGGAAGAAAAATATTCCACTTGTCAGAAGAACGTATAAAAAGAGAAAGCTGAATACACACTAAAACCCACTTCTGAACTAACTTCCTCTTTCGAATGCAAGAATATTTTCTAATTCTTTCTGTTTCTTCAAAATTCCGGAACCTTCAATTTTTATTTTATTTTTTTTAATGTCTCGTATATTTATATTGGATATCTCGAAAGATTTTTCGTGAGAAGCTTAGATTGAATATCGAAAGAGCAATCTTGGGGAGGAATTTAAAAAATAGTTTTCAAGTAAGTTTTTGTGTCTCCATTATTCAAATAGTGTTAGAGTATATATTTACTTCTTGGATTATTTCTTTTATTTTGTTTGAATCCGTAAAAAGTGGTTTTGCTTTTCGTATCCAAACGACAAATGTTTCTGACATTATCTATTTCTTTTCAAAATACCAATTGACAGTAATAAAAATATGTCACCATGGTTTGCTCGATTATAGTGTCGATGGGAATTGAGTGCTTCCGGCAATTTATTCTTGTCTTCTGTTAATCAGTAAAATAAACAAATTTCAGCCAATAGAATATCATATTTCATCGCTACTGGCTGGCTGTTTTCCTCTCTATTTTCTTCGTTAGCCTTAAGAGGGATCAGTCAAACTGAAATAAGGTCTTTTTTAAGGTAGGTCTTAAGGTAAACCTTTTTTTTCTAATGCAGTTTCTAATTCATGCAGAGATCTTTATACCATAAGCAAGGGCTGTTACTCATTTAGCACTACCCAGGGGGCACGTGTTGCTTGAAGATATGCTACGAACGCGAGTAACACTACCCCCATAACGCTCTACGATCCTATTAGACCGGGACCTACGGTTTAAAGTGGATTCCGAACCACTACAAACATCCATGGCACCGCCGGGACTCAAACCTGAATTCTGTGGTACCGATGGCAAGCCACTCGGCCATCAGGCCCTTGCACCTGAGAAACCTGATGATGAGAAACTTGAGTGGGCAGATTAGGCTTCTGATTGGCTGACGTTTTGCAAGCAGCTTTCTTAGTATTTGGTGGGAATCCAGCTTTACTCTTAAAAAGTCCACTATGAAGCCATCGGAGGTGGCAGGAATGAGGAAAAGGGCGGAGAACATTGAGATGCCACAAAATCGTGGTAGCAAAACCTGGATCTCAAAATTAATTGTAAAAGATCGCTGTAGTAAGATATGGTTACAGTGTAGCAGATCGTCCTACACCTTGATTCACCCTGAATAATAATGAATTTGCTGCATATTTGCAGTTCAAATGACATCCGAAACAATAATATGTTTAAAATGAATTCCTGATAACTACCCCGCAAAACAATTTGTGCTAAATCTTAAAATAAAAGAAATTATCCTCTCACGCTTTTATACATAACATTCACCTATTTTATTTCTTTAAATTATACAGAAACTGTCACAACCAATCGAATACGAGAATATTTTTTAAAACAATTGCAACCAAATTATTAATAAAAAATGAGGTACTTTTATTGCAATTCTCTTGAATTATCTCGGCTGCTTTAGAAATTATCAAAAATTATTAATTAGATTACTTTTAATAGTTTTCTAACAATAGGATTTCTCATAAAGAATGCAACAGCTTTATCTGGCTTATACAAAATGAGAGAAAGTTTATAAATTCTGTTCACTTTCACTAAGAATTGTGATTAGTAGTGCATATTCACTCTAGAACGTGCCCCAAATTATCCCCATTAACAATGCAATATGTTACTCGCAATAGTTAGCATATACGAGTTATTAATAATTCACTAAAATATATTTTGCGTAAGGCTTGCATTCAATAGAGATAAATGTAATGTTAAAATCGCCCTATAGTTTGAGAGATCAAATTGGGAGATAACATGTAAAACTTAGCGCTGATATTCCAAGATTAGATTGCAACAAAATATAGTAAAAATAACTTTAAACTTTTAATAAAAGATTTATTTCCTTTAAATAAGGAATAATTCAGTTGATATTTTAATAACATGTTTCAAAATATTTTTAACTATTATAGTATTCGCTCCATATATCATGCATACAGTCAGTCACAAAATTCAACATACATTAAAGTAACAAGATTTAAGCAATTATAAATATTTTTTTTTTAAATTAATTTTACGACAACATTACATTTTATAAATTAAACATTATTTTATAAAAGTAAATGATAAAAGCAAATTTCCTCTCCAGAATATGCAGCAAACTGTAACTACGCAATTGCATACAAGAACTGTTTTGCAAAAATTATACGATTTCCCACTTATTCAAGCAGAAACGAAAAAATATTTTACCTCATTAATAACAAGTAATATAAAAAAAAAAAAAATTTAAAGTCGATTCCTACTTTTTTTTTTCACTATATTGCAGAAAGTCCTTTATAAATAAAGTTGAAATTTTCCTCTTCGGCATCTATTGGTAGATAGATAGATACATGCAACTTAAATCTAAAAAAAATTTTAATTAATTAATTTAATTTAATGAATGAATTAATACTTGAAAAAGCTGTATTAACATCAAATATCATCCACTACGAGTTCAAAAAAAGGTATTTGAACTTGATTTGATGAATAAAAAGTATTTTATTAATGATTGAAAATTTGAACAAGATATATATAGGGAGAGTGTGAGCTAATAGTAGAAATTGAAAAAGGGAATCTTGAGTATGCGTTAAGAAGTTTGACCTATTGGTATTTGGGACAAAAGGGCTCCAAGACAGAAAATTAGTGTTGGCATTCGGAATTCGATTTTTAAATTAAGGAAAAATAAAAAAAATCTTATATTGAAATTCTGAAAATTATTGGGAAAAGTCGGTCGACTGTTCAAACTATTATAGGGAATTGAGAGACAGTTTGACATTTTGTTAAGCAAATCTCTTAGTAAACGGTCAAGATTTTGAAAGATAAATATGCTCGAGCAGTGATGAGGACAGTAAGGTTGAATTCTAAGCTCCTTCATTAACGGAATATATTGCGGCGACAACTAGTAGTATTGTTAATGCAAAAACAGTTCGTAGAATCCTCCTTTTTAAAGGATTTGACTGCATATTTCCGTGAAGAAACCCACTCATGTACAGAACAAATAACAAAAAATAAGCCTGAAACTTTCTAATGAATGTATTCATAAAGATTTTGATTTTTTGGAAAATTTTCTTTTTGACATATGAGAATAAATAAAATTTTTTCGAAGTGATGGACGTGGTAAATCTTGGCGATGCAGAAACGAAGAATTTGAAATCATAAATGTTTTTAAAATAAGTAAGCTTGATAGACGAAGAGTCATTGTTTGATGGCCATTGTTAGCTGCTGGTGTCGAGAAATAACCTTTAATGAAGTTAAGATGGATCGTTTCAAATACTTAAATATATTGTGAAATAATATGCAGATATATGCTTACAGTTTACAGCTTGGAATCCAGTGGATTTTTCAGCATCACAAAGATCCAAAACACAGCAAAGATTGTGGAAGAATGGCTCCTTTACAAAAAAGCACTTGCACAGCTCCATACCTCTATCTAGTCACCAGATTTGAAGCCCATCAAACATGCATGAGATGAATTTACAGAAGAGTAGGATAATATAGTGTCCAATATAAAGATTCCTTAAAAAATACATGGTTGCAACCGAGGTTTGAAATTACGCTTGATATATATAGTACAACACAAAATCTTATTTCCTTAATTCCTAGGAGATTATAAGCCAGCATTGATTCACAAAGCCAAGTTACACTAACTATTTTCAATTGCATTAAGTTATGATAATTTTTCGTTTTCCTTGAATTACATGTTCACTTTTATATTATATGATTTTCATTAAATAAATTATTTTTCACTTATCGATTTGAAGTGTATCTTTTTTTACGTAAATGCCGTTTCAATTTATATTTCAGAAAGGTCATTTCAATTTATATTTCGATACAAAAGTACTGTAGAATTTTTTATAGTTACATAAAAAATGAGGATTTATGAATTGGAAATACAATTGCTCAAAAAAATGCTAAACATTTTTGCATTTGGCATTAAAAAATGGAATGGTAACGTTTTTATTATTGTTTCTTTGTTTGGTACATCGGTAGTTCTTGTGTTCCACTTCTGCATGCCACTAAATAACCTATCAATTGATGCTAAAGTGTTGCTTCCTGTAGGACTTTTAAATCCGCCTCACATTTAAGTGTCGTATGGGAGAAAATGGGAAAACTTCCACTTTGCACTGTCGATGAGAGATGTTTGTACATGCAGTCTAAATTGCATCGAGTCTTCTCGTGTCTGAAAACAGTAACTATAATGCATGCCGTCAGCCGATTCGAAGCTGATCGCTCCTTGCTTGATAGCTGCGTATGTTACTACTTGGACACGATTTGAATAGAATGGTGGTCTACGCGCTTGGCGTGTTATTTAAAGGATTTCAGTTTGAAATCCAGAAAGTGAACTGGATGAAAAATCGTGTGTTGACACCAGGCATGATCGCGATACATCCAGAACCTAGAAAGTTCTTCCATAAATTTTAGAGATGGGGTGATGCTGCAAATTTTCAAAATAATGGGCCTGTGCATGTTCCTTCCCTATTGCTCTGACGGTGTTAATCCACATTGAATCTACAAAGTCGAATTGAAAAGTGATCAATAAGTTATTTTGTTTCATAAGCCGATGTACAAAACCATAAACTCCTTTCTATTCGTAAGGGGCCTGAATGGCCAAGTGGCTAGTGCCACAGGGTTCGAGTCCCGGTGGTGCCATGCATGTTTGTAGTGGTTCGGAATCCACTTTAAGCTGTAGGTCCCGATCTGTTTAGCCTAAAGTGAGCACAAGATGACCGTAGAGCGGCAAACCAAACCTTTTTATTCCTAAGATATATTTTCCATCCAAAACTTTTGCTTTTGCTTTTATAAGACTAAAATATTCATTAAGTAATTATTTATTGAATTATTATTTTTGTTAATTAGGGGAAATATATTATTAAAAATATTTTTTTTCATATTACCGAAAATGGCTGTAAGTGTATTTTAAACAAAAGAAAAATCATAATTGGCTAACCTACACTAAAATGCCATTAAAACCTGTGTTAATTATAGTTGAAAATTTTTTACGTCGATAGGGAAAAAATATGAAAAGAAAAAAATATAAAAATGACATATTATTAACGGTTAATGATTTATTGATTGAAATAAACCTAAGTTAATTGGAATATGTTTCATAAAACCGGAAACATTAAATGTAAAAGAGTAATAAACCAAGTTAAGTTCAACTAAAATTATTGGAAAAAATAATTGGTTATCTCTAAGTGTACAAAAATATTGAAAATCCTGAAAAAAATTTTTAGAATAAATTTTTTGAAGTATAAATACGTATCATTTCTTTAAAGCTTTATTTTTTATTTATTTAATTTTTTTTTTATTTATTTATTTTTTTTTTCATTTTACATGTTTAACTGTGGTTGCAAATGTGATGCATTGCCTTTCTTTTTCAGATCTTTGAAAAGGTGCTGTCACTGAGATAATTCTGTAAGTACTGAATACTTTCTTACATTTTTTTAAAGTAATATGGTATTTTAAACACAAACTAAAATATGACTGATTCATGTAATAGCGTACCCAGCTGGCGGGCGAGTATATTCGACAGCGTTGCAATCACTACTTTGAGAAAAAGTAGACTCTATGGGATTGCTGTAAGTTTTCGTCTATACAATACGCAAACCACAACTTATAATTTTATTCTTGTAAAAATAGATTTTTGAAATTTAATACGTGTATCAAAATTAGAGATGAACCAAAGAAATGGTAGTACCTTAAAAAAAAGATAGTGATAGATCAGTGTGTTAAGTTGGTAGAAAAAAAACCAAGAGATAAAATAAAATTAAACACTTGTTTTCCTTACATCATTTTCGTGTATGTAGAATATTAGATTGTCTATATATCTGCCTATAGGCAGGCAGCCTTGGCCCATCATGGGGCTGTTGCGCCAATGAAGAAGAAGTAGAAAATCGTTGATATTTTATTCTCTTACCAGTTTTCAAGATTTTTTTCTCCAAATCTCATCCCCTAACCTAGAGCTATGTAACCCCCTACCCCTTAACTACTTAAAAATGTGCGTTGAACATCGATGAGTTTCATAAATACTACAGACTGGAAGACAGTTCTTTTCGGGATTACTTTTAAGGGTAACTGTTCAGTATTTGCTTATCTAATGGGAGAAAACATGGAAAACTTCCACCAGGCAATCTGACCATCGATATGAGACGCTTTACTCACCACAACCGTCATCGCGTCTCCTCGTCTCTGTAAGCAGAGACTATAACAACGGCGCCAACGAATCCTCCCCGCTAGCCAAGCACTTTGCCACTGGGCCATGAGTCGAGCTGCTTTCGTGACTAAATAGCTTAAGGCTCGTGCTCACCAAGGCGACAAGATGCAAGCAAAAAAATTTGACCAATCACTAGCCTCACCGCGTTCGCCTGAAACCGGTTTGCAGTTCGCCGCTTGGAGTTCCCCAACTTTCAACTCGAAGCGGTTTTTCACTGGGCGTAATGCTATTTCTGACGTTTCGCTGTGAAGGGGTCGACAAAATTTTGTCGCTTGCCTCTTGAATCTTCACTTCTCTCGCCTTGGTGGGAACGAGCCTTAAGATGGCAAACCCATGGTTGTGTTATATATATGGAATGTACATCATTTTTATAAAGATAAATTTAGTGTTCCAATTACAGAATAACTATAGTGCAAAATTACAAAATAAAATTTTAAAATAAAAAATAAGTGCATTTTAATGATGCTTTTAAGCATATAGTAGTTTATCATGTCTTATCAATATATGTGCAAGAGTGTATATTTTAAAATACAACATAATTTCAAATGTAGAAGCCATTTGCATTTTACCTTTTATGAAGTCATTTTAATAAAGCGATACGTGAAATCGATTCATTTACCGCTTTATTAAAATGACTTCATTAAACAATAGTCTTCTATAGAATAATAATGCCTTCCAGAAACACTATATATATTAAATGGCTAACACTCACATTTACATTAGAAAAATAATGAAAACACTCAATAAGCCAGCTCGACGATAATTATGCATGCTACTAAATCGTAAGTGGCTGTAAAATAAGTAACTGTAATAAACCAGTTAAACAATAGAACACCTTATTTCTTCCTGTGAATTAGCCAGTACTCAGTGTTAATTATTTTTTAATGTAAATGGCGATAGATGGCGCCACCAGCACAAATATGTAATGAGGTGGGGCCGCTACGGGGACTCCTAGGTAAGAAAAAGGATGGATGTAAGCAACGAAGATTGGTGATCGCGAGCGATGGCTCTAAAACGTATAGATAAAATGTTATTAAATATATATACTATTCAATTTTAAATCACTGAGAGAGTCGTTTTATTTAATGAAAAGAAAGAAAAACGCGAACATCAGTTATCATCAAAGGTCTAACCAAATGCCCTTCTTTCAGCAAAAAGAATCTTCTAAAAGCAAATATTCTACTATATAATTTTTAAAGTGATATTTCCAGGATACGTATATATTTTGTTTTAAAATATATTCTCAGCCGTTTTGGAAGATTATTTATTGAATCTTATCAGCATACACAAGAGCACATATTTTGAAATAATATATGTCTTGGACAGGATTGAGTATCCAGTGAATATCTAAATAGATGGTCTGTTGAAAGGAACAGATTCAGTTCCATGTTCAAAGTCACGTTTAGAAAAGCAGTTCAACATGAAAAACAAAATTCGGAAAAGAAAATATAAACTGTAGCAGCACTTTTGTGGAATAAAATTGGTTTATCTCAATATATTTAGAAAGTTTCTCTGCTGAGGAGGAAAAGACATCAGAGTTTCGCTTACTAGTATGCAAGAGAATCTACTCATTGAATGTGGCTGACGTTTCTTCGCTTAGCACCAGAATATTCTCTTCGAACAGAAACAAACACATTTTATTGCTCGGGATCATGTTTGGGAAGTAAGCATGATATTGAACAGGGACGTATTTCTTTACGAAAGCCTCTAGAAAAACAGCATTGCAGAAGAACATTGATTCCTCAAAGAATGTTTTACTGGTTTCAAACGACAATAACGTATTCAAACGTATTTGATATCGATTTTCAACATAAAAAAACTGTCAGGATTTACCGTTTGTAAAATGTTTACTTGTATGTGTTATTTTACAAATGCAAACTTATTGATTGAGAGAAATGTCAAGCTGAAATATAATTTAAAGTAAAATAACACTAATTAATATATACTGAACAAAACATTTTTATAATAAACAAATGTTCGTTCAGGTTAAGACTGTAGGATTTTGTAAATTACAATTAATTCACACATAACTTTATCTAAGCTGACAAGTATTTGTATGTAAATCAGAAAGCTTGAAAATATGCATTTAAATCTAGGAATACTAGTTTTTCACTAATCAAACTATTACCAAAGTAAACAATATATTCAAATAATTATACTAAGCAAAACCTAATTATTAAACCTAAACATACTAATTTTGAGCCTGGCACTTGGTGAAATAGATTTTCGAGTTCGAGTTCCGACAGAACCATGAATGTTTCTAGTGGTTCGGAATCCCCTTTAAACTGTAGTTTCCGGTTTAATATGACTGTAGAGCGTTATACGTAGGGCTGACAACCCTATCCCGTAAAAATAACATCTTCAGTTTCGAAATCTGCCAGTAAGTAGACGGCCTTGAGTCAAACATTGAACTGTTGCACCATGGTGGTCCATGGCCGAACTACACGAATTATATATATATATATATATATATATAAGGAAGCGGGATAACGTCTAATTATTTTACTTGATTATAAAACTAGCATTAATAATTTTAAATCTTCCTAATTTAAAAAATTAATCAGATTACTAGTATATCATTACAACATTTTTTAATCTTATTTTTCCTTAATGGAAGATATCGCAAGCTTGCACTGGATATATGTTTACTATGCGTATGTTTACCACGAATATATGTTTAAAAATGTATTATTTGAAATGAAAGAAAATTAAGCAATGTTTTTAATTATTTTGAAAGATCCTCAGGAACCTCTTAAGTTGCATTTTAAATTTAACAGATCTGAGATGTATGCTGCATAAACTGACAAAAGAGCTCTAAACAAAATCGCACCATGATCTATTTATTGCACAATGCTATTGCTTTAAATTAAAAAAAAATATCCGAATTAAATAAGAATCCAATTTTTGTTTCAAACCTTTTAAGAAAGGTAACTTTAATGTACTAAAAAATACTTCTTTTTTGTATTGGACATATATACCTAAGAACTACCAAAAATGGTTGCTATCGATTTAGAAATCATCTACTAGTAAATCATATACAATTCATTGCATTTAAACTTTATAAAAACTACATCTGTTATCTAGCAAAAATTTCTTTTTCATCAACTTGGCTACCTTAGGTGTAGGACCGTATCTAGAGAAAAGGTCGAACAAGAGGAACACTGCCATAAACGGTTGTCGACAATTTAGGAAACATCTAGTAAATCAAATATGAATCATTGTTCTGGAATTTTATAGAAACAACAACTTTGGGGGAGCAAAAATCATTCGTAATCGACTTGGCGAATATCTGCGGTATAGACAATATCTAGAGCAGAGGATATGAAAAAAACAACAACATTGTTTTTCACCTGTACTTTCAGGGAAAAAAAATTGGCCCATCTGAGTACTTAATCTATTGATCAGTGAAATGCGAAAGACTCGATGTTTGCTTTTTCATTAACGGAGTTAATCTTCGAGGAATTCTTCTCTATCTCTAGGAAATTGCGCTCTTTTCCCCAACTTGTGACTTTTTCTCCAGCAAAATGAAACAGTGGCTAAACTTTCTTGATATGTTTCCCCTTCCCCTCGTACTTTATACCCGAGGGGGGATGGTTCTCTCGCGTTTAATCGATATATCGAATGTGCACACGTCCAGAAAGTCGATATTATTTTCTTTGTGTTTCAGTTCAGTTGTTACCATGTCGCACTCGTTGGGAAAAAAAATAAAAGCATTTGCAGTGGCTTTTAGAAATGTTAGGAAAAAATATGACTTGAGTATTTTTTACATGAGTAAAGGAATTTTATCCGGAATCGTTTTATACAAAGAACTCGGAAAAAAAAAATGGTAAAGTGAAAAGGTGTACAATGTATAGAAATTCTTTTTCTATGGTGGTGCACTTTTCTAATCGAATACGTGATGACAACATTTAAGGTAATTGATTTTTTTGTTTGTTATATTAAAAACTATTATTTTGAAAGAAAAAATTGCTGTATTGGTGAAAAGAGGGTTTTAAATGTGACCATAGATACTTTTTTTTCATTGCAGAGAAATTTAACCTAGGGTGTTTCATCTCTGATGCGTCGTATAATGTAGTAGATTTAGCATTTAGTAAGGTGTCCCACGGAGATTGTATAACACTTTCCTCACAATAGGGGTAAACAAGCCTCTTATACTTTCCAGGAAGACTTCCAGGGTTAACTGGACCATGTTTGAGTTTCTTCTTGAAAGATACTCTTCCTTCAAACTGGGTACTGTTCCTGTAAATGCAAAATATTCTGTAACAATCACTTCAACTTTAAACTATCAAAACATGATTTTGAGCTATTTGTAGCAATATACTAAACATTAATTGTTAAAAAATTACTTATAAATTTTTATTTATTAAAGCCTATTTTAGTAACATGTTTAATGCTTAGTGACAGAGCTTAACTTTTAGATTTTAAAGTGAAATGTAGATAATAATTCGCTTCATATTCTACATATAATGTAGAATATGAAGCGAATTTGGCCAATTCGTGCCTTATCATGCCAATGCATATAAGATGGAAGTGTTCATAAAAGCATTTAAGTAACTATTTCTAGCTGTCTTTGCAGCGCTTTTATTTTCGGCAACAGGTTATTTTCAAATATATATTGTTTTTACCTCTCCACCCATAAATCTAAAGCACATTGAATAATTCTAAAAAGAATTTGTGCTTTAATTTGCAACTTGCTTTTGTTCTTTTATGTAAGTAAATACATAGAACAATATAAGAATAAATATTTTCTCTATATTTTTAATATTTATTTAATTTTCATGATTTCTCAATTTTTCAAATTTTATACGTATAAATTCCTTTTTTATTTAATTTTTCTATATTAAAAAAAAATCGTAAAAAAATTTCCCTATGAATCTTAGTCGATTCGGATATCGTAAATCAGACTCCTTGTCTTTTGTCAATTTCATTAGGTTGTGTATTTACGGTTAGTATTTACAATTGTATATATATTGATATTTATTTTCATTTTAACTGTCGTATCTTATACGTTACATGTCTACAATCTAAGTATTTATTCTAATAAATATTGCTTACTACTGAATTTTTTTAATTATGTTTTGGAATGCTTTTTTGGAACTTTTTATATAACATATTCCACAAGATTCTAAACATACTTCTAATTTTGATAACGTTGTTCAGTCACTTAATCAAATGTCATATATTGGTTCATTTAGTATTTTATTTACTTTATTTAATTGTTTTCAACTTGTTTATATTTATATATTTACCTACACTACAATAATTATTTTAATAAATTTACTTTACCACTTATCTCTGTAAGTCCCATGCTGTGCTTTTGTGATAAACGAGGGCATTATTTGATGCTTAATTAAAAAAAAAAATTTTTGAATGTTTGCTATTGTTTAACTTTTATATGTTTTCAAATGACAAAGATACATATTTCTTTAACAAAATATCCAAAACCATTATATGACAACATTTAAAATAATAGTTTTTGTGTGTTATATTAAAAAATATTATTTTGAAAGAAAAAAAAGGCTGTATTGGTGAAAAGATGGTTTTAAATGCGACCCATGGGCATTTTTTTCTTACTGCAGGAAAATTTGACCTAGTATCTTTCGTCTCTGATACGACGTATATTGTAATAGATTTATCATTAAGTAAGATGTTCCACGGAGTGTATATAACACTTCACCTTTAATAGAGTAATAATCATTAATAATAGTAAGAATCACCAATACAACAATTTTCTATTATTTATTAAAGCCTATTTTAGCAACATGTTTAATGCTTAGTGGCAGAGCTTAACTTTCAAACTCACAAATAACTCTAACTTTAACTCACAAATCATCTCAATCAAATAAAAACCTTTTATTCGCGTTTTATACAAGCGAACAGCTCCAATCTATCACAATTTGCTTCGAGATTGACTTGTAGGCCATTTTTGCTTTATGTATGTTATAAAACACTAGTTTTATTTTCTATGACGTGATATATGTTAGAATGAAACATTAGAGAGGAAAGGAATCAATATAAGCAATAAAAGTATCTTTATTTATTTCAACTAAGTGATGGTACAGATTTTTCCGATTCTCGACATTCCGATAAAAAATCAATATTTTTATAAATTCAGTGGATAAAAACGTCAATGGGAATGAAATCAAAATATTTTTTCATCTTTTTCGTAAGCTTAGTAAGCAATTTTTTTTTTTTTTTTTTTTTTTTTTTTTTGTCAACTTGGCACTAAAATACAAAGATAGATCATGAAAACTATCAAATTTACTTTATTTATACGCCCCTGCATAATGCATTTTCTTGAAGTGGGAATAATAACGTTACTAAACGCAATATTTTGTTTTATTCTTCTGCTCGTATATAATTTTTACTAGCGTATATACGGATCCCTAGAGAAACGCTGTATAGTGACATTTTACCTAATTTCATTTATTAAATCGATATTCCACAAAGATAAGCTTGAAGAAGAGCGCGGCCATGGTTTAGAGAGTTAAGTATGATATCTGTGAGAATTGCAGGTGATCGTAAGAGGTTGTAGGAACATGTTCCTTGTTATTAATTTTTCTATTTTTTAAGATTTGTGTTGTGGGCTATCCCTGTTTTTGCGATGTATAACTCAAATGTAAACCAGTTCACTTTTGAAAGTAATGTTTTAAAATGCAATCCTTCCTTTTTCATCTTAAAACTATAGTGGGAAATTATTCCAATATATTCTCTCCAACAAATAAAAATTTTCAATTTTCAATAAAGGGAGGCTGAGGGTTATTTTATACACATAGAGTATTAAAAATATTATGAGTAGAAAAATGTAGGAGAGAAAAATGCTATTAGAGTAAATATCATACAAAAATCCTGGTAATAAAAATATAGCTTTTAAACACAAAATATTAAGAAATGAAAGAAAAATATTTTAATTTTCGGAAAGTGTTAAAAATAACTTTCCGAATCTAAAATTTAAAGAATAATTAACAACAGAATGATATGCGTCGAGTATTGAATTTGTAATTTACTTAGTTCTGATATGAATAAGAAAGTAGAAAGAGTTATAAGTTATACGTTATCAAATTTTCATCAATCCTAGAATTTTTATGATAATGTAAAGGTAAACGATTCGTAGAAGTACGTAGCAGCATCGAAAACTCCAGGTATTTCTTTGATGGAAATTTTCTAAGACAATTCATGTGCGACACAAATGTAAACCAGTTCTTCCTCTTCCAGAATAAAACTTCAAAAAGCAACCATACTTTTTTTCAATCTAAAAATATACAATCTTAAATCATTTATGATACTTTGCTTTTTATTCGAAGCAAAATGAGGAAATTCTATTTCAGAAATAATGTATCTCAGTTTGTGGACAGTCCCTGAGACATTCCAGGCCGTAGCGTTTAGAAGTTATTGGTAGTTTCAGAAGGAAAAAGAACCTGAAAGAAAAGGGAATAACTGCCGTGTGGTTTCTTTTCTTTTTTCGCGAGATCTTTTGCCTTTCACAAGGAGTGTTTGCAAGAAGTTGTTATTGTTAGTTTCGTAGATCGTTAACGGGTGGATTTCTTTTGGGTTGATTAAATGAATTTTCGCCTGAAATTGAGTCTTCTTTTCCAGAGGCCTCTCCTTGGCATTTCTTGAGTGCCGTAAACAATAAAAAACATTTCAAAAAACTCAAAAGCAATGTTTTGTAAAAAACACTAACAGTGTATTTGAAATAACGATTTTCAAATTAACTGTTTTATTCTGTTATGGTTATACAAATGTTGTTAATAGAGAATTTAATCTAATGATATTACAACATTCCACTAATTTATATTTAATTATTTTAGTTTTCAACAATATGAATATTTATCAAAAAGGAAGAGAAAGTAAATCATAATGTACTTAAGTTGTATTTCAAACTGTATAAAAACATTTATGTGTCAATATTTGACAAATTCTAAAGTAATAGAGCTAATTTTTCACTATACTATTTCAGTTTATTAACCTTATTGGACTGCAAAACGAACTAACCGCATGTAACTAACTGAAACTGGGAGGAATGTAACTAACTGAACTAACTGAACTAACTTACCGAATGTAAAGAATTCGATATTCCACATTCGACATTCTATATTCACATTTACATTCAATAATCTATTATACAGTTGAATAATTTGAATGTAAATAAATATTGTGTTAGTGGCATTGGAAATGTAACTACATAACTAAACTAAGACTGTGAAACAGTTTGAATAGTTTATGAAAGATAATAGCACAGTTATTTATTATAAAATTATTCTATTTGAAAAAGAGGCTCATTAATATACAGGCAGTGTAAAATATCTTAGCTAAAGAAAATTTACAGTAAACGAAAAACAATCCATTTTTTCTCTAGAACCTATGAACACAAATGCTACGAATAACTGCAAGAAGAAATAATTTAATACATTTTTAAACACATTTAGAAATTTCACTAACTACTCTAATATGTTAAATAGATGCTATTGATACTTTTAATTGCAGTTTTAAATTGTTTTTTTTCCTAATAAAATTATATCTCGCAGATCATTGATGTTCCTTTTTATTTCTTCTTATATCTGATCATCTAGATCAGGGGTGGCCAACCCGCAGCCCACCTTGAACATTTTTCCTGCCCTTGAGATTTATTACACTTTTATAAAATATATTTACACTGAAGTGACAAAAGTCATGGGATACCTCTTAATATCGTGTCGGCCTTCCTTTCGCCCGGCGAAGTGCCGCAACTCGACGTGGCATGGACTCAACAAGTCGTTGGAAGTCTTCTGCAGGAATATTGAGCCATGCTGTCTCGATAGACGCCCATAATTGTGAAAGCGTTGATGGTGCAGGATTTTGGGCACGAACAGACCTCTCGATGATGTCCCATAAATGCTCGATGGGATTCATGTCGGGCGATCTAGGTGGCCAGATCATTCGTTGGAATTGTCCAGAATGTTCTTCAAACCAATCGCGAACAGTTGTGGCCCGGTGACATGGCGCATTGTCATCCATAAAAATCCCATCGTTGTTTGGGTACATGAAGTCCATGAATGGCTGCAAGTGATCTCCAAGTAGCTGAACATAAGCATTTCCAGTCAATGTTCGGTCCAGTCGCACCAGAGGACCAATTCCATGCCATGAAAAAACAGCCCACACCATTACGGAGCCACCACCAGCTTGAACAGTGCCTTGCTGACAGTTTGGGTCCATGGCTTCGTGGGGTCTGCGCCACACTCGAACCCTACCATCAGCTCTTACCAACTGAAATCGTGACTCATCGGACCAGGCCACGGTTTTCCATTCATCTAGGGACCAACCGATATGCTCACGTGGCCACGAGAGTCGCTGCAAGCGATGTCGTTCTATCAGTAAAGGCACTCGAGTCGGTCTTCTGCTGGAATAGCCCAAGAAAGCCAAATTTCTCCGCACAGTTCTAATAGAGAAGTCCCTTGTACGTCCCACATTGATTTCTGCGGTTATTTGACGCAGTGTTGCTTGTCTGTTAGAATTTACGACTCTTTGCAGACGTCGCCGGTCTCGGTCGTTAAGTGCAGTCGGTCGACCACTGCGCTGTCCATGGTGGGATGTTATGCCTGAAATTTCATACTCTCGGCACACTCTTGACACAGTGGATCTGAGAATGTTGAGTTCCCTAACGATTTCCGAAATGGTATGACCCATGCGTCTAGCTCCAACTAACATTCCGCGTTCAAAGTTTGTTAATTCCCGTCGTGCGGTCATCATCACGTCAAAACCTCTTCACATGAATAACTTGAACAGAAATGAAAGCTCTGCGAAAGCACTGCGCATTTATACCTGTTCTACGCGATGCTACTGCCATCTGAAAATTTGCATATTGATATCCCATGACTTTTGTCACTTCAGTGTATTTTATAATGGCTAAAGTTGTGAGTAGTAACAATTACATCAAATATGCAAAAGAAATAAGGAAACTTACAGGTACTTTTCAAAGCCGATTCAGTAATTTAGAGTTAGACAAATGCAACAAAATTTTTGAAATATATTCATCTCCCTTTCATGTTAATCAAGTCGGCCCCAGAATACCTCCAAATGGAACTGGTTGATTTACAATGCAATATTGAATTAAAACACATTTTTTAAACATCGGATTCAAAAATAGATTTTTATAGCCTTATGTAACAAAAGAAAAATTTTCCGAGTTAAAAAATATGGCACAAATAATTGTTAGCGCTTTTGGTTCAACTTACACCTACCAATCGATTTTTTCGAAAATGAAGTTGACCAAATACAAAGCACACTCAAACATAATGGACGCTAATCTGCAACACTAATTGCGATGTGCAAATACCCAAATTGAGATCGATTTTCAAAAGCTAAGTGAAAGAGTGGAGAAACAAATATTGCACTAGTAA
The DNA here is from genome assembly GCA_021605075.1 of Caerostris darwini. Classification (NCBI taxonomy): domain Eukaryota; kingdom Metazoa; phylum Arthropoda; class Arachnida; order Araneae; family Araneidae; genus Caerostris; species Caerostris darwini. The sequence continues at coordinate 762,926 of BPLQ01013769.1, forward strand.
AATAAATATTTTTTAATGATTTCATTTATTTATTTAATTATTATATTTACATATTTTTTCTATTTCATTTTTAGTGTTATACATTTCTTTGCAATGTGCGTTTAGTGTCATTATTATTATATTATCTACGTTTACGTGTAAGAATAATGGTAAATGCAAAAACATGACATCATTATGTTTCACTTTTTTATTCCAAAAAATGTCTATAGTGGGTCTAAATCTAATATGGGGATATATAATTTTATATGCCGCCCGCGGAGTTATTATGCATTTTCATAGAGGCCCTCAATATTATTTGGGTTGGCCATCCTGATCTAGATAGTGTTTGTTTCGTATTGTGTTTGTGTTTCTACACATATATGCTTAACTTTTTATATATGGCCTATCTTTATAGTTATTCTGAGGATCTTTATAACATCATATACATTATTTTGAGACATTTTATCTTTTATTTTACTTTATTAATGTTTTGTTTAAAATTCTTTTTAAATTCTATTTTTTTCACATTTTCTATGATGTCTAGTGTCTTGATTGGTAGTTATTGACATGAGGTTATTTCCATTAATAATACTGATGTTTTGCATATTAAATGTTTCTGAGAGACCACAAATGTCTAGAATATACTACGCTATACTACTGAAAAAATACTACGCTCATTAGAAGGAAAAGTTGAAGTTTGGGTTCCTAGAAATTTTTAAAATGGAATTGGTTGTATTAATTCACATATGTGTTATGCATGATTAGAATCAGAGAAATATTCACGCAACCATCTCCTCAGCAACGAAGCATATTGCCAAAAGGAATGTCCGTCTTACATTTTAACTGACCCAATATAGTTTGAGAGGAATAGAATCTTAACCACTTTTCTCTCGATTCAATGACACAACTAATCTTAATGAAGAACACGACACTGTAATCTCTAATTTCCTTACTTCAGAGGACCTGTTAATTATTCATATACAAATCCGGTAAAATTAATATATTTTAAACATATTTTCAGAATAGATTCTATTATTTAAAATATTTTTGTTTTATTGTTTTAATGAACCAGATAATATCTATATAACGGTTTTGAGAATGGGGACTTATATTATTGAGAAACTCGCTTATTACACTTTTATGAGTGATCAATAAATAGATACGTGTTTCATCAGAAATCGTCCTAAAAAAGTTTTCAAGGCACGCTACAATTTTTTCTTGCCAAACATCGATAGCATTTCATCGTATACGTCATCTGTGAACCAGAAAATCAGTGATTCCCCAAACTCCATTAAAATTTCCATTTCCATCGAAAACTCCATTTGAAATGCTAAATGTTTTCGGCATAAATGGCAAGAAGATGTATTGTTCTTTTTATGCAAATGAGTTTCTTAGAGTGTGAAATTGCCAGCGACGCATGAAACATAAATAAGTCTGTCGTTTCTTCAGTAACGAATCGATATTTTTAATTTGCATGACTCGGAAAGCCACGATAGCAATCTGAGGTACAGCAATTGCGAGTGATTGCTTTTGCTCTCAAAATTTAATTGAATTGGTACAGTCAATTTTAAGGAAGTTTTTCGGTTCCCGTTTCGTGCTCTATTGGTGTTTTCAACACAAAAGAATGTAAAATTGCACTTCTTTTAAAGAAAATATATCAATTCAATGAGGTGGAATCCTTGTTTTCAATTGGTTTTCAAATTGAATTAAAGAAATTTTTCCATTTACATCATTTCAAAAGTATAATGTATACTGTAATCAATAACATATCTGTGAATTGCGTGTCTTGCTCTATTTTTAAAAAGAAATTTTATATAATGATGAACTATTGTATAGTAAATAATAACTAATTCTGCCCGTTATAAACTCATTAATTTCTTTCGTAAAGGAACTATATATTTGTATTGAATTTATTTGTGACTAGAAGATTAATTAGGATAAGAAATTTATATTCAATTTAACTATTTTGTTTAAGAATAAAAATCTGAATGAAATGTTTTCATATGCATTTAAAATGATACATCGTAACATATTAACTAAATGCGTTATTTTTTTTTAATGAGAATCCTTGAAAAGAAATTAAACTTGCAGCTTGATAAGCTAATGCACTTTTCAAAAGAACGTTCACATTTATTATATATATATGAATTGCTTTAGAATTAATATCACATCAGTAGAGATATTCAATTTTAGAATATTATTAACAATCACCAGAAAGTTAAAAATGAATCTTAAAATTAAAAATACTTCGTTTATATTTTTTATGGGAAATTTTACATTTACGAGATCAGAAAATCATTACTGTTGTAAAACGATTTTTAATCTTTTTGTTTTCCTTCTGTATAATCAATCCCTCCCACACACTTGTTAGAAATGTGAGAAACATTTTGAGTTAATAAACATTTGAAATTTTAATTAAAAATTTTATTATTATTTCAGTTTAATAAATGGACATGTTTTAATTTAGCAGGTTGATTTGTTATCAAGAAAAAGTTGTTGTTGATTAAAAATAATGTTAAGAAGTGACATATTGTCTTGATAGCATATTTGTGTCTTGTCTTTCAATTTCTCTCTCCTATAAAACCTATAAAACTGTCAATTTATTAATTGTACTACTTTCTTTCAAATGTGTAATATAGAAGCCAAATAAGATTATGATAGACATTTACTCCCGTTCAAAAATATTCTTTGGATTTTCACGGAAACCTTTTAAAGGCTTTCACACAAATAAATTCGAATGACATATAACTGCATCCTTGCATAACAAGTGGAATATGTTTCCGAGTATTGCTTTCCAAGATTTACATTTTCCAATACTAAAACTTGAATCCAGAACTTTTGGAAATGTGGGTATTTTTCTGCGAGTTTGGAGAAAATACCGCATGTCTTTTTTTTCTAAAAGCGATTCCTTTTATTCCAAGAATAGAAATTCTTCTCTTTGTATCCCTCAAATACCTCAGTGTTTTTTCAAAACATGGAAAACGAGATAAAACAGATTTTGTATGAAAAGTATTTTCGATCTTTCGCGGGTTATCAGTTGAATCAGCTTACCATGCTCCGAGTTGACAGAACTCTTACTTTCGTCCCATACATCTCTTTTATTTCCAGGCTTTTGAATAAACTGCCGAAATCAAATGAAAAACCATTTACTTTGAAGCGAAAGATCTTAATAAAGAAGCGTTAGTATTTCAGCAACGGGAATTTCGAACCAACCAGCGACTGTTTTCTCACCACCTTCATTTTTCTTTCGAATTCATATCCGACCGCTTTTCTTATGCTTTTCAATTTCGAACTTGAAATAATGCTTCGCACTTTTTTTTTATAAATTGTTCAGCTAAATGGGAAACTAAATAAAGCACCCTAGACATATCTTTTAGTTTATTTCAATAAGAATTGTTTAGATTTCTGAAAACTTCTTTGATTCGTGTTTCCTTATCAGCCTAAAATATAAATCAATTTCTACAACTTAAAACAAAATATTTTCATCAGATTTCTTAGTTTATTTAAAGAATAAATATAATTTTTTATGTTAGACTGATCTACATTGTGAAAGGAAGATTATAATAACTTTTGTAAGGTATTAATATTATGAGTACAATTTTCAAATAATGTGCTTGTAAATTCAATAATAAATAACCTTCAACCTCAACTGTTCCTAATATCAAATTTTAAGAATCATAATAAAATATTTAAAATCCAAAATATTAACTGAAACCTTGAGGAAAATATATAACCATAATATATTAAAACATAAATTATAAATGCCATAATATATTAAAACATAAATTATAATTACAATTCCTAGGCCTTTTCACAGGATGTATAGAAATGCTCCTTTATCATGAAATAACGTGGGAAAGGAAAATATTAGTTATGCAAATAAGATAGCAGTATTAAAAGAACTATGCCGAATATAATGCAAAAAATTCCAGTGTTCTCAGTGTCGAAATTCGGAAAATAGCAAATGAACACTCAAAATGAAAAGAGAAGTAATTCATTACTACGAAGAAACATTTGGTTTACAAATATGAATAGATAATATCGCATGTATACATTAATATGATCGAAACCAATGTTCACCATTTTATATCAACGTTTTAAAGAATTAAGCACACGTATGATCAAATACAAACACTGTGTTGTATAAATAAAAATTACATATTAAAGATACCCGATAAAACAAATGTGTTAATCAAATCTGGACCAGTTAAAAAGTAAGCCGTCAAGTATGTCTGAAATTTACGATGCACATTTATCAGCATGGAATATATTGCAAACATCTATAATATAAAAACGTAGATCCAGCAGAGTTAGGAGTGTTATTACATGCACTTAATTTTATTATACAATTCCATGGGGAGACATCCAGGGGATCCAATACTCTTGAGGGTATCTAACAACACCAATCGTTCGTTATCCAAAACAATCTGTTAAAAGGCGTCCCACTATGTCTGGCTAGTGTTCAGGTGTACCGTCAGATTAAAGCCCCAAATGAATCTTTTTTTAAAGTGAATGTATGGACAAAAGTACTTATTAATGTAACAAACTGTGTACATTTGATTGTTCTTTTCAAACACCAGGAGCATATAGATTTCGGACATTGTAGGCCATGCAGGTGACAATTTATCATTGGTGCATAGTTTTTGTAATTGGAAATTTTATTATATTTCCGTTTCTTCTTTATTTCTATTGGCTATCTTCCAAAGTCCATCACTTTCTATTTCATGACATCGAGCGCAGCCGAAGTACTATACCCGATCCATATCTCCAAGTATATATTCTCATTTCCATATGTATGGCCCTTTCTTTTTGCAAGTTATTTTAAAGCAAAGATGATTTGTATATATATTCTTTACAAAGTAAAAACATTTAAAAATACATATGCCATAATAGAATATATTAAATACCTAATTTTCTTTTCTTGAAGAAGCAACTGTTAGTGCAATGAGGTTTTGAATGGTTTCAATGAGAGCCAAGAAAATAAATTAAAACAACGATATTCCTTTTATTGATTTACGAATATAACATGAAATATTTTAGAGGTACTTTTGATTAAATTAAATGCGATAGATTTGTGTTAATATTAATCAGTAATTTCAAAACCAATATTTTTACTGACTGTAATGTTTAGTCTGCTTAGTAGTACAACTGATTTAGTGTAATCTGAAAAAAAACAAAATTAATTTTAGCAAAATTTTATATATCTGCAGTTTCCATAGAAAATAAGATACCACATTGGTTTATTTAATATTGTTATTCTTAGGAACATGTTTCACTATTATTTAAGACTTATAAAAACTTTAATTTATTAAATAAGAAGCAATTTAACATATTTTTAAAAATAAATTTTAACGATAAAAACTGTAGAAAAAATATTTTAATATAAATAGCTGTCGATAAATCATCATCTTACTAGAACAATATTCATTATATATTTTTGAAAAATTATCATTGTATTTAAAATTAATAAGAAGACAAAAGTTACTGTCAAAAATATTTGCTAATAAAAAACTCAGTGAGATAAAAAAGGATAATTTATAGAAAATTAAAAGCAATTATTGTGGTAATCTTGAATAAATCAGTTGAATTATTTAAACTCCAATGAAAAGTTGACTTAAAAAATTTGTAAATGTTTTTTAAATATTTTTAGACTATTTTTATTTTAATTTTTCTTTCAACTTATTTATCCTTCAACATATTTCAGTTAGAAATATGTTCCTTGGGAATTTTTAAAAATAAATTCATGTTTTTCATTAAATAATTAACAAAAAATTTCTAAATATTAATGTTTTCCAATAATCAACTGAACCATAAATTTACATTGATTTATATTTGGAATGGGGTTTTAAAAGAATTTTTGCACATACATTTGTTTTAAACAAAAATGAATTACAAAATTATAAATTATATAATATTTTTTTATCTATTATTTAATGCGCTTTCTTAAAGAAAATATTTAAAGGAATACTTTAGAAGAAATCTGTAAATTAAATAAAATGGGAAAAAATTTGAATCAATAAAGGGAAAAATAACTTAACATGCATAACATGCATAACAAAATTTGAAATTATTAGTTTTCAAATTTCCTACATTTTTCCTATTTGGCATAATTTTTAGAATTACTTCAATAATAAGTTATTACGTTAAAATAAACTATTTTTAAAATAATAATAAATACAAAATGCTGGAACTGAATTCTGCTAAATTACTGAAATACCTTAGCAGAAATGTGTAACGATACGAATTAAAAAGAGCATAAAGTGCAAATATATATCTCAATAATATAAAAATTAAAATAAGAAATAATTATAAGTAATATGCAATTTAATTACAATAGATGTGTACAATTTGTATTTCTATAAATATTAGAGCTGTAAATCAAAAAAAGTTATAAACAACTCAATTCACTTAACAAAATACGAAATTAAATATAACTTCAAGAGCAAATAACTCCAAAACAACAACAAAATCAAACGTAAAAAGCAATTATTAGTAAATTACGGGTTATACACAATAAATATGTGTATACGTAAAAATAAATATTTCTGTATATATGTGAAAATGAGAATTGTAAATCGAAAAGTTTCAAAAGTTTGGAGCTATTATATTTGAAGTTATCTGCTGAATAAATTGAAGCAACAAAAGCAAGCGGGATGGAAAATTCTAAGTAGATTTTTGATCGGATGAAGAGAAAATATTATTCTTTTCAATAGAGTCATTGACATTATCGTAAAAATGGAAATTCTTCGTTCGTCTGACATTTCGGTTGTCATTTCGTTGAATATTTTCAAGATGGACTCAATTTTGTCACTCTCTAAGAAATCAGAATTTTCCTAGGCTAACTTTACAAACAAAAGTAAAAATAGATGATAATTTATTATTTTATGATTTGAATAAATTATTTATTTTTAATGCAACATTTATTGATAGTTAAAATGGTGATCTTAGGAATAAACATTTAATGTAACATACATAAAAAAATTAAATATTTTTTTTAATTGAGAGGCAGAATTAAATATTTAAATCCTTGTTTTAATTTTAATATATTATTAAAGAGCTAAATTTGTCTTTACTTTTATTTAGACTTCAAAATTGTTTTGTAGTATATTGTAATGAAGAGCTAATTTGTGAAAATTTTGTTTTTTGAAAAGAAAATGGGCTTATAAAATAAATACCAGATGAACAACTTTTTGTTAATGTATAATGAAGTATTCTGTAGATAACGTATTGATAAAGGTATTTTCTTATTAAAATGAAGGTAATTGTTAGTTGGCTGTTAGCAAGGAGAACTTTCGCTCTTATCTACACCTTTTCTTAGACTTTTCTTTCTTTCTTGTTTATTTTTTATTGGAAGCTTATCCAGAAAGCAATAACAAAAACAATACATTATTTTGATAATTAACACCAACAATATTTTGTAAATAAGTACTTTTTAAATTTTAATAACGAGTTAGCAAAGTATTAGATATCGTGTTTTGAGCTAAAATCTTTCTTCGATTGTTACAAACTGAGGAATTGGTAACCAACCTAGCTATTCTGAAGCTTAAAACACATTTGATGTTTAAAGCACGTTACACACACCTTCAAAACTTAATTTAACTGAATATAATTTTTTTCTGGAAAATATAACTATTTTTTTTATGAAATTACTTTAATAAATGCAAATCAAAATATGTTTATAAAATTATTTATCCTTAATTCCTTTAAAATAACGCTCAAGATTTTAGTTTTATACAATAACCACCAAAACTGAAAAAAAATAACTCTTCAGGCCTCATTTTACAGAAAAATATCAGGATTCTGTCTAATAGATTAACAACCGACAGAAAGCCTCTTGCTGATGTTTCCACAGAGAAATTCAATAAGTACAAGATAGAGAAATTAGATAATTAAATTAATTAATTAATTTAGATGATGATATTGAAAATCATTCCCTTCAGTTTGTAATGAACATAAGAGCAATAGCAGAAAATATGAGAAAATAAAGACAAAAAGTAATTCTTGAGAACAGAACAAAAGGTAACTCTTAAATATCTCAATAAAGGGAAAAAGGAATGAAAATATTTCACTGATACTGGCCCAAGCCCAATAGATTTATTGCTAATGAAGGATTTTAATGAAAAAAAACATGGCATAAATAAGTTTTACAGAAAGAATACATATATATAATTTTCTAAAGTATAGATTTTACCGTCTTCAATAAGGTACCATGTTTATTACTTCATCATCTGAAGGAAATATCCACTTGAAACCACTTCAAGTTTAAGAGACTTGGAGAAAAATGGAAAATACTGTATCATAAATAACGGTTTAAAAGCTTCCAATAACTTAAAAATCCTCTTTTTAAATACACATATTTATTGGAAGTTAATTAAGTGTATACATCAATGTAAAAATTACATCTTAAGTGACTTTTTAATCACTTCATGGCAATAAAATTTTTTTCTAAGAACTTCACAACAACAATATGAGGCATCTTGAGTTGTTTCTTTTTCAGTCAGTTCTTTAAAAAACTCCAGGAAAGGATTATCATCATTCATCGTAAAAAAGAACCTTAAGTCAAAAAGTAAAATTATCCCAAACTTTACGTATTAAAACTTTCAGGATAAAGCATGTATTTTTTTTTCTATTATAAGATTATAAAGCGTTATTGATTATGTAAAAAAATTAAACAGCTATTAAAATCTTCATCAATTACTAGAAATATTGGTTTTAATCTCAAGTTATATTTCTATTTCTTATAATTAATTCTATATTAAATAAAATTTAACTTTTGATTTTACGAATATTTTACCATAATTCAAAAAAGAAAAAATGGTTTCAATTGTATGTGTGTTTCAAAATATAATATTTAAATAAACTTTATTCATGAAACTCAGATGGCCAACAATTATATTACAAGTGATAATTTCTAAAATATATAAATATGATATTTCTATTTTTTGTTTTTAAGGGATAGTCTTAAGCTATTAATATATTTAAATTGATAAAACAGCAGTTGGCATTTTATTCCTAGTTTAACTGTAAATATTTGCAATAATTAAAAAAAATGCCCTAAATCGATCTTTCTTGTTTAAAAAATATTTAATAAAAATTTAGCAGCAATTTCTGAATTAAGGAATGAAATAAAAAATTGCAAAACAAGAAAATGATGTTAGAAAATAAAATTACATCTTTGTAGACTAATCTTTTTAAAATTAAGTGAGTTTTAAGAATATTTAGACAACATGTTAATCGTGAAAATTATCTAAAATCACTAAAAATCTTGAAAGTTTTAAACTTTTTTTTATTCAAATGTGGCTTTGTTCAATACATCTTATTCAGACAATTCCTTTTTCCCCACACGTAAATCTGAAAATAATGAGTTGCCACAGGCATGGAAAAAACCAGCTATTTTTAAGAACATTTCATTAAGATTTTAATAATAATCTTTCCTGATAACAACTGAAAATGTTATAAATATTTCCTATTGCTTATACTGTTTCGGATTATCTCTATTTCAGTGGTTTGCATTTGAATTTGTAAAGCGGATAAATGTATACAATTTTTCATAAAGGAATAAAATTGTGAGATATTTTCCATTTATATTACTACTGGCATATAAACCAAGTAGTATCTGGAAGTAAAATCAAGTTCGAATACTGAAAAATTAATGAAATAAATTTAATTTCGTAGTGTGAAATTTTCATAAACCAAAAAGAAAGTGTATATGGCCTTTAGGTTAATGTCATTTTTTCCATATAGAGAATAATTAGTTTGATAGTCTATCCTTCCAATTTTAAAAAGTTCTGTGAAAAAGTGTTTCTCCTCCGGAAAAACAACGAATATCTTTTTTTTTAAATTTAATAAAATTTTTAACTTAAATTTAAATTTATTTGTAAAACATTTCAAGAATTAAAGTAAGGAATTCCACTCAATCTAAGTTGTTCTTTCATAGCTCATTGTGGAAATTAAAGGGGACATTTTCCAAGTAAAGTACCGGTCTGAAAAACACAATTAGCTATTCTGACATACAAAAGCTTCTAAAACTAAACTCAAAATCTAGACATAAAGTTAAAAAGTAACAAATTACATAATCTGAAATTTTGACAGTTCTAAGTTCATCTGACAATCATGTCAGTGTCTTTTTTTTCAGAGAAACACAGAATAATCAATTTTAGTGTTAAAAAGTCATCCCGTCAAAATATCATTTCTCTTTCTGAAGTTCTGTGACGAAATGGTTGCCCTGAGGGAAAAAAGTGGTTCATTTTTTTTTTAAGCGACTTAATAAAATGTTTAAACTTCCTACTAACAAATCATTCCAACAATATAAGGGAAGGAATTCTTTGCGATCCACGTCTTTCCCTTGTTTGCCTTCGTCCACATTGTCTCTTTTTAGATAAGAATTTTAAAAAAATCATTCCAATTGCTTTCGCTCGGAATCAAATAGAACTTCCATTTGGCACTGCTTTGAATTTTCTTACTTTTCGCTTCTGACATTTTATGACATCGTCGATATTAAAAAAATTTGAGTAAAGATTATGAAAGTAGAACCGTATTTCTTTCTTTCTTTCTTTCTTTCTCTTCAAAATTCGAAGACTAGTTCACCTGAAACAATTACTTTCTCTTATTATAAAATAAATTATAATATTTTTTTTTGGAAATGACTTAATCTTTGATAATTATTATTTTCTAAAAGAAACATTTAAAAATCCGTTTAATTAAAGGCAATATTCTATAAGTAAAGTATTTCTTTTATTTAAACGAAGTAATATTTTAGTCAATTTTTTTCAAATGCATTTAATTAAAGGCAGTTTTCCTTAGTTTTTCCTTAGTTAGCTCTTTTTGTGTTTTTTCTTCAGTAACAATTTAAAAAAAAAAAATTTTAAATCATAAAATTATTTGAGAAGTTGAATATGGCTGAATCAAGGGAATTGTGCATGTACGAAAAAACGTGTTAATACATTTAACAGGTTTCTCGAAAATCTTTAAAAAATTATAAAGGAAAAAATTTAAAAATGAAATTAGAAAAAGTTAAATCCTATGATATTAGAAAGAACATTTTACATTTTTTGTATTTTTAAGATTAACTGAATATCGATGAATTTTTTAAATTCATTTCGAATTTTGAAAATTTGCAAACTATTTATAAAAATATATTTTGATACATTATGCTTAAATTAGCGAAAACAAATTTTTGATTTAGTCTATCTTCGTAGAACTTAAGTTTAATACATTTCATACATATGATGCCCTTCAATAATCAGATTGGTTAAGATGGAATGCAGAACATTTTTAATAATTCATAACCAATTGACTTTTGATTCATACCCTGATATTTAATTATATTTTTCAGAATCTCTTAGTCATTAATAAAATATGAAATTTTGTTTTAAACTAAGAAGTATGAGTTCAATATTTAATACATTTTATGAAAACTTCTTAAACAATGTTATATTATTGTTGCGTTCACATTACAGATATAAAATTAAATTATAGGGAAATTAAAATGTAGGACATTTTTAATAAATAACATTTTCTTAATATATTTTAACTTATCTCATGTATTCATTCAAAGATAATTGCAGTAAGAGATTCTCGATTCTCTCCAGAAAGTATAGTCAGATTAGTAAGAAACATTTTTTTAAATGTTTATTGTTGAATAAAAATATTTTATGTATCATTTAATCAACGCATAATAAATAACATGAGTAAATAACATTATCTGGAATGAAAAATCACAAACTTTGGTAATATTTTTAAAAAAATTATTTTAATTTTTACAAAATTTGAGTTTCCTTTTGGAAAATTGAATCTTTTTGAGAGAAAAAGACAAACTACAGTGAATCTAATCTCCAAGTAAAGGCATTGAAAAATGTATTTGTTTGGAAGACATGCATTTTTATATTTCTTCAAGCTTCTGTAAGACTTGCATGCATTTTTATACCTTATATATATTTAAACATGTATTCTAACTCCAAATGTAAGCTAAGACTTTACTGTGATTCCGTTACATTCAATTCTACGCAGTGCCGACGACAAAAGGTAAATTTTGCCGGTGAAATGCAGATAGGAGAGTCGCATATCTTTCTCCTGAATTTTTTTGCTACCTAGACAGGAACTATAGCAGAGGTTTTTATTGTACTATGTCGGAATTTTCTGCTGAATTGTCTTTGCTGCTCCAGACAAAGAACGATTCCAATATTTTAGCAAGGGCGTCTTTGAAAGTGTTGTAATCTTAGAATACATGAATATATCTATACAATTGCAATACGATCTCACGATTAGACTTTAAAAACCGAGTTAGTAGTAATAGAATTTTCTGTTTAAATTCGCAATCTTTTCTATTCAAAGCTGGGCTTTTGCTCTATCCAGCAAAAATCATTCTGTTGCAAGGTTACAGATAAAATAAATTTCAAATTCAAAAATCACTGGGGTTTTTTTTTTCTATTGAAATGATTGATTGATTGAGATTTAATAGAAAAAATTACTTCCCACCCCATTTCTTAAGATGAAAATAATAATTTAAATCATTCAAAAGCTCTGATAGGGCAAAAAAGAGATAAAAAAAGAAGAAACAGTAAAGAGAACTGAACTGAGAAGAGACTGAAAAAAGCAAACAACTGTTGAAACTTTTTTAATGAATTTTCAGTTCTAAATAACAATTTATTTACTTAACAACTGTAAACAAATCTGCTTGTTTTAAAGTGATGCCTATTTCTTTTCAAATGAGTCATTCTACGATACCAAGTTCTAACCAATTCAAAAGAGCCAATTAATTTTACTCACTACCAGCGACAAAAGAAACAAAGAATCTTGGAAGGTGAGCAAGAGATAAGCTTGCCACATAACTCTCTCTGGAGTTTCCTTTTCCTAGACTAGGGCTGTAGGTATCGGATATTTCATTGTACTAGTGCGTGATTTTTCGCTAAATTGCCAGTACAATTCCGGACTAGGAACTAATGCAATACTTTAGCACAGATGTCTTCGAAGCAGTTGTAAACCTGAAATACGTGAAATAGACCTATGCACTCGTAAGTCGATTCCCCGCTTAATTTTAAACACCAACTTTCAGGAGCGATATGAGTTTCTATTTTGAGTTGCGTCATTGCGCCACGCAAATCCCTTTTTACGACATGGCTACAGAGAAAATAATTGCAGATTGGATGAATTGTGGCGCTACGCTTTGACGTTTAGGACCCTGTAATATACAGTCTTAAAAATCTTTTTTGCTTATTTTATACTACTGTGGGTTAAAGCAAGTGACATTCCTGACTAAGGGCCCGCAGCAGGATATTTCAGGTGCTTTTGGGAGGAGGAATAGGATATTATGAAAGAAAAATTATTTTGTTAGATATCATCCTACACTATTTTACCCCAGGATATTTTTTGAAAGTATGCTTTAAAAAAACTTACTAAAACATTTGCTGCGTTGAAAGGACTAATTTTGACGAAGGTTATTCGTTCGTGGCTTTCAATATTAAACTCGTAAGAAAACGAAAAGAATGAGGTTGGAAACAGTAACATGGAAAACATTCCACTTAACTCTTTCACGTTTTGCTACATTTTTAAGGATCTTTTTAAAGAAATAATATGCATGACATTTTAATATAATGTTATACCTCAGCTTTCTTGTGCCTTTCTAAATCGAATTTAAAAAAAAATTAGAAGTTGAAAGTAGTTACAGAAATAACTTTCAATACCTCGTTTTTTTTCTTTTCTATAGAATGCAATTTCAGAAAATTTATTTTAAGGGATATTTTATAGTGACAGTATATACAAGAAATTTTAATATAAGGATATGCCAAATCTTATATTTCATATAGAGCAATAAATATTGTATTTGCTAAGAATATGGTTGTATGTGCAAAATCAATATAACATTCTTTCCTATTTACGATTATCAAATATGAAACCGCAGTAAGAAATTCTGAAATAAATTTACAATAATCCTTCTATAAAAAGAATTTTCAAGGCGAATATTTATATTGAAACAAATTAGTTGTATTTTAAGCGATTTTAAGGTTAAATCCAATAAACAGTATCTTAATTGTTCGAATAACCCTGCATTCTAAAAATAATTTTCTTCATGTTGAAAGGTTTATGTATATACAACGACTTGAAAATTTAAAGTTTCAATATTCATTTTTTACTAGAATTTCAAATTGTTAGAGATAAAATTTAAGCATAAATTAATACTATAAACTTTATGGCTATGAGAAAACATACTTTTTTATCAAATTATAATCGAAATAGACTATTATTGAGTATTATAACTTATTATTGAAAAAAGGATTTGAGATTTTTGGAAAACAGTTAGAAAATCACACAATTGTGGTACTTGATTTTTTATTGTTGCAAAATTAAAAAATTGATAGTTACATTTATTATTTCTTTCGAAGAAGTAAATAATTATCTATTTCATTCAAAAAAGAACGAACTAATTGAAAGTTCAAATAATTTCTTGGATATGTTCTTTTACTCTAAAATAAATTTAATTTATTACTGAAAATAAATTCAACTAATTTTAAACTGATGCTTGGTGTTGTTCTATATGAAGTAATGCTTGATAATCCAATATGACAACATTTTTGTTTGTCTAAAAAGTAAACTGTTATTACCACAGCACTAAAAACAATATGGAGAATGCAAACCCCTCTTTGACTATTTAAATTTAATTTTTTTTGTCTGTAATAACTTATAGAAGAAATGTGTTGAAAATAAAACCAATTAATTTCATTTTAATGTTTGTTTCAAAAAATAAATGTTTTCTAATCTGTGCAAAAAGTCAATGTTTCAAAATGTTTTGCTTGCCTGAGAATTGAAATATTCCGGAAAGCGAAAATTCAACAATTCTGTAAAAAAGCAAAATAGTATTTTGGAGGTATCCATTTAAGAAAGACTTCTTTCAAAATAAGTAATTTTCCACCAACTTAAAGATGACCAGCAACTTAGTATGCTGACCTGTGTAAAATTAGAGAATACTGATTATAAAAAATTCCGCAACTCTGCACGAAAGACTCAACATAAAATGCAACCGGCTACTTTAAATGGGAATTTAAGAAAGCAAAAGTATGCCAGCTATTAATGCAACGTAAAGACCAGTGTATCGTGAAGTCGAAATAAATCGTGTTGATTCCATGGGAACAATGGTGGAGGGAGCAGTCCCTCGGGGCTTGCAGGCGGAAAGAACTCTGCTCTTGTGTGAAAATTACCACTCATCAAGTGCTAACGAAGACTCGTAGGAAATGTCTTTTTCCGTCCCTTTTTCTTGTTACCGAGAAAACTCATTTTTCGGAATCGATTGGATCCTGCAGAAAAGTGTTTAGTTCCCTGGGTTTCCAGGTGTTTCTAATTAGCTTTGCAGATTGATTTAAAGTGTTAGGTAGTTGACGAGCTCTGCATGTACGGAAATGATTTCCTTTTGGAATAGAAAAAGGGCAATTTTTTTCCCAGAAGAAAATTACCAGAAAACTCTGACTAGCATCAGTGGATCAGCACAACCTATGATGAGTTCCATACCGAGCTTCTAATTTTATAAAAATGCATTACGAATCAATTCATTTTTGAACCGCCGAGGAAATTTTTAAGTATTGCCCTTTGTTTATTTTGTTATTTAAATAATGCATTTTTGTGATAAACTTTAATTAAAGACGAACATTTCATTTTAACACTTGAAATCAGCTTGATTGAAATGTAAATCCTTCCAGAGTGAATTTCTCATACTTTATGCGTAAAAGGATGTTGATACTTTTGTGACTCGCAATAATATTTTAATTTTTATCGATTTCTTGTCAAAAAAACTCAAATTAACAATACATTTTTGAATGTTACGAATATTAATTAATGTAACTCGATTCATAATTTCTACTAAATAAGAAAATATTGAAGCTTTTACTCTGTTAAGAAATACGCTGACGACCCTCCCTCCAACATGAATCTTGGTAGTACTTATATTTTGGGAATAAAGGAATTCCACAAAACAGAACTATCAGATTCTTTCTGGATGTTGAAAATGTGTCTTAAATTTGAAAGAGGATTTTGAACAACGAACATTCTTCTCCCAATCATCTCCTGTCCGTTTGGTCTTATCTAAAACTTTTCGTGTGTCCAATTTTGGTCTTTCATCTCATAGGAATTTTTCAATGATGAACTAGACCAGACAGAATGAAGAACAACATTATATTCACCACTCTATTTGATCGAATTCCCAGAAACTTGTCCTAACATGCTATCTTTGTCTGTAGTAACTTACTTTAGCATCTAATCTCTTGGCCCTATTTCATATTCTAGCATACTTTTTTGAGGGATTTTTATTGAAAATAATGCAAGTTTTGAAAAAGCTAGACAGATATCAGAGGAAACGAGTATTTCCAGTGGTAAATTCTAAGAGAAAAAATATTTAAAAAGAATGTCACAAGAAAACATTATAGGCTTATCATAAAAGAATAATTTAACCACCGAAAAAAATCAATAGAGGAAATGTAATATTAACTGCGACAGAAATCTTACTATTCTTTTATTGTGTATGAGCTTTGAAAAAGTTTAAGTATATATCTTGGGGAAAAAAGTTTCAAATAGAATATATGTTTCATTGGTTTTTCCTTGCCATGTTCATAACAAGAGCTTTGCATCAAATATTTGATCCTTTGGAACAAAATATTTTTGTTATTAAATTGACTGCAAAATCTCCCAAAACTATATAATTTCTTAAAAATATTATACTATCCTTTTAAAGTAGGGGGAAATCTTATAAAATGTATTAAGTCTAATCGTAAAAAAATTTTCAGTTAGGAAATCATAAAAAAATCGAAGAACCTTTTTAAAAAAACTTTTTTAAATTAAATGAAGTTAAAAAACATAAATTAATTAAAACTTTTATTCACTTCTTCAGTAAACATTATGGGCTGGATAAAAAACATTTCCATATAATAACGTGGGATTTTGTTAATTTTTATAATTTCGAAAAATTTATTCAATCAGTAATATTATTTAGTAATTATATACATTTCACAGTTTCAATATTTATTACATTACGTATAAAAGTACGAAAATGATATAATTAAAACATCTGAAGCAAAAAAGTTTCTGTACTGCAAGCAAAAATTTCTTTGATGTCCTGAAAAGCGATTTAAATGTCAGATGCATTAAATAAACTGAATTCTCTAGAGAAGGGGTGGCCAACCCGCGACAAGCCTTGAATATTTTTCTGACCTATGAGATTTATCATACTTTTAGAAAATATATTTATTTTATAATGACCAAGTAGTGAAAATTAATGTATTAAAAAAATACATTATTTGAGCATCTAAATATTCAAAAAATAACTCTCGAAATGATGACAAAAAATTAACTTTGATTTTAAAATAATATTCTTGTGAATATATGACAGATATTGGCTGTTTATTTTGTGACTTTACAGTTATGAGCTCGCAGAATAATTAAATTATATTCTGCGAACTCATGATGCCCGCGGGAAAGGTGATTGTAGATAAATATAGTAGTAAATGAATAATTTTTTTCACCATGATAAATTCTATTTTTGTGCCTAAACATTCTCTCCTTTAATTGAAGCACTCATAGTAAATTTTTTTCCAATAATTTATCATCATTTTAACCTATAACTAAAACTGCTTCCTTCACATCTTTTCAATGCGCTAATGAAGATTTAACTTCTCGTTTGTTTTATTTTAGAGAGATAATTTGTATTACTTTACTTTTACCACAATCCAAGTACTTAAATTTCTCCAGCAAGTTGTTGACAGTATCAAAATCATTTGGACATTTATCATTCCCCCGAAAAAAAATAAGTTTGGAAAAGTAACTCCTCAAAGTCTCTTAAAAATATTTATATTTACTTTGTCTCCTTTCCAAAAGCATTCATTATTAATTCAAATTTTCACCAGCCTTCTATGAGAAGGACAAAACGAATAATTATTCCTTCAACTTTGAATCTCAAATAACTAAAACTTGCTTGCTTCATCTTTATCATCTTTTTGTCAAGATGAACAAACCGAAAGATTCATAAATTTACTCGTTAGTATAATTTGTTTGTTTATACTTTTTTTACATTAATGAATACTATTTTTTATTTTAACAATCTCTATGTTATTGAATTCTCACCTCCTATCAAAATTGTGCTAAGCGCAAAAAAAATTCTGATGTTATGCATACAAACCATACTTGTCTTTGTAATCAGTATGAATAGAAACTCCAGTAAATAACTAAAATATCAACCCAAAATTTTCACCCGCAGGAGTTTATTAGTGGAAACTTATAACCTTAATCTTCAATTCTTGCCTTAATATTTGTATTGGATTGAATTATATCGCAATGAACAACTTTACTGGTTTTAAAGACTCATTTCATGATGTTTGAAATAAAATTTGTCATCCAGCAGTTAATATCCAAGTTGATATATTAATTTTAAGAACTACAGAAAATAATTATTGTAAATGAACTGATAATAAATATAAAAATAATGAACCTTTTTGCTTTTAATTCCTAATTTTATCATTCCCTTCCAATGGTCACATATGTATACTGTTCATGTAGCTATTTCTGGTTCGATGAATTATTGTCTATATAAAACGAATAACAAGTAATATATAAAAAAAAATTTTGAAGTCAATTCCTACTTTTTTTTTCACTCTATTTCAGTAAGTCCTTTATAAATAATTTTCATTCATTTTTTTTAAGTTTATCTGGCGTCATCTATCTTTAGATACATGCAACTTAAATCGAAAAAAAACTAAAATTAATGAATTAAATTTAATTACTGAATTAATATTTGAAAAAACTGTATTAACATCAAGTGTCATCCACTACAAGATCAAATACATTTTTTTAAACTTGATTGGATGAATAAAAAGTATTTTATTAACGATTGAAAATTTGAACAAGATATATATAGGGAGAGTGTGAGCTAATAGAAGGAATTGAAAAACTGAAATCACTTAAAAAACATCATGTTTAAAGATTTTACGTATGTCTTCTTCCACGTATTTATAAATCTATCATGCAAAGAAACATCAAACATGAAGATTTATATCAAACAGCAATTCTCTTTTTCCAGATGAAAAACACTCGTTACAACCAACTTCCTAATCCTAACTACTCGTTTCTAATTACGAATTTCGTCTGGTCTAGTGTTTTCCGGATCCAGCTCTTCTGACAAATAATCACCAACCGCGTCACAAGACTCCATCTTCTGGTCTGCGTTAACGCTTGGGTCTTTGTTTTGCGTGTTTTATCTCGATTTCTAGCTGTGTTTTGTTTTTGCAAGTTACAAACCACTCGTTATCTTTTTGGAGTCGGATTAAAAGCAATTTCGATTTTGTTATGCTAAAATGCTCTTCTAAAAGAAAAAAAATTATACTTCGTTTTTCAATTCCTTCTATTAGCTCACACTCTCCCTATATATATCTTGTTAAAATTTTCAATCGTTAATAAAATACTTTTTATTCCTCCACTCAAGTTGAAATACATTTTTTTTTGAACTTGTAGTGGATGACACTTGATGTTAATACAGTTTTTTTCAAATATTAATTCAGTAATTAAATTTCATTACATAATTTTAGTTTTTTAAACTTAAGTTGCATATATCTGCCAATAGATGGCGCCAGATAAACTTAAAAAAATAAATGAAAATTATTTATAAAGGACTTTCTGTAAATATAGTGAAAAAAAAGAAGGAATTGACTTTAAAAAATTTGTTTTTATATTACTTGTTTTAGCATTACTTATCATAATGACGATCTTTGCAGTTACAAAAGAATTATCCTATTAAAAACCAGATATTGGGGAATGAAGGTAATACGTTTTTCAACAATTTTAGCATGGAGAATTTTTTTTTTTTTTTTTTTTGTCACAGTCTACTAAGAAAAATGCATTTTCGAAATTTCTTGTAATCTTTTAATATTGGCGTTGACCTGCATGAATAATATTTTTTCGTAAGATTTCTTTCTCAATTTTTTTTCGCAGTTTGAGTTAAATACTTTCTCTTAACAAAATAATTCGTTTTCTGGAAAAGATTTGATATAAATTGCTAAATTAAAAGTTATCATTAAGTGCACAAATTAAAATAAAATGTAAAACATTTATTTAATTATATATATAAAAGTAAACCGAAAATCTGAAAAAAAAAATTAAGCACCATTATTAAAGTAGGTTAAATAACATACATTATTTTATCTTTTAATGATATATGCATAAAAGTAAAGCAACCATACCATCAATGAGAAAATATTTCTAAATAAATTTTAATATTCATTACATATTGTTTATAACACATAGCCACTATGTATCATTCGCATAATAAAAATGTTAGATAATAGGGTTCAAAGTAATTCTATGAATAAGTCGTCTTCTTTTTATTAACCTTTTTAAAAGCGACTTTTTTATAGAAAAGAAGAAACCATTTACTTTCTTTTTGTTTAACAATGTTTTGTTAATTTTATAACAATAGCAATTCAGTGAGGTAGGAAGAAATAAAAATACGCAAAACCAACAATGCACACATATGTGGATGTTAGTGTTGATAGTAAATAAAGAGTGAAGAAACCATGCAAATTCGGGGCATATCAGATCTTTAGATTGTTCACAAATATAACGAGTTCAACTTAAAGAATTCATTTTTAGCATTTTTAATTCACTGATTCATTAAGTCTAATGTTACTATTTATACAAAGCAGTTTTATTACGTAACATATTACTGGAATTGACATATTATGAATCCTTTATTTTTACAATTGTTGAATTTTGTAGCAAATATTTCTAAAACAAAAATTAATTAAAGCAGTTTTATCCGCTTATGGGATTGTAAATATATACATTCGTATTTGATATATTTTTTTTTCGAAGCACCCCGAGTAGGCTTGTACGAAAATTAATATTTAATTCTGGACTTAAGCGAGTATTTTAAATTACCTTATATTATTCTAAGGTAAAAATGAGTTCACTCGAAAAATCGTAAACTGACACCAATCATTATATCACAATTTCATGTTATTTTATATTTCGGCTTAATAACAAAAGTATCTGTCCTTCTATGTATCATTTTTTTAGTGATAAAATCAATAGCTTGTCGTATGGTGTCAACAAAAGCCCTGATGATGAATTAGACAATTATAATTCTTTAATGTTCAATCTGAATGCCGAATTTATGGTCGAATTTGCATAATAAAACAAATAAAACAGGATAACATCTTATTGATAATAATTCTAACATCGAGCATTCTGCAATTTAATAAAAAAATGCTTTGACAAAAACCCTTTAAAGTGTTAGTTTAAAAAATTCAACATTCTCATTTTTATCAGTGTTCTCAACAGGCTAAAAGCAGACATTATTTCATATCTAAGGGAGAGAGAACCCAGTTTGTATTAATTAGAGATTTCTCTTTAAGCCAAACACATTTTTATATAGCTTCCAAGATTATTATTAGGGTGTTGGCTCACCAGTAGAGCATACACATTAACAATCACTTAGACTTTTCCCCGTCTCATATCCGGAATGAAGCCACCCCCCTCACAAACAGCACTTGCAGTGGGTATTTCACCTACAGAAAGCGGAAAGCAATAGCCGGTAGAAAAGCTATTTGCTTTTCCATTTAGGGCAGCACACTCACTGCTGAAGAAAATTAAGAAAAAAAAACATTTATTTTTCTTCTTTTTTGACGTCTAGAGTCTCAGAAATCCTTTTTTTTCAATTAAATGTTAAAAAAAAAGTTTAATTAAAGTGGGAGTGCCACGTTTTATGATAACCAAAGTTTTCTGCATATAAAGATGTATTTTTATTAGATGTGTAAATTTGATAGCAAGGTGGAAGAAGCTGGGATTGGCGTTTTTGACGGAGAAGCTATTGTGGCTTGAAAATAGATCGATACGCAACAATAAACTAATCTCTGGTGAGTAATTGAGTTTTCGATCTTTTTTTATTTGAAGAAGGCATTCTACCTCAATGGAAATAATCTAGCGAGAAACTAAAGAGGATTAAAGCTGTTCAAACAGCTATCATCAAGGTTCGAATGTATTTGACCAGAAAGATAGATGGGCTATTTTCTAATATATCCGCTTATGGAGGGATCAGTTCTTATATATTATTTTATTTTTTTATGCTACAATATGAAGTGACTTTTTTCATGTGCTGTGTTTAGGTTAATTATGCAACAAAGATAGGAAACGAAAAATAATTAAAACTAACTAATTTTTCAATAAATAGTGTCCTTTTTTATGCTTTAAGATTTTCGTCTATAAATCACCTTGACCAATTTATCATGTGTAACACTACATTCTTTCCTAGTATGATGAGAAGTAATGTCTTCCTGAAGGATTCTCAGGGGTTCCTCTTTAGATTTTCGTATAATATGGGAGAAAATCTTAAAAAAATCCCACCAAGCATCCCAACTCTCAATCACACATTATGTCACAATTTCCATTGAAATTTCTTGTTTCTCAACGCATTCTACCACAGGGAATCGAACATTCGTTCTCTTACATTCCAGCTATCGCTGATATTTACAAAGCCACCTGTGGATTTAATAAGCAACATTTGTGTTTTACATTATAAAATTAATTTATCATAAGGACTTTTGTATGCTACTTGTTCTTAAATTACAAGTGGTTTGTACACTAAAAATATTTATTGTAAATTACTAGCTTTAGCTTCATATCCATTGTTGAACTTCTAACAGGTGCTTGGATTACATACCAAAAGAATATACCCATTGAAGATTTAATTCACTCAGGTTACCTTGACTAAATTCTAAAGAGATTTCTATTACTTTACACAATGCCGCAAGACACATCTTAATTGAGATTTAACCCTCTAGCGCCCGGATAAATTACTTATGTAATACTCACACCCACTTATAACTGAATAATACATTCAAAATACACTTTTTTTACATACAAGCTTTACGAGGCTGATAAAAACATAAAAGTACAAAATTAATTGAATGATAAATATAATTTGAAATTAATTATGTAAATGAGTTGTATTTCCATTTTAATTCCTATGAACTGCATTGATGTAAAATCGATTAGAATGAATATAAAATACAAAATTCCAGGCATAAAATTTAACAATCAAAGTGTTTTCAAATAACTTTTACGCTTGATAGTATCGATTTCGTGTTGAAAATTTTAGATTTCTTTAGTTTATGAAGCCTCACGCTAATGTGGTGTAATTTAAAAGAACAACTGAATAAATTTATAGGAAATTTGTGGAAAGCTAATGATAAGTTAATGATTCTTTCTTACAATAAATGATTAAATAATGTCACAAATTACGGACTTTTAATGATAATCGAAGACCATAAAAGCTTAAATTTATTTCGCTATTTTGTAAATGATTTCATCCGCAAAATCATTAACTTTTAACACTAAAGACACAACGAATCATTAACTTCGCATCGATTTGCTAGCATAAACACGGCTTTTTTAAGTAAGAAAACTTAGATATGATCACCATTCAAATTTTCTCAAATTCAAATGCAAATTCATAAGGACTTCCCTACTTTAAAAAGGCATTTTGCTGAAATTAAGTATCTTGAAATGAATCTTAAGTTCTTCAACATAATAAGATAAGATTTGGCGAAATATTAAAACTATGGACAATTTTAAAAAAATATCTAATGCACTAATCGATATTCAATGCATGGAAAAGATTGGTAGCTGGTAATTAATAATTTAAATTTATAAGATAATATTCTCGATAGCGAATTAAAATTATAAGCATTAGTTATATTTATAGCATCGTAATAATAAATAAAATATTCATTTCAGGTAAAAGATATTCAGATTTTTATGGGTGTTTTATGAAATAGCAACAAAATATTTTTATTCATTTATTTTAATTAGATGAATTATTAAAAGGCAAAAGTTTCTCTGTAAAGTATTTTAACAGATTTAAGATTAACAGATTTCTAAACAGATTTTTTAACTTATTCAAATCATATCAATGCAATGATAGCTAAATTTCTTTTGGATATCCATAACAGTGTCACAAGAATTAAGATTTATATTAATATTTTAAGAGTTTATGAAATACTAGCAATATAGGATGTTATATTAGATTTGCCTGTAGTAACAAAGCCCAAAGTTCAGTACAAATTTTAAAATCAACTGCAAAATTCGAAAGTAGCAGAGAGAAAAAAGGAATTGGAGGTAATAATAAAGACGAAATCTTAACAACAACAAAGCAAATGCAAGATAAATAAATAATTTATTGTGTTAAAGGGACATCTGGGCCGAAAGGCTTCTAACACAAGATAAGATTTTATTAAACACGTCTATTATAGTAGTACTGCAAACACTGTAGATTTAAAAGAAATCAGAGCATTTCTAATAACTTAATAACATTTATCTGAATATATTATATTACAAAAGGTCAGAATAATAATTATAGAAATATATATTACAGAAGAAGCAAAATCTCTAGAAAAAAGGAAAAATATATGGGACAAGGGACACAAACATAATCACACACACACACACACACACACACACACACGTATATATATATATAAACATATCGCTTATAAATATATATATATATATATATATACACCACTTTTATATAGCGAAAATCGGTTTCCCTATGTTATTCGGAATACTTAGCTAGTTATATTTCACTTGGAACCAGGTATCTCGAAATAACTTACATTATAGCTAATGCCTCAAAAAAAAAATATTGCTTCATAAAATCACTATCAGGATATTTATTTCTGTATCTGTTCAATCGTTTGAATGGATTCTACCCTTTTGGCTTTTAACTTTTGAACATATATGGAGAGACAATTATCACTTTCTTTAAAGGTTCAATAGTGTAGCAAATAATATAAATATTATTGCATTTTATTGCATCTTCCGTTACGATTTATGTGGTAGGTTGATAGAAAAAAATCTTTACTTCTGTAGACATGAAATCCTAAGAAAAACAAATCCTAGTCTACTAGTTTTTGAACTGTTTTACTTTAAAAGTCGGAGTTCATACGGTGGTAGAATTTCGAAACTAGTAACCTTTTATATTCTTTGTCCCTGGACTGCTGAAGAATGATTTTTTTTCTTGTGGTTAGGTGAGAAAAAAAGCACTCTCCACGAGCGACCCAATTGTCTTTTCTTGTCAGGTCTTTCTGATGGTGAACTACTAACTCTTGATTGGCACTGTGTCGTCTGCAACGCACTTTCTTTTCAAACACAGGGGAGCATATAAAAAGTAAAAAGAGTAACAACAGAAAGTAATGTTTTTTCACTTGGGTATGTGGCTACAAAATATAAAAATGTGTCTACATTTTGTTTTTCAACTATTTCCCATAAAAAGTATATTTTTACTGATAATTCAATATATTTTTTTTTAAATGTGCGCTGATGTTAATTATTTTTCTCCTAAATTATCACTAATTTGAAATTAAAATTTTGGCATTTATATCAATTATAAGTATTTTTATAATTCGTGTAACAATTTTTCTTTCATTCCCCTAACAGAAAAGGATAACAAATAAAGTAGAAATTGCAGCAGTGTATAGCATGCATAAAAAATTAGAATATGCTTTTTTAATGTTTCAATTTATGTAATTTTACATATAATTCCATTTAAATAAACTTTATCTCGTCTACCAGGAGTATAATTTTCCTGAAGATTTTCCATTCGGTTTCAGCATTGCAATAGTTTTTGCTCCGAATTTCAAATTATTTACCATGCTGAAATGGAACAATTGCACCTCGCTGTTGTATAGAGTATTTGATCACTTGAACCATGTATAAGACATAGTCTATGTTTCCTACAAAGATAAAGATCAACCATGTATAATGTTAAAATATCATTAAATGGTCGTAATATTATATCACTTACAAATTAAATGCAATGCAGTTACAAATTAAAATAAAATATTTAATATAAATTTAAATATTTTAATATAAATATGTTTATCCTGTATATAATTTTCTAATTGGTTTTCTTAATGTAAGAATAGAAATGAACACTCTTTAATTACTTTAGGGTTTTATTTTTTTCTCTCTGGTAATTATTTGCTCAATTAACTGATCAGCTTTTGTTTATTTATTCCTGTTCTAGGGGCATTTAAATATAGAATAATAATATTTATTTTTTAATTTATTTAACAGAATGAAAAAGGTCTGCAAAACAACATATTACTTCATTTTTTGTATGTTAAGTAAATCAAAGATAAAGAAAATATGATATAAAAACCCAAGATACTTCTTAAGATCATTTATCTTAACAACTTCTATTGGACAAACTTTTGAAGTAAGCTAAACATCTTTAAATTAAATATAAACAAATAATTACCAAGATAAGGGGGCAAATTTATATGTAATAGAAGGATCAAATGTTGGACAACACTTGTAAATGTTAAAATTATTTTTATTTTTAATTTTAAAACTTAATCAGGTATATTTTTGTAGACGCATGTTTAAAAGTTTCCATGAAAACATATTATTTCTACATATTATTTCTTAGAAATTATACAGAAGATCTAATCTATTAGATTCCCTGTAATAAGCCAATAAATTTTTCTAACATCAGAAATTCTGCTTTATTAAATTAGATACATTTTAGTAAAGCTAGGATTAAAGTTAATATATATTAAAGGTTAACCTTGAAGAGTAATCTGTCAATTGCTTTTGAAATGAATTTGCTTTATAACTGCATATTATAAATGAAAATGAAACCTATATGCCTTTACAGCATTTGTGGACTTAAAATATACTAATATAACATAAAATTTATTTTGCGATGAAACAAAATCTTAAGCGTGAATTTTGATTATCAAATAGAATTAAGGAATTACTTTATTTGAAGGGATTTTGGTAAACATCCAACTGATTGAGATATGTGTATTTAATAATTGGAATTCCAGTACTTCATATGATTTATTTGTATACAAACATTTTATTTGTTAATAATATTAATCGGAATTGCTTTAATCATTAAACATTTCATTTACTTTACTTTTTTATTTCATCATTTACAAGTAATTAAGTATTTTAATTTAAAATTTGATACACTTAATTTTGAGTGTCGACTTTCATTTTGTACAAAGTATCTATTAAACAAAGGGAAGATTGCAACATGATACACGTTTCTCCAATTCAGTACCCTGACATCGTTAAGAATCATTCCTAAAATGATAAATTTTCATAAAAATATGAATATTTTAATCCACAGCAATGGATATTCATTCTCTTACAACGAGTTCTCGGTGGGTTTAGTTAATCATCATATTTAATTAATAGTAAGTTTGTTGAAGGCTTCAATTATGTGTCCTTTATGCTAATGCTAAACAAAAGACAAGATTTTTAATACAAATTTAATTAGATTCATTTTCTAACACCAAGAATTCCCCAGATAATGTTCGTGATTATAATTTGCAAAGCATAGTTATGGAGTAATTTTTGATATTCAAAAGGTGTACCCCAATTTTCAATGAAATTAAAAACCCACGTTTCTAATCCTCATCTATGTACACAAAGGTAGATAGAAATGGTTAATGGAAATTTAAATATACGATGGTTTTAATCCATTACCTTAAAGTTATAAAAATAAACGGTAAATTAAAAGTCTAATCACTTCGCAATGGTATTTTATATTATTTATTTTCGTTTGAAATTAAATAATATAATTGAACAAAAGATACCTGTTACTGGAAACCAATGAAAATTTGAAAATGCGTCTGACATTTTTAATATTTAAACACCATATATAAAATCCCAACTGTTACGATTAAATATCATATTGAGCATACTGGTTGTAATCGGAGGGTTTAAAATATTGTGTCAACTTGACTTAATATCAAGAAACAACTTAATTTTTTCTACTTTCGTCGAAATAAAATAATAAAAAATTAATAAAGTAAAATAATTTAATCGAAATAAAATTTGAAGTGACTTATTTTATTTTCATACTTATTTATATTAATTATACTGAGTAAATATAATGTATACTAAGTCTGAAGTTCAATTTATGCCCTTAGAAAAAAAAACATGATCTTAATTTGTATACACTGATGGAAAAATTACATAATCTGAGATGTATGAACAAAAAGCTAATATAGTCTATTTTAATTAATAATAATATAGTCTATTCTAAATTCAATTTAAAATATTTCCTCCTTAATTTTAGCAGCTGAAGATATGATTGAAGAAATAATTATTAACAGAAGAATTAACTGCTTTGAAGTGTATAGATTTTATATGATAAATTGCGAGCATAAGTTATTTTGAACTGATTTATGTAGGAAACCTAACACTTGCGCAATTTGAATTTGCTTTACTAAGAAAATAAATCATCTGAGCTCTTTCAAGCCTTTGAAGAAAGAAAAAAAACAAAGGGAAAAATGAACTTTTCCCCAGATGAATGGTTCAAAAACTACACAATTACAGATTGTACACTTAGAGCTTATCATTAGAAGACCCCAGAGGCAAGAATAAACTCATTAAAAAGACATTTTTCAATGTCTTCAGATGATTTAAATCGAATGTATTCTTTACATAAAAATGGGAAAGTTCTTTTCATTATTTTGCGTAGAAGTATGTCTTCCGGGAATTTAAAAAGAAGCTGAAATAAGATACATAAAAAAAAAGTCTCAGTTTTTCTAGGAATATATAAAAGTGTAAACTACTTTCATGCTATTCTTTTGTTAAAATCGAGACTTAATCATGCGAGACAAGTCGTCGATATGGAAACTTTCTTTTCTTTGAATTCAGTTCTCACCAAAAAAAATAAATAATAATAACAATAATAATAAATAAATAAAGTAAAGTTTTACCTTCTTTAGATTTCTCTGTGTCATTTCAATAATCGTTGATTCCCTCTGAGAGTTAAGCTCAATTTCGAAGATTGAAATCGTTTCAAGCGAAAAGAAAAAATGCATCGAAAATATTATAATTTTGTTTAAGTGTATCTTGAATGTTATACTAAAATTTTAATAGAGAAATATCGAATTCATTCAGTAATTTACTGCCCATTATCATTATTTGAAATATATATTAATAATACACTCATTGTACACTTTTGCAGCTTTATTGAAACAAATTAAAATGCTCTAAAAGTTTAGTTGATTCACTTGATTAGTTGATTATTTTAGTTTGATTCACTTAAAACTCATCTTATGCGATACTTTTGCGTGAATTGAAATATCAAAAACACTTTTTTTAAAGAAAATTCTGAGAATTTTGTAATTCTGAGAATTATATTCCAGTTTCAATTAATATAATTATAAATTCTTTGAATTACACGACTGACGTACTCAATCATGACTGTGCGCAATCAAAAACCAGAGTCTATAAAGTCAGTAGCAATTTTTTTAATAATTTTACGAACGTATCGATTGCATAAAAAGCGGTTTAAGTAGGAACAGTCCATGTACTTTTCAAAAAGAAAATCCAGCGGTGATGACATAAGAAAACTTCCACATTGTGGTCAATCAATTTAATTTTTTTTTCATTATTTGGCATAATTCTTACTTTATTTTATTATTTGGAGTCAAAATGATTTCATTGTTTTCTGATAGTTATCATTGATCAAAGAATTATAGATCTTAAATCCAACTTTACAGCATTAGTTTGTTGGGAAGATATTACGTCTCCGATAAAGGTATATCCTTAAAATATTCTCAAAGGCTAATAAGTGCTGAGATAAGATAATATGATGTTTAATTGTTCTTCATTTACTCCTTTCTTTTCATTGAAAGTTGAGTTTCAATTATATCTATTGATCATTAAATTCATTCTTATGATATTTCCTTACTAGTTATTTTTGTTTCATCAAAGTATCAAACCAGTAAAATAACATAGACTGTTAGCTCAACTATTATACATAATTATGTCTATTGACCAGCGAAACATAACACCTTCCATGTAAAAGCATCTTTAAAACAAAATTTCTTTCTTAGATGAATCACAGTTGAAATATTTTATTTTTGAAATAGGATTTAAACAATTTTTAGCTTTCGGGAAGCTTTACAAGATACCTGAATGAAATTCAATATCGGATTATGTGAGAAATCTGGATTCAAATGTCAAAACTTTATGTACGAAGCAATAATTTTTGAAAACTAAAAAGTAATATAAATAGCAACTGAAATATATTGTCATGTCTGAAAACAAAAAATAAAAACAAGAAAAAGGGACATCTATAAAATGGATTTCCTGAAATTGTAGTATTTCTAAGAATTCTTAAATTTATATGGTATAGAACCTTACTTAAAGTATGAGAATTCACAATAAAAATTTATAGAGAGAGACATATTTTTGTTTATATTTTGAAATCATATAAAAATGCAACTTAATATTAAAAAAAGTTTCCCATGCAATTCCTTGCATTTATATATGATAGAACTTACCTCCTGTAAATATAATTCATATGAATAAATCATCTCAACAGCTTGTTTGGAAGGGGAATTCTTTGTGATATTCAAATATAGTTGATTCGTTCCATATTTAACAGCCATCTTTATAAGAGTTTTCTTAAAACCCCCTTTCGTCTTAATTTTGAGGAGGTCAACATGGTACCTGTGAGCAGACAAATTGGGCTTTTTAATTTCAATGTGTAAAAGGACTTAGGGAAGATGTGTAGAGCCCTAATACTGCACCATCATCTCGAGTAGAATTCATTATCTTAATGAAAGGGAGGTCCCTCTACATTGAATTATAAATGATGAATTAATTATGAATGTTGGACGTATAAAAGGATGAGGTCTCTTGGGCATAAATGTTCCGTGGTGACTGCACGGAAGTTTCGCCAAGTATCCTCCTATGTTCTCTCGATATTTGCAAAGAGTTGGAACATTGCGAAGGAAATATTTTAACCAGAGATTTATAATGAAGTCATAATTTTCAACAGTATGTTAAAGTAAACAGAGTCCATTTGAAATGGCTTTCGTGAACAGAGAAGATTTTGCATACTTTCTGAGAAAAGTAGGATATCTTTAGAGAAAATTCTGAAAATATACTGACAATTGGAATCGATTTTTATAGTTTTAAATAATTATTTCGTTTCTAAAAGATATTTTTGTTTCATAATTTTTTTCGATTAGGAATACATTTTAAACCCTTTTTTTATTTTGACTTATTTTGCCCCATTATATTGTAATTTATCTTCAATGAAGCCTAGATACGATTAAGTTAAAAACAATGGGTAGCAAGTATAGTTTCTTCAACTAAAGAACAAAATTCATCTTTTTCAATGTCGGGATTATCCGTAGATATAATTTATTCATTATGAATTCTGTAGTGAAATATTCCATTTTATAATTAAATATTTCAAAAATTTTAACTCTTCTAATTTTTGTACACCGAGACGGTTTGTAAAGTGTCTAAGTTTTTAAACATTCTACTGAGATGAAGTTATTTTTATATAACTTTTTTTTCCAATGTAGTCAGACCATGGATAAAATTTTTAGGCAGAGAGTATAAATAGCAAAATTATATATATAATCCTCATCTAAAAAATAAAAGCAATATTATGTAAATTTCTTATGAAACAATATGTAACACCTTGATTAGGACAGGCATATGATTTCTATATTTTATGCACCGATATGTTAATGGTTGGCGAGATGTTCGGGAGAACACAAACGCTCTGGAAAAAATTTCTATTTATAAATATGGGAAATTATAACTCATAGACATAATTTATAATACATAGTTTAATACATAATTTATATATTTATAATTAATAGTATATCAATAAGAATAAAAGTTCAGGTATATTATTATAACTCATATGTATTATAATATAACTCATATGTATTATAATATAACTCATATGTATTATAATATAACTCATATATACTATAATTATGAAACTCAAATACTCTGGAGAGATGGTCATGTAGGGCTCCTTAACAAAAGGCAGCCATTTTTACATTTCAAAGAAGATGATATAATACATTAGCAACCCATATATTCATCGCTTGCCCATAAATTAACAAAAATTTCTTGACAAGCATGAAAAAGGGAGTCATTCTATTTAAACTATGAAAACTTATTTTGTACTTTTTCATTGGGGCAACAGAGAAGGTCAAAGTCATCTGGCTGCTGGTAGATTTCGAGACAGGAGATGTTTTCTTCTTAAAGGGTAAGGTTGTCAGCCCTACGACCAGCGCTCTACAGTCATATTAGACTGCCACCTAATCTTTAAAGTGGATTCCGAGCCACTACAAGCATCCATGGCAACGTCGGGGTTCGAGCCTGAAACCTGTGAGGCCGAGAGCAGAGCGCTAGTCATTCGCCCTTACTTACCCCTCTGTATAAATAAACAAGTAATATAAAAAAAATTTTAAGTCAATTCCTATTTTTTTATTCACTATAATTTTCTTTCTCATTTATCTAGCGCCATTTATTGGTGGATATATGCAACTCAAATCTAAAAAAAACTAAAATTAATTACTGAATTAATATTTGAAAAAACTGTATTAACATCAAGTGTCATCCACTACAAGTTAAAAAAAAACGTATTTGAATTTGAGTGGATGAATAAAAAGTTTTTTGTTAATGATTGAAAAGTTGGACAAGATATATATAGGGAGAGTGTGAGCTAATAAAAGGAATCGAATGAAAAACTATTAAGTATCGCAAAATAATAGTCGGGCCTTGTGCTCTATTTATGCAAAACACGAACAGCCAACCGACAAGCGATTGGGAGCAGGACATTGCCTTCTCGGAATAGGAATAGAAAATTGCCTTTATATGGAATCGAACATGGGTGTTTAGGAGTAATTGACTCACAAATGCTTGTCGTATTGGAGAGAATAACAGAACTTCCATAAGCAGTCTAACTTTCGATACCAAGCACTTTACACATGCTGTCACAATCCCCATTATTCCTCTTTGTTTATGAAAACATTGACTGTATTTTACGCACCTGTAGATTAAAGCTTAAATCCTCCTGCCACCAACTGCTCAAGTTATTGATGGGCCAGGAGTAGGACAGTAGGACAATTAAACAAAATTTTAATCATTTTTCTTGCAAATGATTGTCACAATTATGCACAAGTTCCATACATATATCTAATGTATGTATGGAACTTATCGACGGGAAAAACTAGATTTTGAAGAATAAAAATAATGCAAAGGAAATTAAATATTTGACTTTTTTTTATTTCTTATTTTAAAATAATATAAATTTTATTTTAGGTATGCCTAAACTTTTGTGCAAAGTTTTTCGTTTTTATAATTTCATTAGTAGCAAATAAATGCATTTAACTGAAATATATATATTTTTTAATTATGAATGTTTTTTAATTTAAATATCCTTGAAAATGTGTCTTTTTAAATTATTACTGAAAATGTCCTGTTAAATATTCGTATAAATGAGTTTTACTAAAATAATCAGGTTTTGAATATTTAGTCATTATAACAGTCTAGATATATCATTTCTCATATAAAATTTGATATATTATTTATCAAAAAAATTACATCAATCTTGTATAAAAGAATATTGTTACAATAAATAAAATTTTCACTGTCAAATATGATTACAATAACCTTTATTTCTTATACGTAATATTAAACGTTTTCAGATTATAAAAAATTATTAAAATAGCACTTAAAATCAAACCATTACAATAGGACAAATTTAATTATAATGATTCTGTGTTTCATTCATTAAGGCATACACCCCTAGCATACACCCCTTAAGGCATACACTCCTAGAATACACCCCTTTAAGTATATTACCAATCGGATCTGTCGAATCTGTCGATCTGTCAAGAATATACTAGACACGACTTCATTTCGATATTAGTAAATCTGTCAAAAATATTACCAAATATGTCTTCATTAGAATAATAGTAAATTTGTCAAGGATGCATTTGGCCAAATGAATGAAATTTCAACATTGGTATACAATTGTATTACAATGCCTTATTGACATATTTTTAATAAACAAAACTATTCTCTACGACAATGAAACCAAACAAACAATAAATAATAATAATTGATGAATCAAAGTTATAACTTGAATGCTTATTAAACTATTTCCCAGTGATATAATATAAATAAAAAAATTATAGTAAGTTCTACCCTTTATTCATTTAAAATTGCTAAGGAATATCTGAAATATTTCTTTTATTCGAACAAAATGTGTGAACGCATCCTCACGTAACATAAAATGAAGCTCCATTTTATAAAATTCGATCAATATCAAGTAATTATTTTTTCCAGTATAATATATGAATAATGTTTCAGTTCTCATCTATTACTAACATTTTTGTTAAAAATTGTTTAAGTTAAAGTCGGAAAAATGGATAACAAAAGAGGTATTGAAAGCAAATCTGAGTTCTTTTGTTGTAAATCGAGTCAATAATGTTGACAGGAAACAGATTCGTCCCATCGCCAACAATGTTTCTCATCCATGCATTTTAAAGCATTTTCTCTTGCTTCCAAGCAGTATAAATTCGAAATTTATTCACGACTTGTTTTGTTTGTTTATTCTTTTGCTCAACGTTCAAGAATATTTTTTATTGTTCGAATTCATTTAAGTAATAATAAAGGCTTTGATAAATAGAGTTCTGGAAATTAGTGATTGTAATCAATCATAGGTAAATTCAATATTTGTTACACATTACAAAAAACCGTTTTTAAATATTTTTTAAGATTAAAGTTAATATTTGTATCTCATGATTGGAATTAATAGGAAAATTTTGAAGTTTTACATCTCTCTCTCTCTCTATATATATATATATATATACATATAAAGATATATATATATGCAGGGTGATTATAAAATTTTTCTCTCGGTATATGAATCCCTAGCTATCATACCATTTGTAGAAACTGACTGAAATTTTGCTTTTAAGTGTTTTGAGGTATGCGTTCAAGAATCATATGAAAACAACAGGTTACGATTACAGTGATAAAATTTTAAAAATTTCAAATGGCAACACGTTCATTTTTTTTATAGGAATGTGAAATCTATAGTGAAAAACTATAAATATCATTGGAACGGTACCTGCAGAACGAAAATCGTCGTCGCTAGGCAAATTAAGAAGAAAAGTGTAAACAACCAAAATTTATTATAATATATTGTATTGTATAATAATTATTATTAGAAGCAACAAAAAGCAAGCTATTTTAGTGTGTTCACAAATTTTCCACGGGATTTCCTTCACACACGATGGCACTGTGCATGCGGCAGATGGTGTAAAGCACTGAAGCACGGATCACTTCTAGCTATTTTCTTTGTTACTATGACTATGCCAATAAATTACATAGGTTTTACTATCCATTATTTTAATTCTCTTTAATCGTTTTGGAGTAAGTTAGTTCTACAAACTTGAGCTATGATGCAAAATATCTAAAACTGTGGAGTGTTGTATTCCAAGTTAAGATACAGTTTATCAAGTTGACATCTTTGGACTTAGAGAAAGACTAAACAATAAAAAAAATCTCAAATGTCTGAAATATTTTCAAATCTTTTGTAAATATAATAAATTGTATGTAGCAATATTTTGTATATTTTATGTAATATATTTTTAAAAACAAGTTAAGACTTTTCCAGTCACCTTATAACAACAACAATAAAAGCGTCGTATGTATCATTTAAATTAATAATAACACAGTTCACTCTATAACTTAGTATATTCAAATTCATTCTGCAATAAATATCTTTAGTTTCCAATTAAAAATTGAATTCTGCAAATTTCTGAAATTGAGTTCTAAAACTTTTAAGCTTATGTAGTACTATAGCTTCAGAAAACTATTTAAAAATAAATTAATAATGTTTCGCCCTTTACAGTTTTCGATTTTTATTCATCTAAATTAATTTCCTACTAAAAAACTTTTTAACAATTTTTCCTACTTGAGCTTGTTTCTATTTTAATGATTCATAATGAGGAAATACATACTCACAGTTTTTTTAAATTCTATACAAGCAAAAATTATTACAAAACTATATGAAAGTCATTATTTTATGTACAAAAGAATTTTAATATTGAAATGCTACTGATTTTCCTATAACAAAACTATATTTAAAACTTTTCATTTCTATATGATCAATCCCAAAATATGTAGAGGGATGGTGGGCAAAGGTTTGTTCAAACTGATATTTATATAACTTTATTAAAAATAAAATAGACAGCATGAATAAATAATACAGACAAAAATTATGTAAAATAAATACGGTTGAAAGAAAATTAACAAATAAAATATTTAATAATTATAAATTCAATCGATATTCCTTTGATGTTTTTTTTAATCTAGTGTGTAATTTACCATTGATGTTTCCAACACTTCTCTAAGATGCTAATTAGTTAATTGTGAGTGATATTCTAACATGGAAAATTTTATAGTTGAGTAAAAAGATTCCTCCAGCTCTCCGGCGCCTTGTACCACAGGTTTCGTGTTTGATTCCCGGCAGGGCCATGAATGTTTGTAACGGCTCGGAACCCACTTTAAACCGTAGGTCACGGTCTAATAGGACTGCAGAGTGTTTTGCGTGAGGCTGACAACCCTACCCCGTAAAAAGAAAAAATTCTCCTTTCTAGAAATCTGCCAGTTAGCAGACGGTCTTTGCTCACCATGTCACCGGTTGCTGCACCAGTGACGAAGAACAGTTGCAAATAGTCAGCAAACTGCAAAAGTTAAAATATTTTTTTTCTGGCACCAATTTCCGAAACGCAGGCAGGTAAAGAGATTTATGCAGAATTTATACTACGTGATCCTGCATCATTTCTAGTATTTCTATTTCTCTTTATGCTGTGTTGGATAATATTATGTCAGAAAATGGATAGCCATTTTGAATAATATCAATTGCGAATGAATTAACAATAAACTTTCAGTTAACAATAAACAATAATTTTCTTGATATTTATTAATTTTATCTTCCTCGATATATAAAGTGTTGTTTTTATAAACTTCTTTTGAATAAACAAGGAAAATGTTTAAATATTTTTGACTTCACATCATTTTGAGAAAGATTGAAAACTAATTATAGTTTAAGACAAATCACTTATTTTTCAATCCCTTCTATTAGCTCACACTCTCCCTATATATATATCTTGTTCAAATTTTCAATCGTTAATAAAATACTTTTTATTCATCCACTCAAGTTCAAATACATTTTTTTTTTAACTTGTAGTGGATGACATTTGATGTTAATGCAGTTTTTTCAAATATTAATTCAGTAATTAAATTTAATTAATTAATTTTAGTTTTTTTTAGATTTAAGATGCTTATATCTACCGATAGATAGCGCCAGATAAACTTAAAAAAATGAATGAAAATTATTTATAAAGGACTTTCTGCAATATAGTGAAAAAAAAGTAGGAATTGACTTCAAAATTTTTTTATATAACTTGTTCTGCTTGCAATGCCAAATTGAGTTTGTAAATTATTGCATAGCATCAGCAATTAACATTAAATCTTGAAGCAATTCAATGAATCAGGTCAAAACGTCACAGGTCTGATGGCCAATTGGATGGCTTCAGGTTCGAGTCATGGCGCTGACATGGATGTTTGTTTAGTGGTTCTGAATCCACTTTAAACTGTAGGCAGCGTTCTAATTAGCCTAATGTGCGCAAACAATGGCAGTAGAGAAAATAACAAAATAAACTTTGAAAACTGATAAAGATCTTAATCTGATAAATGTAGTGAAAAATTGTTCGAATAAAATTTACGATTTGTAAAACAATATTCCACATTTTTGTATTTTAAATATTTTCTTATAAAATGTAAATGGGGAATTCTGCAGTCAATTGGTACAAACTTGGGTAGTTTAGAATCAATTTTTAAAAAACAAGTACTACAGAATATTGTCCTTCGGAGCCTCATTTAAGCAGATAAATTCGGTTTGATGGCTAATTGGCTACCGCTGTGGCCATTGGTGTTTCAGGTTCGAATACTGGTGGTGTCATGGATGTTTGTTAGTGATTCAGAATCCACGTTAAACACGTGTGCAAAAAATTACCTTAGAACAGCAATCCAAATAATAAAACAGATAATTCTCCAATGCTGATGTACATATTCCATAGTTTTTGAAAATAAATTTAAAGCGCTTAAGCTATTTTTTTTCTTTGATGTATCAAATATTTCAATCTGCATCCTTTTTATTTTCTTTTTCTATTATTATGAGCAATATTTTATTGTGAAATAAACTATCTTTTTTTAAATTTAAAAATAAAATCTTTCAGTATTCTGATTTTATATTTTCAGCATAAACTTTTGGAAATATTTCAGACTTAAACAAGAAAAGTAAAAATATGCTATACTTCACATTAAAAATCGTATTTTTGTAACACCCACTCAGTAAAATACAGGCCTGTCGAGCATGCTGTTCAATTTATTCTTTTAATAAATGTCTTTTTCATAAATAAAAATCGAAGCGACATATATAAACAATAATTTTTCCGAATCAAATGTCATTTTTTTTATTATAACAGAATAATCTAAAGATATTTTACAATACAGATAAATAATTTAAGGATGATTTGAAAATGTATTATTGTATAAAAAAAATCGTTCTTCGTTATTTTTAGCGATTAATTCTTTGTATTTTTTTCAGTAATGGTTATTTTATTCTTTTCTGTGAATTGACACAGTGAATCGAATATCGGTGCTTAAATAACAATTGTCGAAAATTAAACATTGTTCCATTACGTGCAGTCTAAAAGAATGATGAGTTTATAAGATAAAAACCAGTTGCTCTAAATATATATATTCTTTCTTATGAAACTAATTTCACTAAACGTTTTAAGCAAAATATGATTCTTTGAATTGTAATTTTTTTTCAATATTCTGTGTATGCGTCATTTCATTTTTTAAATTGTTTATATTTGTTTTCAATTATTATTTCTTTGAAAAAATTTTCGTAATTGCTGTAGTTATTCCGTTTCTAAATTCTTCTAAGATTCCTATAAAAACTTAAACTAACAACAATAATTTGTATAATAAATGTGATATAATATATTTATGAGATTCAATTCATATAAAGTAATGAAAATGTATATATATATATAATACTAAAAAATACATACAATGAATAAAAAATAAGAAATATCTATTACATATTTTTGTTTAACTCAAGAAGTGCCCAATTTATTCTCAATCATAGAATATATATACATATGTTTTATATATTATAATTCTTTACAATACTGAACCATTTTCATTTTTAAAATTACTTTCTGTTGTGTTTATTTCTAATCTTCCTTGCTCTAATCTGAGGTAGTCTAAGGCCATGAGTCCATTAATGCCTAATCAGAAATTTAATGAAAAAGCAAAATAATCTTAGGAAATATTGGTACAAATTTAATTTTTTTAATTTTGTACGAATAGAAAACATTTGAACTGCTGATTAAAGATGAAATATTGTGATTACAACATTACTGATAGGAAATAAATTTAAACATATTCTATTAAATTTTATGTAAATATCTCCTAATGTACAATTAGAAACACATATCCAGGTACTTGTTAGGCTAGGGACAATACTTTTAATAAGGATTGAATGATGATTTGTTAATTCGAATGTTGAGGGATTTCTTTATGTGATGATATCCAAGTAAATTAATGCTAATTAGAGGTTAAAAGTTTTTTAACATTCTTCTTTTTTAGCTTTTTTTTATTGCATACAGTTGCATAAAAGTGCAATTCTTCTGGGTACCCTCAATTTCCCAGAATGAGAAATAAATGATTTTGCTGGACTTCCAGTGACAACTAAAAAAAGTGGAGAAACCAAAATCAATTCCAACAAATTAAGTTGCTGTATTTTGAGAAGGAACTAAAATATGTTCATCCTAACGATGAATCTTAGTTACCATAATACATTTAAAAAGACGCAAACTTGGACAAAATATATAAGGCAAAAATATCTTTACTCTTTTTTGTTAAGTTGAAATATTTGGTGTGTAAAATCTGAAGATCAAAACAAGTAGGGATTCCTAAAATGCAATGAAAAACAGAGAACTAATTAACCCATTCAGCAGGCATAATGTTTTATAATTGCAATACTGGTCATCCACTCAAGTGCTAACAGGTTGGTGGTCGATGTATTCTTCTTTCGTTTATGTATTCCATAATGTATCAGGTGTGTTTTGGGTTAGTTTTCGTCCTCACACCGGTGATTAATTTCTCTTAACTTTATGATACTAAAATATTTAATGCATGAATGTGAAGAATATGAAATTAAAAGTTATGAAAGAGTTTAAAAATTCCAGCTACTCTGATAACCAGAAGTGAAAAGAAAATAAATTGAAGCAGAAACCAACTCTCAGCTTGAATGTTATTTTCTCTGTAAACCCCCCGAATTTGTGTCGATCCATTGATTTTCAAGCTGTTTCCGATAAGGAGAGAATATCTGAAATAATTCTTCGCGGGGAACATTTGCTTGAACATCAGTGGGTCTACGTCTCGTCCTGACCACTGAATTGGTTAAATGTCTTGGCGTTATTCATTAAAAATAGCATTTCTTACGTATTTCTTACTGGTTTAAATAC
Source organism: Caerostris darwini (assembly GCA_021605075.1). NCBI lineage: Eukaryota > Metazoa > Arthropoda > Arachnida > Araneae > Araneidae > Caerostris > Caerostris darwini. Next base: position 803,338 of record BPLQ01013769.1, read on the forward strand.
ATTATACCTGAAGTAAATTTGAAAACCTCTTTCTTTTTTAAAGGTTTTAGTAAATGCTCTGTCAATGAAATCTAATAATTTGTTTATAAGTTTGCCAAGCAACCCCATCATCATATCATGGTTACTTTACATAGAGAAAATGCCTTCCTGGATGTATTTTGAGAGGGAAGGAACTTATATTTGTGTTAAATGCGAAGGAAAATTATTGTAGTAAATAGCTTTGAATCGGTGAAACATGTTGCAAAACTACAAGTCAGTTAGCATTTTAATGGTTCTTAATTAAACATTTTTCAAAATTAACTTCTCCATTGCCTTAACTAACATTTTAAAAAGCTGTCAACATTCTTTCAGTTAAAATCGACACAGAATTTATTATAAACTAACTCTGATAGTAAAATTTAATAAACATTTCAATTGGAAGGACTATAGCCTGAAGCGGCAATGTGTGTATTTCATTCTTGACTACGATTCTCGATATTCTCGAGTCCTTGAAAGAAGACGTCTAAAGTTATTATCACCATCTGAAAATAGATCGCTAGGGCTTATTTTTAGAATAAGTTAGTAGAACGAGAAACATCTTAAACAGAGAGATTTGTATCCGCAATCAGGGCCTGGTATTGCACCAACCCTTGTGCAAGGCATCTTAAGCATTTCTTCCGCGCTGTCAGTTGCAAAGTCATCGGAAAAGGGTACTTGACAGTTTGATTAACATTCGCGAGTGCTTCCTAATCCTTCATTTACTGAGGCGATGCAGATATTAATATTTAATTGCGAGCAAAGTGAATTTGCTCTTCGTTGATTTTGGCTCAAGGCGGTGTCATAGCCGATGACGGAGAAGAAAGCCTGCTGGATAAATGTATGCACTCAGCAGAAACAACAGAAATTCCATCAGTTGGTATCTTGGTTTTCTGTGAGTCTATGCATTTGAGGGGTAAAAAAAATGAATTGACATTGATTGAGTTAGATATATTTTTTCTTCTTCTATAATTGCAAGATAACCTTACTAAGAATATTAAAAACGCAGAAGGGATATTAAATGATACGCGGAAGTGAATGTTGTATAAAAAATTGTGAACGTAGATTAATTCTTTTTAATATGCAATAACTGAAGAGTTCTGAAAATTTCTCATATCAAAATTTAAATAAAATAAAATGTTGCACCATCTTGTCACCCATCTAATGAATTTTTTATCTATTTTTTGAAAAATAAGCGATCATTCTTATAAAAGGAAATATAAAATATTAAGTGTAGTACTGTTTCAAGAAATTGTACTGTTTGATCTGTAAAATGCTTACTCTAAGATACAATACCATGCTAAATTTATCAAATTGTATTGATAAAAAGATCACATATTAGTAGATAAAGTAATTTTAAAATGTTGTTAAAAAATTATATAATTGATTTGTCTAATATATTGAATATTACATCTTAGTCCTGTGAAAGTATGTATGGCTAATAAACAACGGGGACAAGTAAATTAATAATTATTGTAAATACTTCGCTTACCACTTTTTATATAAAATATTTGTTTACGAGTGTTAAACATTATTCTAACATCTCCTAAGAATCAAATTACTTATAGAAAATTATGACCAATACAATAAACGTAGGTTCTCAGTAAGATATAACAAAAACAGCGTTATACAGTACATTATTTTTTATCTTGCAAGTTACAAGATAACGGTTAAAAGTTTCACACGTTTAAACTAAGAATATGCTATAGGAAATAATATTTTATAAAATATTTAATATATTTTTAATAATTTTATTCTAGTTGTTAGCTTTAAAAAAATTGATAAATGAAAAATATTGATTCTGAAGCATATCTTAATATTTAATTTTATAAATTAACTGGCGAATATTTTAAGGCATTTGAGAATTTATTCATAGAAAAAAAAAGAATGCAAATATTTTTTTCACAAAAACTTAAACATTTTATAACATTCATTATAAAATAGTAGAAAAGTCTCATCAAGTATACAGGAAAAAAAAAAAAAAATGACTATTTTTTTTTTTTTTTTTTTTTTATTTTTTTTTTTTTTTTTTCATGCTTCTACATTTTAATTTTTATAACTGTAGGTTATAAATTACAATTTACAGAAATATAGTATTTATTTAAATATAATTATTTTTGCATATTGACAACAGTAAAATTTACATATTATAATTTTCAAATTGTCTTATAAATTATGTCAGAATAACTTATCAGCTTTTTAGGCTGTCACTATTTGCACACACACTCACGTATATATATATATATATATATATATATGTACAGCAAACAGTTCACATATGGGCGATGATGAGAATGTTTCTTCCGTACAAACTTTGCGAGATAAATGGAAAACATTTGCATGCTTTATGGGAGAAAATAAGGATAACATTCACCAAGCAGTCTGAATGCGTTCTATACTATCGCAATCGCTATCGAGTCTCCTCGTATTTGAAAGCAGTGGTTGCAAAAGGCGCAGTCAGTTAATTCAAATCTGAACTCCCTTTGGATCTTAGCTGTGTGCATCAGGATCACAAGACATTTATATTCGAAGATATTTTTACGTCTTATATTAATTCGGGTTATTACTGGTTGTATTTTTATCGAATAAATGCTTAAATCTCAGTTACCGCATAACAAAGATATATAGTTTTTTGCAATTTACATGAAATGTCTGAGGGCAAAGGTTTATTTTTTAATCAAAATTATTCGTAGCAAGTGTAGTTTAGAACTATTTATTCCGTCTCTAGATTACTCATAAATAAAGAACATTTATTAAATTACATTGTAATGGCATATTTTAAGTTATGATAATCTTTACATTTGTCCCCTTTTTAAAGTAAGCGTTTTCATCTAATTTATCTTTGAATTTTACCATCCATACAAAGTGCTGTTTGATTACAAACGTTGAGAACATTGATCTGTGGTTATTTGCTTTTTAAAAGACAGACATATCGCGGATTCATTGTTACGCTGGGTGTATGACGGGGGCTTTCTAAATTGTGCATACATTTTACCACCCTAACCAGCAACACACACCGCGGGGGGAGGATTGTGATTTAATTGAGTTTTAATCTTTGAGTTTTAGTGTTAAGTTTTTGAATTTTAACTCTTGAGTTTTAGGGTTAAGTTTTTGAGTTTTAACCCTTGAGTTTTAGGGTTAAATTTTTGAGTTTTAATTGAGTTTTAACCCTTGAATTGAGTGCCCTTGAACCTTAATTGAGTTTTATCCCTTCAGTTGAGTTTTAACTCTCCTCCTTGAGCCAAGTGAAAAAGATTTTTAGCTTACGGATTAATCATGGGCATACATTAAAGCTATGGCTTGTCCAGATATAAAAGCTTGACTCTTGATGGTCTAGTTTAAAAACCCAATGTGCTTGACTGCATAGTTTAAAAACTCAATGCTCTATCCACCAGCTTGCTCTAATCTGGTAACTAATACCTAAAATAATAAATAAGATGTTTACACTTTTCTTCAAAATCAAATATTAAAATTGAAAGAATACCTTGATTAATAAAAATATCTTTTAATAAATACCCGCAGAAAAAAATAGCAAAAGTTATTTAACAAGACGAAAAAAAAAATTTAAAGCTGTTAGGGTTAGATTATCAAGTACTTAGAAACTAATTTGAAACCCACCATGCACAATACTTTCTTTTTTTTTTCTAACAAGTCTTTCTTTAAAAGAATTATTTTTCGCAAGAGTTACTTTTAAATATTTTTTTTCTTTTGCTGGATTATAATTTAAGTAAAATGAACTACGAAAAGCAGGGGACGAAAGCCTCTCTCTCTCTCTTTCTCGGATCGTTATGGACTCAAATTTAAAACACTGCACGCTAGAAAACCTACAACTAATGCGTTTATCTCATTCTCTTCTGAAGCCGTAGTTACACACATCATTTACTCATCGAACGGAAGATGTTACCATTGAAATGCACAGAAACGTTTTTCTAAGGATGAAAGGAATGGAGCGATACTTTTTGGGCACAAGGCCTGAGTTAGCGAGATAGGATTTTTGTTAGTGACTCACTAAAAAAAAAGAAAAAAGGAAACGAGAATGCATTATTACCTCGCGAATCGATCAACTAGTTTAAACTAATGCTAAAATAATGGTTGAGGTGTGGAGCATATAAAAAATAAAAATAAATCAAAGAAAGTTCTAATAAAAAAGAGATAGTCGTTTTGAAAATGGAAGAATTTCACCTTAATCTCCAAACAACATAGTCGAATCAGATGAAAAATTCGGAAGTAAAATGATACTGCAGCTCTTGAAAGAACAAAAAGGAATGAGCTTCTTTTGATCTTTTGGATAAAAGGATCTCCGTGTTTTTTTTATGTTTTTTATTAGTTTCTTTTTCCGAACTCCAACAGGGTTCTTGAAAATTCAAATAATCAGAATAGTTCTTTTTTTTTCTTAGAAATTGAAATGACATTTGAAAAAATCAAATTTTAACTGTGATCAAAGAAGTTTAAAATTCTCTTTGTTATACTGAAAATTATTCTTACAAAATCATTAACATTCAAATATTTTTTTACCCACATTCGAGAGATGCTTTGAAGAAAAATGATCAAATTGGTGGAAAAATGGATTTAAATGAGCAAACATTTAAATTTTGCATAAAAAAATGTGATTCGTTTGTATATCATGAAATACATAATCCCTCTTGAAGTTTCAATACAATAATTTTTTTACCCGCTCAGAATTGCTTGCAAATTGTAGTAGTTTAATGTGCTCATATTAATTCTATGTTAATAATGACATATACAGTTAACTTATTATTTCAGACTGAATTTTTATATACAATCTATGATATTTTACAAACTCGACATATTAAAATTTAAAACCAAGGAGATAAGAGTTATAATATAATGCGATTTTACATTAAAAATATTTATTAATGTATTTATTTTTAAAAAAACCTATCATTTATTAATGAGAATTTTGTGTTTAGCATATGTTAACTCTTAGTAATATAAATTACTAAGCATTCTAATTAGGTTGTATATGACGATTAAAATGAATTTAATAAATTTTCGGGAGTAAAATGATGTTTTGTTTAAGCAATGATTCAATGAAATATAAAATAAAGCTTTTGTAAGGAATAATACGTCTCTTATAAATTAACAAATCCAAATCCAGAATAGACACAATCCCTATTTTATTAGACTGTCATATTTTTTCTAAGACTAATACAATCCGAAAATTCTACCTTGAGATTTCTAGCTTCGAAAATAAGTCAGATGATATAGAATTTTCATTTTCTATTATAGTTTTTCTAATAAAAATATTAAAACATAAGTTCTAATATTTTAGACATTTTTCACATTTCTACTTTTCTATACATAAGTAATATGTATTTTTAAAAAAAACGAAGGTTTTAAGACTATATTAAATTAGTCAAATTCAATTTTTTTAATCCAAATTTATTTTTTTAAAAACTGGAATTTGTTTTAAAAATGTTTCAAATGCATTGCCTAAAATAAATAAAACAAATTTCTTAAAAAAATAAGTTTATTTTTCGAAAAGTTTCAAGTTAAATTTTTAAAAAGTTCAGAAATTTTTTTGAAAAAACAATTTTTATGCTGAAGAAATTTAATTTTTTAAAACTACCCAAAGGGGTTATAATAAAATTACTAACCATCTGAATCAAATGCAAAACACTATTTTTTTTATAAGTTAATAGCATTTATCTGCTGAAAATCATTTCGTTATTTAAATTTAAAATACATACAGATAATCATTATTTTAAGATTGGACGAAATAATAAAAATAAAAACTATTTTTCGTGAGTCTTCACTAATAAATATCTAAAATGGTTTTTCATCAGAAATTGATGACTTTCTACATTTGTTGTACCATATATGCTTTACTAACACTCCACTTTACTATACATTTTAATGTCTCTGAACGAGCAGTTATGCTATTCTACTTTTATAAAATATGTATATCTCACATATTACGGTATCATCATTAAAAGTATCTGGATAAACCATTATCGTAACCCTGTTGTTGTTCCTTATCTCACTTGGTCGACAGCAACATCTAGACCAGGTCCATGAACCCGTGTCTTAAAAAAACGACGAGTCACAATAAAGAGTAAAAAATGCAACTTCTTTTTGTCTTTGACCTTGAAGCACAAAGATATGGGATAACCAAAGGGAGAAGCCTCACTTTACTCCACCCGATTATACCCTCTATCACTGAGTCCCATTTTAGTCACCTTTTTAGATGTGCATGGGCTACAGTGAGACTATTCTAACCCGGGCCCACACTGGACTATCGTAACCCTTCTTTGTACATAGCACATAATCATCTCTGAAGAAGTAACAATTATTTCTATTAGTTTTAAAGGACTTATCTGAACATTTCTAAAAATACTATTACGTTCTACTTTTTTTCTCCCTTTTTTAAAACAATTGATCCATTTTTTCTTCTACAACTTATTATTTTTTGTTTCCATTTTTCGAAACTTAAAACTTGAGAAAAAAGAATTTTTCAGTTACTTGAACCATCATCTAAGCGTTTATGGACAAACAACAACATAGTTTTCCTTCTTCATGAATCATACCTGGCCATCTCTCAAAACTTAATTCACCAAAAGAAGTATAAGTTCTTTTTATTAATTTTCATTAATATTGGATGCCTCATCTCAACATTTAAAAAAATAAATCAGACATTCCCTTTTTTTTAACATTATAACTTTTACCTCTATTTTTTTGGCAAATTATCTAGCCATCTTAGAACTTAAATTATCTAAAATTACCACTTATTCCAATTATAAATGCAGTTGAGAGATTTATATTTTCATTTCTGAACATCTATTACTATTTTCCTTTTAATTACCTGGTAATTATATGGCTATCTCTCAAAATGTAAAACTTGAAAAAGAGTAATTTATCAGTTCTTTTCACTCTCACCTAAATGTTTGTAGACATACTACAATGTTACATTATTCATCTTCCTTCTAGCATATCTGGTCATCTTTCAAAACTTAAATCCTCAGGAGAAGAATAAAGTTATCATGTTCTTCCAGACATACTCAGGAGAATATAGGTATTTAAAAGTATTTAAAGATGCCTCTAAAGTGATCCAAAATTCTTGTCGTAAAAACGAAAAATTATACCCAAAAGTAAATTAACAAAATCCCACCAGACTAAACCTCTCTAAATAAAATAATTCTCGAACTTTCGAATGAACTACCTTGATCCCAAAAGTATTTTTAAATAAAACAATTTAAGTTCTGTTTTAAAAGTGATTCAAGCTAAATATAAAAGTTAGTTTCGTCTAAAAATTTCCAGTTTAATTATATTCCTGCACTAAAAGTACGTAATTAATTCATCTTACGGGTTGTCTGCTCATTATAAATTCGAAAAATGTTCTGAAACTATTTATACAGTTCTATTTAAATTGAGTAAGAGTGTGACGTAGAAAATTATGTTTATTTCTTATTTAAATGCCTAATTCTCGAGACCTCTGCCTCTCGAGATTTCTTTGTTTAGGAAATGAATGTCAGACCTGGAATTGTGCTTTCTTTATTAATTGAATAGTATTAGGCAAACTGCTACACTAGGCAACCTTATTTAGTGGCCAAGAGGGAATATTGTGGGTGGGTCTCCATTCTTAGTACATATTTAGTGTTCAAAGCACGTGCCCCACTTTTAAACATTCGTACAAATGGCTTGGATAAAGCACGTACTTTTCGTAATCAAAATGAGCTACAGAAATCACAGAGAGTTTTTGGACTAATCTCTTAAATTATGTTTTTTAATTTTTTCAAGCATGTGAAATATTTTCGTTAGATCGTCGTTTAGTTCATAAAAATTAATCTTTTTAAATCGATTATAATGAACACTTCCTTAAATGTGGAATAATAACTGTCTTATAAAGAGAATAAATAATAATTTTATTTTCTTGCAATGAAACTGTCTATTGATTTAAAAAAACTATTTATAATTCTGCAACTGAAATTTATGAAAACAACTATAATCAAAAACAATATTACTAGATATCGAAATAATAATAATAATAATACATGGATATTTAATTTATATATGAATAATAATAACTAGATGCAAAACGTCCTTCTTAAAATGAGATACAATTTTGTAAAAAAAATTCCTTTTTTTATTTAATTATTTATCTTGTGAACGACAAGCATTGTAAATTTTATCATTTACAAAATACAAAATGGAGTTGTAGCAAAACTGGTATTACCCATAGCGCTTATCAAGAGGCTTGCTACATTTACATTATACTTTCCAAGAGGAACATCTGCAATAACTGAACTATATTTCTTTGTCTTGTTGAAGAAAGTCCAGATATCTCTAGTTAGACAGATGCCTTCCAATGCGAGACTGTATTTGACTATTTCTATCAAATCTATGCTTTTTCAAAACAGTAAGTTATGCTAGCAAGAATCGATCCTCCACATTCTGGTACACAGTATAACGTCCACTGCCATGTTTTTAGACTAATTGTAGAAAACACTAAATTACAAAGCAACTAATTAATTCTAGGCACTAAATTTTAAAACAAATTAATTAAATAATTTCCATCTAAAGAAAAATTGAAAAAGTGCCATTTTAACAGTTGAATTACCTCAGACGTTACTTTTTAATATTATTTTTCATTTACCATCCTTCCAAAAATTCTTTTTGAGGTTTCAACAAATCCAAATTAAAGGTTCAGATATTTTATTTATTACTGTTTGAAGTGTACGCTAAATCTTATTATTCAACGATTTCAAAATGACCTCACTTATTCAAGCGAACGTAATTAATTTTGGATTGAAATTAACATCGAAAAATTCGATTACCAGTTGTTGACTCATCTTGCCGGAGAAATTCCAATTAAATACGAGAATACTGAGGGTGGTCTTTATGTATATGAATTTTTGAATCGATAGTCAGTGCATTATTTCTGCATACTTCATAAGGTAAAATATAACATGAATTCATTTTTAACTAAATTGCAGTGCCTGCCTTCATTAGTAATTTTTATTATATCTTTTAAGAGAAAACATTTAGGAAAAACTATATGTGATATTAAATTAAATTTATTGATTTTTTAATTTTGTTTTTAAATTTACATTAAGAAACAATAAAACTTTTGTATTGATATATATGTAACTATAGTACATATATTACTATAAACTACTATATATATATATATATATATATATATATATATGTTGAGTTTGGAAAAATATATTTTAAAATCCCAATAATTTAATAAAATGCTAGTATGTAAAATTTAAATATTCTTTTTCTGAATTTTGACTTTTTTTGCCCTTATTTCGAGTTTTACTTTATATGAGTATCCAGTGTTAATTATGAAACCTTTAACAAAATTTCTTTATTTTCTCTAAACCAGCATGTTTTTTTCTACTCTTTTTTGGGTAGTAAATCGATCTTTTAAATCGCTATCCAATAAATATATACAAATCTCATCAATTGTAACTACATGTTTCAATCTTCACCTACTAAGTAAATTTCATATAACAATTAAAAGTTAGTCTTACGCTGAAAAACACGTTTTAATGTTAGAAATAATTAAATCAAAGTAATCAAACTCTTTGATTTTTTTTCCTTCTCACTTTGTATCTCTCCTGAATTAATTTTAAATCCGAATTTATAATTTTATTAAAGTTCTAACAGAGATTTTTAAAGACTGGCGCTAGTTGTTTGGGGGATTAAAATTTTTATTTTAAACAACAGAAGCGTCTTTAGATATAATAACACGTATGTACCTGTTTTGGATATGTATTTTTTACATTTTTCACAGTCATATGTAAAATTTTTTTAAATATGTCCTTTTTATATTAATTATGCCATTTATTTTACGTTTAGAAATATTAAAACCATGCTTTTAATATCCTTTATTATGTAATCGAATAAAAGTATTTATCTTCGGAAAAGACCGTCGATTACTTGTTTATTTTTCATAGATATTTTAAGGCAAAGAATAATTTTAATAACTCTGACAATAATTAAATCTTGTTCAGAATTGATGTCATTATGTTTTTTTTTTTATTTATTTATTTAATTTTAATTCACTGAGAAAGTCAAAATCATTATTTTAATTTCTGAACTCCCTTATATAGATTGAAATAATAATTTATTACCATATTTACAGTAAGGTTTTGAATTGAATACATAGAAATTTGAATTGAATAAATTAAATGTTTTCTAAAGCAACTCATAGAAGAATTATTCCTTGAAACAAAACATGTGTGGCAATGCCATTTCAGGCAATCATAATGAAAAAGAATGAAACTGCTCTATAAATCCAGTATGAAAGTTACTCTTATTCAAATCGTTGAATTATTGAAACAAAATACATCCTCATTCTGCAAGTTACGAGCATTAACACACACGAAAGCAAGTACTCAGGCACACATGCATATATTTATATACAAACAATGCACAATATAGAAAAAGCAACACCATAAAAGAATGAGTAGAAAGTGATAAAAATTGATACACAGAGATAGAATGCATACGTATATAAGTGATGTTAGTTAAAAGAAGATAAATTTATACTGCGATGAAATATGAAGGGTGATCAGTAGGAAGTAGGACCACCTGTCGTTGTTCTGTAAGCAGCAGGCTTACGAGGTAAAGATTCAGTTAGTTGCAGAGAGTGTCCTGAGGAATGGTTGCCCATATACTCTTAACCATCCTCCACAGCTTGTACTCCGATTGAGGCTAGAGTAGGTCCGAAAAACACAACAAATCACGTCGCAGATGTGTTCGATCGGTGAGAGATCAGAAGACATTGAAGGTCTAGGAAGCAACTGAACATGCTACAGGGTTTGTCTGCTGATAAATGTCATGTGCTATATATATATATGTGTGTGTGTGTGTGTGTGTGTGTGTGTATTACACAATTTTATTAGCGAAAGAAACATACCTAAATTTACAGAACAAAATGCACTGATGTATTATCAATTATTCATTTTATTACAAAAAACAATAAATCTCAATTACGTTTGTTCTCATGAACTGCTTGTTCCCCCAATATCTGCTAAATATGTATTTTTAAAAGGTATGACATTCAACTTATGCCCATTGGGACACATTACATAATTGCTGTTACAAATTACATAATTTTCATTGTAATTGCTAAACTTGTTTAAAGTTTAAAGAAATTGATTAATTTGCCAAATATTCCACCAATACTTCATGTTAACGAAAAGACAAAGTAACCAACTACTGTCGAATAACCAATTATTCGGCAACGAAGCTATCTCTTACACTCCATTTTGAAGTATATTATTAGAAATTATTAATTATGAATTTATTATTTAGAAATTATTAATTATTAATTATGAAGTATATTATCAGCATTATTATTAGAAAAAGGACTATATAATACTACTCATTTAGATATTCCTTTGCTTGGAAGACATTTCGCAGATATATTATTTAAAAGCGTTCACATATGTATATTCTTCTTTATATCCAATGCCAATTTATATTAAATTTTCATTTAATGACCAAATGTTGTTGGGTTCATGGCTAAATGTGGATATTATATGTTCTGATTGATCAATATTTCTTATCTGAAATTAAAAGTAAATAGCATTTTGCATACTGAGTACTTGTCATAGTGACTAATTGTTAAAATTTTTTTTCATGCATGATGGATAGTCAAAATTATTAGTCGTCATTAACCATAGTCATTGAATTCTTATATAAAACATGATTAATCTTTAGTAGATAAGTAGGTGCAGTTGATACTTCAGTGACTTGTAGTCATTGCAAAGGCAAAGCTTTAATGATTGCAGTTATAATTAGATTTTATATAAACCATTAATGAATATTTATTCAATAATTTCGATTATTGATTAAGTATGTTAAGGGTTATATACTTAACTAACACTCATATAATGGAATATGAAATCTGCATACATGTAGTATAAATGAAAATGTGAGATGTATCACTTCCAAAATTTATACTATTTATCTGAGATAAATTGATATAAGAGATAAAATGATAGAATGTTTTTAAAAGTTGCCTCAAAAATTTAGTTTATACTTATAAACCTTTCATTTATCCTAATACACTAACTGTTTTAAAAAAATTCGGTTATTTTCCATCATGAAGAGGTAACTAACAAGATTTTAAATGTAACTAAGAAAATGTCAACTGGCTAAACCAAATTTCTGATAAACACAGTAACAGCCAACCAAAGAGATTAGTAATTTTAAATATATTATTAATTAATATAATTTAAATAAATTCATTTTATGTAATTCAAAATTTATGAATTTTCTTAAATATATGAATATATTTTCCCGATTAATGGTTACTTCTATTGATTTAAACGTTTTTAAAATAATCAAACTAAGCAATATAAATTATCCAATTATAAACTCAGAAAAATTTCGTTTTCCTTTTTTCAATTCCTTCTATTAGCTCACACTATCCCTATATATATCTTGTTCAAATTTTCAATCGTTCATAAAATACTTTTTATTCATCCACTCAAGTTAAAATACATTTTTTTGAACTTGTAGTGGATGACACTTGATGTTAATACAGTTTTTTCAAATATTAATTCAGTAATTAAATTTAATTAATTAATGTTAGTTCTTTTAGATTTAAGTTGCACATATCTACCAATAGAAGGCCCCAGATAAACTTAAAAAAATGAATGAAAATTATTTATAAAGGACTTTTTGCGATATAGTGAAAAAAAAGTAGGAATTGACTTTAATTTTTTTTTTTTTTTATAATACTTGTTTGATCTAAATACATGAATTTGTGCAATAAATGAAAACATTTATGTATATAATTAGCAATCTAAATATTTCAAACAAGTAGTACAGTAATTTATTTTTTATTTCTTAATATTGATATATTGTGCTAAAAGTTTTTGATAAAATATGACAGATTGTTTTACTCAGATAGACGAATAAATATATACGACTTTTATATTTAAATTAAGAACTATTTATTATTCAAAATACGTGGAAAAATTTATTTGAATTCAAGAGGCATTCTCACTTGGATAATAATGAGTCCTATATGCAGTAAAAAGAAAGATAAAATTGATCGACATTTTTCTCACGGGCTAAATGAAAAAAATAAGTACCAGATAATTATTTACTAAAATTAAGAAATTTAATTTTATTTATTAAAATCAATTCCAAAAAATGCACACCAGAAAATTATTTAAAAAGATATTTGCTGCAATTGCTTAAAATAATAATTTGCTTCCGAATAAATTGAACGATTTCTTATTTTAAAGCCAAACAATTTCTTAAAAACTAACGATTTCTTCAAGCAAAATGTGCTGAATTCAAGATGCATTTTTACTTGGATAATAATAAGTGCTGTGAGCATGAGAAAATAAAAAATGCGTTAAATGAGAAAAATGAAATACAGCAGAAAATTATTTAAAATTATTCAAAAGAAGCATATCAGAAAATTATTTAAAAAGTTATTTGCTGAGACCGCGTAAAATAATAATACTTTAACTCTGTATTTCTTCTTAAATTTCATGTTATTAAAAACGATGCAAAATGGTCCTCGAACATTCAGTTTGAACTTAAAAATAATTTAAAATCTTATATGCTCTCATTAATCAATTTATTACAGGGAAAACTTTTATAATATAAAGAGAAGAATAAAGCCTTAGTAAAGGGAAAATTAGATTTTATACAAATCTTAAATTTAAATTAGGATTTTAATGATGGATTTTCTAATGAAATCGAAGAATCTTCAACGTGTTACAATAAGTCACGCAAATGCTGAAAGATTAAAAATTTTAATCAACTCCAAACTATGACGAGTCGAATTTCTATAATGGAATTTAATTATAAATTTTAATTGTGAAATCTCAATTCAAAAGGAAATCCAAGTCAGAGAGCGGGGGAATTATATTTCGTCGAAAACTCGGTAGTTCTACAGATTATGTTTGCTGAATTCAACAAGACTCTGTCCATGCTTTTTTGTATTAATATAAAAAAAGGAAAAAAAATCGATAAGAAAGTATTTAAATTTTATTCAAAAAATACATCACTTAAATCGCAGATGTAGATTTTAATCTCCTCCTGTTACATTTGCATGGATAGAAAGAAATGGGTGCTTTTGTAAGATTAAGATGGGTAGTTTTTCCCCGTTGAGAAATTGCCAGGATTATAAAGAGTTTGCCACATTGTTTTGAATAGAAATCTCGCACACGCTCGCTTTTTCTTCCCGAATACTTCGCGGAGCAGGTGTCAAATTTCAAATGATCTATTTTTTTTTACTATCAGGTGGAATATATAAAAATAGCTCGGAAAAAGAACAGCTGATAAGGAAATCAATAATGGCTATGTGGTGGTGACTAGATTTAGGATTGAAAAAACTAGATTGAATCTTTCTCTTCAAATCTTTCTTCACCCAAAGAAATAAAACAAATGGGAGTGGGATAACAAAAGAAAGTCGCGACACATGGCCAAGTTCGCTAGGAAGTTGCAAAACTAAATTAAAAGAACAATCGTGTTATTTGACTTCTAAAGAAAGCACCTCCTTCTTGTGGGGAAAGTTGACCAAAATGTTAAAAAAAAAAAAGAAGTTCTGCAAGAGTACGAGTATTGGGTTTATTTTTTCAATTTCTTCTATTAGCTCACACTCTCCCTATATATATCTTGCTCAAATTTTCAATCCTTAATAAAACACCTTTTATTCATCTACTCAAGTTAAAGTACATTTTTTTTTGAACTTGCAGTGAATGACACTTGATGTTAATACAGTTTTTTCAAATATTAATTTAGTAATTAAACTTAATTAATTAATTTTAGTTTTTTTAGATTTAAGTTGCATATATCTACCAATAGATGGCGCCAGATAAACTTAAAAAAATGAATGAAAATTATTTATAAAGGACTTTCTACAATATAGTGAAAATAGTAGGAATTGACTTTAAAAATTTTTTTTTTTATATTACTTGTTTATTTGTAACTCTGTACAGCAATATATATTTCTAGTGGTAAAGAACTACAAATATTTTCTAGTATGTAAATAGTTGCTCAGTGGATGTAATTTTTAAATTGTTATAAATGAGGCAAACAAATACCTAAGTAGAAAGCTAAAAATATAGAAAATATTTTAGTATTAGTGTATTTGAATTAATTTCCTGTAAATTTGGTTTTGATAAAATTTGTTTTGTATTAAAGGCAATTTAATAGAAATTATTGGAATCTTTTGGAGATGTTTTAGTATATTGAACGGAAATATGTCCCTGCTGAGGGAAAAAAAACGAACTATGGCATGTAAAGAACTTCCACTCTAGTTAAGAAATTGCCAAACATTTGAAGGAATCCAATTTCGAAGCTTTTATTTGTGCTCATTTGAAAAGTTGTTTTAAGGAAAACTGGGATGCATTATATTTATACGAGGTAAACCAGGAAAATATCCTTTTAGCCAGACTAACTAGTGTAAGTAAATCTAGTGCATTAATTTAATATTATGTCGCGTTTGTTATATTAAGGCAGGGACTAAACCCGCAGCTTCTTTCCAAATCATAAAGATCCCCACAACATTTTATCTTGTAAAAATAATTTTTACACTCACATAAACAGATAAATCTATTTAAAAATGATTTCGTTTAAACTATCCAGAGTAGAAGAGTTTGAAAAATAATCGCTGATGTGCAAAAAACTTTTTCATAGTGAATGAATTCTTTCATAAAAAAAATTTAAAAACCGTTTTAATAATCATGAAAGGTAAAATATATTTGTTTTATTGGATTATAATACTTCATTATATCAAAGATTTATTTATTAATAACTAAATTTAGGATAAATCTTTCAATTGTTTTCCTTCATAAAATCTTTTTTTCTCCTAACAATATGATGCTATGTATAATAATAATGTTGCATACATCGTTAAATTGGTTTGCACTCAAATAATATTTTTTGTATTTAATATTCATTTTTCTTAATTACAAAAAAATATCAAATTTCTTAATTCATCTGTAATTTAATACTAATAAAAAGTATACAAACACTTTGTAAAACATATTATACTGGAAAAAAACATAAATGAAATATATTCCTAAACTATTACAATTAAAAATTCTTTCGTTTTGAACTTAAAAATCCCTGTTTTCTTTTGTACAGTGATATATTGTATAAATAATATAATAATATTAGTAAAGTAACAACTATGTATATTTATGTTTTTTAAATGCTCTCAAAAATTTTGATAAATTATATTTTGGACAGAATGAGTAAATAGTTATGTGTATTTTTCACATATTTATATATTACTTTAAGAAAACTTTTGTTATATTTCTAATTCAAATAATAAGTGATGAATTTGCATTTTATTTCCATTCGTCTAATAATCAATAAGATTTATTTTCCATAAAACATATTGATTTTTGCTAAATTTTATATGATATACTTGTTTTCGTAATTTATTGTCAATAAACAAGCCATTGTTTAGCAATTAAAAAAGGTTTAAATTTTGAGAAAAAAAAATAAGCAATTATCCTTTGCTAGAAACTATAATGGATGTTATTTGAATAAATAATGAGCATGTTGTTAGTTCTTTAACCATCAAAAAAGGAATTTTAGATTATTAGCTCTATTTGTTGTTATCTTTAGATTTAAGGTACAACATATTTAATTGCTCACAAAAAACGAAGCTTATTATCATGCATTGTTAAACGTTTGCTAAATTGTTTTTACAGTGCATGCTATATATTTCTACTTATTTTAATTATGATAAAATAAGAGATAAAATAACAGGAGAATTATTCCCTCTCTTTTTTTACTTCCATCTGAACAATAACAATTTTTCTTTTGTAAACAATATCCCAACTACTGTTTTGGACATTAATTAAAATAATGCAAACGATGCATTTTTAAAAAGCACTTAAATATTTTTTACTCCTAATTATGAGTCTATAAATCGCAAAGAAAAGAATTTCTGCTTAGAATTATTCTTCATCTTAAATGTCTATAAATAGATATTATTTACTAGATGCTTGTGTTTGGTTTCAATGCGTTACCTCTTGTATTAACATATCTGCATTAATTTTTTTTAAATGGTTATATTATTTAAATTTTAATTAACCTTAAATGATTTAGCACCTCTTTTATTGAAAGTTTTTGTTTTCTTTCTTATTATGTCACCATTGGATAATTACTTAATTTTGTACCATTTATTTTCTTAATATTATCAGTATTTATTCTTAAAGTACAGCTATATCATGGTATTCATAAATATTGGAAATAGATCACCATATTATTTTGAGAATGTATCTACATAATTATTTGAAAAATAATTACTAATATTTTTTTTAATATTACTGTTAAAAGCTAGTTTTTATGTCAGTTAAAACAAAAACACAAGATCAAGAATAATTGCTTGAATTTACGTTATACTTAAATCTTCATTGTTTTTTTAAATTACATATATATATATTTAATTAAATCTTCTAGTACTAACTTTAAGGGAAAAGATTGTCTAATGAACATATAGTTTGGTTCTACTTTCTTTTTTAAGCAATCAATATATTTTTTAAAATACAAATATTTGCTTAAAAAATGTTTTAAATGTTATATGATGCTTCGAAATCAAATATAGATTAAACTACTACCAAATTCTAATGCGTAATTTATTCATGTATATTCATTATAAATATATTACGCTTCATATTTAAATTCAAATATAATTTTTAATGATGCTATTTATCTAGGACCTATGCATAGCATAAAGTGTAATATTATAAATGTATCATATTATATGTATATTAGTATTATATTATATATTAATTTTTGAATCTGTAAAAATTGCAGATTAAAATTAAATTTTTAATTTATTAAAATAAATTTATAACGCAAATAATTCTACTATGAATAATTTATTGTAATGCATTCGATAATTACATACAAGTATATCGTACGAACTGTTAAGTAGTTATTTTTCAGCTGTGGGTTTTCTGTAAAAAAGATGTGACATATAGAATCTCAAAAAATATCCAATATATTAATTTGGCGAGATAAAAATGAAGTACAATTAAGAATGAGTTGTTGTAATATACGAAGAACAACTGAACTTTTCAACGGTTAATTTTTCTCTTCCCTTCTTTTCAACGTGTGTCAATAAGTGTCAATTTTAGTAGTTTTATTAAAATAACAAGCTTAAATAAGTTTAAATTTAATTTTAAATTATACAACAAAACTTATAAAGTTGCCTTGATGTCACTTGATAGATTTTATTTTTGACTTTTATTTAAATTGTTTGAAAATGAATCTGAAATTAGTAAAACCCATAGTGGCCATACTAATTTTTATTTCAATCTTTATTTGCAATCAACTCAGATGTTCTTTCTACGTACACTTCTGTAAGGCAATTTCTTGTACTTGAATAAGTATTGTTAGTGTTAAATGAAACGAGACTGATTTGCTTTATGAAAGCCAATTTGCAATGGAAGCTCTATATAACGACTCAATAGATTTCAATAGATTTCATTTATTTCCCTTAGAAAATAATGAATTTATTTTATTCGTCCCTTATCTATGTTATCTCAAATGGTTCAATCAGTTCTTGATAGAACATCTGATACTCCATTTGTTAATTTATATAAAGTGTAAAATTTCACTAACATAGACACATTCACTAAAAACAAATAATAAGAAGCAGTTTATATATTTATACAAAATATCGTCGGACATTAAATCTAATAATAATTGTGTTTCTGTTATTCTAACGCAGGGATTACCAGAATGCGTCCTGCAGATGTTTTTCATTAGACAGATGTTCAGGTGTTTTTCATGAGACAGGTGTTCAGATGTTTTTCCGTATCGTCTAATGACATTTTACTTTAAAAATACAATTGGTAATTTTATAAAAAGATTTAAGGATTTCATTGAAAGATTACAACAAGGAACAAGATCAACATCAACTTAATAAAAACGTGAATATTTAAATAATAGAAAAAAATTTTGCTAAATAATTTCTATTTCTAGAAAATCAGACCCTAACGTGCTAGCCTGGATCCATGACTCCAATCTATGGAATTGTTTTATCTCTATGATATTTATTTGCCAAAAGCAGGTTTCATTTGAAAATTGCGCTAATCAAAGTAAATATGGTCGTTATTAAATAAAAAATTAAAATGCATATGCAAGTTGAGGCTATGTTTATTCCCGAATATAAAAGAAATTAGCAAATAAAAACCATGTGATTGCTCACTTTTGCACTAAGTTATCAGAAAAATAGAGGGGAAAAATCTCTTTTTAAATTATGGTAGTATAGCAGAGCAATTATTATTATTTTGTTTTTTATATCATATTACATTAATGGTTTTCTATTATACGAGAACAAACTAAATATATCTGTGTTAATATGTTAGATAATATGTGAGGGGTTTTTTGTGCAGATCACGGCCAATTAGCAATTAAGTGCATGTGGCCTGCGGCCTTCACAAGTTTGAGCATCCCTGCTCTACTATTATGGACGTGATCCTTTATCTATATGAAGAAATAAATCTTTTCAAATTGTTTGATTACAAAAATGAAATTCCGGTTGTGGTGTTGCCAATAATGTAATTATTCTATTTTACTTATCATGAACACGTAATGGCGGAAGTAACGGAAATTGAATCTTTTCACGGGTAAATAAGAAAATCTAGTTACATGTGGTGTGATGGTCTGAATATTTTTTCTTGGTTTGTTGCAGGTTCTCAATAACGTTTTCATGAAGTGGTGACGTTTTTACAGAAGTTAAGTTGATTCATAGATGCTGAGAAGCAGGTAACTCATTGACTGTTAAGAATCGGAATGTTCGCCAAGCTGAAGACTAATCCTCAAACCGCTCAAGAATCCAATCCCATTACCCAATACTTCGATATTGGGAAGCAGGTTGCCAGTGCTGGTCCTGAACTGGTCTGGAAGATTCATGAGGCTGTTCGGAAATCCGATAAGAGGGTAAGTTATTTCATTCATTTCTTGTAATAAATTGCATTCATACTTTTTATTCTAGGGGATAGTATGCAAAAATTAAAAATATCGAAAAGTTCTCACACACAGAAATAGCGACGCATTTTTATATGGATGAAGCACTATCGTTTTTAATGTGGGAAAACTGTGAGATTTAAGACTCGTTAATAAATTTGTAATTTGAAAATTATTTTCTAAAATATAAATAATTTTTGGAATAAATTAATAGACATCAAGTTACTTTTCACGTACATCCTCCGTCATCTAAATAGATAATTCTAGTAATATATTTCAATTATATTTAAAGATAATTTGCTCATAAAAATTATACTTACAATCATTTAACTATTAATGAAATGTTTATCAACAAAAAATATTACATTGCTGAATAACTAGGCTGATTTTCACCCACATATTCAATCACTTAAAAACATAAGAAATTTTGAATTATTATTTTAAATTGTTCATAGTTTCATATGATAAATGTTCAAGTAATATCATTCAGCAATGAAAAATGTAACTTTAGTTAATATCTAAGTGTTTTTCTATACATATTCAATAACCTTAATTTAATTGGCGCAGCCACAAACTTTTACACGTTAAAAATTTGTTAAAATGAACAATAACTTATAAAAATAATTATTTTCTCAGTGAGCGTAAAAACCTAAAAGCTTCAAAGAGCAATAAAAAAATCAATTTCACTTATCCATCCGCATATTCGTTTTAATCATAAACCTCTTAAAAGTTAAAAAAAAACTAAGAAATAGTAAGAATTTTCATTACTTTAAAATATTTTCCAATAAAAATATTTACTTCGGCAATTCATATATTATATCAGTTCATATATATAGATAAACAATTAAAATTGTAATAATATTCAGTCACGGAGTTTTCCAATATGTATTCTATTGTCTAAAAGCTGGAACTACAATTAAAATTCAGGTATAAAAATCAAAATTTCCGTAATTTTGCTAAACCAAAGTAATTTGCTAATAAGAATAGTTATTTTTGGAGTTATCTTAATCTAATAATGTCTAAAGTGAAAGTAATTTTATCACTGTTTTTTTTTTTTTAGCTGGAACAGTTTCATGTTTAATTTTCCTAAGTATCTCATTAAATCTTAATTATTATGTTTGCGTAAAAAATAAATCGACTTTTAGTCTATTATTAGCTATGAAATCAACACAACAACTATAATAGCAGAATGCTGACATAGCTTTTTCGCTAAATTTCTGAAAGGGAAAAAGTAAAATGGGCAAGTTGAAAAAATATTCAATATTCATTAGCAAAATTATTAACAGGAATTTATTAATACACATATCGCATTTCTTTTAAAAATTACATTGATTGAATTAAAGCTGTAGAGAGAAAAGAAGAAAGATAAGACATATTCAAAAATTACAGGAAGCACTTGACTGTAATTAAATTTGAAATTAATAAATTTCTGTGAAATATAATCTTGATTATTTTTAATTTATCAAAATTTGCTATATTTTAAATATCCGAAACTTTATATTATTTTTTAATTAATCAGCATATTTAATGGCCATACTAATTGTAAAAGTGAGATATTTGTTTTTTCTTTTTGTGTGTCTATACAAAAAGAACGAAATAAGCAATTTTATTATAAATACAAATAAAAACTAATTGAAGATTGGAGGATATCCTTGGAATCAATAAGAACTCTTTTAAATGTAAAATAAGCCTGCCAAACTTCAGCAGAGTAAAATTAGGTTTTTGAAAACAAAAGAAGATATTCAAAAGAGTTTTAGAAAAATACTTTTATTTATAAAAATTGATATGCACTTAAAAACTTTTAGCTTAATTAAGGGTAAAAAAATTAATATTATGAAAAATGGTAAAATCAAATTAATTTTTCTAATGAATTCGTTCAGTTTTTTAGCTTTTCCTGTAAAGATTTTTAAAAATATTGCTTTCGATTATCATCTTTATAGAGTTTAATTAAAATATTCTCCATAGTTTTTACAGTCAAACTCGTTCATTTCTTTTAAATCGTGTTTAAAATACATGCACATTTTAAATTGCTATAACGTATGGTTAATTTTCAGAGCTTTAAAGGTAATATCATACTCACAAAATTCACCCATTTGAACTCTTTTCCGTTCAAACAGAACTAAAACATAAAGTACTGTTACGTCCAGACTAACATTGGAATTCTATAATTTTTTTATCTACCTTATGCAGCGCCATTATTTTTAATTTATTTTCTATATTTTTTATTCATTTTTTTTTGCTGTTGTTGTTGTCTTTTCTTATGAGAAGAAATTGTAATTTCACAACAAAATTGAACTCAGCAGATTAGTATTACCTGTTTGAAGTAATTTCGTTTTTGAATATTTTGCTTTATACAGAATAACTTTTTTAAAAAAAAGATAAAATAAGAAAATTTTCACACAAATTTCGATAAATTCGTGAAACTAAGAAGGTGTGATTTCACTAGAAGAACAATAAAAATAATTATTTTTTTTAATTCTAGGCCATTTTCGCTTATAAACTTTGACTCATAAGCTGCTAAATTTGTTGATATTTTTACAACGATAATATTGCTTCGAAGATCCAACTTTGGTATCTTACTCCACTGCCTGAAGGTTCGAACCCTTCACCCACTTTTCAAATCAAATGGGAGGTCTATCCTGCCTACGCATTTAACGCATCCAACATAGACACTCACACTCTCTATCCTCTACCCAGTTTGCTCGCCGGATTTTAAATAGAACTCAATGGATTCAGAATAGTAATATATATCATACCTCTATAAATGATAACATGAACACATATATACCATATCTCTATAAATGATATTTGTATATCTACAAACAAGTGAAACCACCATATTAATACAAAAATAATATATAATAGCTGTATCAATCATATTTGCTAGCTTCAAACCGGGCAATCTTCTATAGTGACATTAAGGAATATAAATAATCTACTAATATAATATAATAAATATTTCACTTTGAAAAAATTTATTACGAAAAAATGTCAGTGTAAATTTCAAAACCAGATTTGTATTAAATTTTCAATAGAACAATGTTCAATATATAGTCTATTCAAAACTCAACACACTAAGAAGACTTATTTGATACTAAACGAAATTAGTTGCAATATATTTTGCGCATATGGCTTTCAATATTCTAAATAAATCTCTCAATAGTAAGTATAAATTTTGATCAAACATACAAGTCATTAAATTAGTGGTATACGATTAAAAAATTGAATCTCCACAGGAACCAGATGGTGTGTAAAAGAGGATAATTATTATTCTACTGTATCACTTTTATTTGAATTGATTTCATCTACTTACTTTCCGTATGCCAATGTTTCGCATACGGATTCGAGTATTGCATGAGCCTATATAACCATTTGAGAAAGGGCTTGCCATAAGACTAAAAGAAACAGGATAGTAAAATTGAAGGGTTGATTGATATTGAGGGTGTTTAGCCATATAGCCATTTGACAATGTTGACAGGAATACTGGAACTATAGTTGATAATTTTCAACAAAATATAGAAATTGACATAGCGATCGTCATAATAGATTGCAAAGCATCCAGATTCGTCTACTGAATGATTCAACGTGTAATCCGGACACTATTGATGGCAATACCCATTGATAAGCAGTTTATTGAAAGAGGTCCGAGTTCAGGGTGATCATTGAGTGCTCTCTACTCACCGGAAAATGTGCTTGAAGGCTATACTTGGAGTATCACTCAATAGAATAGAATTGTTTCTAACTATCACTCCCACATCAAATTCAGCACTCATGAAATCCCAGAAGGTGACAGCCAAGACAATAGTGAGATAATAATTTGATTGCCACTCTCTGACAATCTGTAGTTTCGTTCTGGGATGGCCTTTTATATTATATACGGAGCTCTTTTGTGATCATTCATAACACTCTACAGTACGTGTTTTCTTTTTTTTTCTCAACATATCAGTCCTCTTGGATTAGGTCCGGTGGCACATGTTAATCTTTTTCATTAGCTGCTCTTGTAGTACAGAGTAGACGCCTCCGATCG
Source organism: Caerostris darwini (assembly GCA_021605075.1). NCBI lineage: Eukaryota > Metazoa > Arthropoda > Arachnida > Araneae > Araneidae > Caerostris > Caerostris darwini. The sequence goes on from BPLQ01013769.1 coordinate 827,318, forward strand.
CCCTAGTATCTCCCTGATATAATTTGACAATGGCAGTTTGTCAAAAATTCCCATACAGCGACATTTGACAACACTATGAATCTTGCATACGAGAGGAATATGGACCAACATCTTAATGATTTGCTTGCTGTATGACACTGTATCTTCTGAATAACTATTCAGTTCATATGAATTTTCAATTTTTTTTCGCTGCATATAATTACAGAGATAAAAATTGAGTGAGTGAAATGATTGGGTATTTCATTCCATCTAAAAAGTGTTAAGTAAATCCTAAGCATTAAAGCATTAAAAAAAAGTTAGCATTAAATCCTAAATGCAAGGTCGGATACGGAACATGATTATTATATTATTTCTTTTCTGCTTGTAGCATTGCTAAAAGAATCGTTATTTTTCATTTAATTGAAAAAAACAGTTCAGACTTTTCACATGAATTTTTTCTATTCTCTGGACAGAAACATAAATAATTCAAGGAAAATAATTGGATTCTTAAGTAATTTATATTTTAAGTTTAAAAAAGTGTAAACATATTTGCATACACAGAACTATTGCTTATTTAATATAAATTTGTTGAAAATAAGTTTTTAAAACTATTTACATATACCATTTATAGTTTATTATTATTATTTTTTTGATAAAGGAATAGTAAAATATTAAACATAAAAAGTTTTGAATTAAAACTTTTTTTTTTTTTGTAATTCTGATTAAAGATTCACTCTTTAAAATGGAAAAAGGATAAAGCAAATATTATTTCCTTTGTTCAGATATTTTTAAAGAAATCCTTTAAAAGGAAAAATTTTTAAAAGATTAAACTTATTAAGGAAATTAAATTTTTTGACTTTTCTTATTTAATATATTTCATAGAATATTTAAGTGTTTTAATTATAAGAAAAGGAACCAAATAAGAGGCTTCAATGAATTTAAAATAACCCTGAATTTTTTATCTAAAATTTTTGTATTTACAAATAAATAAAATGATATTAAGTAATCATTTTTCTGTTTCAAAAAAGAATAAAATAAAAAGTAACTTCCTTTTGGAGTTAAACAGATGTTTAATAAAACTTAAAAAGAGTTTAGTCGTAAAGAATTGTTGGATATTATTTTGTAAACAGCTTCGATACCTCTTAATTTTGTGTCACCTATGATACATAAGAATCTCTCTAAAAAGTTTTTTAATCGTTACACAGAAAAATAAAGACGTAAAAATTATATGAAATGAATAAACAGAGCTCTTAATCCTACTGTTTGTACCAGAAAAATAACGCAAATGTCACTATATTGGAAGAATTCTCACTTGTTACACATTTTAATCTTTCTCGATGAAAAAAGAGCAACTTTAGCTTCAAAAAACTCATCTTTTTACAAGAAGGGAAAAGCTATCATCGCAAAAGCATGACAGGCGATTCTTTCAATCCAATTGATACGTCTAAAGTTCTGGAAAACTCTTCAATAAAAATGGTGATGATTTTTTTATAACTCCCATCGACTTTGATGCAGCATTCCGGTCTTTCACACGTGAGTGAACTTCAGAAATGATTCCTCCAAGTACCAGTCTGATATGAAGTTAATTTGAAATTAATAACCTGTCTTTCATACGTTGAATGTTTCTGCAGAGAAATAAAAACTTTTTATACGCATGGATATATATATGTTTTTGGTTTTTTTATATTGGTTATCTAACTCTTCTAAAGGTATTTGAGTAATGCTTAGGTTTAAAAAGAAATATTTCAAATTTTCGAATAGCAGAAGTCATTTTGTTGAGTTGAATTTATTTTCTATTTCTTATACTTCTTCAATTGGAACTATAAACCACTCAAATTGTTGACTTTTTCATAATGAAGAACATCTGTTCAATGAATGATATGTTCGTGATTTGAGATAGCTTCCAGAGACCTGTCAAAGAACCGTACTGTATTGGTAATTGGTGCCGTATTGTAAAAAACTTTCAACCAGATAATAAAGATGACGAAGAAAAACTGAATTATATATTACAATTCCATTTATCAAAAATTCAACTAATTAAACGCAAAAATAAGATATTACATTGTATCTAATAATAGAACGGTCTTACGCAAAAAACAAATTTCATTTGCCTGTTCTTATAGAAATAATATTAGTTTCGGAGGAATCCGAATTCTATGCCTTTACCCGTGGGCAGAACCTCGATAAAAGCCTTGTCTGCTAACCCTTCTTTTCTGTAGGTCTTAATAATAAGTAGCTCTACAACTTATTTGTAAATAAAAAAATATTCGGCCAGTACAATGAAAGATATAATAATGAAAAAGGATACAGCTTATAATATGTCCCTGTTATTGGACCATCCAGAAAGATATAGAACATGTCAGAGAATACTCCAAAATTTTCAATTAGAAACAAATGTAAGGGTAAGAACCTCATATGCGTGTCCTTATAATTTGATTTGCTCTTCTATCCATCCGATAAGTCCCAGAAAAAAGAAATAATGTCTTTTTGTGTTTATGTACCTAATAATTTTTTGATCTATGATTATAACTATAAATAATCATGTAAACCATAAATTCATTCCTCCTTCCTTCACCATGCTCTTTCATAAATATTTTCTATTTTGGCCTCTAGTTTATATTTCTAGTATCACAACGAACGAGTCAAATTTGAATTTATAATATGTTAATATGTGTTTCTAAAATTTTTTGTACATGCACATAAAGAAAGTTTTTTTTTGTGTTTATATATCTATGAACATAACCATAAATAATCACGTAAACCATGAAACCATTCCTCCTTCCTTCACCATCCTCCTTTATAAATATTTTTCTATTTTTAACCTCTAGTTTATATTTCTTGTATTCAACGAAGGAGTCAAATTTGAATTTATAATATGTTAGTATGTGTATCTAAAATTTCCTTCTTAAATATTTCTAAATATTACAAGCAAAAGTTTTTGATCAGCTAAAAAACTGATAGTTTTCACACAAGAAAAAGAAACTTTCAAAATTTTTTTTTAATTTGTCCTCCATGAAAAATAACCCTTTATCCGTTTTGATACGAAAAGAATGTTATTCAATGATTGCTTTTCTTGAAAAGAGGTCATTTATCTAAAGTAAAGTCTGGATCCTGCTTTTCATTCCTTTTGATTTGATAATCTCAAGCATACTCCAACCGAGACAGAAATTTCAAAGCTTTGCTATGGGTAAGAAATTTCGATACAAACGTAATATTTTTGTGACTCTATCAAAGAAATATACTAAGTTTCTAACATCCAATGAATATCAGAGTATAAACCATTAAAAGTGATTTTATAATCTCCAGTCAACAGTTTTTAAGCAAATATTTTTAAGCCATGAAATTTAGATTTCCATATATAAAAAAGTTCAAGTTATATTTTCGCTATTAGGCTCAAATAATAACATTTAAACATTGTATACCTAGTAAAATAATTGAAATTTTTTTAAAAAAACCATATTTGGCTTAAAATTTTATTTTGACGTGATATATTTTTTGTATTTTAAAATTTTCTTATTTTGGCATCAATTTAAAGAAATTGTTAAAAAAAACTGGAATATTCTCAAGTTCAAGTAAAAAATTAATTCTTGAATATTAATATGAAAATAAATTAAATCACAGATGTCAAATTTATTAAAAACATTATTAAGTACAATTTTGTGGTTTAATTTATTCATTCTCAATACATTTTTGTAATTGGGGCATATATTTTGGTAGAACATATTCCAGTATATATTTTTATAATTGTTCTTCCAGCAATTAACTATGGCCAACTCTATATATAAAATAATTTTTGTTTAGTTTGAAAGCTTTTCTGTACTGCAAAATAATTTTATTTCTCACAATAGGTGACAAACCACTTCAAAATCTTATGTCCCCAATTGATTATATAGGGAAGTCGGTTCTAAAGTTCTATACTATTTAAAATCTAGTGCTGATTGTCTTATTAGTATGGATAAAATGGGATTTGTTTCGTTCGCGCTCAAAAGATTAATTGAATCTCAAAGTTGCTACTCTTTCATCTCAAAACAATGCTTTTGTATTGGAGTTAAAAGCGCGGGCGATGAGGCTAGTCTGGTTTCCATGGCAACTGGAATGGCATTGTTGATTCTACCAAAATGAGAGTTAGTGGAATTGTATATATTAAAATCCAGCTTAAAACCGCAAATTTTGAATTTAATATAATAGACGAAGTAAATCAAATTATGCACCATGCAAACATTTGCAGAGTTTAATAAAAATGTCCTTGTTGAAACATGTGATTTCTCATTTTTAAATGGAAAATTAATTTTTATTCAATATTTTTATGAAGAGTTTTCTTAACATAAAATAAATAGTTACTCTATATTTATACGACTATCAATAAAATGTTTATTAGTACATATTAAAGGCATCGGTTAAAAATTAAAAATAAAATATTTAAAAACTATACATTGACGCTAATTAAAAGTAATATATTTACTTTTATTTTAAACATTAGTTAAATTTTGTTATTCATCGGAGTCCATGTTTTCTTTTTTAGTATCACACGAACAATCAATCAACAACTGCAAGGATGGTGATTCCCACCGAGAAGGCTATCAGTGATAATTGCATATGTTAGCAAATCTAGAAAACGCCCTTTAGGCTTTTGATTGATTTCGTGAGCTATACATCCAGCCAGCAGTTTCGAACTTGTGTTCTCATACTCTAAGCCTGCACTGTTTCATTCAACCACATTTTATAGTCTGGGAAAGGGTTTAAGCATTATTTTCCCAAGCTGTAATCCGTGATTTAGTTAAGAAAATACTACAGCTGCTCTTTTTACAGTACAATTTATTTACGAACTCTCTCCTTTTTTCTTCTACTTCAACTTTTCATCTGGATCAAGTTTTAAAAAATAAATTCCAAATATCTTGAAAGTGTTTTTTATTCCGCTTTCATGTGTTAATGGGTCATTAGAAAAAGAAGAGTTGTAAAATTATTTTGAATCCTACAAAGTGCTCTAACGCACGCTCAAAAAACTCAAGCAATTTCAACTTACAATATATTGATCTGTTAAAAATATATTGTAAATATTTAGATTTCATATATGCATATCAGATATATATGAAAAGGAAACCTTAAATTTTCTAGCTTACGAAATACTTCTGAAAAATGCTTTTTAAGTTAAAATAAAAATGTTTCAAAAATTTTAAGAGCTTCATTTATTTTTCTTTGAATTTAGAATAGGGGTTTTATATTATAAAAAAACTATGGGTATGAAATATAATGAATATTTTCTAAAACAAATACAAGAAAAATTGCAGCAAAAGACAATTTAATTCTCCTTTATACTCGAGTTTTACTTTTTTTCTTCCAGCACAATTTATAAAAGGACATTTAATTAAATTAGTTATGCTTGATAGATGATATAAAAACAATTTAATTAAAGGGAAATTGAAAAAAACATTTCAAAGTTAATTGTGTTTAAAAGGAAAAGAGAAAATTACGTAAGAACTTTTATTAAAATATTTTAACGAAGACCAGCTATTAATACTGCAAAGATAGGTAATTTAATAATTATAAGCAATAATAATTTTAATTTTAGTAAAAGTATTAATTTAATTTTTTTATTAAGTACCATTGTAAAGAATAGGACCCATACAAAACTGCACCCTTTATTAATTTATAGAACTCACATTAAATAACACACTTCATCATTAGTAAAAACGTTTTAGCGGATTTTTATATTTTCCCACCATAAAAATTTTTTTTTCTAAATGATTTTTTTCAGTTTTTTCAATAATTCTTAGATTCTCACCACTCCATGATTGAATCATATCAGATCAAACATTATTGAATGAAAATAAGAGAATAATACAAGAGAAAGTGTTAATGTAATGAAATATGACAAGAGAATTACTTAATTACTAAAGTAATTGTTCTACACTCCTGTCCATAAATTAAGGATAATGAAGTTCAGGCAAAGAAAGAGACAGAAGCAAAACAAATTTGACTTATTTACAAAGTCTATTTATTAAACAAAAGGAAAAGAGCAAAAAAGATGCTATATGTTTGACATAATTAATAAAAATTGCGATTTTTACTCTCTGGAGCAAATTTCAAAAAAGAACCTATTTACAAAAAACAGTATAATATGGTTAGTATGATGGTTAATATGGAGTATATCTCTCGGACGATGCAATACATTACAACGTCTAGGCATGCTGAGTATCAAATTATCAATCTGATCTTGGGGAATATTACACCACTCATCAAGCAATGCCCTCCGAAGTTCCGGTTGACAGGTGGGAGGGGGTTGACGGGCTGCAATTCGTCGGCCAAGCATATCTCACACATGCTCTATTGGATTCAAGTCCAGTGAGTATGCTGGCCAATCCATACGGGTGATATCCTCCAATTGAAGGCATTCGTCTACAATGTTTGCAAGGGGAGGACGGGCGTTGTCATCCATAAACAGAAATTCAGCACCCGTGGTGCCCCGAAACAAACGTACATGTTGTTCCAGAATGACATCCCGATAGATGTGGCCTGTCTTCGTTACACTCTGAACATGCAGGTCAGTTCTGGAACCAAGAATAATTCCTCCCCAAACGAGCCATCCTGCACCACCGTAACGGTGTCGTTCAATGGTGTTCTCTTGGTGGTTACAGGTACCTGGCACTCTCCATATGAAAGTCCGGCGAGAATCAGACTGCAAACTAAACCTGGACTCGTCGGAAAACATCACACAAGACCACTGCTGCGGTGTCCACAATGCATGCTCTCTACTCCAGGTTAATCGCAGGCGACAGTGAGTTGCGGTAAGTGGAACACATCTGACAGGCCTACGAGCATATAGACCAATGCGCCCTAAGCGGTCTGCCTTGAAACTGTCGTACCGATAGCTGAAGAGAGCTGACGAGACAAGTCTGATACTGTGCTCCGTCTGTTTCTTTTGGCAGTAACTTCTAAATACCGGTCCTCATTCGGCGTTGTAACTCGGGGGCGACCTGTGCTGTAACATCTACTCACATTATCATCATCTTGGAATCGTTGCCAAAGCCTGGAGATGACACTCTGGGCGATTCCAAGTTCCTTGAATACTTCCAGCTGGGTACGTCCACATTCCAGTCGTCCGATAATTCTACCACGTAAAAAATCATCCAAATGCTTCCTTTGTGCCATAACTATGCGGTTATTGCATTGAAAGGCTTTTAAAGCGCTTGTGAACAATTTTACTTCTTTGCCACCATTCCTTATATACCCCTCTCTTACACTCTCGTCATTGTGACGTACTATCCGCGCCATCTGGTGGTTTCCTGTAATTTGCATATTCTTCTTCAAGATGTGTGTGATAATTCTACAGGTGAAATTTTTATTTTAGAGTTCAATTTCTGTGTGATTCTGAGTTATCCTTAATTTATGGACATGAGTGTATTTTACAGTAACTGTCTCGTATTCCTAAGCGTTGAATTGTCGAACACTTCGAATTGTATAATTTTAAAATTTTAAATAAATGTGGATTCTCATTTCCTGTTCTTCGCCCTTATTTTTGATAAATATCCGTGTAAAATTCTTTCCGTGTATTTTCTAGAGTATTTAAAATACAATCGAATTTAAGCACATATTTGTATATTAATTCTATGGCTGGGAGATCGTTTTTGAGTGGATTCCCAGCCATTGTGGAGTGCCTGGAAATGAAAAGGGCGACCTCTTGGGCAAAAATGGTTGTAAGCTACCACAGCCACAATTTCCTTTATCCTTTCATCCATTTAGTACTGAGGTAAAAAAGAAAATAGACAGACCCTTAAAACAAACTTACAAACTCCTTTCAATTGATAAAACGTGGAATATACCTGTTTCATCTCCCATCTCAATGGACTTGCCCCGTGCAGTTTTTACAGCAAATTTCCGACTCTCAACAGGACATGATTTTCTTAATAAACACTTGCACCGCATGGGTGTAGCTACTAATGATGTCTGCCCTTTGTGCTCATCAGGTGAAACCATGAACTTTTTACATTTGGCAACATGCCCTGCACTTCATTTTATGACTTGTAATTCTCCCAACTTTACTAAGGCTAAATTTTATTGAGCTGCTGAATTTCTTATGGCAGATATCGCTACAGTTTGATGTAGGGGAAAAAAAGTTCTATTGGGTTTTTTACAAATCCCTTACACTTTTTAAAGCGATGTCAAAAATAATTTTGTTAAAATGCTTTTCCGTAGACCTAATGGTCAACTGTCTGTTAAAAACAATTCTTTTATCTCCCATTAATGCACGCAAGATTTTGTGTGTGAATTAGTGACAATCGAATACTTTCTGCTGTTATGCTTTACAGTCTACGCTTTAAAAAAAACGATGCATTTGCCATCATTAAGCAAAATGTCTCGCATTAATAATTAAGAGTGCCTGGCTGGAATTACGTTTGTAATTATCACCGGAAGAATTGACGTACATTTTTTCTTTTGTAGATGTAGCATAGCAGCTCCTCCTTCCTCTCTTTGTATATGAGAAACGTCGCAACTGCTACACAGTCTTACGTATCAGTACTGAATAGCCTCAGACATAAAGTTCGTGTTTGAAAACAAAAAAAAAGCATTCATTATCTTTTATGATAAAAATAAAACTAGTAATTAATTGAATAATTTTTTAATCTGTTTAATTGCTATTCGTATATTTATTTCTTCTTAAACTATTTTTATACAGTGGATGCAGAAATATAAGCGATTAGGTTGTTACCAGAAAGTATAATAAGAGAAATAAAAAACTTATTCTTATAATAAAAATTAATAAATAAAATTGATTCATGTAGATGGCAAATAAATTTTAAAAATATAAAAATAAAGATAAGCCTATAATTAATTATATTGTTTCCAAAAATCATAATAAGAGAAATAAAAAAAGTATTCTTATATTAAAAAATTCATGCAGATAATCAACAAACTTTAATAATATTAAAAGCAAAGGTAAACCAAAAAATTTTAATTCTTTCAATTTAAAAGTAATATCAGAAACCAAACATAAAAAAAAATTATTTCATTCTTTCTTTTTAAGTAATTGTAGTAATTGGTAATTGGATAATTAAGTAATTGGAATCTGTACTTTCTTAAATTTGATTGAATTAATTATTCAGCCTTCATATTATTGAAATCAAACAGTTAATCTTTTCACTTTTTAAATAGAAATTTAAAAAATTTAAATTTTCGTGACAATAGTAAATCCACACTTAGTTTGTTGGAAAATAAAATATTTTAGAGTGGTCACGTAAATATACTGCTTATATGCAGAGACCTAAATATAGTTTTTCAATAAGATATCATAAAATCAAACAGTAGAATCAAATAATAACATATTAAAAAATGCTGATAATGAATGATTTTCAAATTAAAATTATAACTGTTATTTTGCCCAATAAATTAATTAATTGACAAAAGGACCAGAATTTTTGTTTTGCAGTTCATTTTTTAGAGCTTTTATTAAATTCTTAGAATTTTGCAGCTTTTTATTAAATAAGGTTTCATTTTTAAAATGAAGTTTCTACTTAATTGTATTTTAAAATCATTTGTAAAAGATACAGAACCATGAAATTTTCTTTCGGTGTTCTTCGTATTTTGTGTTTCTGATAAAAAGTAAACATTTTTCCAGAAATTTTAAAACGATGTGCTAAAAAACAAATCAAATCCAGTAAAAATATTTTGAATAAGAAATTTACATACATCATTCATACAAATAATGTATTTCAATTTCAATTCCTGGGAATTCCGAAAGAAAAAAATTTTTGGAAGATAAATTCCCTCTCTCAACAATAAAAACAAAACAAAGTTTTTTAGCGCTCCGTGACTACCTCTCCTACCGAATAAAAACTTCTCGAAAGCCATCTTCAAACAGAACAGGTTTCTTGAATCACTGTTGCCTATTTACATGACTTTCTTTTCCAATACTCCGAACCCCATCTTTAGGCAAAACAAACATAAATCAAAATTTGACCTTAAGCGTTTACATAATGCAAGACGGAGGCAGACTTGTAAGAAATCCCTTAAGTCCTTGCTGTTTCTCTCCTGAAAAAATACTCAAAGCTTCATATTTTTCAAGGAAACGGGAAAAAAAAGGGGAGTTTTGCTGCATGAATTAAAGAAGATGTGTTTCTTTTTTTCGTGACTGAGAAAGTTGAGGTAGCAGATGTAGTTGGCTCAGTCATCGTAAAGTTTCAGTTTAGTGAAAACAAATATATATTACTATTTTTTTTGCTTTTAACTGAAACTTAACTGCGCTAATGTGATTTTATACATTTTACTTTAATTATCTTTAAATTTATGCAAGAACATGTGAATTATAAAATTATATTTTTTTATCTCAGTAAAATTAGAAAAAAGAAAAACCTATTTTATCTACTTAGACAATAAATAAATGTTATATATTTAACGCTTACATTTATATACTATATTTTTTCTTTTTAATTGATTTTGAAATAATTTTTTCGTATTATTCCGTTGTTCTTTATAATCCTAATTTGTTGATTCATTGTGTTGAACACTGATGACCACAATATGTCTTTACAGAAGGGCCAAACAAGTGATATAAAAATAAAAGAAATTTATGTCAATTCCTACTTTTTCACTATATTGCAGAAAGTCCTTTATAAATAATTTTCATTCATTTTTTAAAGTTTATCTGGCGCCATCTATTGATAGATAAATGCAACTTAAATCTAATTAATTAATTAAATTTAATCTAATTAATTAATTAAATTTAATTACTGAATTAATATTTGAAAAAACTGTATTAACATCAAGTGTCATCCACTACAAGTTCAAAAAAAATGTATTTGAACTTGAGTGGATGAATAAAAAGTATTTTATTAACGATTGAAAATTTGAACAAGATAGGGAGAGTGTGAGCTAATAGAAGGAATTGAAAAACGTTCGTTGAAAACCAAAACAAAAATCTTCAGTTACAAGTCTTGCAATGAAAAACTCTTTTTCTTCTTCATTAGCGCAACGGGCCCCTTAGTGGGCCAGCGCCGTCTGAGTACAGGCAGTTGCTATGAAAAATCACTAGAAAAAAATAATGCTGGAACAATGATGTCAACCTGATAATAATATTAATGCATTTTATAAGTAATCAGCTGAAAGATTCATGAAACCATCTGAAAATATAAATGATCCCTTAGTTCTCTCACATCCAAAACGATAATATGAACTCCATTAAGAGTTTAAAGCTTTATTTAAAAAAACATTTTTTTAATTTGCTAATAGTCTTCCAAGCAGCTCCTAAGTTTTCATTTTGACTAGGTGTGTATGTATTGAAAAGTAAAATATTTTTAAGATGGTTTTATAAAACAAATTATGTCGCTGTTTCATTACTTGAAATCGGATAAATAATGTCATTTTTATTTCTCTTCTTCATTGGCGCAACAACCCCATTGTGGGGCAAGACGGTTTCTTTTTACGGGGTAGGATTATCAGCCCTACGTACAATGCTCTATGGCCCGGGATCTAAGGTTTAATGTGTATTCTGAACCGCTACAAGCATACATGGCATTCTGAGATTCGAACCAGAAACATGCGACACCGAGTGCTGGTCATTCGGCCATCAGTCCCTTATCTTCATTTCTCACATAAGATAAAACAATTTCTATAGTTCCTTCGATTGTGTGGAAAGGTAAACATCCATTTTAAAAGCGGAAATGGACGAATCGATTACTTGTTAGGGATTCTAGGCAGATAGACGTGGCGCAATTTTTTTGAAAATTTTTTTTAATAGTTATTGTTTCAGGGTTTTCATCTTGTTTTTCCGATAGCATATAATCTAAAATTTCAATTTTTAAAAATTAAAATTATTGTTAATGGATTTAAAAATTTTCCAAAATGGCATTTGCTTAACTGTAAGGCAGCTTTTTTTTAATCCGTCCGACTGCGTAGCTTCCGCACAGTCGGTTGTCTAACTATAATTATAAATTTTTTTTTTTTTCAAAAATGTGAAACTATCCAAGTAGTAAAGTACTATTTTTCTGCACCTATAGAATTTTTCCTATTTTTATATTATGCTGAATACTATCTATCGTTTCATACACAATTGCTGCAAAATGTTATTAAAAAAGTTACTTATCGACTCAGAAATCTACTGGATTATTTGAAACAAATGTATGAATTTTTAATGGATTCATAAATGTTCATCTGTTTGATATAATTACTTCTTAAGAATAAAAGAGCTGTTCGTTTTCAATCAGATAAGTACTTAATTATTCCTTGGCTAAAATTAAAAAATATTTACTATAAGATAGATTCATATAATTCCGCATTAGTTTCCTGTTTTGCTTGATCCATGCTTATAAAAAAATGTAAGCAATTTAGGAGTAAATTATTTTAAACGAATATTTTGAAATTAATTTAATTTATATGATAGTTCCACATTAATCTAAAAAACATACCTTAGTCTAGTTATTTGATTATGATAGTCTATAAAAAACACAATCTTATATAAAATTGAATATTTAAAGTTGAATACAAAAACAAATGTTCAGATCTAATTTACTAAGAAGGCGTTCGTTATTTAAGATGCAATATTTTATTATAGTTTTATTTCAAGGGCAATATTTTATTATAGTTTTATTTAAATTGCAATATTTTATTATAGTTTTATTTAAAGGGCAATATTTTATTATAGTTTTATTTAAAGGGCAATATTTTATTATAATTTTATTTCAAGAGCAATATTTTATTATAGCTTTATTTCAAGGACAATAGTTTATTATAGCTTTATTTAAAAAACATTTTATTATAGCTTTATTTAAGGGGCAATAGTTTGTTATAACTTTATTCAAGAAACAATATTTTATTATAATTTTATTTAACAAGAAATATTTTATTATAATTTTATTTAAAAAGCGATATTTTATTATAGTTTTATTTAAGGGCCAAGACTTTATTATAAACTAATTGATCTATAGGAAATAAATAAATTCGTTCCTGGTTCTAATTTATTAATCCAAACTAAACAGAGAGCCAGACATTCAATACCTATACAATGGATAATCCTCTATTTGAGCTAAACTGAATCAATTCGTTTGCAGAAAAGAGATTGTTTTTAAACTCCTCCGATTCTAAAGAACAGTTTTGTAATTTTAAAAACTTCCTTACACAGCGGATATAATAGAAGAGTTATCGCCGCTATCAGATCGGTCGCATTTTCTATTATACCATACTTTACTTTTTCACCTCCGAAAGCTGCCGGGAAGTCCTCGCCTTAATTTAACTTTGAGAACAATTTATTTCGAAAAGCTGACGATTTCAATTTCATTCGGATGCCGATTGGAAAAAAGGATTTGGGATCCCGCAGCTCGGATCCGAATGAAATGTTCTGTTCAGTCTTTCAAAGAAAGAGAACTGGCTTTTCGCGTGATATCTTTTCAAACTTTGCTCATCTCTTTCGGAGGAAGATGAAAAAATTGTCATCCTCTGTTTTCAGTTTCACTGCGATAAAGGCTTAGGGAAGCTGGTTTTGCTTTTGTTTCAGGAAACAAGGAGGGAGAGATTTGAATAAACATTAAATATTTCACGAGAGTTTTCAGCTGAAATTTAATTTTCTTTCGCAATTTCGGAGTGGTATAAAGAGCACGAGGTGTGTCATATTTAAATCCGATTAAGTGCATTCGCACAAGTTTTCATTATACTCATAAATAAAAGTATTGTAGTTTTGAATAATAATTTATTCCATTACTGGAATATTTTTGTTATCAAATTAATATTTGAAAATCATCAGCAGCGTCATAAATTGGATAGAAAGTCGTCTTTAAAACGGGCAATTTCATGAATATAGAAATCATATTTATTTTTAAAGGGGAAAATACAAAATTATTTTATCAAAATAATCGCGTCGGTTTTATAATAGCTTTATATAGGTTTTTTATAGGTTTATACTTTTATATGTTTTATTACAGCTTTATTTTAAAGACAAAAGTTTATTATAACTTTATTTAAGGTACAATATTTTATTATAGTTTTATTTCAAGAACAATATTGTATTATAGTTTTATATCAAGGGCAATATTTTATTATAGTTTTATTTAAAGGGCGATATTTTATTATAGTTTTATTTCAAGGGCAATAGTTTAGAGTCGTTTTATTTAAATGATTGATAATCCAATCTACAGTAATCGATCTAAAAGAAATAAATGGATTCGTTTCTGGCTCTAATTTATTAATCCAAACTAAACAGAGAACCAAATATTCAATACCTATACAATGGATAATCCTCTCTTTGAGCTCTAAACTGAATCAATTCGTTTGCAGAGAAGAGATTGTTTTTGAACTCCTCCGATTCCAAAGAACGGTCTTGTAATTTTAAAAACTTCTTTACACAGCGGATATAATAAAAGAGTTATCGCCTCTATCAGATCGGCAGCATTTTCTATTATGCCATACTTTACTTTTTCACCTCCGAAAAGCTGCCTGGAAATCCTCGCCTTAATTTAACTTCCAGAACAATTTATTTCGAAAAGCTGACGATTTCAATTTCATTCGGATGCCGATTGGAAGGAAGGATTTGGGATCCCGCAGCTCGGATCCGAATAAAATGTTCTGTTCAGTCTCTCACAGAAAGAGAGCTGGCTTTTCGCGTGATAACTTTTCAAACTTTCCTCATCTCTTTCGGAGGAAGATGAAAAATTTGTCATCCTCTGTTTTTAGTTTCAGTGCGATAAAGGCTTAGGGAAGCTGGTTTTGCTTTTGTTTCTGGGGACAAGGAGGGAGAGATTTGAATAAATGTTAAATATTTCATGAGAGTTCCGCTGAAATTAAATTTTCTTTTGCAATTTCGGAGTGGTATAAAGAGCACGAGGTGTGTCATATTTAAATCCGATAAAATGCGTCTGCCCGAGTTTTCATTATACTCACAAATAAAAGTATTGTAGTTTTTAATAATAATTTATTCGATTGCTGGAATATATTTTTATCAAATTAATATTTGAAAATCATCAGCAGCGTCATAAATTGGATAGAAAGTGCTGTTTAGAACTTCGTTTATTGCTTTTTAAACCCATTTCAAGACTATTGAAATCATATTTATTTTTTAAAGGGGAAAATAAAAAATTATTTTATCAATATAATGAGGTTGATTTTATTATAGCTTTATATAGGTTTGTACTTTTACAGGTTTTATTATAGCTTTATTTCAAGGACGATAGTTTATTATAGCTTTATTTAAGACGCAACATTTTAGTATAGTTTTATTTGAGAAGCAATATTTTATTATATTTTTATTTAAAGGGCAATATTTTGTTATAATTTTATTTAATGGGCAATATTTTATTATAGTTTGATTTCAGGGGTAACACTTTATTATAATTTTATTTAAGGGACACTATTTTATTATAATTTCATTTAAGGGACAATATTTTATTATAATATTCTATTATAATTTCATTTAAGGGACATTATTTTATTATAATATTTTATTATAATTTCATTTAAGGGACAATAATTTATTATAATATTTTATTATAATTTCATTTAAGGGACAATATTTTATTATAATGTTTTATTATAATTTCATTTAAGGGACAATATTTTGTTATAATTTTACTTAAGAAACGATATTGTATTATAGTTTTATTTAAGGGACAATAATTTATTATAGTTTTATTTAAGGGTCGATATTTTATTATAGTTTTATTTCAACAGCAATAGTTTAGAGTATTTTTATTTAAATGATTGGTAATCCAATTTAGAGTAATTGATTTATAGGAAATAAATGAATTAGTTTCTGGCTCTAATTTATTAATCCAAACTAAACAGAGAGCCAGACATTCAATACCTATACAATGGATAATCCTCTATTTGAGCTAAACTGAATCAATTCGTTTGCAGAAAAGAGATTGTTTTTAAACTCCTCCGATTCTAAAGAACAGTTTTGTAATTTTAAAAACTTCCTTACACAGCGGATATAATAGAAGAGTTATCGCCGCTATCAGATCGGTCGCATTTTCTATTATACCATACTTTACTTTTTCACCTCCGAAAGCTGCCGGGAAGTCCTCGCCTTAATTTAACTTTGCGAACAATTTATTTCGAAAAGCTGACGATTTCAATTTCATTCGGATGCCGATTGGAAAAAAGGATTTGGGATCCCGCAGCTCGGATCCGAATGAAATGTTCTGTTCAGTCTCTCAAAGAAAGAGAACTGGCTTTTCGCGTGATATCTTTTCAAACTTTGCTCATCTCTTTCGGAGGAAGATGAAAAAATTGTCATCCTCTGTTTTCAGTTTCACTGCGATAAAGGCTTAGGGAAGCTGGTTTTGCTTTTGTTTCAGGAAACAAGGAGGGAGAGATTTGAATAAACGTTAAATATTTCACGAGAGTTTCCCGCTGAAATTTAATTTTCTTTTGCGATTTCGGAGTGTTATAAAGAGCACGAGGTGTGTCATATTTAAATTCGATAAAATGCGTCTTCGCAAGTTTTCATTACACTCATAAATAAAAGTATTTTTGTTTTTAATAATAATTTATTCGATTGCTGAAATATTTTTTTTTATCAACTTAATATTTGAAAATCATCAGCGTCGTCATAAATTAAATAGAAAATGGTCTTTAGAACTTAATTTAATGCTTTTAAAGCGGGTAATTTCATAAGTATAGAAATCATATTTATCTTTTTAAAGGGGAAAATATAAAATTATTTTATTAAAAGAGTCAGGTTGGTTTTATTATAGATTTATATAGGTTTTTTATAGGTTTTATTATAACTTTATTTCAAGGACAATAGTTAATTTTAGCTTAATTTAAGACACAATATTTTATTATAGTTTTATTTAAGGGGCAATATTTTATTATAGTTTTATTTCAAGGGCAATATTTTAGTGTCATTTTATTTAAATGATTGATAATCCAATCTACAGTGATTGATCTATAGGAAATGAATGAATTCGCTTCGGGTTCTAATTTATTAATCCAAACTAAACAGAGAAACAAACTTTGAGTACCTATACAAAGGATAATCCTTTCTTTCGGTTCTGAACTGAATCAATTCGTTACTTGAGAAGAGATTGTTATTAAACTCCTCCGATTCCAAAGAATGGTTTTGTAATTTTAAAAACTTCTTTACACAGCGGATATAATAAAAGAGTTATCGCCTCTATCAGATCGGTAGCATTTTCTATTATGCCATACTTTACTTTTTCACCTCCGAAAAGCTGTCTGGAAGTCCTCGCCTTAATTTAACTTTGAGAACAATTTATTTCGAAAAGCTGACGATTTCAATTTCATTCGGATGCCGATTGGAAGGAAGGATTTGGGATCCCGCAGCTCGGATCCGAATGAAATGTTCTGTTCAGTCTCTCAAAATAAGAGAACTGGCTTTTCGCGTGATATCTTTTCAAACTTTTCTCATCTCATTCAGAGGAAGATGAAAAAATTGTCATTCTCTGTTTTCAGTTTCAGTGCGATAAAGGCTTAGGGAAGCTGGTTTTGCTTCTGTTTCTGGGGACAAGGAGGGAGAGATTTGAATAAATGTTAAATATTTCACGAAAGTTCCGGTGAAATTTAATTTTCTTTCTTAATTTCGGAATGTTATAAAGAACACAAGGTGTGTCCTATTTAAATCCGATAAAATGCATCTGCCCGAGTTTTCATTATACTCATAAATAAAAGTATTATAGTTTTTAATAATAATTTATTCTACTGCTGGAATCTTTTTTTATCAAATTAATATTCGAAAATCATCAGCGGTGTCATACATTGGATAGATAGGGGTCTCTAGAGCTTTATTTAATGCTTTTAAAACAAGCAATTTCATGAATACAGAAATCATATTTATTTTTTTAAAGGGGAAAATACAAAATTAATCTATCAAAATAATCAGGTGAGTTTTATTATAGCTTTATATAAGTTTATACTTTGATAGGTTTTATTATAACTTTATTTCAAGGACGATAGTTTATTATAGCTTTATTTAAGACACAATATGTTATTATAGTTTTATTTAAGGGACAATATTTTATTATAGTTTTATTTAAAGGGTAATATTTTGTTATAGTTTTATTTCAAGGGCAATAGTTTAGAGTCACTTTACTTAAAGGATTGATAATCCAATCTACAGTAATTCATCTATAGGAAATAAATGAATTCGCTTCGGGTTTTAGTTTATTAATCCAAACTAAACAGAGAAACACACATTGAATACCTATACAATGGATAATCCTCTCTTTCCGCCCTAAACTGAATCCATTCGTTTGTTGAGAAGAGATTGTTTTTAAACTGCTCCGATTCCAAAGAATGGTTTTGTAATTTTAAAAACTTCTTTACACAGCGGATATAATAAAAGAGTTATCGCCTCTATCAGATCGGTAGCATTTTCTATTATGCCATACTTTACTTTTTCACCTCCGAAAAGCTGCCTGGAAGTCCTCGCCTTAATTTAACTTTGAGAACAATTTATTTCGAAAAGCTGACGATTTCAATTTCATTCGGATGCCGATTGGAAGGAAGGATTTGGGATCCCGCAGCTCGGATCCGAATGAAATGTTCTGTTCAGTCTCTCAAAGAAAATGAACTGGCTTTTCACGTGATATCTTTTCAAACTTTTCTCATCTTCTTCGGAGGAAGATGAAAAAATTGTCATCCTCTGTTTTCAGTTTCAGTGCGATAAAGGCTTAAGGAAGCTGGTTTTTGTTTTTGTTTTGGGGGACAAGGAGGGAGAGTTTTGAATAAAAGTTAAATATTTCACGAGAGTTTTCCACTGAAATTTAATTTTCTTTTGCAATTTCGGAGTGTTCTAAGGAGCACGAGGTGTGTCCTATTTAAATCCGATAAAATGCTTCTGCGCAAGTTTTCATTATACTCATAAATAAAAGTGTTTTAGTTTTTAATAATAATTTATTCGAATGCTTGAATATTTTTTTTTCAAATTAATATTTCAAAATCATCAGCAGCGTCGTAAATTGAATAGAAAGTGGTCTTTAGAACATTATTTAATGCTTTTTAAACGGACAATTTTATGAATATAGAAATCATATTTATTTTTTTAAAGGGGAAAATGCAAAATTATTTTATCAAAATATTCAGGTTGGTTTTATTATAGTTTTATTTAAGGGGCAATATTTTATTATAGAAGGGCCTGATGGTCGAATGGCCGAATGGCTAGCGCTCTGGCGTTCAGTACCACAGGTATCCGGCTCAAATCCTGGCTTTGCCATGGGTGTTGTAGTGGTTCGGAATCCGCTTTAAACCGTAGGTCCCGGTCCTAATAGGATCGTAGAGCGCTGCGGGGGCCTTGTTACTCCGCGTCCGTGGCTTACCATCAAGTTACACGCGCCCCCTATGTAATGCAAAGTGAGTAACGTCTATGCAGCGCTTAACTTAAGGCATGCAAGACGTTCATGTCTGTTTGCCAGCTGCATTAGGTAAAAAAAAAATATTTTATTATAGTTTTATTTAAGGGATTTAAAGGACAATATATGTTATAGTTTTTTTTAAGGGACAGTATTTTATTATTGTTTTATTTAATTGACAATATTTTATTATAGTTTTATTTAAGAAACTATTTTATTATTGTTCTAATTAACGGACAATATTTTATTATAGTTTTATTTCAAGTTCAATATTTTATTATAGTTTTATTTCAAGTTCAATATTTTATTATAGTTTTATTTAAGAGGCAATATTTTATTATAGTTTTATTTAAGGGTCAATAGTTTAAAGTCGTTTTATTTAAATGACTGATAATCCAATTCGCACTAATTGATCTATAGGAAATAAATAAATTCGTTCCTGGTTCTAATTTATTAATTCAAACTAAACAGAGAAACAAACATTGAATGCCTATACAATGGATAATCCTCTCTTTCAGCGCTAAACTGAATCCATTCGTTTGTTGAGAAGAGATTGTTTTTAAACTGCTCCGATTCCAAAGAATGATTTTCTAACTTTAAAAACTTCTTTACACAGCGGATATAATAAAAGAGTTATCGCCGCTATCAGATCGGTAGCATTTTCTATTGTGCCATACTTTACTTTTTCACCTCCGAAAAGCTGCCTGGAAGTCCTCGCCTTAATTTAACTTTGAGAACAATTTATTTACAAGATCTGACGATTTCAATTTCATTCGGATGCCGACTGGAAAGAAGGATTTGGGATCCCGCAGCTCGGATCCGAAAGAAATGTTCTGTTCAGTCTCTCAACGAAAGTGAACTGGCTTTTCGCGTGATATCTTTTCGAACTTTTCTCATCTCCTTCGGAGGAAGATGAAAAAATTGTCATCCTCTGTTTTCAGTCTCAGGGCGATAAAGGCTTAGGAAAACTAGTTTTGCTTCTGTTTCTGGGACAAGGAAGGAAAGATTTGAATAAATGTTAAATATTGCACGAGAGGTCCGCTCAAATTTAATTTTCTTTTGCAATTTCGGAGTGTTATAAAGAGCACGAAGTGTGTCATATTTAAATCCGATAAAATGCGTCTGCACGAGTTTTCATTATACTCATAAATAAAAGTATTATATTTTTTAATAATAATTTACTCTATTGCTGAAATATTTTTTTATCAAATTAATATTTGAAAATCATCATCAGCGTCATAAATGGGATAGAAAGTAGTCTATAGAACTTTATTGAATATTTTTAAAACGGGCAGTTTCATGAGTATAGAAATCATATTATTATTTTTTTTTTTAAAAAAGGAAAAATACAAAATTATTCTATCAAAATAATCAGGTTGGTCTTTTTCATAAAAATTAAAAAGTTTACAAATTTTCTCCCGACTTTTGTCTGAGTGGTAACGTTCGGCACTAATGAGCATGAGGGCTGCGGTTCAATCCGCTGGTGGCATTATTGTAAACGCTCTTTCGTAAACGAGGATATTCAATAGCGTTTGTGATGTTCAGCTTCTTGCCTTGTTAGTCAGATTACCTGGTGGAAGTTTTCCGGCTTTTCTCTCATACGATACGCAAATGCTGGGTAGTTCTCCTAGAAGTCCTTCCGGAATTCATTGCCTTTCTTCTACAGTGACTCGGAACCAAGTTAGACTTCTACCTACGGGGGCTCTATCAGAACAGAAGCTGCCCTCTTTCCCTCCATCCATTTATGTGTCCATCCTGCACTGCCAGATACTGATTATTAGTCACAGTAACATAACATTTTTTGTAAAACATAATAAATATTACCAATGAAAGTATGATATAATAAATAAAACAATTTCAAATAATTTTATTATTTCTTCATTCATTATCAATTTATTATGAATTAAACCAAACATTTTAAATTAATAAAAATTTGTGTCATAGTTGTCATTACTGCTTTTCATTTATTGTCATTATTTGCTAATATACATTTTATTGTTTTACAATAGTTTACAAATTAATGGATAAAATCAGCATTTGAAGAAAGGCAATAAATTTATAGTTATAGTGGTGAAAATAATTGTTCACATGTACTTAAATAAAGATTTTGGCCATGAAGTAACGATTATAATAAATAAAAAAAATAGTTATGTTGATTGTTACTCCTGTAATGCAATTTTCTAACACAAGTAAACGCCTCAAGAGATTTTTTTTCCTATTTAAAAATCAAATTTTTTTAAAATCGTTTTACAAAATAAAAAACTGTTTAAATGCAACACTCATATTAGTTGTATCTACAATAACGGAATAATTCTTTTTGCTTAGAAAATTTGATTATTTTATTGAAAAAAGAGGAATAGAATTCTTTTTATAATTATCTAGCAGAGAAATTCAAAAAATGTTTATTTTCTGTTATTGATAAGAATTTCTGAACTTTTTCTATCAGTTAGTGGCAGGAAATATATATATATATATAGTTACCAATACGGAAATTCAATAAGGTTAATAAATCTGGGTATGAATTCCAACTATCTTTACTTTTTTCAAGAATTTAAGATTCTGTTGGCATAGGGTTGGTATGGAATTGATATACATCAAGCTTTGAAGTATAAAACAAATTTTTGATTGGCCATCCTTGAGGGCAAATAAAAAAGATCTAAACTAAACTTATTTTGTACACCCTTTTGCAAGTCAATGTTCTTTGCATCAAGCTCTTGCCTCTAACAAATTAACCAAGATTAAATTATTTTGTAAAACAATTGTATTTACTTACAATGAAGCAAAACAAAAAATTCGCAACAGGATATAGAATTTTTATTTTAAATCAAAATTTTGTTGAAGGTTAAAACTTTTGATCAATCCCGACTTCTAAGTTTAATTTCAAAGTAATAGTATTTTAGTAGTTAATCAATATCGTCCTATCGTATGATTAATTTCCTTTTATCAAAAAAAGGTTGGTTGACAATTTACTCTTAAACAACACAATCTCCCGTTAATAAGATAAAGATATTTTATAAAATTATATTATTCAGAAAATTACACATCTATATAATAATTGGATTTTATAATTATATGCAATGTAAATCCCATTTTAACTGTCACCGAAACGTTATAACTTGATACAGTTCTTCCAAACCTAACTCGGGCAACAAGGCAACAATAATCTAGTAAAGACATTTTAAATTGAAAATAATAAAAAATTTTATTAGTATATTTTTCTTGTACTTACTAAACAAAAAAACATATAAATTAATTCAATTTAACCAGAAATTAGGTGACAAAATAATAAATAATGCATAAGCCAAACTCAAGCTGCTAAGAAGTATTTAAAACAAATTGATATTTCAAATGAATTAATATTTTGTATGTAACCCATTGTTATCTATAACCCATTTTAAATTGTTTAGATACGCATACATCAATTTATCACACACATTAGGCAGGATATTTGAACATTCCAGCAATAATACTTTTTCCAACTCATTTTTACTAGAAAAAGCACGTTCGAGGTCTTATTTTTAAGTTCATCCCACGAATTCTCCACAGGATTTATGTCTGGGCTTAGAGTAGTTCTCCCATAAAGTGAGTACAATTATATAGGAGCCAGGAATGCACTTTATGAGCTTTATGTTTGGGATCATTATTCCATTAAAATCGACAGTTGCTTCCAAAGGAAAAAATTCACACAATTTGATAATATTTTTTAAAATGTCTAGGATTACATTCTGATCCATTCTTCCATCAATAAAATGCAGAGTCTTTTAGCCGACAAATGAAAACGAAACCTAGACCATTTCTGATCCATTACTATGATTCACATTTGCTTTCAAGTTTGCAATTGTTTGGCCCATAATAATCAGATGTTCGAATTTGGCTTCAGCATTCTTTCTTCCGCAATTTTATTTTTATGGCTAAATTTTTCATTGTAATTTATTAAATATCATAATTTAAATTTTTTAAGTAGTTCAATAAATTAACTATTAAAAACCGCTTTTCTATTTTTTTTTCTAATTCATTTTAGCTAAAATATTTCGGCAGAACATGTTTCTTTCGTTTGCTGTCCGAATTTGGTTTTCAGAAAATTTAATTTGAATGCTGATTAAAATATTTATATGGTTATATTTTAAGGATTTTGAGAAATTCTATACAATTTTTCCAATTCAAAATGTTTATAGTTCAATTGCATTGTTTTTAGTTTTTTAAATTATAAAAATTTTCGTTTAAAAATATGTCTTAAATACATAACGAATCCACCTTACATAAAAGCTTTAAAAATATATTTCTAATAGTATACCGAGAACTTTAAACTCCTAACTGACTGCCTTTTCAATAATCCTGTGTGTAAATAAGTATTTGTTGTTATATAAGCAACAGAAGAGGAATAATTATCATTAATATTTAATCTATATTATTAAACGTATATTAATTTTATCTCTTCACTATGTTATATTAATACCAGAAAAGAAAATTATACAGAGAATATTGTAACAGTAAATAGTCGCTGAAGATAATCTCTAATATGTATATAAAAATTTTTAATCAAGCTCAGATAAAAATTCCAAAAAGAATTGAAATTGAAGAAGAAATCATTAGGAGCAGTATCATTGAGGACAGGTGAATTATAAAGAATATTAAAAAGAAGTTTACTGTGGTGTTTAAGACATTAAGATAAACAGAAAAAAATTATTAGACGGAAAAATTATAACCGAAATGAAGGAGCCTACTATCATTTTATTGTTTAACGTGTGCGTGTGTACCCGGTTGCGTGACTCGGTTTGATCTATCAGAGTTTGTTTACATTTTTATTCTGAGGATTTAGTTCCCCCACTTTAATTTATTTCATTATTTTCTGTTTACTCTCATGTTTGAAGGAATCTCACGTTAAGTAGGCAGAGCTTTATTTATTTAATTTAGGATTATCTGCTGATTTAGTTGAAATGTAATAAAGAAAATCTCAAAAGACTGACGGTCAGATATCTTTTAAGGGATTTCTCTATTTTTAATTTTAATTAAGCCTGCGATATAAACTAAAAGAAATCTAAAACAGTTGGGGTATTTTTATTACAAAATTAGAATTAAAATCGATACTAGGAAACTAAAAATGATAAATCGAATTATGCTTTATTTATGTATTAATTTTTTTATTTATTTTGTATTTATTAATCGAATTATGCTTTATCATCCTATACTAAATCTTCACTCTTTCTTTACAAAAATTTTTTCTTTTAGTTATTAAAGGTATAATTTTTCAAAACATTTTATTATGATATCATAATAGTTCTTCAATTAATCTACTTTACATAGTTCAGTAGTTGGATAGGGCGTTGAGTTTCTGAATCATGAGTACGTGGTTTAAAAATCGACAACGATGCCAGTATTCGTCAAAATTTGAGGTGGCATAGTGTACTGTGTAGAAATGTAGAAATTGCTGTGTAGATGTGCTGTATAGAAATGTAATTTAGCGTTGTTTACTGTCATTTTGTACACCTCGGTTTGCCTTGAATCTGCTAATTATCTGCCATTCTATTGATGAATGAACTTTGATCTAAGTCACTAGCATTTTGAAACGACAACAACAGAATTTTAATGAGATAATCTATTTTAACATAAATAAGGCAGTCACCTTAAAATAAACATATTAGTTGAATAGAAATAATATAGTACATATATACCATTTTTATTATACATTTTTATATATTAACATAAGAACTCGATAAGTACATACAAAAACTAAATAATAATATATTTTCTGGCAAAACCTTTTTCTATTGTACTGATAATGATAAATTCTTATCGAAATAATTTATATTATTTAGAACTAGGCTTTGTAATATTCGAACAGAAACACATTTGGCTTAATAACTTTGTCTTTAAATGATCTTGCTCTCTTCGGTTTATCCCAAAACTGAAGGTAATGCAATACTTTTACATGGTACGAGTTAAAATTCACTGGGGATATAAATGCCTTTAAAAGCGCTTTAGGCTTTTAGTCAACATGCTTTCCTTCTCTAAAACTCCGGTAGTTTACGATGAAGAGCTCTATTAAGATTCCATCTCCTCAGGGAGATGGTCAAATCGTGGCTGATGAAGCTGAATATGAATTTTCTGTACCAAAGCACAGAATATACCGATTTTAATAAAGTCTATCGATTGCCAGTCTGTTTATTTGGTAAGCTTTGAAGAGATAGCTACAAATTTTATTTTGTAGATGTAATAATCAATGAGTGATGTTTGAAACTAGAAATAATGCTGGAAATATAAGCAATTATTTATATGAAAAATTACATGCTGAAGAAAATTAGTTTCAGTTTATAATTTGCATTTGCAATAAAATATTTACACAAGAAGGTACTTTTGTTTTAATATTTTCACCTCACCGCTTTGTCATTTTTTATTTCGATACAGAGATTAATCATGTTTTGTTGTTTGTTAATAGGAATTGTCATACTTCGAGAAATTAATTTACGATGACTGTGCATTAAAATGTGTAAAATATTTTTATTATTTTATAGAATTATTTATGAGGACATCATCTATTCAGTACTTGAATTATATTCTATAGGAATACTCAAGGAATATAAAAATAAGGATTTATTTACAAAAATTGAGATAATAATGTTAAAAAGAAGATCAATAATCGATTACTAAACAATGATTAAAACATTGTTTGTCTTTTTAACTTAATGACTGAGGATATTTAGCGTTGTACAAATGCTGATGAAAAAATACAGCAAAGATAGCCAAGGCCATCAGCAGGTTGGATCTATGAGGACAAAGCTTATAAGTCGAGATATATTATCGTCGTAAAAATATTATCGAGAAAATAAAAGTGTAGAAATACTTATTTTAGTAATCATATATTTGGACAGTTTTATTGAGTAACATTTGGACAGTTTTAAAAGTTAAGCAATGCTAAAACTAAAGTTTTTCTAAGTAAAATTCTGTAGGTGTGAAGTGACTTTTACTTCCAAAATTAAAATGTGTTTCGATGTTTCACTCTTATAAATGCATAAAATATTTTATATAATTCTTTCAAAATTAAGGTGGGGAACAGAAACTTTAAGTTGTAAAATGTTATTTTATTCCGTATCTAAGAAGCATTAATATAAAAGCAGAAGTTTTATTGTTTAGAATAATTTATAAACAATCCAAAAACAGTTCTAACACTTGGTTATTTATACTAATTCCTCCTGATTTAATTAATCTAGAACAAGTCGAAGAGTTTAAAAAATTAATAGATTCTCACATCATAAGTGTATTGTTACATAAAATCCAAAATAAAACAAAAAATTGTAAGTGTCTGGTAGGTATATTCACCATGTTAGTTAGAATGAAAGAAAATGCCCTTTGATCTAAAGTAAATTTGAGAACCAGATGCAATCACTGGAGAGTTTACAAAATATTGTTTATTTATAATCGTTGATAGTATCGTTTGTCCAAAGAAATGCACAAACTTGTGTAAGAATAACTACACCACTAATATATATATGAGCAATTTAAAATATCTTTACGTCCAATTTTTTTACCTTGTAGTAGTTTATTTTGGTCGAAATGTTAATTAATGGGACAGCCTCTTTTGTATTCCTCCTTGAAAAGTTATCACTGACATCAATCAATGATAAATTTGATTGATTAATTTAATTGATAATTATAATATTATTATTGATTATTCCGATGCCCGCTCTGTCAGAATTCTTTCAACTAAAATTGAGTTGGCATTTGGTGTAAACAATTTCAAATAATGCTCTTATATATATGGACTTCTATATAATTAAGTATTTCATAAATAATGAGAAATTTCAATCTAGAAAAGAATTGTAGAGCGAATTTCATTTTACATTTATCTGATTTCTCTTAATTAATTTTTACTCTCATGGGTAAGTCCAAAAGACTTCCTCTAGTATTCTTGTAATTTTATCAATTGGCAATTGAGATAATTTTTTGCAGTTATTATTATAACGAAAGAATTTAGAAGTAAGCATCATACTTAATTTTAAATGTATAATTTCATCCACCGAAGAAAGAATTTTACTTTTGAAATATTCTAAAAGTAATAAAACTCGGTACTTGCTCTGAAGACTCAGGCTTCAAGCTATCCGTTAACCAGCAAAATCAATAGTTCGATATTCTTGAATAAATATTTTTGTTTTGGAACAATATTTCAGAAAAAATTTCGATTCAAGGAACACTTAAACTCTTATTTATTTAATAATTAAATTGATAATGTAAATTTATTCACACAACAGTTTTTGTGATTTTACTTTTACAATTCTAAGATATATTTTGAAATTTCTCAATTAAAGAAGAAATAGAATTCAGTAAGTAATGAATTTCAATCACTTATAATATTTCATTGATGTTTTTTAAATATTTTAATACATTTAAACAAAACAAATACAATACTTTCTAAAGGCGGTTTTTCTTTTTCATTTACCATAAATATTGAGAAAAATCGTAAAGAATCTAAATTTACTTATTGAGACCCCTGCTGACTTTTGTTCATTTCTGCTGAAGTTGGAATCCTTGTCCTATTAAATAAGTAAACACAAGATTTCTTCTTTCCTTTTCATAGAAGTCAGCAAATTTAAACACGTACATTGCAGCCATTAGTCAGTGACTCTAACTTTTGGTTAAAGAAAGAAAACTTTTTCTCACAAAGAAATCCTTTTAAAACATTTCCAAGCTTACTTCGAAAGAGAGATTAGATGGTTTCCTATAAATGGTATGCAAATATAGAAGTGTCTAGGCTTATTCTAATTCAAACTAGGTTTACTTACGATCAATCAATAACAGCTTCAGTCTCAGTTTCGTTGTTCAAATACCACTCTTCGTGAATTTGCACTTTCTTTAAAGCATTACATCACCTTCTTTTCCATCGGCACCTGCACATCAATTAATTGGAAAATTCTTCTTTTGAATCTCGGATTTTAAGAATTGCAAACAGTTATTCGGAATGTTTAACTTTTTTGTATTCCGAGTTTACATTACATGGTGCCTTTGCAAATTGCAAAACAAGTTTTTACGAAACCATGAATAATTCGTGGTTTCTTTTTGCTCTGCAATGTCTCAAATAAATTTCAGTTGTGATTTAAATTTAATTTAATTCTTAAATTTATTCTCACTAAACATTACAACTGCATAAGTTCTGTGGATTTACTTAGGCTATTTCTTTAAAAAATTTAAAACTTTTGTTGAAATCTTATTGTGTGGAAAGCAGCTACTTGAATAAGTGTTTTCTGCATATAATAGAGATTTAATCAATTTCAAGAGTTTGTTGTGCTTGCAAGAAATCAAGTAAGTAGTGAAGTAATGCTAGAATTGTTGGCAAGATGCTATGTATAGTTAATAAAAGCGCAATATTATTAAATAAGGGAATAGTGTTTCGAAGCCTTAAGCTTTATTCAATTAAGGGGTTTGGAGAAAATAAAGGCTATAGTGCAAAAATTTGTAGAAGTATTGTATAAATAAACCAGAGATTTTATTTCAGCTTTTGTGTATTATTCTTACTTGGTGATTTATATGTAAACTTAAAGCAAGTTGATTTTCCTTGCTTGCTACCTGGTTGATTACCATCACAGAAGTAATAAAACTGGTAAATGAAAGCCTTCTTTTGCTCATTTTCATACAAAACCTGGGGTTTTCTTATCATTTTCTAAAACGTGTTTTAAATTGTCAATTTCCTTTCAACTTTCAGAATTAAACAAACAAAATGTTACTTAAGAATACTTGGATTTAAATAAAATTGAAACACAATATAACTTTTTTTTTCAGAACACATTTATTCTCAGCAAATTGTCGTGTATAAGAATTTATTTCAGAAAATTAAAATGAAACAATAATTTAATTGTTTTAAAAAATACAATCATCAAAACCGAAATAATGATGCATAAAATTTAATTAAACAATAGATTTTCTCTTTCTTAAATGTATCGATAGAAGCACAAAAGCAACAATCCTTTTAATTCAATTGAAATAAAAAAGAATAGTAAATATAATTGAAAATTTAACAGTAGTCAAATGGTTTCTGCAACGAAAACCTTTAGTTTTGAATAACAAATCTTATTTTTATAGGAAGCCTTACATTTTGCTTTCATTTTGAGTTTAATCTTTTGCTAATCTCTTTGCGACTGAATTAATGACAATACATTACAAAACACATTGTCTTCAGTAGCTTCCTTTAAATGGTTACGTTGACAGTAAAGATAAAATAAATCATCCGGGTGATTTTCTTTAAGAAAATGTGTTACCTTTTATCGAAAAGGCAGGTGAACTTCACTGAAGCCGGAAATTAAACTTCACGCAGAACGATTTTCAGAGAATGTCTTAAAAATTACATTAGTTCCAACAAAAGGGATATTAAAATAAAATACTATTATCTACAAAAACTATTTATCATTGATCTTCCACTTCAAAAGCTTGCAAAGAGATTGCACTCAAGAGAAACCGAGTGTTTTCGTTATTTAAAAGGAGCCACGAAAGATATTGCTGAAACTTTTTTATTTTATTTTATTTCGCGCTTCATGTGATATGGGTACTTTGGATATACTACGAAACAAAGCTTTTTGTTTACAGGGATTTTTTTATATGCCTCCATATTTTCTGTACTGTTAAAAAAATAGAAATTCATATATTTCGGATGGCGAGTGATTTTATATAAACTCGAAACTGTATCCGCTTTATCTAGAAGAAATAAAGTTTATAAGTGAGCAAAGAAAGAAATATGATCGCATCCTATTAAAAAAATATAATTTGATTATAGATTTAAAGTGAATTAAATTGATAACAAACTGTTGTGCTTTTTTTTTACAGATTAACAGTATAATAATCTATATAAATAATTTTTTTGACAGATTAACAGTAAATATCAATTTTTATAAACAGAAAAGTTCATTAAAAATGGAAATATTTGTAGAAATACTTACTAATGATATTTTTAATTTGTCACTAGATTAATAATTCCTGTAATTTAATTAGTGTGAAAAGTATACTAAACGAAATAATAACATCACATGACAATTCAAGAAAAAATACCTAGCGGGAATTCATAGTCAGTCGCCTTTCCAACTGTCGGCAAAAAAAAGCGACTTAACTTTGAAAGATAGGGAAATATAATCTATGCGGAACATATACACTTAATAATCAGCTTTATTACATGACTTTATAACTTAAAATTGTGTAAGTCTGTATAAAAAGTTGCACGAATAAAGCTTTCAATCAAATAAAAACCTTACAAGATGCAAAGCAAGTTTATATTATGAGCACAGCAGCAATCAGTTGCTTGCTTGTTTCTCTGAGTTTCGAAAGACAAGAAAATGATTATTATCACTATGTTGAATTTGGTTAAATTACATTTCTATACAAATTTTAAAAAACTGAATTTTTATATGCATATACAAAAAATAAAATATTTTATTTTATTTTTTATGAAAATTGAGGGTTTTATTATTCATGACACTGTTAGTCATACTTATTGATTTTGTTGTGCACAATTCTCTTAAACTTAAGAAATGCAAAAAGCAGCAGGATTTCAGTGAGGAGTCTAGTTTTTATTATTTATGTATATTTTTAAGAACAAAATTATTAAACTTATTATCATAAAACGAATATTATTATAAAACAATTATTTAATTTTTATTAACAACTATCATAAAATAATTATTTTTTCACACTAGTGTTGTATACTATTATAATCAAAGCAATTTATATACCAAAAAAGCATTAGATGTTTAATGTAGAACCATTGAACTTCCTAAATATACGAGAAGCTGGGAAAAGTCCTCTTGAATTAAATTGAAAGTGTAAGTCTTGGTATTATATTGCTTTTAATCCATATTTTTCTGCACTGTAGTCAATTATAAAAGATGAAAGTTATTCATCACCCTTTACAAGCAGGAACATATATATATATATATATATATATATGTTCTTGTTCAATCAGACTTCTCACCCACATCATTCCCAAACTGTATAGGACCAACGCAGTCATGTGGTGTGGTGTTATGCGAATATCCCGAGTCTTGATGATAAACTCCATCATCATTTGGCTACATTATGACAAAATCATCTTTCCCAAAGGACTTTAACATTTTTAAGTGTAGTATTTTGAATTAATTTTAGTTCCTGATTTCTCAAAACGAGGCTTAGTGTCCATTTGCAGGAATGGCCATTCGGACCATGACACCTATTAAATGGATTTTCGAAGTCGAAGGAATAAGTCTTGTCCATTTTGATCTCTACTTAGGTATTGAACTTTAGATTTTTGAATTGTTTCTAAGAGAAACATTCAGGCTTCATCAGTTATCACTACTTTCTGTCATTTGTCCTTTCGAAGAAGATTGTGGAGGGGCCATGAACGCTGTCTTCTCACTTGTGTAGCTTTATCACTTAGGTTTTTACATGCATTTTTTCTTTAAAGTGAATTTTATTTGATAGCTTATAACTTATTCACGTACATTTAAAGATTTAACCATACTTGCCTGTGAGATCAAGTTTACAGACCTTCTTATTGAGACGCTGCATCATCAGTTTTATAAGTTTGCTTCTCCTATTTCTGAATTTCGACTTACCATCTTTTTTTGTCTATTCAAGTTCTTATTCCTACTGATAGGACTCATATTAATATTAATTAAATTAGAGTTTTAACAAGTTTATATAAATCTATGACATTGATTGCAATGAAATTCATAAAAAACTAACTAACAATATGTTTGACTATACAAAAATCTACTACTTAAAAGAAAATATTTAAACTTATATTGATAGCTCTTTTAACTATATTGTAATACTGTTCTTTTAGCTATACTGTAATATCTAGTATTTCATGTTTTCTACGAATGTAGTATACCTTCCAGTTATTTACATACGATTCATAGGCCCACATGAAATATGTAATGTTTTAATTCCAAAATGATATGCGCTTTTTTAAGAACAGCAAACGCAAAAACTATATACAATTTAGGTTATGGATATTGGTCAACTCTTTTCTCTTGAAATAGTGAACTTCCAAACTTTAAAGTTTATAGAAAAGACATCTCCGTCCCTTGGACAGTAGCCTAAAGATATTTTAAAGTCACTGTCGCTGTCTTCCAGAGGATGTCCCCTCAGGATATCCAAACATGTTCTATCGAAGATCCATCCTATTTTTCCCAACGGCAGTGACAGGATTCTTTGTGTATCTACGCCGAAATGGCCCTTTTCACCCACACAAATATATTAAGGAATATTTTTGGAACTAACAAACCAAAAAGTACAATTTCGCTGAAAATTTTCTGATGCAGGTCACAGCATTTCCGGCAGGCTTACTTCACTCCGAAGGGCACTTTGGAATTGATACAGATGGTGATAATATCTAGTTTACTGTTGACGGTAGAAAAATGTTAAAAATATTGCAAATGTTATTTCTATGTGTGTAAAAAAACTTTAACAAAATAGGAAATAGGAAAAAATAACAAAATAGGAAATCATTTTGTAATTAATTATTGCTTTTACAATTATTTTAAAAAATAATTATAAATTAAAAAATAATTAATAATAATATGCTTTTCAAATAATAATATGCTTTAAAAAAATAATATGCTTTTAAAATTAAAAAATAATTATAAAAGCATATTTTTTTTCAGTTTTAATATTTTATAAAAAGTATTTTATTTCTTAGAAAGGCAATGAATAGGCACTGTTCATATATCATAGAATTAAAAAATATATATTAACTACAACTTTATTTGGTGAGTTAAGAAATTTTCTTTTCGTTATAAAAACTAAAGTTTTAATTATTACTAAAACTTTTAATTATTGAAAATTTCTAGTTATTTCTAATTTTTTATATAGGAAACTTCTTCCTTAACATGAAACAGTAATATTACAATATATAAAAAGCTATCCTCAGTCGGTTATAATTTATTTCCGTTGGGATTACTAATTTCTTTCGGGTTTTATTAATTTCCTAAACGATATGTTTTTAAACCCTGTCATTGTATATTTTGTACAAACTTTTGTATTCTTTTTTTCATTTCCCCATGCAGTTTTTGCTGTTAAGCCTTTGGATTTTTGTCTTTATTATATATGTATATATATATATATGAGAGAGAGACTGACAGAGAGAGAGAGAGAATAAAAAATGAAATGAAATAATTAAATAAAAGTAAAAAATAATATATATATATATATAATATACAAAAAAAATCCAAAAGTTGAAAATGAAAAAATAACACAAAATTTTGTACAAAATATACAATGACAGGGTGTAAAAGTATGTTGTCAAGGAAATCAGGGAAGCCCGAAAGAAATTAACAAACCCAACAGTAAACCCTAGTATATTAGTATGTATATATATATATACATTATGCAGTGAGTGAGAAAAAAATAAAGGATCCAAGAATCTAAACATCATGATATTTCCAAGTGAAGCAGTAGAATACAAATGTTAAAATATATGCTATTCGTGTAATCAACAAGCAATTAAAGATAAGATTTTAAATCATGTAAGAAATATTAAATTTCAAGCATGTGCTTCAAAGAGCATATAAGTAGATATAAACTTATTTCTGCACCATTTCAGCGCTATGTTCCTAAACATTTTAATCACGAAAAGATATAGAAATTTTCATTAAAATCTTTTACACACTGAACAGGGTTTTTTTTTTAACTGAACATTTTCTCGTTTCAACAACTTCCGGTAACGAAAGTAAGAGTGTTAATTTTTCTATCCTGTTCGCTTTGTCTACAAAGTAAAAAGGAATGCTAATTATTGTAATTTTGAATGCAGCAAAACTTGTAAAAAAATTCAAGAATGCTTAACCTCTCATATTTCAGATTAATTAATTCTGTAATTAAAATGCATATTGGATTTGTGTATTGGATCTACTCCTTATCGCAGCGCTGCTTTTTCTCTTTTGATTCTTCCGATGCTTTCAATTAAATTCTGAATTCTTCTAACCATTAATGAGCATTCGGAAGAGTGACCTTTCTCAGCTTAAGTTTCCTTTAAAGTGATTATCGATGTATACCAGTTAAAAATTCAATTAATAAAATTATTTTGGCTCCAGAATTCATTATTTTCCGCGATGAAATTAGTGCATGATATTCATTCAGAAACTTTTCTTTTACTAACGCGCTTTTTTATTCGAGTATGTAGCGTTGCACATTGAATTAAATTAAGTCACTTATGCTTCAATTCCCCTCAATGCTGTGATAGTTATATCAAGCAATTGATCCCGTAAGAGAATTCGGGTTAGGTGTATTGTTTAACTCTGTAACAATGGGTCATCACTGCGACAGTCGGATTATCTGGATGGTAATTTCTGGGTTTCCCTAAATGCAAAACGTAAATACGGAACAAACGCAAAGACTTCCTAGAAAATATTTTTGCTCTTTTCTTTCCCGTTATTACAGAGAAAATTATAGTGGAGGTGTTTTTTTCAATTCCTTCTATTATCACACACTCTCCCTATGTATATCTTGTTCAAATTTTCAATTGTTAATAAAATACTTTTTATTCATTCACTCAAGTTCAAATACATTTTTTTTGAACTTGTAAGGGATGACACTGGATGTTAATACAGTTTTTTCAAATACTAATTCAGTAATTAAATTTAATTA